>CM077025.1:89979488-90604488 GCA_039090855.1 Macrothele yani
CATGTCAAAAACATGAATCAGCACTGAGGACTCTGCAACTTCGACACATTTTCTTCATTGATGGAATATGTAGTGCCAGCTTAAAGAAAGACAACTGCATTAAACATGCAAATTTTGAAATGCACAGTTATGCCATTAATGAAAAGAACAAAACTTAGATCAATTTAAGATTTTTTTGTAAAAACCCCAACTGGTAGATCAATGACTACAGTAAGTGATATAAAACAGACCATTGGCAAATTAGTTGGCATTGCATGTCTTAGCACAAAATGAGATGGCTTTTAATAAATTTTCAGAATTAGTAGATTTAGAAAAATGTCATGGACTAGTTCTTGAGGATACCTATAAGTCTTGAAATGTGAAGAATTTACAGTGTGCATTGGAAAAGACATTGGGAACATTCTAAGAAATGATTTATTAAAAAATATTACTTATTACAGTATTACTCAGGATGGTTCCACTGACATCAGCATTACGTGATAAGCAATGAACAATTTAAAAAAATAACAGATTAAAAAAGTGGAAAACTAGTGGCATTTTCAGTGCAATAAAAAACTACTGTTTTGGCATTGGTGATGTTGGGAAAAACATGGGTTTTCTAGCTGATGGCACATCAGTAAATGTTGGGCACAAAAAGGGAGTTGCTGCTGAATTAAAACTTGATCATGGTTGCTCACAGTTCACTGCCTCAGTCACCCTTTGGAACCAAGTATTACAGATTATGTTCAGTCAACATACCTTGCAGATATATTTGTATTACTAAGTGATGTCTATGAATTCAACAGCATAAGTCCAAATTGTCTACATAAATTTTGAGAACTTGCCTCTATTTTAAATGAAGATAACAACATAAATGCCAACTTCTCAAGTACAAGGTGTGAGATGGGTACAAGAAAAGGTCACTGAAAAGGTCAAGTACAAGAAAAGGTCACTGGAACTCTTCATCCAAAAAATACAGTGTTATGGTGCAGCAGCTAGACATGGGCTTTAGTAGTCTCAGCAGTCTGTATGTTAACAGGTTTGGTGAAAAAAACTGAAGACTGCAAAATTTCCAAGCTGTCACTTGCACTTTACGGGAGTGGACATGATGCTATGTGTTGAAAATTCTACAGAGATAATACTCCACACTCGAAAATATGAAAAGTGGTATAATTTTCCTGATTGCTCTCAGTAGGGTCGTCAATTACAAAACTTCAGGAAGAGGTTACGTCAAACTTTCAAAGTAATATCTTTGAACAACTGCTCATCCATACATGTGTTTAAAGTTTTTCCTTAGTCTTCAGTTTTGCTCTTAAGTAAATGTGTTTAAAAACAGTTATAGTGATGTTCTAACTCATTTACAGGATGTAGTATTCAGCAGATTTGTTGATTTAAATAAATCAAGTTATAAATGCAGCAATGAAGTGTATCCACTTGACCAAAACATACTTGCCTTTTTTGGGGTGGAAGAAATTTAGTACTTGTTCAGGCATTTACAAAGAACTGTTAGAACATGGTATAACAGAAGAAAATATAGAAGATATCTGTGATGACCAGACAGACTTCAAACATGCTGACAATCCAATCTGATGCATCTTTTTCAGGAAATGAGCTTTGGAAATGTGTGTGCAAAAATTACTGTGAAAACTTCAAAATCTGCCATATTTTGAACTTATAAGAGTATTCCTAGTGCCTAATGCCAAACTGGAGAACATTTTCCACTACGAAATGGATTGAAACTGATTTTTGAAACAAAATGAAAACACTTAACACACTATTGCGAATATCACTAGAAGGTTCAGACATGAACTTGAACAGCTTCTCACAGTAACTGCTACTGAAATATTCTTTTCCAAAAAGTCCTGTCATCCAGAAACTTTACCATATAGTTCATGCCCATTAAATTTAAAGCAGAAAACTACAGAAAAAAAAAAAAAAAAAAACAACAACATAGTTCCCACTTTTTTTTTCCACTAAAAAAATCAAGGACTTTTCCATGACTCATAAAAATTTCCAAGGTGTGCCCAATAAGAACTTTCATGAAACACCAAAAGTTGTAACAAACAGTCAAGGGTGATTCCATGCCAAATCAACCAGACACTCAACTTGACCATTTCAGATTTCAATGAAACCTTCAGGGTCATTATCCCTAGTGATATAAATGAGAATATATATATATTGTGCATCATGATCTTCAGGTTTGCTTTTTTTTTAAACAAATTTAGTTTTAAATTCTTTGATGTAAAATTTAGTCTTTGACTCTGCTCTTGGGTATATATATATATATTATCTCATTGGGTTTTCATGTAATTAATTTTTTAAATTTTGAAAAATTGTCATTTTTTGGCTTGCATAAACTTTTTTAATCTTGAATTTCTTTAGTTCTATAAGGCATAGGGAGCTGTTTGACCTCTCATTTAAAAGATAATTTCATAAGTTTTAATTTGATATGCAACTTAACTATGATTAGAAAAAAATTCTTTTAAATGTTAAAAAAAATTAAGAGTTTTTAAAAAAATTATAAAAATATGTTTTTTGTAATATTATAAGCTTTAAATCCTGAAACTTTTAGAGTGGGATCTCAATGGGATCAGGAGTTATGGTACCAATGGCATTGTTTTAAATACCAGTTAGGGCTACATTGCTACCTTTAACTTTTGTAAGGTAAAAAAATAATAATAAAAAAAAAATACATTGGCTACAAGGTAACCAATTTACATTAGGGTCTATTACAGATAATGATTTACTAAACCTACAGACAAATTAGAGATAGCATGTGAGTAAATAGTCTGCTAATCACAGGTGTTCTGGCACAAGCCTGCACAGAAGAGTTTGGGATTATTTGTTTGAGTTTGCCAAAACTTTTAAGACACTCTTTCATTGCTACTCAACAGTCTTCCTATTTGCAACACTTGAAAGAAAATCTACCTCAAAACCAATGCAGTGATTTTTGCTGAAAATTATGCATTTGTGCTCCAAGATTCTGCACAAGGCTTTCATTGGAACAATGCTCAAGCAACAATACACCCGTTTGTTATATTATACTATGTTGATGAGGAAACCAAAAGGTTGGTGCACCTGAGCTTAGTTATTCTTTCTGATTGTATGGTGCATGATACAGTTGCTGTTCATTTGTTTCAACGCCTCATGATTGACTTTCTTAAACAGAATCTGCCCCACAAACCCAAAAAGCTGAATTACTTTTCAGATGGAGCATCATCACAGAAAAAAAACAAATCAAACTTTCTCAATCTCTGCCATCATGAGAAAGATTTTGGCATCAAAGCGGAATGAAACTTCTTTGCATCGTCACATGGAAAAAATGCATGTGATGGTGTCGAGGAACTGTTAAACGATTAGAGGAAATTGGCCAGTCTATGAATGGTCTACAATGATCAAATTATGACCTCTCACCAACTTTATGATTGGGCTAAAGACAATATTGTCAACATCAGTTTTTTTGTATTCCACCACAGATGAATACAAGGCAGAGGAAAAGACCTTGAAGAGTAGGTTTGAAGCAGCAACAACAATAAAGGGTACTCAACAATTTCACAGTTACAGTCCTATGAATAAGACGAGTTTTAGTGAAAAGATACTCATTTTCAGAGGGATCAAGTGTAGAAATAGTTTCAGCTGATGACACTGATGATGATGATGATCTGGACATTAATGGGCTTTGTTACATGCCAATACTCAGACAAGTGGTAGTTAGGTTGTGTGTTAAGAACAGAAAGAGAAGAAGTAAAAACAAGTTTTTTGGAACCACACGGCCCTTCTCCATCTTTCAAATACCCACAATTTACTGACATTCTAGTTGTGCATAAAAGTAAGGTTTTAAGAAAAGTTGATCCTACAACAGCTTCAGGAAGAGTTTATCGACTTACAGACTCAGAAACCAAAAAGGCAAACAAGAATTTTTTTGTTAAATTAAAGAAGAACTAAGAGGTCGCTTTTTTGGTGTAACTACAACTCTGAGTGCTAACTAAAAAAAAAAGTTTTATTAATTTTACCAGGTAAAACTTTCAGCCTGTTGGGACTATCCTTACCTTGTTTTATGTTTGACTATGTATTAGTATGATGTATTATGTAGATTTTAAAACTCAGTGTCTGTTATCATGTAAACACACTAAAATGAGAATTATAATCCATTATTACTTGTACAGTGACTTCAAGTTTTTTTGCCATAGCTCCTGATCCCACTCTAAAAGTTTCAGGATTTAAAGCTTATAATATGACAAATAAACACATTTTTTTCAAAAATTAAAAAAAAAACACTATCTTAAAATTTTAATTTTTTTTTTACCAAGCATTGTCAAGTTGCATATCAAATTAATCTTATGAAATTCTCTTTAAAATGAGGGGTCCAACAGCTCTCTAGGCCTTATAGAACTTGAGAAATTCAAGATTAAAAAGTTTATGCAAGCCAAAAAACGATTTTTCAAAATTTTAAAAATTAATTACACAAAAACCCAATGAGATAAAATAAATAAATAAAAATATATTCTCATTTACATCATTAGGGAGAATGATCCCTGAAGGTTTCATTGAAATCTGAGATGGTCAGGTTGAATATTTAAATTTTTTGGTTGATTTGGCATGGAATGACTCAAAAGTTCAATTAAAATTTTAGTTATGTATCTAAACATAGTGGCATACTTTGATGAGGTATTATTGTTCCACGAGATTTCAAGTTTCCTTATCACTGACACAGCAGAATGGACAAAATGCAATATACCTAACCAAAACAGCAGAATTGAGAAATTCACTTCACAAAACAGTTAAAAAAGTACTATGTCTGGCATGTGAAATATATATATATATATATTTAAGTAGAACTAAGTGAAGAATAAAATAAGAAATTGAAAGCAACATCACCTTGGGCACTATGTAATATGGTCATCAGTTTCAGGCAAACTGTTTACTCCCATTCTGACCTTCCCACACAATTAATTAAGATACATTTAAATTGTACAACAATAATCAGCAGTTTTACTTGTTGGAAGTAAGAACCAACATACTACAAAAATGAAAATTTAAGACAGATTCATAATAAAAATTTTTAAGCTACATAGTAAAAACATCTAAATTTATCAAACTACCAATGGAACCATATCATTTGCAAATAAATAAAATGCATATCAGCTTGCTACCAACACAAATCTACAACCTTATCTGGGGCTTAGAATGACACACTAAGCAAACAAAAACAAGCCACCCAAAGAAAAGGATATTGTACGTACGCAAATCCTCGAGGTCTCCTGTTGTAGTAATCCACTGGAATATACACATCTGTCACAGGACCATATTTTCCAAACAAGCTTCTTAGTTCTTCAGATCTAAAAAGTACAAATAAAATTGCATTTGTTACATGAAAATTATAAAGGTTATTAGCTGGTGAGAGTATGCTTTTGTTTGAGGCTAAAAAAAAAAAAACAATAACAGGTGGTTCTCACCTTACTTTCACAGATAGGTAAAGTTATCTGAAATGCATATGAGGTTTCCTCTGACACTGCAAACATTTTTATTTCATTAGTTCTGATCCACCGGTTTAGATGTTCAAAAAGTTTGGCACATGCGTTCGCCTAATAGAGCTACAAATACTGTCCCCCTAATTCTTCGGGGACACTGAAATGTCCCGCTTTTTGGAAACTGCGTTGACAAAGTCCCGCTTTATGCAGTTGGCGTCATCCACCATCCCAAGTCATACTTTTTGTCAGTATAAGTGTCCCTATATTCTGCATACTTTTTTTTGGAAACCCAGGCCCAGATCTTTGGTTAAACTTTGTCCACCGTCAAGCAGTAATCTTCAATCAAAGCATTAAAGTGGTTGAGAGGCAAATTGTGTCAGCAGTAGATGTGAAGAGGACAATAGGTGACCTGAAACAAAATGTGTTCAAAAAAAAAAAAAAAAAAAAAGGATGTGTTTCTGCCATATTCTGTTAGATCTCAAATGAAAAAGCTGCAGTCTGATGGCTTGTAGATGAACTGTCTATTCTAAAAGCCAGATTAGTTTTATGACACATCTGCTCACTATTTGGATCAGTGGGATACTCATTTCAAAGACTTGAACTGTTTTCAGCGGGGATCATTAAATGCTTCACCTGGTCCTGGCCATATATTGAAAAATCAATGGACTATCTTAAACAGAAAAAACTTTTTCGATATTAAATATGATACAGAATTTTATGACGAATGCATATATGTTACTAGCTATGCGAATGAGGATAAAATATCTCAACAGAACAATGATAAGTTGCCAATGGAGCAGCGTTGGGTTGAGATGTTCACACATTTCAAAAATGAAAACATTCAACATAAACATATGATAAAACTTATTCAGCATGTGCTTTGTTTACCAGGGACAAATGCTCCTGTGGAACAAATTTTGTCTCATGTTAATAAACTAACACCAGAAAAGACCAACTGTCTATAGAAACATTAAAGGCATTGTTGATTACAAAGGTGAATTTTAACAAATCATGCCAAGAATTTTTTTAATTTCTAAAAAATAAAAAGGAGCTATTGAAACAAATTGCATCCCAAGAGAAATATGAGCAGAAGTCTACTGCATAAAAGTGCAATATATTATTAAAAATGTATCCTGCTGAATGCCATAAAAATTTCTGGTTTACTGTATTTATACAAGTATATTATATATATTTTGATAGTTAAAACTTAGAAGGCTACAATTGAATGTGCATGTACAATTAAATGTGAAATAAATCAAGTCAAATTTCTGCATTGAAATTTAATTTTTAAACTGTAAATAGTTTAAAAGAAATGGGTGTCTACCTCAGCCCAATTTTAACAATTCCATCCCAATTTTTAGAAAATGTAAGTTATCACTTACATTTCATAAAGCCACAAAATAATTTAACGAAAACTGACATTTTTTAAGTAAATAAAACATATTTTTATTGAATCTAATTATGGAGAATTTGGTAATTGAAAAAAGAATCTCATTAAATATAGTCAACATTCACTTTAGAAAATTATTTTTGAAAACCTGGGTTTTGATGAATAATAACTCATGGTTAATCGTTTGTCACGTGAGCTTGACTAACTGTGTCGTAACTGTCCCACTTTTTGGTCCAGAAAAAATGTTCACATTAATCTAGCGACAAAACAGAACAAATAAAGCGAAAGTCAACAATGGATGATTTTATACAAATGCTGGTGCTAAAAGTGGAAAAACTTGTTCACATTCATGTATTGCAAAGGAACAGTCAGTTTCTAAGGGAACTAAAAGAGAAGCTTGTGTCTGACACTGCATTTATTCTAACGGATTTCAGTGAGAACTATTCATTTCTTATACAAGATGAAGCACAAGGATATCATTGGACATCTCAAGCATGCACAGTTCATCCAGTTATTGTCTACACTAGAGCTGAGACAGTTGCATGAAATCTTCAGTCACTGTTTCTTATCTGATGATCTCAACCATGATGATTGCATGGTATACAGAATCCAATATGAAATGACACAATATATTAATAAATACCCAGTTTTCCTTAAATTTCACTACTTTACAAATGGCTGTGCTGCACAATACAAAAATTGCAGGCAGAGCAAGCCTGCAATGGCCTTTAGCAGATCAGATCTCAAAAGCAGTTGATGTTTATAATTTTTGTGTAGAAAAGTAGGGAAACAAAAAAAAACAGTTTCATTTCATAATATTTGCACACTTAAGGTATTAAAAACACCAGCAAAGTGCGCATATTTATGTGCAATTCATTAATGACATATCATTAAATAGCCAATCACTTACCCGAAAGCTCTTGGTCACTTTTTCCCTTAACACTTCAAGCACGTCAATTATCATCATGTAATGTAGTTGGCCTTCAAAGGTTGAAAGACTCCTTGCTTATGAGATTCGTTCTTCCGAAATCTCATAAGCAAGGAGCCAAAATAAGATGTTTCATGTCCGGAAGAACGAATCTCATAAGCAAGGAGTCTTTCAACCTTTGAAGGCCAACTATATTACATGATGATAATTGACGTGCTTGAAGTGTTAAGGAAAAAAGTGACCAACAGCGTTCGGGTAAGTGATTGGCTATTTAATGATATGTCAGTTTCACTTCATATTGAAATCTGAAGTTGAAACTTTGTGAAATAATCTACAGGAATATTTTTTTGGAAACAAAAGTTGTACCAGGTACCAGAAGCTTCCACCACCTTTGTCCACTTTTATCAAACACAATAGTAATGAAAAAGATAAGTGCAGATGAAAAATACAGTTTGGTATTTGACTCTAGAAGTGGCAATGATTCCAAAAATTTGCTACAGGTGTACACAGTGTTATGTAGTATGCACCTATGACAATAACTGTTTTCAGTACAGTTACCAGCATTGAAAAGGAAGATGGGGATGCAAAAATTACATTTATGCATCCACATAGTCTGGCTACATCATTTTACTGGCCAACTCATGATATTTGTCATGTGCTTCTTCAGCAGAGTTGTATAAAAATAAAATGTATCTGCGTACACAAACATTGAAACAGAAAACTTTCTGCAAACCCACGAAGCGCAACCCACAATAACAATAGAATAAAACAATTTATAGAAAAATTAATAAATCAATAATTAGTAGAGCATTAGAGCAATTCCATGTCAGATCAATCACCTTCTTGACCTCACCATTTCTGATTTTGATGAAATTTGGTATGAAGCACACATATGACAAGGTAAGTAATTCTGCCAATTTTCAGATTTTTATTTTGAAAATTGTCCAAGATACACACATAATAAAAATCGAAACTTTCGTAAGAACTGACAAACTCGCACACTTATAAATGGCTGTAATTTTTTTCCTAATTGTAGTAGAGTGACAATTCAAACACAGTTGCAAAGCTAAAGGATTGAGCTTTCTATAGATACCATACATGACCTTCTTACAACAGATTAAAGTTTCAAGGTCATCCACTGTGACACTTGACCTTGAATATCTCAAAACATACCATCTTAAAAAATTATGAAAAAAATATATTTTATTGCTACAACATTCTTCTACCCATGTGCCAGATATTAGGCTGGCACCGCTATGGCAAGGCAGTGTAGGATTAATAGGAGTGTCATGCTGCACCCTTCTGTATGTAAGGCACAGAGACATCCATGCAATAAATATTTCTTACGTTGAGGATTTGTGTTTATTATACATGAAATGTGTATATATTATAACAGATCAACAGATTTATCAGAAATATGCTATGTGACAGCAATTTTACTTGATACACAATTTTCAGCAGTAAATAATGTCACCAAATCTTTGAGATCAGAGATTGAAACTCCACCCATTTTAGCCAATGGCAGGGCTTCTTAGCCAATGACCAAGCTTCTTATTAGAGCCAATGACAGGGTTTCTTATTAAAGCCAATGGCAAGGCTTCTTATTACAGCCAATGAGAAATCTTACTGGTACACCATTTTACATTTGCTGTTATTTCAATTCTGAGCTTGTGAGTGTGTGGTTATCAATTTATCTGTAACATTGTTAACTGTTTAATTGTTATTTTATTTTATCTTTATTGTTATCTTTATTTAATCAATTTCTTTTTATCAAACTATATTTATCATTTTTTTTTTGCAGGTGCAGTTTCATTAACCAAAAATGGACTCTAAAAGTCAAATTTTGTGTTGCAATCCTCTGGGTAAAAGTGGACACACAAGGTTTAGAAAGAATCTGAGAAAAGTACAGCCTTGGATGGTTCAGAAATGTCCAAATATAACATTAGAACAGAAAATATGTAGTTCATGCAGAAAATCTCTCTCTGAAATGCCAGGTCCTTCATGTATAATTGAAACAGATGCAGAGGCAGAACAACCTCGGTTAAGTGAAGATAATTCAGAAGGAGTGGTGAAGAGTGAGATATGGACTGACAGAGACACAACTTTGGATAGTCTGAATGATACGTTACTTTCTCTAGGCGAATCTCCTGTGAAAAAAAAAAAAAAAAGATTAGGTGTTGGACAGTACATTAAGAAGAAATATCAGAAAATTGGTGAAGTGATAAAAGACTACATAGGTGTTCCAGAATGTGATAATCTTGTGACAGTGTCTGATGAATCGGTCATGATTTCACAGTTGAAAGAAAAATTTCAAGAAACAGACTCTAGCAGTGTTAAAGTCCAAATACTAACAATATTACCTAGAACCTGGAGTATTCGTAATATTCAGGAAGAATTTGGTGTAACATATTACATGGCACGAAAGTCTAAAAATCTTGTGGAAGAGCAGGGTATTTTAGCAACTCCAAATCCTAGGCCTGGGAAAACTCTCAGTGACAGCACAGTTGAAAACGTTATTGCATACTATAATAGTGATGAAGTGAGCCGTTGTTTACCAGGAAAAAAGATTTTGTTACAATGATGGAATCAGGATCAAAAGTACAAAAACAGAAATGTCTTATTCTAGGAAATTTGGAAAGAGATATTTCAAGGATTTAAAGACAAGAATCCTAATGTCAAAGTAGGGTTTTCAAAGTTCTGTGGTTTGCGCCTAAAGAATTGTGTGCTGGCTGGTGCAAGTGGAACACACTGTGTCTGTGTGTGTTGTGCTCATGAAAATGTAAAACTTATGCTAGCAGGGTGCAAATTGCAAGACTTAACTCATAATGATGAATTACCAGTTAGGACATACAAAGATTGCCTTGCAAGAATAACTTGTAACCCTCTTCTTCCAGAATGCTTCTTCTTCAAGTGTGATTCTTGTCCTGGTATAGCACACTTACTAGAGCAAATAAGTAGCTTATTCACCATGAATGGGATTGATGAAATTGTACATAAATTGTGGACTACAACTGATCGCACAACACTTATGACAGTCTGTAACACTGTAGAAGAATTCCTTGAGACATTTGAATCAAAAGTGAAATTGCTATTGCCACATTCTTTTATAGCTATTCAGCAGTCATACTTTCTATCAAATCTGAAAGAAAACCTTGTTGATAATCAGTGTGTTGTGTTGTGTGATTTTGCTGAGAATTATTCCTTCATACTGCAGGATGCAGTCCAAGGATACCACTGGAACAATTCCCAAGCTACTATTCACCCTTTCATCGTGTACTACAAAAGTTCACACACACTTCAGTTGGATCATGTTTCTTTTGTTGTCATCTCAGAATGTCTTAAGCATGACACTATCAGTGTTCACCTTTTCCAGAGCCAATTGTTGCAGTTTATATCATCACATTTTGACAAGAAAGTAGAACACATCTATCTCAGACGGTGCAGCCTCACAGTATAAGAACAGGAAGAATTTTGTCAATCTGTGCCATCATGATGTAGATTTTGGTATCACAGCTGAGTGGCATTTCTTTGCCAATTCACATGGAAAGGGGCCATGTGATGGCGTGCGTGGCAGGCACCATTAAGAGATTAGCTGCACATGCCAGCCTTCAGTGTTCATACAATGACCAAATTATGACACTGCGACAACTGTATGATTGGGCTTCCAGAAACATTCCTTCGTGCCATTTTAAATACAGCACGGACAAGGACTGAGAACCACAAGGAGTTCCTCGAGATACGTCATGCTAGTGCTCGACCAATTCCTGGTACTCAAAAACTTCACTGTGTAATACCAGTAAGCCGCACAGCTATTAAAACCAAGATGTATTCAAACTCAACTGAATACAAGGTTGAGTCAGTATTGCTAAATCCAATAGAACTGGATCTGGAGGATATTCGTGGCTATGTTATTGTTGAGTATACCAGTGGTGGGTTGGTTGTGTTTTGGATGTGAACATTCATACAGAACAAGTTAAGATAAGTTTTCTGCACCCACATGGACCGACCTTCAGTGTCTTTCACATACCCACAGAAGCCAGATATATTAGAAGTGGATAAAACAGTGGTCATTACGAAGGTTGACCTACGAACAGCAACAGGTCGGACATATTTTATGGAGAGAAGCGAAATAGAGATGGTCACTAGCAAGATGGCATCACATTCTTTTGGTTTGCAACCTTATTAACCAAGCGGTTCACTTGTATGTGTACACCACTAATATAACCTGTAACACATTGTGAAATTAATACATACATGCATCTGGAAAACAGTTATTGTACATTTGTCCGAACCTAACCTGGAGGACATATACTCCTATTAATCCTACACTGCCTTGTGCCAGATATTAGGCGCCTAATATCTACCCATGTGCCAGATATTAGGCGGTGCCAGCCTAATATCTGGCACATGGGTAGAAGAATGTTGTAGCAATAAAATATATTTTTTTCGTAATTTTTTAAGATGGCATGTTTTGAGATATTCAAGGTCAAAGGTAAGTGGATGACCTTGAAACTTTAATCTGTTGTAAGGAGGTCATGTATGGTATCTATAGAAAGCTCAATCCTTTAGCTTTGCAACTGTGTTTGAATTGTCACTCTACTACAATTAGGAAAACATTTACAGCCATTTATAAGTGTGCGAGTTTGTCATTTTTTACGAAAATTTCGATTTTTATTATGTGTGTATCTTGGACAATTTTCAAAATAAAAATCTGAAAATTGGCAGAATTACTTACCTTGTCATATGTGTGCTTCATACCAAATTTCATCAAAATCAGAAATGGTGAGGTCAAAAACTTATTTTTTTATTGATCTGACGTGGAATGTCCCTCTGATGTTTATTCCAGAACATCTTGAAGAACAGCAAATTTCCTTGTCCTAACAAGCTGTCATATTTCATTTACCTGTTTATTTTACATAATTTTTGGGCCCCCTGCTTTAATTAAATTTATGCACTAAGCATGTAATAAAAACTGTCATGAAATATCACTGAAAACTTGTGAATATTATTTGAATCTGAAGCTACAATTTGTTTTCCTCTTCCCAAAGATTAAGTTATAGTCACCCATGCTTACAGCCATCGTTATACAAATGAAAACATTGCTGCAATAAGTTTGTCCTCCATGATTGATGATTTTGAGCAAAATCTCCAATATTACACAGAAAAGGCATCTTACAGCAGCATTAGAAACAAAAGTTGAAAACAGCCTAGAAAAGGCGATGTTTTCATAGCCCTCATACATTATCGTATGCCTTCAAATTTTGGTAAATGTCACTGTGTAGGGAAAGTGCGACATACAATTTGTTTAGCATGTAAAATAATAGGGAAAGGTGCAGAAATACAGTAATTTAAGAGAACATGAAAGAATATTACCGACGTATTTACCTGCAAGTACAATGGTGTGCAGCAGTTGGTGCGGGAGGATTAAGCGATGCTAACGCCGACGACGTGAAGCTTTCGTGCTTCGGAAGGGAGCAGGAGTTCATAGTGAATGCGCAGAAGAATACAATAGGAGTGAAGTGCATTCTTCGGAAGAGTGTGATGCGTGCTGTAATACTCCCCTAGTAGAAGTAGTTAAAAATCCTGTAACAGAATCGCGGAGACGGGCGATGTACGTCAGATTTATTTTGGTCCTGCAGACAAAAATGATATCCCCAGAACCCTATTAAATCACCTTGCAGACTCCCTATCATCGATGCAAGTCTTTCGCCTTTCAAATTTTACGAAAACGGAAGTTAAACGGAGTGAAGATTTCTCCCGTAATTGTATTTTTTTGTCTCGCGATGGACGACATACATCGCAGATTTATTTTGTACTCATCCTCACAGCAGAATCGAGGTGATGGGTGATGTACATCGCAGATATATTTTGTACTCATCCTCATAGCAGAATCGTGGCAACGACCGACGTACATCGCAGATTTATTTTCTACTCATCGTTGTAGCACAATCATGGCGATGACCAGTGTACATCATAGATATATTTTATACTCATATTCGTAACAAAAACATGGCGACGGCCAACATACATCGCAGATTCATATTGTATTCATTCCCATAACAGAATCGTGGTGATGGCCAACGTACATCGCAGACCTATTTTGTACTCATCCTCGTAGCGATGGCCGACGTACATTGCAGATTTATTTTGCACTCATCCTTGTAGCAAAATTACGGCGATGGCCAACGTACATCGCAGATACATTGATATTTTGTGCTCATCCTCGTAACAAAATCGCGGCGACAGCTGACATACCTCGCAGATTACCCATAGCGGAATCGTGGAGACGGTTGACGTACATCACAGATTTATTTTGGTCCTGCAGACAAAAACGATATCCCCAGTACACTATTAAATCATCTTGCAGACAGATGCAAGCTTTCCGCATTTAAAAATTTCCAAAAACGGAAGTTAAATGAGTGAAGATTTATCCCCTAATCGTATTTCTTTTTATAAAAAACGTACACTGATTGATTTAGAAAGCATCTGTGGTAAGGTAGAAAGAGAAGATGAAAATACAGCAGTTACTTTAAGGAAAGAATTCTCAGACTGCGTCTCAAAATTTGTAAAAAAGCCAATAAAAGTTGATTACAATTTTAATAGAAATGCCATTGCTGACCTTAAAAAAAAATTCAAAGCCAATGATAAAGTTGTAGCACTGAGAGCAGATAAGAGCAAAGTTTTGGTATTGGTAGAAAAAGAGAAGTATTACAATAAAATGGAAGCTGAATTGAGCAAGCCTTATTTATGAAGAACTCAATGGTAACCCTATAGATCAAACTGTCAAAAATCTTAAGAAATTAATCAGCTCTTTAAGAAATAAAAAACAGCTTAATGAGCTCTTCAAAAACTTCTCCAAAATCCAGTCAAGAATTCCACAGATCTATGGTACGATAAAAGTTCACAAAGAAGGCCATCCAGTAAGACCTATAATAAATAGACACTAGAAATTCGCCACTCTCCAACATTAATTATTATTTACTTGGTCACCTCAAAGATATTTTCCCTTCTCCTCCCTACCTACTAAAAAATTCCATGCAGCTAAAAGGAAAACTGGACAACTTGCCAGAATTAATTCATCCAGTAATGGCAAGCCTGGATATAGTCTCTATGTATACCAACATTAACCTGGACCTCTTACTGGAATTCATTGCAGATGACCTTGCGGAAAAAATAGTATTCCATAATCACAATAGAGAAATACTACTTGGCATATATGAACTGCTCCTATTTTCCTTTAAGAATAATTTCTTCCAGTTTGGAAAGAAATATTACAGGCAAACTTCAGGACTTACAATGGGTTCTCCACTAGCACCTCTGCTAGCAAATTATTATATAAGTAAACTAAAGGCAAAAATCCTTATACAACCCTCCTCGTTTGCTCTCTATGTAAGGTACATGGATGATGTCCTAATTATAGTAGATGCTGTGGACCATTCTCTACCCTCTCAGATTCTGGAAGAATTTAACTTACTAGAGAATACCTTGCAGTACACCCTGGAACAGGAAAAAGACCATAGCATCAATTACCTAGATTTAACCTTGACCTCAAGAGAGGGGGAAATATTCACTCAGCTTTTTAGAAAACCCACTAACACAGGGAAGATGTTAGACTTCTGCTCATTCAACCCTGATTATATTAAATCGAATACGGCGAGACAATTTTTGGAAAAAATTACAATTCTGGTCTCTTCAGCTACTCAAAAAGATCTTCACAAAGAATTAAAGGAAATATTGGCAGAAAACAATTACCCCTCCCCATATGTTGAGAAAATATTTAAACAAGTGCCAAAAAAGAAGCAGGAAAAAACCAACTTCAAATTCACCAGCAAAATTACGTACCACAAGGGACTTTTCGAGAAACTGAAAAGGATCGGAGCAAAATATAATATCAGGCTAGCTCCAGATCTTAATAACAAAATAAAGAAATTCCTGCCAGCTTTAAAGCAGAAAGAATTGGACATCCAATTGCAGGAAGGAGTAATTTACTGCATCGACTGTAACTGCGGACTCAGCTATATAGGAGAAACAGGGAGAAGTATTAAGGTCCGAATGAAAGAACACCAAGCAGCTATTAGGAACATTGGGAACAAAACAGGGCTAGACAGACATATACAAGCAAGTGGACACTCCATAAATTGGGACTCAGTGAAAATAATCGCCCACCAGTCAAACTTAGTAAAGAGGAAACTAGAAGAAAGGATCGAAATAGCAAGAAGAAGAAGTACCACAATTAACGATAATTGCTGATGGACTCTTCCAATTGAGTGGCAGCAACTACTCCAGTGACATAGTCTTGATGACGAACTAGGCTTTAGTTCGAAAATTTGACAACCAACTTTCATGAAAAATAACCTCTATAAGACCCGTAAAAAAGTTATTCCACAATCACTATGAATAGAGGTGCCATAAATGCATTTACAACTAGTATTTTTTTTTTGTCTCGCGATGGACGACATTACATCACAGATTTACTTTGTACTCATCCCCGTAGCAGAATCGTGGTGATGGGTGATGTACATCATAGGTTTATTTTGCACTCATTGCCGTAGCAGAATTGTGGCGACAGACATCACAGATATATTTTGTACTCATCCTCGTAGCAAAATCGGGTGACGTCTGACATACATCGCAGATTTATTTTGGTCCTGCAGACAAAAACGATATCCACAGAACCCTATTAAATCATCTCGCAGACTCTGTCATAGATGCAATTTTACAACCTTTCAAAATTTCCGAAAACAGCTGTTAGGCAGAGTGATTTCTCTCTTAATTGTAATGTTTTTTTTCTCGCGATGTTCCCCTCGATGCTTGAAGAGAGAATTCTGATATTGTTAAATTTAATTTTATTGTTTAAATATTTGTGTTTTAGTTTGAAAATGGAGGCAATTTCCAAAAAATAAAGTTTGACAGAACCCAGTAATCTTAAATTATTTTTCTTGCGATATGGTCATTGAATTTCATTTTATTAGATAAGTGTTTGCAATTAAGATAGAAAACGAAGGAAAATTTTCTGAAAACCTAAGTTGTGCGGAGCGAAAATTTCTCTCAAATAACCCTCCACCCGCTGTGCTTCTTCATTTTCATCATTTAATTACATAAGTGTTTGCATTTGAGATGAGATACGGAGAAAAATTTTTCGAAAATGGAAGTAGAACGGTGCGAAAACTTCTTTTATCAAATTTTTTTTATGACCAATCTGCACTTTAGTGCTGTTAAATATCATTTTATTCTCCAAATCTTTGTTTCAGCTTGAAAATGGTGTCAAAATTTCAGACACAGAGGGCCAGAATGTGCTTGATCCTAATTAACATTGCATTTGCTGTAGTATCTAGGTTAGACAATTTTTTAGATAGAAAAATGTCTGGGCAATTTTTTTATTGTTTTTTGCATCTAGTAGTTATTTTGTTTAGTGATCACCCGCAGATTATTTTGTGGCACAATGATATTCGTCGCAGACTGACGAGGAACTTTCTGCTATGGGGGTTCAAAAACTGTTTTCATAATTTTTGAGAAACAAATGGGCGCCATGTCATTATCATTAGTTTCACAATGTCTCCAAATGGAAAGAAATGAAGGAATGTAAATGTTTTCATGTACGATAAAAGTGTTGAGTAAGAAGTTAGGTTCTGGTTAAACCCCAAGTTTTGGTTATGGTTTCGAAGATGTACAGGGGTAGGTGATTTCTTCAACCGCTTCATTTGTAGTTCTGCTATTATTCCGTAAATCGTAGCCCACATTTTTTATCTTTGAGAATAAAGGAGTTTCTTCAATTCATAAATCGCAGTAATGGTAGGGAGACCAAGAGCTTCTTGTTGTATTGTGCCAGATACTGAAATTTTAAGCCATGACGAAATCCGAAGTGAAGTGTGGATACTCACGACTTCAGAAAGAGCCACTAACACTGTTGAAAAGGATTACAATGCTGCATAAAGCCGACCTCTTTCCTTCAGCGTATTCCTGCAAGATACTTTGATGACTACGTACGGCTCAACTGCTTCCTGTTGTATTCTTCCGCTCGTTACTTGCCTTTGTCAACAATGCTTCCATTCAACGGTCAACACCGTCACGCCGTCGTCCTAGGCCTACCGCACGTACTACTCCCAACCCATCGTACTCAAAGGTAAATAGTACTTCGGAACAATTATTTCCTGTTCTATAAAAATACCATTTCTTTGCACCTTTTCCCATTATTTTGCATGCTTAAAAAATTGCATGACACACTTTCCCCCCAGTTAAACTTTCAGACGAAATAATTTAGGACGCTAAAGTACACATTTACCCAAATTTTTTATAAACTTTCTATGAGACTGACATTAGAGCAAGAGTTACGATGGAGATACGTTAAATGCAAATATGTTACGATAGAAAATCTTTCATCTTTAATATAATATGTGGTCAAAAATAGCATGCACACTACTGATCAGATGACTTCTGTGTGAAATTTGAATACTTAAACCAATTCTAAGTAATTTAAAACAACTCTTCCAATTTATAGAATAACATTCAGACCATCTAGGCACGTTAGAAATATTTTATTTTTCGCTAAAACACACTAGCACTTTCAAAACTATTATATCGTTTCATCATCAGGCGTACAAAACAAGATATGATCCTTTCATATACACTATTTAAAATACTCCTTAAGGTTATAACGGCTAGTAATATATTTACGTGAAGGTTATAATCAGGAACACTGAGGCGCACGTTTGATTTAAATATTAAATTGTTGTGGAAGTTAGCTATAAAGAGCAGTTGCGGTTTTTGATGAATATATCAGATATTTAACATAGCATCATGTTATAGTTTTTGCAGAGATTTCTTTGCCAGTTCACGAAAAGCAGTCTCTTCATCCATAAGGTGTCTCCAAGGATGGGGTAGAATAATAGATTATTATTATTCTACTATGTATTACAACTGCTTTGATATGGCGAAACAGTTGTAATACATAGATTTACAAACGCTTGCTGTAATAAAGAACCCCCTATTATTCTACCCCATTCTTGGAGACACCTCATTGACGAAGAGACTACTTTTCGTGAACTGAAGAAGAAATCTTAACAAAAACTATAACATGATGCTATGTTAAACATCTCATATTCATCAAAAACCGCAACTGCTCTTTACAGCTAACTTCCACAACAATCTAATATTTAAATCAAACATGCTTCTGTGTTCCTGATCATAACCATCACATAAATATATTACTTGCCCTTATAACCTCAACAAGTATTTTGAAAGGATCTGTATCTTATCTTGTACACCTGATGATGAAACGATATAATAGTTTCGAAAGCGCTAGTGTGTTTTAGCGAAAAATAAAATATTTCTAACGTGCCTAGACGGTATGAACTTTATTCTATGAACATAAACCTGTACGTAATCAATCTCACCGAGTGTGACTTCGTAAAATCATCATCATATCTTACAGAGTGCATCACTTGGAGATATTTAATACTTCTTTCAATGTTCTCCAGGTTTCATATATCCCTTTATTGCGCATTCTTATTGGACAGCGATAATCTGACGCATTCAATACATTAATAAAGTTCAGGTGCTTCTGTATTTAAAGCAAAGCCTACGGCGCAACATAAAATTGTCATCATCATCATTGTCAACCATTATCAATCCACTGCTGGACGAAGGTCTCCCCAAGTTTCTTCCACAACGGTCTGTCTTGTGCCAGTCTCCTCCATGTCACTCCCGCATACTTTCGAATTTCATCCACCCATCTTCCATGTGGTCTTCTTCTGGGTCTTTTCCTGTCCCTTGAAATCCAATCTAAAATTTTGGCTGTCCATCGATGGTCTGTCCTGGCAGTATGTCCAGCCCATTGCCATTTCAGGGATTTAACTCTGATCATGATGTCTTCCACTCTTGTCATTTTTCGGATCCACGTGTTCCTCTTCTTATCTCTCCTGGTTACACCAAGCATGCACCTCTCCATGCTGCTTAGAGTTGTCTGCAGCCTTTGTATGTCTCTTTTAGCTAAGGTCCACGTCTCTGCACCATACGTAAGCACTGGAAGGATGCATTGATCAAACACTTTTCTTTTAAGACATAATGGCATATTGCTCTTGAAAATTATGCTGTTTCTTCCTAAAGCTCTCCAGGCAAGTTTTGTACGCCAATTAATTTCTTCATCAATGTGACCCTCACTTGGTATCTGCTGTCCAAGGTAAACGTACGTGCCTGTTATCTCCAGCTTTTCTCCATCAATCGATAAATCTTCATTTCTTGTAAAAGCATTGAACGTCACTTTTGTCTTCTGAAAGTTCATTTTTAATCCCACTTCTTTACTCTTGTCAGCAAGTTCCTGCATCATACTCTGATGGGGTAGTTGCAAAAATGACTATGTCATCAGCAAAACGAAGGTGGGTTAGATAAACTCCATTTATCTTTATGCCTTTGTTTTCCCAGTTCAGTGATTGAAAGACATTTTCCAATGTAGCATTAAAGAGCTTCGGAGATATGGTGTCACCTTGTCTCACTCCTTTTCCAATTTTTATGTGTTGTATTTTCAAATAGCAGAATCTTTGCACTTGCATTTTCATAGATGTTATTAATAATATTAATGTATGCATCTTCAATACCGCAGGATTTCAGAGCCATTGCAACTGCTGATGGTTTCACCGAATCAAAGGCTTTTTCATAATCGATAAAAGCCATGCACAATGGAAGTTCATATTCCCTCGCTCTTTCAATTAGTTCTCTCAGTACGTGGATATGATCTATTGTGCTGTAGCCACTCCTGAATCCAGCTTGTTCTCTCGGTTGAGCCATGTCCAGTGTTACCTTCAAGCGGTGTGAAAGAACTTTAGTGAAGATTTTATAAACCACTGATAGGTCTGTAGTTCCTGAGATCGTCAATGTCACCTTTTTTATGTAGCAAGATCATTGTAGCGTTGTTCCAATCCTCAGGAATTTTCCCTTCATTAAGGCATCGAGTGAAAATTTGGGCGAGTACTGTTTCGATTTCTCCACTTGCTTCTTGTATGATGTCTACAGTAATTCCATCTTCTCCTGGAGCTTTTCCCCACTTCATGTTCTTGATTGCATGTGCAACTTCTGCTGAAAGGACTGGAAGAACTCTGGTACCTTTCATGATGCCTGGAGTACATGTATCATCCCTTTCATATAATTTGGAGTAGAAATCTTTCACTCTTGTCAAATTTTCGCCTCTATTTCTTGTTACAGAACCATGTTCTTTTCTCAGTGCCATAATCTGTTTTTTACCCTTACTGAGATGTCCCTTTGCTATCTTTAGGCTTTGGTTGTTTTCAATTGCTTTCCTTACTAGTTCACAGTTGAATTTCCTTACGTCTTTAGTGATACTTTTTCGTACTGTCTTGCATAGCTCTATATATTCCACTTTGAAAGTCACATCTTCTTTAGTTATCCTCATCTCTCTTCTTTTTTGCATCAACATTTTGGTTTTTCCTGATAATTTGTTCACATGCAATTTGTTGTTAGACCCAGCTAATTTTGTTGCTGTTACCATAAGAGCTTTGGTTACTTTTCTGTTAACTTCAGAAATATCCACTTCTTCCGATGTTAGGCCTTCTAAAGCAGTGAATCTGTTCTTCAGTTCCAATTTCATATGCTGTAAAAAATTATAAAAATTTCTCTTACGCGCCGAAATATTGAAAGGAAATTCTAAATACAATAAAAACGAAACAATTATGTGAAAAGTCCGTGAGCTACATAAATAACTTGCAACTATTCTCATATTCAACTCTTTGACAGAAGCACCCTTTCCATCAAGCCACTCAACCTAGCACAGGAAACAAGAAATAAATTTATGATTCGTAATTAAAAACAAATAATCCTAAAATTAAGATGTTCTTAAAATGAGATTAAGACCTTTTACAAACAAAGAAAACGTCAAGTACCATCGCGAAAATGGCTGCTACTCACTTACCTCGTGTTATCTGGTACATTTCGCACGAAGAGTGAAGAATTAGGTGGTCGTGTGTAGCGGGACATACTCGCTTGGAAAACAGTTAGCACAATAACAAAGAAAGGCCTTCACCTCAAAAATGATCTTTCCCAGATCACATACCTCTATAACACCACTAAGCAAAAACACAATTCACAGCATAAATGATAGCACCTACAAAGCTCACATTTCTATTACAACGGTTGCGGTCATTGTTGTATTACCGCTTTTTTTTTTTTTTTTTTTTATTGGAGTTTTAGGAAACGGAGAGAGCCAGTGCCTCTGATCATTCGTCCGAAAGGGGTCCGGGTTCTAATCCCGTGAGGCATGGATGTTGTGTTTGTCTTACGGTACTGGCTCTCTCCCTTCCCTGGAACCAGTGACACTAAATTAGGGACAGGCGACTGCTTATAGCCCATTGAGTTGCTCAAGGTGGTCGTTAAACATCCAATCCAATCCAGTGCCGTAAGACAAACACAACATCCATTTTTTTAATTGAAGGTTTAACGATGCCGCCTCGGTGGCGCAGTGGTCCAAGCGATGGCCTCTGATCATTCGTCAGAAAGGCGTCCGGGTTCGAATCCCGTTGAGGCATGGATGTTGTGTTTGTCTTACGGCACTGGCTCTTTCCCTTCCCTGGAACCAGTGACCCTAATTAGGGACGGGCGACTGCTACGATGGAGATGCGTTAAATGCAAATATGTTATGATAGCCCATTGAGTTGTTCACGGCGGTCGTTAAACCTCCAATCAAAAAAAAAAAAAAAAAATAAGAAGAAGAAAAAAAAAAAGGTTTAACGATCACCGTGAGCAACTCGATCGGCTGTAAGCACTTGCTCGTTCCTATTTAAGGGCCAGTGGTTCCAGGGAAGGGAGAGAGTCAGTGCTGTATGACAAACACAACGCCCATGCCTCATGGGATTCGAACCCAGACTCCTTCTCAGACGAATGATCATAAGCCATCTGCATCCTGGCTTTTGCCCATTCGTTTGACATCGGTCTGGGTTCGAATCCCGGTGAGTCATGGTACCGCTTTCTGCGATTAAATGTGTAACATATTTTTACGATTAATCGCAGAAAACCATGGACATGGATGATGTGCTTTTTTTATAGCACTAGATCTCTTCCTTCCCTAAACCAGCGACCCTCAATTGGCAATCTCAGCGGTCCGCTTTTCCCCTAGCGGCAAAAAGAAGAATTACTGTAGTACGGGTAACGTTTTTGGCTCAATGCTTGGCGGTTGGTAGATCACTCATTACGTTTAGTTGTCGTAGTTTGGTGTATTTTGGCATTCATTCTGGAATTAGAGAATTGTATAATGGAGAATTCCGTGAAGAAGAACAAATCATATTGTTGTGTCCCGCAATGTCGTTCCCAAGGTTTCGGCTATGTTTTTCACAAGTTAGTATAGACGTTTGTGCCTTGCGTTTGAAATCCTTCCAGTGAAATGCTACTAACCAAGTAACGTCTTTGAATGAATAATAAACAAGGCAGCATGTTTTTATTGCATAGTAGTAATTAAAAAATCCGCATTTCTACATAATCTTGAAAACAATTAATTGCTGTTATCCATATAAATTTAAACTTCATTATGGAACAAGATTTGCAATATTCTGTCAACAGTCATCGGTTCAAAAACGCAGAACCCAATGATGATCAACAATTACCAATTCACAAACACTTTTAGGAATAGAATATTCAAAAATTACAAATGTTATTGTTGACAGTATTGAAAATGGGTCCTGGGAAATGTCAAGTGAAACGAAATGTCAGCTTTTAATAGTAATCCGGATTAGAACACCACTGTCGGTATTACTATATCACTTGCCTGAAAATGTAAAAATAAAAATTACCTGTTACAGTAAAGCATTACTGCTACACAGTGCTTACACGTACCACTTCTGCCCGCTTTACAAGAGCACTCAAATGACTTTATAGAAATTTCACTGTTACTTGTATCTAAAACACCGTTGATGGAGTGAGGCGACTACGTTATTGCCGTGGACTGAATGCAGTGTGAAACTATGAGAATTTCTCTTCCATCTTCCTTCTTAATTCCACAAGAAATTATATGGCCTACATTAACAATCACTTTCCCTTCTTTAATGCATCTTGAATTTTTGGAAGCGTCCACAAATTTCATTATTTCAAGGATTGAAAGCGACCAACCAGCCATTCTAACATTCGACTTTATGGAAACACGTGCAACGTTACCAGTACTAGAAAAGTTTGTTTACGTTTGCGCAGCGTCCCCTATAGTTCGTTGAGGTTCCCAATTATGGACAGGCGACTGTTTATAGCCCGTTGAGTTGCTCAAGGTGATCGTCAAATTAAACTCTCAAATAAAAAATAAACGAACAAAATTGAAATATTTTACTGTGTCAGTATTAGTCTGTCAGTAAATTTACATTTTTAAAGGAAAATTACATCAGAAGTAGTTGTTTTTTAATTCGGGTTTTAACGAATTAGCGTAGTGTGACCATCAATTTTCTTTCGGAATGGGGGCATACTACTAAGTGTCAACTGTTTTTCTGTGAGGGGTGGGGACACGAATAAGTGTCAACTGTTTTTCTGTGAGGGGTGGGGGCACGAATAAGTGTAAACTGATGCTTTCCTTGGGTGGCACGATTAAGAATAAGTGCAAACTGATGTTTTCCTTTTTTAATTGCAGGCGTAACGATCGCCGTGAGCAACTCAATGGTCTATAAGCAGTCGCCAGTCTCTAAATAAGGGCCACTGACTGCAGGGAAGGGAGTGAGCCAGTGCCGTAAGACAAACACAAAATCCATGCGTCATGGAGATTCGAACCCGAACCTATTTCGGACGAATGATCAGAAGCCACCGCTTAGACCACTGGGCCACCAGGGTGGCGGCGATGTTTTCCTTCGGTGGGGGCAGAAATAAGTGTAAAATGATGTTCTCCTTCGGTGGGGCAGAGGCATAACTAGGCTTTTCTATGCCCGGGGCAGATCACGAGTTTTTGAGCTCCCCATCTTTCTTATTGGTAGACAATACAATTTTCAAGAGCAACATACGATTTTGTCTTAAAAAAAAGTATTTACTCAATGCATCCTTCCAGTTCTTATATATGGAACAGATACATAGACTTTAACTAAAAAAGACATTCAAAAGCTGCAGATAACTGAAAAAGGCATGGAGAGTGAGAGATGCATGCTTGGTGTAAACAGGCGAGATAGGAAAAGGAACTCGTGTCGTGCATAAAGTGACAAGAGTGGAAGACATCATGATCAGAGTAAAATCAATAAAATCGCAATGGGCTGGACATGTTCCCAGAAGAACAGACCACCGATGGACAACCGAAATTCTAGACTGGATACCAAGGGACAGAAAAAGACCCAGAAGACCACTTGGGAGATGAATGGAATTTGAAAGCATGCCGGAATAACATGGAGGAGAGACGCTTAAGACAAACAGTTCTGGAGGAAACCGGGTGAGACCTACATCCAGCAGTGGATTGATATCGGTTAACAATGACGATTATGAGAGAGAGAGAGAATTATATTGTATTAGTAATAATTTATATTAGGCTGCGTAATAAATACACTACTCGACAAAACGCAGAATTAACGTCATACTGCACCCCCTTCCAACAATGCCCTCCACACACCCTTTACGCGGGAGACACAATCAAACCAGGGCAGTTAGAATACTAGGATCTGGGTCATTCCTTTAAAGAAATTTTGCCGCCACGGATCCCCTCAGCGGTGACAGATGACCTGTTTCTGACGTCACTGTGTTGGAACTCCGATTTATTTTTGATTGGAGGTTTAACGACCACCGTGAGCAACTCAATGGGCTATAAGCAGTCGCCCATTCCTAATTTAGGGTCACTGGTTCCAGGGAGGGAGAGAGCCAGTGCCGTAAGACAAACACAACATCCATGTCTGACCGGGATTCGAACCCTGACCCCTTACGGACGAATGATCAGAGGCCAGCGCCTTAGACCACTGCGTCACCGGGGCGGCGGAACTCCGATTGGAAAGTTGGAACCGTGAAGTTGCCGTGAAGGGTCTCTTTACGTAACGCTACATTCTTTCCTTTGCTTTTTGTGAATAAGTATTCAGCTCTTGCAACTTGATCTTTGAGAAATCGCTCAGTTAATTTACGTTGAAATACTGATAAAAATGTTGAGTTGTGCTGTGGCTACTTGTAAAAACCATTACAAAAAACTTAAGGCCAGTGTATTGTGTGTAAAAACTAAAGGTTAGTGTATTGTGCTCCTTTAAAAAATTCAGATTTAGTGAAGGAATGGCTGAACAAGTGCTATAGGTCAGACTCTGTGAATGTTGCGAATGCTAGAGTTTGCAGCGAACATTTTCGTTCTTCTGATTACGAAGATGATTTTAAAAATCGCATACTTGGACTCCCTGAGAAAAAAATACCGAAGCAAAACGCGGTGCCTGTCCTGAAACGGCCGAACTGTCAGCAAATGGGACTCCAAGAAGTAACAGAAAGCACAAACGAGATTGTTTAAGAAGTGCTTTCGATCGAATGGATATTTTAAGTCTGAAAAAGGTTTGTGTGCAAGAAACGCAGGATATCTGTTATGAAGTTGATGAAACATCAGGGGATATATCAGCTGTTCTTCCTGTATCAAAATAACGGAGGAAAATAGATTGCTACTTGAAAATGTTGCATCCCTTTAAAAAAAAAAAAAAAAAAAAAAGAAGAAATTCAAAATTTAAAATTGGAGAGAACCAATGCGTTAAAAATTAAAGTTAGCGGCGCCGCCCCGGTGGCGCAGTGGTCTAAGCGATGGCCTCTGATCATTCGTCCGAACGGGGTCAGGGTTCGAATCCCGGTGAGGCATGGATGTTATGTTTGTCTTACGGCACTTGCTCTCTCCCTGTGACCCTTAATTAGGGACGGGCGCCTGCTTATAGCCCATTTGAGTTGCTCACGGTGGTCGTTAAACCTCCAATAATAAAAAAAAAAAAGTAAGCGGCAGACGACAGAGAAAATTACGAATGCAACGACTATTTTGCGAAAACAGAGTTCTGAAAACAAAGCTGAAAATTATTGATTTAAAGAATAAAAAACTGTTAAAAATGGAAGCACGTATTAAAAGTGTACTAACCATTTAATATATAAGTGCATATATAGCAGTAATTCAGAATGCAAAGTCATGTGATGTTCAACCAAAGTGGGGGCCACTATACAAAATAAATATTCATTAATTCATAGATTTTTAACAATGGTATACATAACGAGATAGAAATACATAGAGTGCTTCTGTGATTGGTTCTCTGCTGAGGCAGCTGAAGCCAACGTGGGGAGAGCCCGCCATCTTTGATGAGGTACAAATTCTGCGTGTGTCAAGGAGACAACACGATCGCCAAGCAGCTGACAAACTTTAGGCTACAGTTTTGTGAATATTCACAATTATCAGCACCTTTTGGATAATTAAATCAACAATAAAATGCCATTTACTCCACTTATTGGAAGGTTAGCCCTACATTTCACAAGTAAGCATTTTTAAATAAGGTTGAGCTGTAAATGCTCAGTTAATCAAACACAGAAAGTAAGACATCTAATCCGTGTAGCTGGTGATTAAACCAGCAGATGAACCATTTCAATTTCTGTGTTATCTTAAGACTTTTTATTTCTTATATTTTGTAAACAGTCGTACTCAATGTGAACACTGAATCATGTTTATGGGAAGATGAGGTTAATTGTGAGTTAGCAACTTTGAGGCTTTTTGGGAACAAGTTTTACTTATGTAAGTGTCTTTTTTATGTACATATACTGAGGATGTTTTGCAAATGGCATTTGCATATACTAGAATCTGTACAGTGTACATGCAACTTGTCTGACAAGACAACAAATATTTCAAAATCTTAGGAAGCAGCAATTTCTTTTTATGTGATAAAGATCATGTACCCATGGCTAATGCCCATTAGATAGCAAATACTGGTAAAGCAGTCAATTTATAGTTACTTAAATTGCAGAAGTAATAATTGTGATTGGTAATATAAATTTATTGCTTGCTGACACCTGTCAGGAAACAATCTAGTATTTTATCTGAAAGCACAGGGTCACCCAGCTTGTGTTCTAGGCATTTGTCTCTGATTAGTGATTAATCTGTAGTATTACTTCAACAAATTGAGAGTGGGGAGCCTGAAAATTTCTGGACAGAATACTCTTTATTTGTGAATGTGTTAGTACAATGTGTGTGGTTTTTGGGTAGCAAAAATACAGGCAATATTGATTTAAAACTGAAAATAGGAAACAGGGAGTACAATGGTACCTCAAAAATGCAAACAACATAAAATATTTATGAAAACTGGCACAAACGATTATGAAATGACAATTGAAAAAAACTTATGGAATAATACAAAAGAAAGGGACTAGCAGCATTTTGTAATAACTACTTGCATTTGATTTTTGCGTGATAGGTGGTGTTTTTTTAAGAATGTGACCTCTGATTCATGATGAATGTACAGTCAGTATGTCCATATGTAAATTGCCAGTTATTCCTTTTGCATCAACCATATATATGAGAGGTTAGTATTGAACAAATATCACTCACGTAAATCAATCTTTCTTTGAATTGAACAAGTTGTGCCTGTATTTCTCTAAAGTACAAGTCAGACACACTTGTTGTATTTCCAGCAAGACTACTGAAGGAACCCACAAAATAACAACACAAAACATAAACATTTGCTCGCCAAACTTTTTGCACACCATCAATGCAAATCAGTAGTTGTTAATTTCTCACTTCATATTAATAAGAGGCTGTGCTCTTAAAATTGAAACAAAAAAAAAACTATGTGCAGTACATCCTAACAATTGCCAAAATGTGTACAAATATCAGGTGAAAACTACAAAATTTCAGCTTTGGTAGGCTTCTTAAAAAAAAGTAAAATATGAAAGTGCAAATAAAAAATATTAAATACTTAATACTGAAACAAAAAAAAAGACAATTTTTTGTCCCATAAAAAAATTAAAGTCCTAATTTGAATTTTTTGGTTACTCAGCCCAAAATTTCGGGAACACCTAAGCTATGATTTAACTTCGGGGCTCCAGATGTCTTTCCCTGAAGAGTGGTTTGGGGTTCCTGAGTTGTTTTATTCCATGTCATTTTTGTTTAGAACGATGAAAGTGGGTTACTTCTGGTTAATTCTATTATTTCTACTACGTCTGATTCCTGCAGCAAAGGTGCAGTGTTGATGTGGTCTAATTACTACATGAGTGTGATTTACTTCTTTTTACTGATATATGTATAACATCAACCATTATCAATACACTGCTGGATGAAGGCTTCCCCAAGTTTCTTCCACATTTGTCTGTCTTGAGCCTGTTTCCTTCGTGTCACTCCTGCATGATTTCGAATTTCATCCATTCATCTCCCATGGGATCTTCTTCTGGGTCTTATATATATATATACATAGAGAGAGAGAGAGAGAGAGAGAGAGAGAGAGAATTATATTGTGTGAAGTATTTAGTGTATGTGCTGGGAGATACCTTTATTATGGTCAAGTTACCACAATTGCCTTGCCTACCCACGAATAAGGCTTACAGATCTGTGTTGTAGAATGCCAAGGCTAACAAACAGATTAGAAACATGCCCAGTGCTAAGGACTTTTAATTTTTATTAAATAAAAACCAGGCAAGTAGTAGTTTTCTTCTGATTATATAAAATAGGGGCAGTTGGTAAAAGTATTTTAATATTGGTACCTCTTGGCTGTGTAAACTCATGTTTGTTTTCCGTTTTTCTTCGAACATTTTTTTTATTTTTCATTTAAAACTCTCATAAAATATTTGGCGTCTATGTATTTGGAGTGATAAGCTGTGGGATGATTCAGCATTCCCATGGAGATGACCCACGAATATCTAAGATTTTTACCGAAATTGCGGATTGACTGCAACTGTAGTTTTTCTTTTTCTTTTTTTCTTTTTTTTTTTTCGTTTAATCTATTACCGCTGACTTATATTTCACTGAAAATTTGTTCCAAAAAATTTGTGAAATGTCAAAAAATTACGGCATGAGATTTTATTCAACGAGAGTACAGTGCCTAGAAGAATTAGTGTGACGTGCTGCGTAGGATGTCCCTCACGGTTTTGTGACCAATCGTCATGAAATGACAGAGGGCGCTGCAATCGGAAGTTACGTTAGGATGCTTCATCGGCTTCATGCTATTCAATGGTGGGAAGTTTGTTTGCCAAGGATTTGCTGCCTTACGAAAATTCAAATTTTCACAAAACAAAGGTTAGTGGAGGGAAATCTTTTTGGCAGTATCTTTGCTAATTCGTTGTAGCTCGATCATAACACTAATACACTAGGTAATTCAACAGTTGATCACTAAAACGCAATAGGCTTATTCGGGTGTTAGTGTGCTTGTTTTATTCAACTGCGGATTGTTTATAACGAAATTTATTTCCGAAATTAGTAACTTTTTATTTGTGAAGATAAAGAAGTTGATCAAGTATTGGCTGTCACGCGTTAAACCTACTGTGTGGTTAAACTTAAGTGCAGTACTGAAATCGACTGCAACAGTTATAAGATCACACGGAAATAATGTCAGCTATGAAAGGACTGGGAAATTCTGCATTAGCAAATAATAAAAAACATAGAAAACGGAAAAGGCAAAGCAGCTGTTTTGTGCCAGGATATAATACTGGCTATAAATCCTGCAAAAATAAAATATCACTCTTTGCTGTCCCCAAAATTCCTGATATGTTGAGCAAATGGAATAAGGCAATTCCCAGAGCTGATAATAAACTTGATGAGAGTTGTGTTGTATGTGCCTTGCACTTTGAATCTAAATTCATAGAGATGCATTATCGTTCCACTACTTAAGGTAAGGAAGTTCTAACATGCCAAGACAAACCATTACTCAAGCCTGACGCCATACCTACTATTTTCCCAAATTTAAAAGACATTTAAAAGGCGAACGACTGATTAGTTTTTCCAATTTTTAAGTGTGGGGGGGGGGGCATATGCCCTACTGTGCCTTCCCCACGTTACGCCTGTGTGTGTGCTACATTAATAATTTTCTTATTTTTAAGGGTAAAAATAGTTTACTGGAACTGCATAAAATTATCCCATTTAGACAGACTCCATGAACACCCACTTCTTAATTTTTACCTTATTAAACTGTTTACTTAAGGTGCAAAAGAATTTTCCTCTCTTCACTGAAAACCGATTTGAATAGCAAATTTAATCACATAATTATTATAAGGTGAAGAAAAGTAAAGAAAAATGTTATCATTATTTTTCTTTAAAAGAATGTCATCATATACATTCAGTTTTTGTTTATCGTATCACAGGCAAAGTTTTTTAGGAATGATTTTTATAAATGGATTACAGTTAATATATTATTAGAAAATAGACCAATTTTAAAAATAGTAATCGTATTTTTTGTATTCTATTTTCAACTCATTAAAAGGCTTCTTTTTCAAAGCCAACTAAGTGGAAAGTTCCAATATTTATTTTGATCCCATGTTCTTACCAAGAAATTTAGTCACTCATTGCTGAGAAATGAAGCACATTATTAAATAATTTGTAAAGTTTTTAGGTTACTGAATTTCAGGACACTATTGGAATGCAAATTATAAAGCCGATGTCTAATTGAGAAAATATTTCCCCCCTTTTTTTCCGGTAAGGTTTTGAGGGGCAAAACATTTTCTTTTTTTTTTTAATTTTTACTTTATACTGTAAGCTGATGTTTTAGTGATTGTAAACTGCATATTGGTCTCCAGTGTTTTTGCATAATGTAACCCATGTATGACTCTAAAACTTCCGAAATATCTAACATTAATGTTGACGTTAGGACGATGCAAAGCTTAAATTAAACTACAATACCCTTATTAATGAATCTTGAGCTACCCGTTCGTTCTTTTGGGGGTGAAAGGCGTGTGTCGATTATTTCGTATATACTTAAGTTATCTGCTTATAAAATATCGTTCAAGGAGTACACATAATACTGACGAGCTGGGTGTGTGTCATAGAAAGATGTGCGTTTTCGTCGCCCTTCCTCCCTGAAAAGCGACGTGACATCCGATGGCAGCGCCATCTACCGCTTTCATGATTGCGGGCAGCAAGTTTTTCTGCGAGCACGACACACTAATTCTTCTAGGCACTGTAACGAGAGCAAGCTGCATCCATTAAAATATCATTTTCTTTTTAAAACACTATTGCCGCCAACTAACAATGAAAAGCGTTATTTGATACGTTAAAGTTTTAGTCTCACGTGACCCCTAGGTGTTTATAACAACATTTCTGAGTTATATCCTCATTTAACGTCAAACCATATATTACGAAAACTCCCTTTCTTAACACTGAACGGAAATCGTTCTGTACCTCATCAAACATGGCTGCCACTTGTTTCCGGTGGCTTCACCCGTTCCCCGACGTAAGCGCTCTACGTACTTCTATCTCGTTGGGTATACAAATGAATAAGGACATTATGTTACCTTTCTGGTTCTCTTAAAATTTCCCGCATTAAAAGTTCGTAATTTAAAAGTAGCACATTACTGCTTTACGTGAAAGAAAAAAAAACAATACTGATTTAGAAAGACGTCGAAGACTCACTGCAAAAACACCGCAAATAAAGTTTAAGAAAAAACGAAAAGAAAAGCATACGAAAACATTCACAATTTTATTATTGCTGTTCGAAATTTAAGAAATTAAACAGAAAGGAAACGTAGAGAAAAAAATACCTTTACATTGCAGGTGATCTATTTGCGTAATCTCGCAGATCAAATATATTTTAATGTACACATCACATCTGCTGGATCAAGATGTTGACAGCAAAATTTGTGACTTGAAAATTAAAACGTATTGTGTGTGTATAATGAAAATTTTCCATTTGTCTTTACCAGTTACTCCTGTCTATTTTTTTACTTTTTATTTAAGTCTGTTAAACACCTAGAATGAATCATTTGTTATATTTCTTAGCAAAAGGCACTGAAATGCTCGTTAGCTTTCATTCCCTCAGTGCACTGCAGCGATCCAGCGGTCAGCTCGTAGGTCAGCTCCGTTCCAACATGCTGACGTCACACGCTCGCGTTCGTATGGATCCGCGTGTCCAAAGCGTATGACCCAGTCCTCCTATTCTAACAGCCCTGCAATCAAACTGTGATTGTTTGTGTAGCTTGTCGCAATTGCTTGGTTGTTCGGACTTTCGGTACCACATCAAATGGACTGAATATAAGTGGTAGTAGTGGCTTCCAGTCACAGAAATGATCGAATAGCTCCCAGAGAATCCTGAACAATGTGAACATCATCCTTATCTTGCAACGTACGTATAGTCCATCCAACTAAAGAAAATCCGCGTGCTCTATTGTTGCCGACGAAGGCCGTAATTCTTCTTTAGTTCGACAGACCATATAACCGCCCCTTCATTCCTGAATGTGAACAACTAGAATCCGCGGAGCATTTTCAGGATGAAATTCGAATTTTAAGTGTACCAGAAACTGGTGTAAAAGTCAAAATTCCAATTTCAATCAGACTTCAAGTAGTGGTTTTCGCGCCCTCTGTTGAGCTGCGCCAGGGACAGCCACCCCGTCTGCCCCGCCCTAGTTACGCCTCTGGGTGGAGACACGAAAAAGTGTAAAATTACGTTTTCCTTTTGGGAAAAAAGTCATTCTTGGAAACAGTTTCTCCACAGAAGTCACAAAATATTGATCTTTTAAGTGCATAAAAAGCATTGGTTGCAGTGGCGGCCCGTCAGATGAGGCAAGTGAGGCGCCGCCTCACCTGAAATTCCGCAGAATGAGAAGTGAAAAAAAGAACAACTTCGGTCAGTAAAAAAGATATAAGAGCTTTGCAGGATAAATGAAACACTGAAATTCACATTGTGATTCATGAATTAGGTTAAAGAAAGGCTTTCAAGAAGAGGAATGAATCATTATTTTTGCAAAGGAGCTGTACGTTTTAAGCGCTTAGAGGCGACCGGCTGAATCGTCTCGATGAGAAGCCGGTTTGGAAAGCTGGGGATCAGAGAAGAGCCCTACAGAGTGAACCCCCCATCCCCACGGTCCGAAGTCTACCTAAGGAGGTGCCGGACTTCCAGCAAGAGAAACGAAATTTCTGAGGCGACCCTCCATTTCGCTTAAACTGGAATCGCATCTCTGCTGTTATTGGAGAATCCAAGGATTGTGTATCCAATGGGCGCGGGAAAATGAGCAGATGACCTTGGTAAAAATTGGTTTTACAGGCGATGACGCCGTTCGCCTCTATTGCTTTGGAGTACGATGATTTCTGCGTAGCTTTAACTATTCGTCAGAGTGTATTTGAGTCTAACTTTTTGTAGTGTGTTTTCAATCCTCTCTTCTGCGGGTGTTGGCTAGTTCATAGTAATGTTGAGTTTTTCTTCTTTTTTATTTTGTTATTGTTACTAAACAGCATATTTTGATTTTGGTTGGAAAATATGAATGGCCCAACAAACGACGTGATTTGTGTTCTGGAAGAAATTCCTTTTAAACACTGGAAAGACTATGATAAAAGGGATGTTCTCATATCTGGAAGACCGACACCTATAATAAGTTCAATATCTAAAGATAAGAAGTGCGGCAAATCGTTTTTTACGTCTTTCAATAAGTCATGGTACGAAAATTTCCCCTGGCTTTCTGGTAGCTATTACAAGCAAACTCTCTTTTGCTGGCCATGTTTACTTTTGAGCAATAAGAAAAATGTGTGGAATACAACGGGTTATTTTGATCTGAAAAACTTTTCTCGTAGTGCAAAATTGCACGAAAGCTCTTAAGAGCATATAACTACCCGCGTAGGTCTGAAACGAATGGAAAAAAAATATAAACACTATTTCTGATATGCTCAAAGAAAATGCTGCTCTTCATAAAGCTAAGTTTAATGAAAAGGTCAGACTAAATAGGCTTTTTATGGAACATATAATCGATTTAGTTGTCGTTCTAAGCAAGCAAGAACTGCCTTTTCGAGGACATGATGAATCTATTTCCTCATTAAATAAAGGTAATTTCAAGGAGATGTTCCATTTGTTACTTCGTAGGAGCACCCCAGAATTAAAAGCACATTTTGAAGAAATACGAAGCTTATTTTCTGGACAATCTAAAACGATACAGAATGATTTAATGGAGTGTATTCATGAATATATAAACGAATGTGTTAAAAGCGAAATTAATGAGTCAAAATTTTTTTCAGTGCAAGTTGATGATACAACTGATATTACTCAAAAATCACAGTGTTCAATAATTGTCAGATACATATTGGACTCAAATTGTGAAGTAGTTGAGCGCTTCCTTGGTTTTTATTATATCAGCACTGACAGGACTGCTGTGGCACTGTATGATCTGCTAGCTTCGGTTTTGGAGGAGTTTGATTTTAAATCAAAGTTAGTAGGCCAGTGTTATGATGGTGCAAGCGTTATGGCTGGAGAGTTGAGCAGTTTGCAGAAAAGAGTCAAGCTAGAAGCCCCGCAAGCTTTGTTTACCCACTGTTTCGCCCACCGCCTTAACCTTGTCCTACAACAGGGGTGCAAAAGTATTGTAAAATGTCGCATATATTTCGCACCTCAATCCAGCATGCCCTCATTTTTTCATAAATCTGCCAAGAGAACCCACGTAGCAGATTCAGTTGTTGGGAAACGGATTCCTCAAATAGCTGAAACACGTTGGGCATCACGTTCGCAAATTTTGCGTTTAATTGTAAGCGAATGAGGCAAACTAAAGAATGTGTTTGAAAACATAATGAATGACCCGGAATCAACGGCAGAATCAATCAACGGAGCCATAGGATATTTGAAAAATTTCACTAATTTTGAATTTGCTTTTTTATCACTGATTTTTTATGACATTTTTGGAATTACGGATGTACTGTTTGATGTTTTACAAAAAAAGACTTTAGATATCAGTTATTGCCAAAGACAAATTAAACAATGTTGCGAACGAATAAATAAAAAAAGGAATGTAACCACTTATTTGAAACATTTCAGTGAAGCAATTAGTTTGAGTGGAGGTCCTAAATGTCGCCAAAAGAAACATTTGGCTGAAGAAGAAGTGGAAAACTATTACAAAATTTTGTTTTACGAAACCGTTGACAGCATAATAGTCCAAATAAATACCAGATTTGAAGATATGGGGAAGCTCGAGTTTCTGCAGCTAGTTGACAACTCAAAATACCATAGTAATTCAGAGTCATTTCCATCCAGTGCCCTTAACACTCTCAAAAAAAAAATTATCTAAACATTTTTACAGACACACAACGACTAAAAAACGAATTAATTTTTTATATAATGATCACAACTTGGGGGAACTCAGTGTTCAGAAAACCTTGAAAACAATGAAAGAAAGCGAGTTGAAAGATGTGTTACCAGAAGCCTACAAATTATTTTCTTTTGTATTGACACTGGCATCAACAAGTTCTTCTGCTGAAAGGAGTTTTTCTTGTTTGAAGAGAATTAAGACTTACCTCCGTAATACAACGGCACAAGATCGTTTGTCTTCACTCGCTAAAATTTCAATCGAGAAAGAATTGCTGAACCATCTAATGTCCACTCAACCATTTTATGATCTGATCATAGACAAATTTGCAGCCAAAAAGGATCGCAGAATTGAACTTATTTATAAAACATAAACTGAAAGCATGCTGTTCGAGACCAAAGCAAATTAATATCGTATTCCTCTGTTTTTAATTCCAGGTTTAAATTACCTAATACTTTTTTAATATAGAAATGTGCTTCCTTAACTTGACTTCTCCTGTACATAGTTATCACGAGCCTGGTCTTCAGTTTGTGACCCGTGCTAAATGCACCTTCACTAATATGCCAATCGAACTGTGACTTTTATTCAAGCTCAAGAAACATTTCGTGAGAAAACAATTTCTATTCAAATGATTTACTTTGAATTTTTTAAAAGTGTATCTCCGACTGGCGTTGGGATGTGAGTGTAGCATTGACTAGCTAAAGAAACCGCACAAATTGCGTATTTTCGCTGAAGTGTATTACATAAAAGAATACAGGTGAAATATTTCTTTCTTTGTTGTAAAATTATCGAATAATTGTTTTCATAAAAATATTGTTGCAAAAGTAGCGTATATTACACACACACACACACACATATATATAGTGGTATATGCACATTTTCCCTCTAAAATTTTTGGATTTTTTCGTGAAGAAAGATTCCCCACGCCGTGTTTCATATATTTCTGTAATTTTATTCCATTACTGTTGAATAATATTTGTATATAAGGGCTTAATGGCATGGGCTGAAGCCCTAAGGAATGGGATTTACAGCTGTTTATAACAAGGCGCCTACCCGGGACCAATGGCTTAACGAGACTTCCGAATCTCAGCGGAATTTAATGATTCAGCCGACTCGAACCCAGGACTTCAAAGATATTCGATGGGTGATACTGCCTTTGAAATGAAACTTTTTGAGGGGGGAAGGGTTCTGCACTTCTGCTGTATAACTGTGTATAAGTACATGTAACAATTGGGGGGGGGGGCGCTTCGACAAATATTTTTCTATTGGTACGTACGCACATCTTGAACATTAATACAAAACGAAGCTAATTTAATAAAATGAAGAAAATGCAATAAATTATAGTTGCTTTAATAAAAATTTAATAAAGCAACTTCTTTGGCCGCTTTGCTTTACTTTCTCTTCTATTATCAAGAAATTACATTGATATTATGTATCAATGTAATTTATTGTATTACATTGTAAGTTATGTAAAAATCAATCAATTTAAATAGGAAATTATCTATAAAACGTACTTAGAAAAAGCTAACTGTCTCGCATACTTAGGGGGGTGCAAACCACGACCCCCCTGGCTACGCCACTGATATGTATATATGTTCGTATAACGGTATACGAATTTATATATATTTCAATAACATATGTTTTACTGTTTTACATTTACATCAAGACCGTTCGCCTCACCAGCATTTTACACCACGAGCCGCCACTGATTGGTTGTTTTGCATTCTTCTTCAAAAACTGCTGATAATGAACGATAACGAAGAGTCCAGTGTCCTTTTGACAAGATGTATACTAAGGTTTTCTGAAAATAAAGTCCTTACCAGAAACCTTGGCATTTTGCTGTGGTTTTACTTCCCCAGAAAAACGAATTACAGCCAAATCTAAAAGATGAGCATAACAATGCCTGTGTATAAATCTCTTGGCTCTTCCTCTTTGAACTGCATAGCGCCTCCCGGTGGCGCAGTAGTCTAAGCGACGGCTTCTGACCATTCGTCTGAGATGGGTCCAGTTTCGAATCCCGGTGAGATATGGATGTTGTGTTCGTCTTCCCGGACTGACTCTCTCTCTAAACTAAATTACTGATGGGAGACTGCTTAACCCCACTGAGTTGCTCACGATGGTCGTTAAACATACCCGCCCCCCCCCAAAAAAAAAAACAGAAAAAAAATACACGGTGACTATACCAAACCTCCCATTAATATATGTTGCCTCATCGCAAACTTGCCCTAACATTTAAATTTTCGACTTTCCTATTGCTATTGGTTTCGTTGTGTGTCGTGTTTTCGAGCTCCCAAGTTTTTTTGTGTGTTTATGTGGAAATATCGTTCGTAGGATGGTTTGCAGTGGCGTGACGTATGTATGAATGTTCCATGCTTCTTTTGATGAAGTTTGAGAGCGTTAAGTGCTATAGTTTATTCATACGAAGAGTTTTATTTTTTGGTTGTGTTTGCCGTTGACGAGTTCTGCAAATGGCGTTATCTGCCAGCCATGTTGCACGTGACCATCGAGAGGAGGTTGATCGACGTGGAGGGAGATCTACTGATAAGAAGTCATCGTTGAGTTCGCCGAGTGTTTCTCCCGTGACCTCTGAGAGGGTTGCCATGGTGATTGACTCGAGCTTTTCAAGAGTTAAGAATCCGACTAGTCAAACCGGTCCTGGAAATCAACAGAGCTTGTCTTCGCGTGTCCCTGCTGAAAGAGATTCTTCGGTGATAAGGAGGCAGGAGGGTGTTGCTATGGAGACGGGAAATAGCAGTTGGACATCGGTGGTTGCCATGGTGAATTCTGATAACACGAGTGATCAGCGCTGCGCTTCAGAGGTTGAGTGCCAGGGAAATCTGTTTCGTCTTACTTTCGAAAATGATTCCAAGGTATGTCAAGATTTTCATGATCTTTCTGAGAAAACTATTGTTTTCCATGCGTTACCACAGACTTCGTCACCTGTATATTTGAAAGCTTTGGAAGAACGAGTGCCGAGATAGGCAATTAAAGGAATCGGTCGTAATAAACGTGGTATATCAGTGTTGTTTATCAATAGTGCCGATTGTAAACTTGTTTTAAAGCAAGGGATTTCTAAAAATAGTCAAATTTTGTATCCTGCTTATGCACGTGAACGACCGATCACTGTTACTTTGTTCCCGGTGCCACTTGAGGTGCCGGATTCAGCGTTGATAGTTCTTCTTTCTCAGTTTAGCCGGGTGGTGGGACCAGTTCATAGAGTTATAGAAGCCCCGAAATATTCAAATTATTGTCATGTTGGTGGTTTGAAGCGGACTCTTCGGGTCATCTTCCCGAGTGAATCATCTCTTCAGACTTGTCCCAAGGAAGTTGAAATTGTATTGGATTCTCATAGTTTCCTGTTTAATATTTACACTGACATTTTTTGTTATGCTTGCAATGAAAGAGGCCACATTCGTGCTAAATGCACGTATGTACATAGACCTCCCTTGAGGAAGAGTCTCTCTGATTCCCATGGGAAAATAATTGTTGTACCTGAAGATAGATCGGATTTAGAACACATGTCGTTGACTTGGTTCCTACCGTGGCTGAGAATTGTGAAACCCGAGTGGTGGATCCAGTCGAGCCTATAGAGAAGACATTGATTGAAATGCCAACTTCTTTGGATCCTGGGATTCAGACAACAGCAAATATTGGTACTTTGGGCATTGCTAAATTACAGAAATGTTCAGTAGCATTACAGAATCTCGCAGAGAACTCAAGTACAGCTTCGACATTTAAATGACCCAGCACTGATTCAAGTGGTGATCCGTTAAAACGGAGCTAAGTTAAAGACTATTTTCAACCGGAATTTATCCATCGTGTAGATCTTTCATTTCTTCTGGATCCTGATTTTGACGAAGATAGAGGTAAGCCATCACGGTATCGTCTTGTCATGGAACTTATTGCATCTTGCTCTGATTATGACGAAACTTTGGATCTTTTCGAATTGAAAATTTTTTTTGTGCCTAATAAAAAGATATGTCCACTCACTCCGGAGTTTTACGAGTTAAATATGTATAAGTTAAAGGCTATTGTACATCGTTTGGATACCGTGTTGAATTGGAAAATTACGAAAAATCCTGTTCCTGAACTTTTAGACACTTATTACGAAACATACTATAAACGTATAGAGGATGTTAAAGCTTACATAAAGAGACATAATGTGGTTGACGATAGTGTCTTTGATGTGTAGAGATGTTTCAGATGTATTCCTTGATGTTGGTTTCCTTTTTTCTTGCAGTGTTTTTGAAATGTTCTTGGACTTTAATAGATATGGATTTCTGTTTACTTATGTTTTAAATTAGATTTGTTAATTAATGATTCAGTTTTCCGGGTAACTTTGTTAGTAAAATAATGTAATGTTGTTGTGTTTTACGGCACTGGCTCTCTCCCTTCCCTGGAGCCAGTGGCCCTAAATTAGGGACGGGCGACTGCTTATATCCCATTGAGTTGCTCACGGTGGTCGTTAAACCTCCAATCAATCATTTAAATTTTCTGAAGTTGGGATACGTGCCCCCCTCCCGACTCTACTCCTATGATCATGAGAAATTCCGAGGTCAATAAGCAATTGTCTATCCCTAACTTGGTGTCACTGGCTCTAGGGATAGAGCTAGCCAGTGGCGTGCGACGAACATACTGCACATGCCTAGGTTGGAGATCTAAACCAGCGTTTCTGACCACTTCGCTACCTGGGCAGCATCAGAATTTCAACAATATGAATAGAAGACCCTTGCTTCCAATAAACTCTGAATAACCAGTAATGTTAAAAATGATTTCATGTACATAGGTTTCCAAGTTAAAGAAATTTGTCATGCATCTATTAAACTTTGGTATTAAGGTGGTTCCACCTGAAATCTCTGCCTTATGTTTCCAATGGTAAAATTCCTGTACATATTTTCTTCGCAATTAATGCATTCCCAAGGACGAAAAGTTGCACAGTGATAAAACTAACTCTAAGTTATAACATGGGATACGTAATACTTGCTAAAACATAACCATACTTATATTAAAAATCAATAATTTTTCTTTCAATAATATTCAGACCTTTTATAAAACAGATGGCGCGACCTGTACATTGATGACGTCAATAGACAAACAAATGTTGGATTGCTTAATTGTTGCTATGTTTTAGCAAGTATTAAGTAACCCATCCAATAACTAAGAGTTAGTTTAATCGATGCGCAAATTTTCATTCTTTTTAAATTTTCTATTGCTAAGAAAATATGTACAGAAGTATTACCATTGGAAACATGAGGCAGAGATTTTAGGTGGAACTACCTTAACATGTTTTTCGTCATAGTTATTAAGGTGGATCCACCTAAAATCTTTGCCCTGTATTTCCAATGGGCAAATTTTTGTAGCCATTTTCTTCGCTATTAATGCGTTCCCAAGGATAAAAATAACATAACATCATAGACTAGTGTACTTAATATTTTCTAAAATTTAACCATAATTAAGCAATCCAACATTTGTGTCTACTGACGTCATCAATGTACAGGTCGTGCCATCTATTTCCTAGTCTCAACACCACCAAATGAAAAGTTATTGATTTTTAATATAATTATGGTTAGGTTTTAGAAAATATTAAGTATATTAGGCTATAATATAAAGTATTTTTATCGATGTGCAAATTTTTTTCTTTGGGAGCGCATTAATTGTGAAGAAAATGGCTACAGAACTTTGCTCATTTGAAACAGTGGTCTTTTTTTTTTTTTTTTTTTTTTTTTGATTGGAGGTTTAATGACCACCGTGAGCAACTCAATGGGCTATAAGCAGTCGCCCGTCCCTAATTTAGGGTCACTGGTTCCAGGGAAGGGAGAGAGCCAGTGCCGTAAGACAAACACAACATCCATGCCTCACCGGGATTCGAACCCGGACCCCTTACGGACGAACAATCAGAGGCCAGCGCCTTAGACCACTGCGCCACGGGGGCGGCGAAACAGTGGTCTAAGCGATGGCCTCTGATCATTCGTCCGGTATGGGGTCCGGGTTCGAATCCCGGTGAGGCATGGATGTTGTGTTTGTCTTCGGCACTGGCTCTCTCCCTTCCCTGGAACCAGTGACCCTAATTAGGGACGGGCGACTGCTTATAGCCCATTGAGTTGCTCAAGGTGGTCGTTAAACCTCCAATCAAAAAAAAAAACTCTTTGCCTTGTATTTTTTTTTTTCTTTTGATTGGAGGTTTAACGACCACCTTGAGCAACTCAATGGGCTATAAGCAGTCGGCCGTCCCTAATTTAGGGTCACTGGTTCCAGGGAAGGGAGAGAGCCAGTGCCGTAAGACAAACACAACATCCATGCCGGACCGGGATTCGAACCCGGACCCCTTACGGACGAATGATCAGAGGCCAACGCCTTAGACCACTGCGCCACCGGGGCGGCAAAGAGTTTGGGTGGATCCACATTAAAGGGAATTTATAATGCATCTACTACACTATATTGTTGTTTCAAAAGTTTTAGCATACTTTATGCAGAGTTATAGACCAATAATATAATTTTCAGCTTTATGAAAAGCAAATAAAACACTTCTGATAGTCTTTTATGGACAGTAATATTGGGTTGCAAGTAAAGTCTGGTTTTATAGCCGAATGTAAAACTGCATGACCTAAACTTTGTGTCATGCATAATTTTTATGAAATCCTTAGTTTTGTTTTGGGGTTTAATGACCAGCGACACAAGCGTCTCGGCCCAATCTCGTTCCCGAGGAGCAAACGGAAGTCACGTGACCTGATCCCAGCATAGCTGGCACGCGGGCTGTATCATCACCCCCTAATAGCTTTACAGCCCCGCGCGCACCGAATACCGGAAGCTAAGTAACGTAGGGGAGAGTAGCCGGAGCTACCGTTATACTTCATAGAGCCTTAATGTGTGGCGCTGCTGTCACGCGTGACGTCATTGCAGGGGTCCTAAGATTTGACAGGTCACACTCACAGCTCAAGTGTTTCTCGTATGCGAGAACGTTGTATTTGAAGAAGTTTTACACGGAACAATTCGTTCGATAAAAGTGGATTACCTTCGATAAGAGTGGATTATATTAGGAATTAATCGAAAATTCACAAAAGGTAAGTTCTTTTCCTGTTTTAATTCATAGGCTTCGAACACAATTCATGCATTCGTTTCGTAGCACATGGAGAATTTTAACACGTGTAGAATCTTCACGCGTGAACACATTCATGTATTCGTTTCTTAACATGTTTATATATCATCAACTGCATTTTAAACTAGGAGTAGTAAATAATTTGGTACATTTTCGATTATAAACGTAGCTATTCCCTTTTTAATATCCACAGGACAAGCCTGGATGGGCTATTTTTTATACCATTGAGAGATATCTTAGTGCTCACGCAAGTTTGTTTTAAACATTTTTATCGTTTTATTTGATACTTATTTAAGGTTAAGCAGCTATAACTTTGGAAAAGTGTGTGATATTCCATACCTATCCCCAACCGACCGACGAATCCTTGGCATTGGGTTGTTTGTTTTTGTGAGGTGTTTTACTGTTTTTGTATCAGTTTATATTTGAGTGTTGGAGTTTTTTTTATCTTCGTAGTCTTTTCTATATGGTATTTATCACCCCATTCACCATTTGGTAAGCTTGAGGAGCATTTCTGTTTCTTCATTAAGCGATTACATTATTTGTTTTCCTTCACTTGGCCTCAATTATTTCAACTTTTCACTCAATAAACGTACTTTTGTAACTATTTCGCTGACGGTGTTGGTTTTTTTTATTTTACGCCACATTGATATATGCTATTTATCCAGGTCACTATTCGTTAATGTTCTAGAGCACCAAGATTTTTATTTAAGACTAGTGCTTACTATTGCAGAAAAAAAAATCCATTTTTGGCTATATGGCCCAAAGTTTACTTTTGGTGCTACAGGTTTTGAATTTTGTTGCTGTTAGTTTCCAAATGGCAAGAGTAACAGATCAATTTTTGTATTTGCTAGTTGATTATGTACCTTCAAATTTCTCTGAATGATGAAACTTTTCATTTCTAAGAAATTTATTTAGAGAGTCATAAACCAACATTTCACTATTCACTGTCTGATTAATACTTTTAAGATTCAGCCAGTGCTTCCTAATTAGCCTTACTCTAAATTATGGATTTCTTTTATTATTAATATGTTGAGGGCAACAGATTATTTCATATACCTATGCTCTGTGGAAAAGCCATACAAACTGTCAATTTTATTGTGCCTTCCTGGTAGAGATAACATTGGAGTGTGACATTCCCCCCCCCCCCCCCCAGCAATGTATGTATGATATACACTAGTAACACAAAGTTAGGGATATTGCATGAAGTGAAGAACGTATGTATCTTACTCAAATAACATCAGTGAGGCTACGGTACCACAAACAATAAATAGTGTGTTTACAAAAGCAATCCAATCTGCCATTTCTGCACACAAAATATTTAATTGTGAATTCCCATTTTCCACTCCTTTGAGGCTATTGTTGTCGGAGCTCACACACCATGTGCTGTGTTGTCATGATGCTAATTTATGCTAACTTATATCCAGTACTCACAAATTTGCATATCCCCATGTTTCCCCTTTGAAACCAAAATAATCCCTAACTTTTGTGACCACTGTATATATATATATATTCTCGTATGATTTAGAATACATGAATTGTGTTCGAAGCCTATGAAAATAACGAAATGAATACATGAAGTGTGTATTTGTTTCGTTAATAACTTTTTGTAACCACCTATGAATTGAAACAGGAAAAGAATTTATACCTTTTAGAAATTTCAGTTAATGTTATGTACAAAAATAAACAGAAGAGCACAGCACAGTGTCGGAGCCAAACAAACTGAATCTGAAGGCTCTTTTCATAGCTAATTTGCATACAAATTCTTCAAAAAGGTGTTTCACCATACGTATTTTATACTGACAACGCATTTGGACACTCAAGGAGAAACTTAAAAATTTCAGTTCCTAATATAAGAATTGAACTAGGGACATGCTAAACAAACTTCCTCTAATACTAAGACAATCATGACCAAAAATTAAGTTTAAATTCACAAAATAGTGAAAAATATGATACACTGCATCCTCAATGTTTAAAATTCAAATACACAAGTGTTGGAAAAATACAAAGCAACTCACATACCAAAATAAAATAAGGCTCTTCTTGGCAAAAATACAGAAAAATTATAGATAAATATAAACTGGGATATAATATGCACAGACTGCAGGTGAAACACAGATAGCCTTTAGCTACATATAAAAGACAAATTGGAAACAAGACTGAAAGCACTACTTGATTTTCTCCCAGCACTGTACCTCACTTTTCTAATCCATCAGCAAATTTTCAAACGTGTCTGAAAAACTTATTAATGACAATTCAATTGACCCCGTTTTATGTTTCAATACTTCGGATGTTAGTGATATCAAAATACCTATCTTACCCCAAGTAGCAATTAATGTCGGTCCGATATCGGCTCCATGTTGGTAGCAGATATAACCGATATCGGCTAAATATCAGGGAGGATAACTTTTTGCAATATCGGTCCCATATCTGTAGCCGATATCGGCTAAATATCAGGGAGGATAACTTTTTGCAATATCGGTCAGATATCTGTAGCCGATATGGGGCCGACATCTGTCTCATATACCTGTAGCCGATATCGGACCGATATTGCAAACAGGTATCCTCCCTGATATTTAGCCGATATCGGTTATATTGGGTGGAGCCGATATCGGTTAGATGACAGTTATATCTATAGATATAACAGTCATCTAACCAATATTGGCTGTTTGTCGGATTTAATGCAACCGACACTTAGCCAGTGTCATCTGAATACTTGGGAGGATAACCTTTTGCAATATCGTTTCAACGACCTCACCTAATATATGTCAGAACCACTGGTAAAATGTCATAGTTCAGTGACTCTAATCAAGAAATATTATGTAAAAGTGTAAGCGGTGTTCTGTTTCCAAGTGTTTTTTAAATTGTGTTTTTTTTAATTAATTACATTAGAAAATAAACATGTACTGAAATTTTTGATTTTTTCCCTTGTATGTCAGAATTATCAGGTCCCTGAGCCACTGGTAGAATGCAATAGTACGTACAGTGTATCTAATCATGGGGATTATATAAGAGTTTGGGCAGTTATAATTGCCTTTTCTTTTAACAATTTTCCCATGTTTTTTCAAGTAAGAGCATCTTTATTGCTGACAGTTTCCAAGTGCTTTTTACAGTCATTACAACATGAGAATAAACATACTGGGATTCTGATATTGTTTTTCCTTGTATGTATTTGCATTGAAAAGAATGGGGATTTTTAACTCACCTTACATTAAATGTAACAGGGTTCCCACTCAATTTCACGAATAAAATTCCCCGACTTTTCCAGAAAAATTCCAGACCATACTTTTAAAATCCACTGCACTTTTAAAGTAGAAAAACTAGGATTTCTACTCAATATGAAGTAAAATTGACCAAAGCAAAAATTATCCTAAGAGTATTAACATAACAGATTAATAATTAAACCATATACAAGTAATTAGCAATCAAAATATTTTAAAATGCAATCAAAGCACAATTTATGACTCAGTAAACTGGCAAAAATAATCACTAAATTGGGGGTATCATTAAATCTGGGGCTTTAGCAAAATTGGGACCCTAAGGAATTGGCTGTATTAACTTACATTGCTTGGAAAAATAAATTACTCGTACATGTACAAAACCTTTTTTTTTTTTTTTTTTGTAGTTCGATAATTTTTTGTTCTATTTTTTTTAATGTTTTTTTCTGTCTATTGTGGATTCAATTCTTTTTCAGTCAATTTCAAATTGAAAACCATTTTCTTATTGCTCATTTTGAAGAAAATGCTAACGTGCACAATGTAAAAGAAGCATGAAGATATTTTAACTCAAAGACTGCTCAAAGCTCATCTCATGTGCTTCCACCTGAAAGATAACGCTAAAATACGATAGCCCGTACTTACGATTGCATTCTCATTCGTTGGAGCAACTTTGCGTCAACAAAGATAAAGAGCTGGGGGGCATTAGCATTCCTTCCCCCATATCCTGAGGAGACAGCAGAGGTGTGGGAAATCTTTGCCATGGTGCGAATATTGTGGGCTCCCCCTGCTCAATCCCCCTTTCTCTCTCTCAGCAAGAGCGGCACATGACCTTGTTTCTCCCTCGGACTTCCGGGTTCATCAGTGAATAGAACCGGGCTAGTGAAGGAGGATTCAGGCTCAAAATACGGCAAAATCTTAACACTTAGCAGATCTGACATGGGATCGCTCATTTTCCAGGATAGTTGTGCGGATTTTCCAGGTTTAGGCGAAAAATAGCAATTTTCCTCGACTTTTTTTTGGAAAAAATCAAATTCCCTGACAATTCCAGGTTTTCCCTCACCAGTGGGCACCCTGTGTAAGGAGTGCACATCAAATTCCAAAATATATCCTTAGATCTGAGCAACAGCAGTGCTATTATTATATTACAAAGTCCCGTAAAACATAATAAAAAAAAAAGCAGTTTATTTACAGTAATTAAAATGCTAAAATTCTATTAGAAAACCAGTTTAAACACAATGCAAAGGTAAACAAATTGTTTATTTACAGTAATAACAATATTTTTCTTTAACTAGCCCAATATGACAGTGATGTTATATTGTTACATTTTTAACACTTGCTCTTTCCTTTCTACCTCCATCTCTGTCTGATGCAGTAGCTAAGAACTTTCCAATTATTTTGCTAATTTCTAAATCTGTCACTGGAACTTTTACTTGAACTGCTCCTTAAAAGAGAAATAGGAAGAAGAAAGTTGCTTTACAATAAAGCAGATAAACATTTCTTACTACATTCTAATACATACAATGAGCCAGATTTCAAAATACAAAATTGCCAGATTTTGTTTTGTTTGTAATTTTTACTGATGTTTTATTTTTGGTAATAAATTAAACAAAAATGTTTCCTGACAGCACTCAAGCCCTGTCAGGATGGAAATTTTTTTAATTCATAGGGTGTCTGTGTCCTGGTGGGAGGTTTAGTTTGTGCATTCCTTCAGAAATTTAAAGACCATTTCATGAGGACATTATTTTTGTATGATGACTAAATTTGAAAAAAGCATTCCAGTGCTGCATGCTATCCTTTTTAAAGCTGCTAGACAGTAATGTCATTTCGTTATGGTGATATTGTCTGCATATGACGGCTGAATTTGAAGAAAATACGAGGTGTGTGATGTCTATCATCAAAGTCTAAGGTGCAAAAAAGGAGATTCTTCATACTTTATATTCCAGGATGCAGCAATCTTATGGCATCAACCTAACAGTGTCCACTGATCACATGATTGTGACATAATTCCTATGATTTTTCATACCACAGATGATGGTGATTGTGATGGAATGTGAATATCGCTTACTACTTTTGTACAACAGTAGCACATGCAATTATTGGATAAAAATAATAAAATCACAAAAAAAAAAAAAAAAAAAAAAATCGAGCAACTAAAAGTAATGTAGTAACAGGCACAGAAATTGGCAACAGGGGGTAAAACCAAGTCTAAGGTAATAAAAGCAGAGCCATAAAAAATCTGGCAAACTCTTGTTTCTTAACGACTGCAGATGGACCAGTAGAATTATTATATTGAATACATATATTTGTGTGTGTGTGTGTGTGTGTGTGTGTGTGTGTGTGTGTGTGTGTGGATATTGTCTTGCCAATCCTGTCTAACGGAAATCAATGTTTTCGAAACTTGATCTTTTAATGAGATATTTAGCATCCAGTGTGATATGCAAAGTATTTTGTATTCGTGATATCAGAATATTTCTAAATTGTTTACTTACTCATTATTGCGTCACATAACAGGGTAGCACTAAAGGCTTGCTTCCCCTTCTTTCCATGGAAACTGAAGCCCAAAGCCATTTCAGTTGTCAGTGCTTTCTTCATAATGAGATACACACACTGTTTTGCATCATTTCCTCCAGTTCTTGACAATTGCTGGACCTACAAATGCAAAAATGAAAATTTGTTAGTGCTGGCTTTCAACATCATTAAACAATTAGAGGGGGAAAAAACATTCATTCTGAGGATACTATTTCATTATCACAAATTATAGTGTTCACTTTAGGCAGTTTTTGTAGGGTGCACTGTCCTGCCCATTTTTTAAATGATCAAATGCACCCTGTCCCTGTTTAGAGAGTAAAAAAATGCCCTGCTTTCCCCCAGAACTTAGTGTTCTCTCTATAGCCTTTTTGCAGGGTGGGCAGCCCAGCCAGTTTGCTCCCCCACCCAATTAAGCAATCATCAATTCATCAGTCATCGAAAGATACAGCCTCAGAACCCAAACCAAAAGCTGTTCCTCCCACTCATTAAGTTCCAAATTTGTGAAGGCAAAGTGATGGCTTTACTCCCTTCCCAAATTAAGAAAAACAAAAATAAGCTGAATTTCAGCTAAATAAGTGCAAACTGTGTGTGTGTGTGGGGGGGGGGGCATCCGTGGGAACATGAAGTAAAGGTAAGTTACAACAAAGCTTCTGGAGGGAGGAAAAACACTAGGGGGGGTTAGTTGTTGATGGTGCTCTATTTTTTAAATGCTGGTTCAGGCTTAAAAATCTGGGAATACCGGCTCTTTCATTTGCAACCATTAATTGCTTAAAAGTAATTTTTAAGAATTTTTAAAAACTGGACTTAAAGTAGGAAGTTTAGTTTCATTTACATATTTTTTCAATTTATCGGCAGCTTCTCATGTGCTTTTAAAAAAGCCAGATTTCCCAAAAGTGCTGCACTTAAAACAGATGCTAGCTAATCTGCAGAAATTAGGTACTTACTTCTTCAAAAAGAGTGTCCCATATGCCGATATTAAGTATTTTTTTCAAAAGTGTTAAGATGTTTTGTGTATCTTTTGAGGGTAGGGGGATAAAAAGGATGTTTCCATTTTCTTCATATGACTTATTAATCATTGTTTTACAACTGACTAAACCTTTTTTTCTTTATTTTATACTGTTAACTGCTTGGTGTTGCTCACGCTTAAATATCAATAAATAACCTAGCTGGCTGCTAAATTCTTTTATTGTTGAATTATGAACTCGGCTTCTCTCATAATATGAAACGCCGGCGAACAATAATTAAAAAAATTGCATTTTCCTTGAAATCGGCTGACTGCTTAGGTAGACATCTTTTCGACGTAAAAAAATATATATTTAAATAATAATAATAAAAAAAAACACTATTTCCAGGCTTTTAAAAGTAGAATTTGTACAGCAGCAGTTGAATTTTTTTGTGGGGAAGGTAAAATTATGCCCCCCCCTTTTTATACACTCGCGCATATAAATTGCCCCATTATAAAATCTGCCCCGTTTCCAGAAAATTACCCTGTCCTTTTTTTTTTAATTCTAGAATGAACACTAAGTTTAATAAATTCTCAGAATTTGACAGCAGAAAGGCTGCTGAGTTTAAATACATATAATTTATTACAACAAGTGTTGTGTACATTGCTACTGCAAAACAATTTTGGAAGAAATAATCAGATTAAACAGCATGAGAATTTTTAAATATATATATAGTTTGCTTTTTATACCTATAGAATTCCTTTCCAAATTATTTGCAGTTGCTAGCACATCAAATTAAAACAATGGCATCTGATTTGAAAGCATCCAACTACAGGAAAACACCAGTTGTATGCCAAATAATATAAAAATTATACAAAACACACAAGGAAACCATTGCCAATTGTGGTCGGAGGGCACCATGCTTTATACTGATGAGGACAAGTTGTCTGTAACTATGGTCTAGGCAGCTGTTTCTGGAGCTCTTTCCCTATTTATATACTTGTTCTAGCTGTTAAGAATTCATGCATAGTATGTAATTTAATAGACTGAATTAAATTACAATCATAATTTTTGTTCCTTTGTATTTCTCATAAATGAGACTGACGAAGAAAAAAAAAAGCTGAACTTTTTAACTGGGTAAAAAATCGGAATGTACGACGAAACAGTGTAAATAAAACACAGCATGAGCAAGACAAAATTGTTAACGTTAATTTATTTATGTAAATATTAAACTGGACCACATTACTCTATTCAAAATATAAAATCAACATTTAACAACACAAGATAGAGGAAACATTACGCAAAAGGGGGGGGGGTAACGATTACTGGCGAAATCTTCGCACCGATTTCCGTTTTCAGAAATTTTTCGTACATTTTCAAGCTGAAATGCATATCCATTCAATAAAATTATATTTGCCAACAATACTGAGAAAAAGTATATTGCAAGAAAAAAAAATTACGATTACGGGAGAAACCTTCACTTCAGTCTAACTTCCGATTTTGAAAGTAGCACTTTCATCCACCGACGGAAAACTACTTTCCCCCAAATTCTGTTCAGTTATGTATTGATCTCGAGAACCACACAAACGCTGATAAAAATGCCAAAATACCTTGAATCCGCCAAAAATCTCATGCCTGAAGATTAGAGGAAAATTCTGCGCCGTCTAACTTCCATTTTCGAAAACTTTTCCTCCATTTCCAAGCTGAAATACAAATATTTATTTAATAAAATTATACTTAACAATACTGGGCAGAAGAAACATTGTTAGAAAAGAGCATTATGATAACGGGAAAAGCCTTTTCTCCATTTAATTTCCGTTTCCGAAAGTTTTAAGAGATGAAATATCGCTTCCTGATGGCAAACGAATCCCTCCTCCAACTAATACCCCCAAAATTTCTCTTCGGTGTTGCATCGATCTTGAGTATGACACAAATGATGACGAAAAAGTGGAACTCCGCGAATCAGTGGAAGAATCTCGTGTATGATTTCTAAGAAAATACCAATAAGATAGTGTATTTTATCTGGGGCTAACTACGATAGTGTCCTTCATGGATAGAAGAGGTCATGAATCTGGAAATTAAAATCACACATTAAAATATCACAAAAAAAAAAAAGAGTCACCTGAAAATAAAGCTCTTTCATGTCAGCAGGATAAGCCATTTCCCTAGAGATTGGGTAATTACCATAAGCAAGAATACTCAGTATAGCAGCCTACCCTCGTCAGCCACAAGACACCAAACTAAAGGAATTTTCACCAGGCCAAGTAGTAGGATTTAGTAAGCACTCTGATGTAACGAGCAGAACATCTCATTGTAGTAAATTACGTGGTATATATCCTTTTTATGAGACCCCATCCCAATTTTGATTAACAAAATCATACCTATCACTGTTAATGCTAGTAAATAGAGTAGTTCTCTGCAATATTTTTTCATTTTAACTCACGCATATAATTGCCCAATTATAAAGCACAAGCGTGTTAACTCCAAGAGGTCTACGTGACGTGTTCCTCAAAATGAGTGTGAAATGGGCAGAGCCCCAACACTAGTCGAGTGGAGAAGCGAACAGTCAGAGGAGGTCAGAATTGTGGCCCTCCCTGTTTGAAAAAAGAGTTCACTAGAAAGACCTACATGTTATTGTGTGTCATTGCCCAGTGGTAATTTTCTCTACTGTCCCGCATTAATGCAGCAAGGAATAATATCAGCAACATGAAAAAGCTATTATCAAACTTCAGTTAACACTGGAACAATTAAGTTTCAAATTTACCAGAATACTCTTGTTTTCATCTTTCTGCAGCAATGTCTCAACATCACTCGTTTCTTCTTTTGAAGAAACAGGAAAAGAAAAACTGCTCTGAATGACATTTGGCTGCTGCAAGTTATTGCAGCTCTGAAGAGCTTGAATTGCATCACTGTTGCAACTAACTTCTTTAGTCAGGAATTTCAAGTCATATTTCAGCCCTTCAATTTTCTTCAGTATAGTTTCAAACATACCTAGAAATAAAAATAAAAAAGCCACAATTTAAAGTTGGACAGTTTTATAAACTCACAAGTTAATTGATATTAAATTTTCAAATTGTAAGTACACTGGGCACAGCCAATTTTTCATCATATGAACTTCCATTGTGCATGGCTTTTATCGATTATGAAAAAGCCTTTGATTCGGTGAAACCATCAGCAGTTACAATGGCTCTGAAAACCTGCGGTATTGAAGATGCATACATTAATATTATTAATAACATCTATGAAAATGCAAGTGCAAAGATTAGGCTGTTTGAAAATACAACACACATAAAAATTGGAAAGGGAGTGAGACAAGGTGACACCATATCTCCAAGCTCTTTAATGCCACATTGGAGGGTGTTTTTCAGTCGCTGAGCTGGGAAAACAAGGGGATAAAGATTAATGGAGATTATCTAACCCACCTTCGTTTTGCTGATGACGTAGTCATTTTTGCAACTAGCCCATCAGAGCTGCAGAGTATGATCCAGGAACTTGCTGACAAGAGTAAAGAAGTGGGATTAAAAATGAACTTTCAGAAGACAAAAGTGATGTTCAATGCTTTTACAAGAAATGAAGATTTATCGATTGATGGAGAAAAGCTGGAGATAACAGACACGTACGTTTATCTTGGACAGCAGATATCAAGTGAGGGTCACATTGATGAAGAAATTAATCGGCGTACAAAACTTGCCTGGAGAGCTTTTGGAAGAAACAGCATAATTTTCAAGAGCAATATGCCATTATGTCTTAAAAGAAAAGTGTTTGATCAATGCATCCTTCCAGTGCTTACGTATGGTGCAGAGACGTGGACCTTAACTAAAAGAGACATACAAAGGCTGCAGACAACTCAAAGAAGCATGGAGAGGTGCATACTTGGTGTAACCAGGAGAGATAAGAAGAGGAACTCGTGGATTCGAAAAATGACAAGAGTGGAAGACATCATGATCAGAGTTAAATCCCTGAAATGGCAATGGGCTGGACATACTGCCAGAAGGACAGATCATCGATGGACAGCCGAAATTTTAGATTGGATTCCAAGGGACAGGAAAAGACCCAGAGGAAGACCACATGGGAGATGGGTGGATGAAATTCGAAAGTATGCAGGGGTGACATGGAGGAGACTGGCACAAGACAGACCGTTGTGGAGGAAACTTGGGGAGACCTTCGTCCAGCAGTGGATTGATAATGGTTGACAATGATGATGATGATGGGGGAGGGGATATATATATATACACTGAGTGGCCACTTTATTATGACCACTCCCTCAGTACTTCGTTGGGACACCTTTTGCTTTTAATACTGCGTCGATTCTTTGTGGCATGGACTCCACGAGATGTTGATAGGTGGTTTGTGGAATCTGAGACCATGCTTGATGAATAGCACTTTCCAGGAGTGTGAGATTGCAGGGTTGTGGATCCAGCTGTCTGATGGCTCGTTCAACTTCATCCCACAAATTCTCAATGGGATTGAGATCTGGAGATGAGGGGGGGGGGGTTCCCTAAGCAAAGTAAACTCGCCGGCATGTTCCTGAAACCAATCCTGTACAATACGAGCACTATGGCAGGATGCATTACCTTGTTGAAAGTAGCCATTGCCATTGGGATAAACCAACCACATGACAGGATGCACTTGGTTCGCAATGATGTTTAGATATGATGTGCCAGTCACTCATTATAATATTGTTACTCATAAATATTCAATTATTTCCAGTAACCTCCTTATTTCCGCACAAATGGCATATTTTCCACTCATATATCCAGCGCATTGAACTATCTTAACATAAACCTAGTCTCCGTTGGAAGAGGCTACTGCTGTTGGCAAGGTGTTAGCTGCAATTTCACAGGGCTGAAAGGCATAGACAAAATATTATCAATGCAATTAAGGCAAAAAAAAATAGTGAGGTTACAGCTTACAGCCTAACACCTGGGGTCACTATGAGATGAATCGCACTGTAAAAAGAAGATTAGAAGACACTAATAGTTTTTAATTAATTTCTTTTTCCACAACAAATTACATATCTTACCATTTTCAATGTAATATGAAGAACTTACCAAAAAGCTTATCATTTGTCTGCACACCCAAATTCCTAGGAGGGCTTGCTGTTCTTTTGTCTACTTCCGTTAGTTCTAGGTCAGTGCTGTCTCCTGAACTGTCATCTGCAGACAGTGGAGGACTGGTTTTGGGAAAATCATTTTCACGAGATACATCAATTATTTTATTAGTTGTCTGCGATGTTTCAGATTCTATGTGCCTGCGTTTTCTTTGAGTTTCATCAAAATCGGTTGAGTCCACATTTGATGTAAACTCTGCTTTTCTCGCTTTCTTCCTTGCAGAGTCTTAATTATCTAAAAATATGAAAAAAATGCAAAACATCAAAAAAAAAAAAAAAAAGGGGGAGGGGGTCACTATAGACATACAATAACATATATGACGAGAGTTCATAAAGGGAAGCATGTGATGAGCAATCCAGCTCTACAGAATAGCCCTAATGTCTACAAACTGAATGACACAAAAAAGGTAGTGCTGCTCGCTGACCCTGTTATGGCCCAGTCAGCTACCTCACAGATTTTGAATGACAATAACATCCAAGAAACAAGGAAGAAACAACTTGTGAAAATGAAACTACACCTCAATGTGTTGGTGCAAGCATCCCTTCATCATTCAGTCAGACTATGTACTTAAGAGACCTTGACATCTTGCAGAATAATTTACCATACAAAGTTATGTCATCCAACTCAATACGTAACCCAAACTGACTGTGTTAACTTCAAATATTGTATGAAATACTGTCTGTCAATTGTTCTACTTTTTGGTCCATATTTAGTTTTTATGAACCCTAGTTTTTCTCAGTCTCCTTCTAGGAATTATTCATCTTTTGTTCTCATATAACCTTGGGCTAGACAGATGGCTTTTTTGACATTTTGGATGAACAACCGAGAATTCCCAAATTTTAACCCCAAAGGGGCTCTGAATACCCCTGTTTTCGAGATATTAATATTCCTGTTGGTCTCGTTATCCGCCACGCCTCATTTGGGGGGGGGGGGATTTTTGCTATTCCATCATGAATCTGTAGTCGTTGAAGATGCAACTTGGAGACATTAGAAAAATCAACTTTAGATTTTATTGATTTGTTTTACAAAAAACTGTCTGCTTTGGTCAGACATGACTTCATTGCTAAGCAGCAAAGCTCTTTTATGAATAGTACTAAGGAAAACCTCAAGGACTCAGAATTTATCGTCATTTGTGATTTTGCCGAAAATTATAGTTTTCTTCTTCAAGATGAAGCCCTGAGTTTTCACTGTACCAGTGGGCAAGCCACAGTCCACCCATTTGTCATCCATTACAAAACAGAAAAGACTGAACATGTAAGTTTTGTAGTAATTTCTGAATGTTTAGAGCACAACACAATTGCACTGTACTGCTTCCAAAAAAATCTTATTAACTTCTTGAAAAGTAAGTTTGGTGACAACAGCGTCAAAAAAATTTACTATTTCTCTGACGGGTCTGCAGCCCAGTACAAAAATCGGAAAAAATTCACAAACTTATGTTTCCATCAAGATGACTTCAACATTGATGCGGAATGGCATTTTTCAGCAAACAGCACACAGGAAGGGGCCATGTGATGGCCTTGGTGGAACGGTGAAAAGGTTAGCTGCCCGAGCCAGCTTAAAATGCCCTTATGAGAATCAATTTCAAACACCATTTCAGTTGTACGAATGGGCAATTCAGAACATGTTTGTGGCAAACTTTACATATGTAAGTCAAGAAGAATACATAGGCAATTTTTCAAAAATTGGTCTGTTTCTAAGCAAGTCTCTAACAATACAAGGTACCCAGAAACTTCATGCTTTTATTCCTATCCCATTGAGTAATTCAAACATAAAAGTGAAGATGTTCTCAGAATCAAAACGAGTCAGCTATTGAAAAAGTATCAGCATTACAAGACAGACTGCAAATTCCATTAGAGTAAATTATGAGCCAATCTTAGCAGACTTGAATAATGCAGTTGCGAATGGTGAGGCCACTAATCTTTCTGGGCCATGTGCAAGTGGACTGTTAAAGCATTATCAGTCATATGAATTTTATCAAGCTATACACTTCCTTTGTGATGTATTGTCAGTCATACCAAGACTAAATCTTGCATTTAAACAAAGTGATGCAGATCTTTCTTCCATTGAGCCAAACATATAAAACACTCTTGCTGAACTAAAAGCTTAAGAAAAGACCTGGTTGCACTTTTTGTAAGAAGTTAGCAGATCGTGCCCACCACCTTAAAATCAATGCACCTGTTGGATCTACTGATGGTCCTTTTGAAACTGATGCCCATTCTTTCACTGACAATTTGTATGAAAGCATATCTAAAAGGCTAGAAAATCAGACTGTACTAACTTATCTTGGCATTTTAGATCTGAGGAAAGTACCTAAAGAAACTATGCTAAGTCTTTATGGTAACTCTCAAATAATTGAGTTAGCAGAATACTTTCACCTAGATGAAGATGAACTCTTACAAGAATGGGACAATTTTAAGACAGTATTTTTAACCAGAACAGATATTGAGAGAAGCACTTTATCAATTCAGAAATTGTGTTTGCTTCTTACAAAATCTGAAGCTACTACTGGCAGAAGATTTCCTTTAATGCAGAAGCTTGTAAATATAGCTTGCACGTTACCGATTTCAAATGCTGAAGTTGAAAGAAATTTTTCGCAGATTAAGTTGGTACTTACTGATAATAGGAATCGACTGAAAGTTGAACAAGTAAATAAATTAATGATGCTGAAGTTAAACAAAGGCAATAATTTAAATTTTGTAGATGCAGCTCGCAAATGGAAAAGTATGAAAACTAGAAGCTTGTTTTTGTAATTACAATATTTTAACTCCCTTTACTATTTAAGCAAATACATGTTTATGTTATCTTTTACATGTGTCATGCAGCATCTATGGAAAACTTCATTTCGTCCTGGAGAGTAGGAATCAAAACTGCATTTGTTTAATTTAATTTCCTGTGAGTATTTTAACGGTCAATATGTAACTGTACAGGCTTTATCAAAATCTACTTTGAAATTGGAAACAAACTACATTCACTTTGTTACTGCACACAAGAAATTCAGCAATGGTGTAGCAGCCTACTGACAAGATGGCAATTTATGGTTTTTGGTACAGTGCACAATATACTGCTATGGGATTATTTATGTTTTTGAAATAATAAAGTTTAATTTATTTTATAATTTGAATTTGTTTTTACTATGTTTAAAAATTGTCTTTAGTGTATACACTTACCTATGGAATTCTGATGGGAGGGAGCAAGAGTTCCCAAACTCAAGATACTTAACATTATTTTTTGCTTAATTATTATGTAGCATACTGAGTTATTGAATTGAGTGACCATGACAATTAAAGCTACATTAAAATGACTAGTTCCCAGAATACTATGTTTGTCTTTCCAAAACTAATTTATACCTTTCTGAAACAAATTTTTTTCACATATTTCATTTCTTTCTTGGAAATTAGTATGTGAAGGATGGTGAAGTAACTTTGCTAAAGGTGAACGTTACATCAAAGTCATGTTTTTCATTACTTGAAAAGGCTTTGCAAGTGAACTAAATAAAAAGCAGCCATGATTTCATTCAGAAGCAAATCAATACAATAATGTTATTATATATAAAAAAAAAAATCCTGCAAGGATAAACTCAAAAATTTCAGAATAAAATAGCACAGATTGAATTTCCTATGGCTTCTGACTGGAAACTGCAATAGAAAACAGAAAAAAAAAAAAAAAAAAAATTCTACTCTAAAATTTGTAAACAACTCACATTTGTAAATATTAATATAATATTCACATTGCTGAATGCAGTGGCACATTAACAAAGTTTGTCCTCTTGCAAATATTTAACACTAGAAACATATTTTATGATTATTACTGTATTCTAATAATTATGCTAAACGTTAACATTTACAGTTCTCAAAGCTCCAATAAAAGAATGTGTCATTTCTCAAATAATTAAACCTTTGCATATTACTATGTGCAACTTTTTTCTGTTTAGGTAACTAAATAAGTAAAAATAATGAAGCCCTTTTCAGTTAAAAATGTGCCCTTTTTCAAAGTCTGCACCCTGACCTTTTTAATCCTAGAATGAACCCCGCATCAAATAAAAGAGCATAAAAAATACTACAAAAAGATACCTTTCCCATCTCTCTATCTTAATTAGTGGAGCTGCAATCACAATTTAAAAACATATCAATCTTCCGATTTTGAGGTGTTTTGGGACATTTTATAAAGCTGTATTTTAAAAACTGGTGGATATATGACGATGAAATTTGGTATTTTTCTTAATCTATATAGAGGCCACCTATGTACCAAATTTCATTAAAATCTGAGATGGTGCGGTAAAAAATGTCTTTAAATTGTGTTGAGTTGATACGGAATCCCTCAGCTTCAGGAATCCGACGGCCTGCGCAGAATGCCACTGCCATGGCTAAGAAGGTAAGAAGTCGTTGAAGTTGCAGAAACAATGGGATTCAAGAAACGTAGCTACTGGAAGAAACGGCTTTAGTTTACAACGATGAGGAAAGCAAATAACGCAGGAATAATACCATTGGGCAACTATCCATATTCCAAACGTTCCTAAAAAATACTCGTAGCGGGGAAACTACCCAACACGGCACCACCACAAGGACGCCATCTTAACTCTGACAACAGAGAAGAGAATGCGTTGTACGCCAAGAATACAACGGAGCAAAAACAAACAGACGGCGGAAGTATTAAAACCGCCATTGAAAGTAGTCCCAAATTTAAAAAATTGCCAGAAAAAAAAAACAAGAGCTGGCAGGAAACATCCCAATGGCAATAAATATTAATGGTAAGTAGAGAGGAACTAGAAAAAAAAAATAGCAAAAGCTCCCAAACCCGCGTGACTTTAAACTGATATACCATTTTATGGTATTTTACCATATAGTGTCTAGGGTAAAGCACAGTGCCCATTTCCTAGAAACTTGCAATTTTCTGAAGATATACCCCCTAAATTAAAAAAAAAGTGCATTTTCCCCCACTAGACAGATATTTATGGTCAAAACTTCTACCAGTACCATCATGATAAGTGTTGCACGTACAACCAGAAATATATTTTTCAGTGCAAGTTTTTCATGTCTGTTGACAAATATACATGTTTTCAGTTGCACAAACACTTACATTAACAGATTTAATTTTTCCCAATATTTACAATGCATGGGTTCGATTTGAGCATTTCGCACCGATTTGATGCAACATTCAATTTAAGCTGTATGTATTACATCACATTTATTATCCACAGACCTCGTGAGATGAATCAACCATTACAAAAATATGCTAATGTTTTGACCTGCAACTGAGTAAAAGAAAAAAACCCACTCATTTATTAACAGTACACATGAATCATGAAGATATAAATATGCACAGGAAATCAAGCAACTTCTGTCATAATTTAACACACACACACACACACACACACACACACAAATCTTAGAAATGCTGAAATATATATGTACCAGCCTTGCCAATTTGTCGCACCTTAACTTGGCTCCAGCGAGTATCTGCATATTCCTTTCCTTTCATAATCTGGCATCTTACTACAGAATTTACTTTGGGCCACTTTGCTGTAGTTTTTTTTTGGTGACAACCAATTCATTGGAATGGCTTCCACTGTGCCTTCATCCATGAACTCAACAATGCAGTACTTTGCCATTACATGTGCTCTCTGCATAGTGAAGGAGAGCAACAAAGAGATTAGATACAAATTAACCCCCACCCCTCAAAAATACACTTTAAAATTAATAATTGCTGTGTTAATTATCATGACATATTTACCACGTATTATGAGAAAAATATTTTTTCAACTCTGAAATTACTTGTATATTACTTAACGAATAAGTTACCTTTCCAACCCTGATTGCACCACATTTTCATGGGAATATGGCAGCATCTCTAAACCATATTCTATCATAAGTACAAATTTTACAGATTTTTAATAAATCTGAACAGTAGGGGGAGGAGGAAAAATTACAAATGTGGCTCATGTAACAAAGGCAATGAAACAAATGAAAGGCCTTTTGGTAAAACTACACACTTCCGTTGAACTGATTGTAATGTCTAGATTGAGAGGTTTGAGGACAAGTTGGAGATTTCATAAATATTCAAATGAGATGATTTAAGAGGATATTTAAAAAATGGCTTTTTCTCCTTAAATTCATATCCAATAACGTTAAAGCAAGCCGCCGAACAAGAATGGCTACGATTTGTGCACTTCGAAACAAAATTTTTGGCTTTTATTATGGTTTCATTTGAGAGCATTAGATAGCTATTACATTGTGATGATGCAGACATCATCATGTTAGACATTATTACCTCCAAATACTGATCAACATCCTGATCTCCCACTAGTGGTCCATTGTGGTGTTTCTTATTAGCAGAAAATTTTTTTGTTTCTACAGGAACACTTTTCAGTTCTGATAATCGTCTAAATATTTGCTGTAAAGGCTTATTTGGTGAGCGTATAAGCTTTTTCAACTTGCCTAGAAAATTTTCGAAAGGAAATGCGGAAAAATTATCTAGTTTGCTGAATGGACATTGTAAGTACACTGATATATTGTGTACAATTTAGGAAATTCCTTGACAAATAATTTCAGTAATTCTTCAGCATACTTACAATGTTCATGGCAAAATTCTTCATTGATTAAGATACTCATAGAAGCAAAGAGCAGAAGAAAATGGTTATAGACTTTTTTTTTTTAAAACACCTTTTAAAACAACTGGTCCAATATATAACAAAAATCGTCGGAACTCTGTTGCCTTCCACCTATCAAGTTCATTTACAGATCGAGGTTTGCAGGAAAACTCTTTTGGCATGTACTTTTTCAGATCCTCCAAATGATTATTTAATTTTTTCTTTAGTTTGCAGCTTATACGCGTTTCATTGGGGCCACGGATCCATAGCTGAAGCATTTTTCTCATAATCCCTAAACATATCAAATGCATATAATCTAAAGGTACATCTCTTACCATGTTGATTCCTGTATCCAGCAATGGTGATATACCAGTATGATGCTCATGCTGAATCAAAACTCATTTTAGTTCTATTTGGTGCTGCAATATCATCAAGCACCATGCGTCCACATACTCTTTTGACCTTTAACAGTACACCTCTCACAGCTAAAGTACCCAGCATGCCCTTTTATACATTTAATGTATGCTCATGCAGGTGCATCCGAAATAATCATGCTTAAGGTTATACTGTAAGTATTACCATCATAGACAATACCTTTACTTTTTAATGTGCAGTATTCTGTAATAAAGTCATGTAGAAAGGCATTCAACATCGGCTTCTTTCTGCCACAAAACATTGCAATTAAAAAAGGCTCAAATCTTTCCGAGCTTTTTGTAGCATCGATTTTCCCTAATATCGGCCAAAGTTGTAAGGAAGAACTTTTGAATAATGGCAAGCCATCAACATTTACAGAAAATGTCAACGTGCGATTATTCACATTGCACAATTTCAAACACTTGAGTTGCTCTAAAATGCTTTGCCTTAATCCAATGTAGCAATATTCCCCCCAATCTCCAGCAATTTCTTTCATGGGCAACGTGCAATCTCTTACATTAGTATTTAATAGGGTCCGAGAATCATCAGGAAGATCAGGTTTCATGGGTTTCAATATTTTTATCAGCTCATTTAGTGCTTTATGGGTAATATTATTTCCGATAGCCCATGCAGAAAGTTCATTGCGAAACTCGCCTGAATGTTTAGCCTTGTTGTGCACTTCAGCATTCTCAATTAATACTGCGTTCTGTGAAGTTGTTTCACCATAAAAAACAGTATTATTAGCTGCAATAAAAACGGGAAAAGGCTGTTGGGAGTTTTCATTAATTTTAGGCATTTTAGAAGGAACTCCGTTATCGTTCAAAATAGTATGGCAATTATCAGATGATCCACTAAAAAAAACCGTAAGCATGTCAGCTGCGACACGTTTTTGCACAAAACGAGATTTGTTAGGTTTACTTTTATACATCATCATCATCATCATCATTGTCAACCATTATCAATCCACTGCTGGACGAAGGTCTCCCCAAGTTTCCTCCACAACGGTCTGTCTTGTGCCAGTCTCCTCCATGTCACCCCTGCATACTTTCGAATTTCATCCACCCATCTCCTATGTGGTCTTCTTCTGGGTCTTTTCCTGTCCCTTGGAATCCAATCTAAAATTTCGGCTGTCCATCGATGATCTGTCCTTCTGGCAGTATGTCCAGCCCATTGCCATTTCAGGGATTTAACTTTGATCATGATGTCTTCCACTCTTGTCATTTTTCGGATCCACGAGTTCCTCTTCTTATCTCTCCTGGTTACACCAAGCATGCACCTCTCCATGCTTCTTTGAGTTGTCTGCAGCCTTTGTATGTCTCTTTTAGTTAAGGTCCACGTCTCTGCACCATACGTAAGTACTGGAAGGATGCATTGATCAAACACTTTTCTTTTAAGACATAACGGCATATTGCTCTTGAAAATTATGCTGTTTCTTCCAAAAGCTCTCCAGGCAAGTTTTGTACGCCGATTAATTTCTTCATCAACGTGACCCTCACTTGATATCTGCTGTCCAAGATAAACGTACGTGTCTGTTATCTCCAGCTTTTCTCCATCAATCGATAAATCTTCATTTCTTGTAAAAGCATTGAACATCACTTTTGTCTTCTGAAAGTTCATTTTTAATCCCACTTCTTTACTCTTGTCAGCAAGTTCCTGGATCATACTCTGCAGCTCTGATGGGGTAGTTGCAAAAATGACTACGTCATCAGCAAAACGAAGGTGGGTTAGATAATCTCCATTAATCTTTATCCCCTTGTTTTCCCAGCTCAGCGACTGAAAAACACCCTCCAATGTGGCATTAAAGAGCTTCGGAGATATGGTGTCACCTTGTCTCACTCCCTTTCCAATTTTTACGTGTGTTGTATTTTCAAACAGCCTAATCTTTGCACTTGCATTTTCATAGATGTTATTAATAATATTAATGTATGCATCTTCAATACCGCAGGTTTTCAGAGCCATTGTAACTGCTGATGGTTTCACCGAATCAAAGGCTTTTTCATAATCGATAAAAGCCATGCACAATGGAAGTTCATATTCCCTCGCTCTTTCAATTAGTTCTCTCAGCACGTGGATATGATCTATTGTGCTGTAGCCACTCCTGAATCCAGCTTGTTCTCTCGGTTGAGCCATGTCTAGTGCTACCTTCAAGCGGTGTGAAAGAACTTTAGTGAAGATTTTATAAACTACTGATAGGAGGCTGATAGGTCTGTAGTTTCCGGAGATCCTCAATGTCACCTTTCTTATGTAGCAGGATCATTGTAGCGGTGTTCCAATCCTCAGGAATCTTTCCTTCATTAAGGCATCGAGTGAAAATTTGGGCGAGTACTGTTTCGATTTCTCCACTTGCTTCTTGTATGATGTCTACAGTAATTCCATCTTCTCCTGGAGCTTTTCCTCGCTTCATGTTCTTGATTGCATGTGCAACTTCTGCTGGAAGGACTGGAGGAACTCTGGTACTGGTATCTTTCATGATGTCTGGAGTGCATATATCATCCCTTTCATATAATTTGGAGTAGAAATCTTTCACTCTTGTCAAAATTTCGCCTCTATTTCTTGTTACAGAACCATCTTCTTTTCTCAGTGCCATAATCTGTTTTCTTCCCTTACTGAGATGTCCCTTTGCTATCTTTAGGCTTTGGTTGTTTTCAATTGCTTTCCTCACTAGTTCACAGTTGAATTTCCTTACGTCTTCAGTGATACTTTTTCTTACTGTCTTGCATAGCTCTATATATTCCACTTTGGAAGTCACATCTTCTTTAGTTGTCCTCATCTCTCTTCTTTTTTGCATCAACATTTTGGTTTTTCCTGATAATTTGTTCACATGCAACTTGTTCTTAGACCCAGCTAATTTTGTTGCTGTTTCCATAAGAGCTTTGGTTACTTTTCTGTTAACTTCAGAGATGTCCACTTCTTCCGATGTTAGGCCTACTAAAGCAGAGAACCTGTTCTTCAGTTCTAACTTGAAGGTATTATGGTGTTTTTTAAGGTTGGTTATGTCAATAGATTTTGTTTGTCTTATGAGCTTGCAACGTTCAAGTTTAGTGTTGAGGTGCATCTTACATCTCACCAATCTATGGTCACTACCTGTGTTGAACTTGTTTAGCACACTGCAGTCTTTTATGACGAATTTTTTGTTACACATAATAAAATCAATTTCACTTGTCGTCCCATTTGGATGTCTCCATGTCCATTTCCTGTGTGGCTTTTTCTTGAAGAAGGAGTTCAAGATGAAAAACCCTTCTGCCTCTGCAAACTCAACGAGAGTATTTCCACGCTGGTTTCTGTTGCCATGACCAAATTTACCTACTGAAGTTTCATTCTGTTGCCGTTGCCCTATTTTTGCATTGAAATCTCCCATAATTATTTTCAAGTGCTGCTTACCTTTATTATTTAGATGACAAATTTCCTCATAAAATTCTTCAATTTCTTCTTCAGGATGACTTGTGGTGGGTGCATAAGTTTGAATAATCTGAGCCTGGTATCTTTTCGAGAGTTGGATAACAAGTCATGCAGCTCTGTCAGAGGAACTTTCAACTTCTACAACTTTATCCTTCAGTTTCTTGTTTATTATAAATCCAACACCACTAGTTCTGCCAGTATCTGTCCCACGATAGTAGAAGAGATGTCCACTTTTCAGTTCGATGAGATCTTCTCCTTTTCGCCTTACCTGACTTAGCCCCACGATGTCCCACTTGATCCTTTGTAGTTCCTCTTCCAATTCAAGAAGCCTTGAATCAGAAGATAGGGAGCGTCCATTGTAAGTAGCCAAGGTCAGCATCAGATGGCAGCCTAGTCCGGTCCTCCGGGGATTCTTAGCACCCTCTGCCTTCATGTCGCACTGGCCGCTGCCTTGGCCAGGTACATTCCAGCTGCCGGAGACTGAGGGCCAAGATTTAAGTTGTGGAATCATTTTGGAGGGGTTTGGCCATAACTCACCACGCTGGCCAAGCGGGTTGGTGAGTGTGGGATAGAATTTCCTCTGATCCCGATGGTATAGTTATACCGCTATGGGCGGTCGTCAGAGCCCCTTTAGTGGGAACAGGATGCACCACGAGAAGGCGGGGTTGACATTTGTCAAGGAGAGGCTGTGATGTTACGCATCACCTGACCTTACATACCAGCTGATATAAAAAAAAAGTTTCAAAGGAATCCGGCACCGAAGCGAAGTACAAACAGTAATCAACAATAAAGCTCCTGTCAATCGTGTGTGATTTGCACCGACCAAAGAATATCTAACTTTATATTCTTTGCACCGACTACCAGGGCAGCCAACAATCCACCTTTTATATCTCCAAAATCACAAGCAAATATCTCCAGAAAATCACCAGATTTAAGGAAGAAATCAGCAGTGCCGTATTACACAAGTCTGAAATGAAAAATAAGTTATATATATATATCAATGAACGCTAAGACCAAACAACATGCACACTTTTAAAAACCTTAATGAATGTTAAGCCCAAGGATTTAGAGTAAAATAATAGGTATAGTGCATTCACTCTAAGTTGGCAGTTGAGAAGGATTCATTTTTCCAGTTTGAGGGGAGTAAGCAGCGTGCCTTTTAGGAACTAATCGCTTCCAGCAGACCAAAGAGCCTTTGAACAATGACGACGGGAGGTGGAGGGGGAGGGACTCCCTGTGGCGCTTCGAAGCTTCTCGTTAAATAGACTTTGCATGAAGGATACTGCAGACTTTGCATGCTGGGTATCCTCTACGGTTTTGTGAGATGGTATCGGATTTCCATGATGGGCCCGGGGGTTCACATTAAAAGTTTCAACCAAATGCGGTCAAATAAGGAAACAATCACGGCTAGGTTTTAATAAGAAAATGCATGCTGTTAATATTTGGTAGCAAATGTCGAATACTGTCATTGCATTTACAGATAACACGGGGAATTATTATTATTATTATTATTTTTTGTTCTCTGTGATACAATTTAAACGAAAAGTCTTCGGTAGTTATATATCGTATATATACACTATCGCTGAGCACATTTCTTTAAGCAGACATTGGGTCCAGGGCTGGGCCATTATTTTTGTACCTCAGTATTAGTGCACATCTAGGATCTCACTACGGGTGACCGAATAGAAATACCAAGGAGAAAATTTTCCCAAAAAGCATGATATTGATAAGGAAGCCATATAAATATCCCCTCCACATTGAAGTGTGTATCTCATATCATAACGGGTACGGAGAACTGGATACATTGGAATTTCAGTGCCATAAAATTGTTCTGCATAAACAAATTTCGTGTCGCTATATTCCCCACTACTTAAGCAACTACTGTCCAAATTTTTTTTTTTTTAAATATTTCATTTTCAGTAAGAAATTTAAACATTTCCATGATTTTCGGGAAAAGGACAAAGCGCAGAACTGGCCACAAACATTTTAAGGGGCCGTATAAAAATTGCGTTCTGGATTGCTCCGCGGCTACGTCTCCGGAGATTGGTTATCTGACACATAAAATTTCCGTGATTTCGTATTTTCTTATTTACGATATTTTTCAAGGTATATAAACTACTGCTAAACAAATTCTCTGCGTGTATGTGCAAACCCAGGAAACTTACCGGGGGTGGGGTGCTTAAAACCCAAAATATGAAATATAAAGAATTTCTGGTCCGATTGGGAGATATTCCGCATTCACAAGCTAGAATTCAACAAATTATCTGAGGGCATGTGCTTACCCAGGAAACCTGGGGGGGGGGTAAAAACCCGTGTAAAATGCAAAGAATTTCCGATCAGATCGGGAGATTTTGAGCGTTTAGAAACTAATCTGAACAAACTCTTTACGAACATGTGATAACGCCGAAAACCTGTGTCGGGCCGGGGGGGGGGGGGGGGGGGGTAGATCCCAAAGTGTAAAATGTGAGGAATTTCTTTTTTTTTGATTGGAGGTTTAACGACCACCGTGAGCAACTCAATGGGCTATAAGCAGTGGCCCGTCCCTAATTTAGGGTCACTGGTTCCAGGGAAGGGAGAGAGCCAGTGCCGTAAGACAAACAACATCCACGCCCGACGGGATTCGAACCCCGTACCCCCGTACCCCTTACGGACGAATGATCAGAGGCCAGCGCCTTAGACCACTGCGCCACCGGGGCGGCAAGGAATTTCTTATTCCTTGTCTAATCGAGAGATTTTCAGCATTTACAACTAGAAATACTTTGTTTTTGTTTTATATTTTAGGAACCCCCCACCCCACCCCTCCCCTCCCAGACAGGTTTCGTGAGTCAGCACATGTCTTCAGAGAGTTTGAGATGTAGGTTGTAAATGCTAAAAATCTCCCGATCGGACCAGAAATTCTTTATATTTTATACTTTTGTGGTCCCCCCCTTCCTCGACAGGTTTCCTGAGCCAGGACATGCCCCCAGATAATTAATTGTAGTTTGTTGTAAATCCTGAAATCTTTTGTTGAGTTCAAGATCATAAACATTTGTATAAAGAATTACATTAATAACCGCAATTAAGAAAAGACGAAATTACGGAAACTTCATATGATTTAGATAACCAACCTCTGGGGGTCGTGTCCACGAAGCGGTCAAAAATGCATTTTTTATAAGGCCCCTCAAATGTTTTGTGGACAGTTCTCCTACACCCGTTTCATAAACGAATCAGTGTTAGCAAGAAAATGTAAAAATGCATGGTTGAAAAATGAACACTTGTCCAATTCTGCTTTGACCCTTCCCCCACCGGGTTCATTGTTGAAATTACGTCAAAGTAGTGGGCAAAATAAAATATGATCCAAATATCATGATTCAAACGAATTTTTGATGTATAAAAATTTCACCCAATTACAGACGTGTACGAAATAAATAAGCTATCGCAGTAGTTTAAGCGATGGCTTCTGATCATACAGCTGAGATGGGTCTGAGTTCGAATCCAGTGAGGCATGGATGTTGTGCTGGTCTTACGGCGCTGGTTCTCTCTCTTCCGTGAAACCAGTAGCCCTAAATTAGGGATGGGCGACTACTTTTAGCCCACTGAGTTGCTCACGGTGGTCGTTAAACCCCAATACAATAAATAAAAAAGAAAAAACACTATGTCATGGGCCTTTTTAGAAAATGTTAAGTTACAACCTAGATATTTCGCATTTGTAAACATTTTATGACACCTAATGAAAGGTCTTCTAAAATGAAAAGGTGTTTAACACCTTTTCATTAGGTGTTATACCTAATGAGAGAAACGTTCTAAAAGGCCACAGACCTTTTTAGAACATTTTTTCTGGATTATGCTCTGCAGGAACTCGTCGAAAAGGAAAGTTACAAGATAGAAATACATCATGATCAAAGTAAAATCCCTGAAATGGCAACGGGCTGGACATATGCTGGAACAACGGACCACCGATGGGTAACCGAAATTGTAGAATGGATTACAAGAGACAGAAAAAGGCCCAGAAGAAGACCACATGGGAGATGGGTGGATGAAATTCGAAAGCATTTAGGAGTGACATGGAGGAGAGTGGCACAAGATAGACCGTTGTGGAAGAAACTTGGGGAGCCCTTTATCCAGCAGTGGATTGATAATGGTTGATTATGATGGTGATGATGTATATACCGACGAGCCATATTACATTATGATCACCTGCCTAATAAGTTGTATGACCCCGTTTAGACCGCAAAACAGCGGCGAGGTATCTATTCGATGAGCTGGCGATAGGTATCCTGGGACACAAAAAAAAAAAAGTGTCACAAAAAAAAAAAAAGATTAAATAAACAGCAAAAGAAAAAAACCGTGAGTAAAGATCTCTTGCTTGCTACAAAGCTAGCTTGAGAAATCAGTAACAGAAGTCGGAAAGGGTCGTTTGGTGATGTTCAAGAATGCCTTATTCTTTTCCCTCCCACAAAGACCATTGAAGGAATCAGCATTAGGAGGGACTGCCAACACTCCCCCATCCACCCCGTATCTTCATTGTTTATTGCCCTGCTCCAAGAGGGTTGGAGGCGATTAGTTTTAAGCACGCTGCTTACGATGCGAAGCTCCCCTAAAACTGGTTAAGTGAATCCTTCCCAACTGTCAAGTTATAGTGAACGCACTATACATGCAATAAAACTGAGAATAAAATCATGATAAAGTTAAAAAAACAAACAACATGCAGACTTTTAAAACTTTAATGAAAGTTGAAACCAAGGACACAGAGTTAAATTATATGCAAATGCAATAAAATTCAGAGAATAAAACAATGACGTAGTTAAAGGAACGAATATATATATTTTATATGTTGTTAATATTGTGAATTCAACTGGCTTCTTTGATATACTAAACATTTGGCAAGAATATGAGTTCTCAATAGCAGGAGAGTTAATTGAAGGACCCATAAAAAATGAAAATGTGATATAAGATGGAATATGTCCCCATCACATGAAAATTTTGTATTAATATTTCAAACAATTTCTTAGTGTATTACTTACACAGCTGAAGCCTTAAATATACTTCCTGTCATCCATGTATAATTTACAAGTTTGGACATTAATTTATCTCCGGATTAGCTTTGTAAGAAAACTGAACAATTTTACAGTATATAAATAAAGACAATGTTTTATCAGTCAGTCTGCTCAAAAGTTTTCAAATTCATCATCTGAATATGGCATCTGAGAAGATTCAGAGAATAAATAAGCACCGTGGATTGTTGGCCCCCGTGACGTAAAGGTAACGCACTCGGCGCAATTCAGAGAGTTCTGTTGGTTCGATTCCACAGCGGCGGCTAAAAAACAATTTTTCGGTTGCTGTGTGTTTCTGGAACGTGGAAAGAGCGATGTATTTATTTATTATCTGAGAAGAAGATGATTGACCCTCTGTAAATCTGTCATAACTTGCCATTGTGGCAATTTTTTCAACTACTTCTTTTGGAAGCTCATATTCATGACAACACTTGCCCTCACGTTTCATACCAAACTTTGTGTTCAGTATGCTGACTAGTGTCAGTTTTCATTGTATTTCTGGTTTTGTTTTTTACATGACTTACATAACTGAAAACTCGTTCAACATCTGCATTCGAATGTGGAAGTGTTAAAACATGTAACACAAAATCAGAAAGTTCCTTAAAAGGATTTTCTCCTGTTGAGTCCTTGTATGATGCTATTTCACACCACAGTTTTACAGTGTCATGAACTTCCGTTCATTTGACATAATGCAAATTTCGCCATTGCCTATCAATTTGCGTTAATATAGATGCATCGGAATTAAAAAGTGCTGTTAAATTTACAACAGAAGCCTTCAGTGGTCTTAAACATTCTGATGCAGATAACAAAGACCTATGCTGCAAAATCTCAATGTTCGACGGCAATCATTTTCTGAGCTGGGCTACAGAACACATTTTTTGCGCATATCCTTTTCAATATTTTCTGAAAGTGTGCTTTTGCGCATTTCAAGTTCAAATTGGTATCCTAAGTATGAGGAAGGATCCAAATGATCTTCAATCACTACTGATAAAACAACAAATTTCATTCCAGGCATTAAAAGTTTTCCACACAAAGACTTCAATAAGAAAATCAGATCATCAAGCAACTTAGTTGGGTCTTGCTTTTCAGACTGAAATTTTAAGTTAACCATATTTACTTCACGTAAAATGGGTTGAAGGAAAAGAAGAAACAAATAGTTTTGCTTGTCAGCATACATCATGTGCAACTGGTCTGCTGTATAGCACCTCTCCATAGAGTGAGCAATACTGAAATGCATTTTAAGTTCTTCCCATTGCTGCAGTATTCGTGATACTGCTGCTTCTATAGACAACCATTGTGTATGACTTACCTGTGGAATCTTTAACGGTGATTTATTATCATTGATTAAGCAATATAATTGTTTGTATACAGACTGGCGAAGTGCCGAGTGTGAAAACCAGTTATAAGTCTACTTGATGAGAAATTCTAAATGTCTTGGAAGAAATTCAGATGCAGCATGGGAAATACACACCTTACAAGTTGTAGATTAGGAACTGCTTCCTTCAGTTTGCTGTACACACCATTATTGACACCAACCATTACTGATGCGTTATTAGTTACAATGGCTGCAAGCTTTTTTATATCCAGTCCCTTTCGGTTAAGCATCGCTATCAGCTGTGCCATCAGATAATTCAGCCAAATCAAGAAAAGTAACTACAATGTCATTTTTCAGCACTGAATAGTAACAAATTGTAGCAGCTAATAACTTGTTAACAGAGATGTCATTACTCTCATCTATTAATATGCTGTATGGCTGTTCTCCAATATCTTTTCTCAAACTAGTTTCAAAATGTGGTGCAAGTACATTTCGAATGACTTGTCCACACCTGGTTCGGTGCAATTTCAAAGATTGTGTACATTTGCTGTCCTTAAAGCTTTCCTTGCACTTCATTCACTTAGGTGATCCACACTTCTGAAGGTGCTGTGCTGAGCAATATACAGGCACATCCTTCCCTCAGCTACTTTGGCTTCATTATTTAGTGGAGTGTAGCTAGATGTTATTGGCTTCTGCTGCAATTTTTCACTCAGCCCTTCTGCTGCTTTCTTACGCTTTGCAGTACCCATATGTTTTTCTAAATCCGAGTATTTTGGAGATAAATGACACTTACAAAATTTGCAGAAACACTAAGCACTATCCCCTTGAATTTCCATCAACCATGTTTTAAATTTATAGTCTTTTAACCATTCCTTCCTAAATCTTTGGGTATACTGTGTTTTACCCATGGTTCAAGAATTTATGGAAGACATACACACAAAAAAAAAAAAAGCCTTTTGATTACACTTAGTATCAAATGAACATTGATGTCTGAGAAGAGAAAAAAATAGCTTTCTTTTCCAACTGCTGCAGAAACAGAAATGAGACCTGACAATGTCAGTCACAAACCAACCCAAACCATATACATGGGAAGAAACAAAAATACAATAAAATGTAAAAATAAGAAACTTACCCGCTTAGAGTTTATGACCCAGCCATATGTTTGTCAAGATCTTCCCACTTCCGTTGACCCTTGGTTTAAATATTATTTGGTCCAGATTTTGGCTGCGGGGAGAAATCTCACTTGAAGGGTAGGTATTCACCAGACACCGATACACAATCACCCAAATTGAACCAATGTCCCAAGAGGGGAGGGTGCAGTGTTGCCAACTCGCTCATTCCAAAAGTCTCCAAATCAGTGATAAAAAGTCTCCAAAAGTGAAAAAAAGTCCCTAAAAATAAGATTTTAATTATGTCGAATTTTTGTACGCCATTTAAATTTTAATGACTCATTATTGTTATTATTAATTTGGCCCTTTAAATTAATAACATAAAAAGAACTGAATGTGTTTATATTATTACTTAATATGGCTAAATAGTATATGTGTGACGCCCCCATTGGCTCAGTGGTCTAAAGACTGGCTGCTGACCATTCGTCCGAGATGGGTCCGGGTTCGAAGGTAAAACATGGATGTTATGTTTGTCGTACAATCTCTCCCCCTTGCCTGGGACCAGTGGCCGTAAATTAGGGATGGGTGATTGCTTATAGCCCTTTGAGTTGCTCACGGTGGTCGTAAAAACCAAGGAGGTTAGAAGTAAGAGGAGGTGGCAACAGCCCCTCTCCCTGTTCTTCTGGTGTGACTCCACTTTTTATCAGCTGACTACGCCAATGCGCCCAACCTAAGAATCTCTTGTTTATCTCTATGGGGAAATAGCGATTTTGAACGGGTTTTTGGGACCCTTACTCTACCTATACAGGCATGAAAAAATTGAGGCTGAAATATTCTTTCCCATAATAAAAAATTTCCAGAAAAAACAGGAAAATATGTGTTGGTATTTCTTTAAAAAATTGAACAAAATAATGTTTTTTGAGCGGAAGTGCATAGTGCGATTGGTTACTTACTGCCAATGTGCAAGTAACCATGTTTAAAATATAGCCAAAAGCCTAATGATAAGAAATAAGAAGTCCGAAATATTCCTTATTTCCATCCTTGGTTTGAATGCGCTAAGCAAAACTGCTTAAGCCACAGGAAGTGACGTCACGTTCCCGAACTCTCGCAGCGCAGACTCCCACCACCTCAGAAAGAGGACAGAAACAGCTGATCTGTTTTGGCTTCACTCAAAACGGGTCCCTTCACCTCCTCTTCTTCTAACCTCCTTGGTAAAAACCCCAAATAAACAATTTATATATATAAACACACACATTATATATATATATACTTAGGGGGAGAGAATACGGCAACAATTTTTAAATAGCCAAGATGACTTGCTAAGCGCACTTAGTACGTGCAGTATGGTGGACCAATAAATTATAGCATTGGAGGTGAGCTTATTTCTCGCACAAGAAAAAAAAAACCGTTTTCTTCCCAGTTATATGTCACTGTTGTTTTAATGTAAATAAAACATAACTTTTGTTTTAATGATACAATATTTCTGCGAATGGAAATGCAGAAGTGAGTCCCACCACTATCGTATTCACAGCCTAAGAGATCCCACGAAAACTCAACGGTAATAGGCAGGCGTCCTATGCCTGACAAGACGGAGGAAAAAAGGAATTGGCCACCCTGGTGGCACAGTGGTCTAAGCGCTGACTTACGGCCATTCGTCCGAGAAGTGTCAGGGTTCGAATCCCGGTGAGGCATGGATGTTGTGTTTGTCTTACGATATTGACTCTCTCCCTTCCCTGGAGTCAGTGGCCCTAAATTAGGTACGGGTGACAGCTTTATAATTATAGCCCATTGAGTTGCTCACGGTGGTCGTTAAACCTCCAATCAAAAAAAAAGGGGGAGGGGGCTTTCTATAAGCGTTACGATTCATGGTTACAGTTGTTGGAACTGTGGAAAATTAAAGACTCTTCCGATTTCAAAAACCACATTGTAAATACTTGAAATCATAAATGAAAAAAGGCCCTGAAATCATTGAAGAAAAAGTCACCTAAAAAAGTCTCCTAAAAATGTAGGTATTCCCAAAATAATATTTTTGTGACAAACTGCAATCCAAACTCCCCTGAATTTAGTGACTTTACCCCTAAGTTGGTAACACAAGTCAGAATACGATGCACCCAGATGCTCACCCCCAACACTAACCTGAGGGAGAATTATAAGTAAACAGAAAGTAGGGGAAAAAAAGAGAGGAAATGCATTAGAAACCAGCAACGGGTATTTACGAACGATCTCGTAGGATGAGATGTTAACATGGGCGACGAAGTTTGATAACGATTACGATTAGTCCTGAACAAATTGGCATTTGCTGCTTTTACGAAAGTTTAAGTACTAGCGGTTACGTAATGTTTGTATAAAATTTAAGCCTTGGAAACTGGAAAAATATTTTGTCTCAAAGTTTATGGAAAAAACAGGTAAGACGGATAAAGGCGCTGAAGTCCCCAAAACCACGAGGAAAATCCCCTAAAAAAGTCTCTAATCCCAAACCAAAAATTTTGTCTCTAACGTCAACCGAAAAGTCCCTAAATTTAGCGACTTTTCCCCCAAATTGGCAACACTGGGAGGGTGAAAGCTGTGGTCGGGGAACGCTGTCAGCCCACCATATAAGGAAGTCTTTCTCATAAACCAGCAGATGGTCCTACTGTCTGCCCTGCGGATACGAGATACTACATGGAAACCACCTGGTCGCGGTCTTGCAGTTGGAAGTTGGAACCATCGAACTGGACGTTCACGGTTAGGGTTGCAATTTGACAAAAACAGAGAGTAAGACAAAAAATCTCCAGATTTCTCGCTAGATGAGTAACGATATCTCTAGTATTGAGACATGTCGCTGGAATGATATTTTTGTCACCAGATGTAAATCAATATCTCCAGATCTGGCGACAAAATCGCTAAGTTGGTCACCCTGCCGACTACGATTTGCTTGTATCTAAAGGTTACGGTTATTGTTTAACAAACGGGATTAGATTTTTTTTATTGGAGGTTTCACGACCACCGTGAGCAACTCAATGGGCTATAAGCAGTCGCCCGTCCCTAATTTAGGGTCACTGGTTCCAGGGAAGGGGAGAGCCAGTGCCGTAAGACAAACACAACATCCATGCCTAACCGGGATTCGAATCCGGACCCCGTTCGGACGAATGATCAGAGGCCATCGCTTAGACCACTGCGCTACCGGGGCGGCAATGGATTAGAATTCATTGGCTAAAACTTTTTTTTTTTTTTTGATTGAGGTTTAACGACCACCGTGAGCAACTCAATGGGCTATAAGCAGTCGTCCGTCCCTAATTTAGGGTCACTGGTTCCAGGGAAGGGAGAGAGCCAGTGCCGTAAGACAAACACAACATCCATGCCTGACCGAGATTCGAACCCGGACCCCTTACGGACGAATGATCAGAGGCCAGTGCCTTAGACCACTGCGCCACTGGGGCGGCAGGCTAAAACTTCAGCGTCAGGTGACAAGAACTCTTACGTTCCTGGCTTTTTTGGTTGGTTGGAGGTTTAACGAACACCGTGAGCAACTCAATGGGCTATAAGCAGTCACCCGTCCCTAATTTAAAGACACGGGTTCCAGGGAAGGGAAAGAGCCAGTGCCATAAGACAAACACAACACTCGGCGCAGTGGTCTAAGCGATGGCCTTTGATCATTCGTCTGAGAAGGGTCCGGGTTCGAATCCCGACGAGGCATGGATGTTGTGTTTGTCTTACGGCGCTGGCTCTCTTCTTTCCCTGGAACTAGTGGCCTTAAATTAGGGACGGGCGACTGCTTATAGCCCATTGAGTTGCTCACGGTGGTCGTTAAACCTCCAACCAAAAAAAAAAAAAAAAAAACACAACATGGAACCCGGATGCATCTTGGGCGAATGGTCATAAGCCAACGCCTTAAACCACGGCGCCACCGGAGTGGCCGTTCTTGGCTTAGTTTGACATTGCACTGATACGAGAAGCATAATAGCATTTTGCTATTTCTACTCGGCTATACAATATATATAATACTATTTTTATTTTACATGATATAAAAACTGGTAGCGGTGTACTTTATATTATTTAATATACCTATCTGCATAAAAGGTGAAGAACGGAAAGATGGGCATTGCCGACATCATGATTTCGGCAATGTCAATTGGCAATCTCAGCGGTCCGCTCTCCCTCTAGCGGCGAAAGGAAGAATTACTGTAGTACGGGTAACGTTTTCGGCTCAATGCTTGGCTGTTGGTAGATCGCTCATTACGTTCAGTTGTCGTAGTTTGGTGTATTTTTGCATTCATTCTGGAATTAGAGAGTTGTATAATTGAGAATTCCGTGAAGAAGAACAAATCATATTGTTGTGTCCCGCAATGTCGTTCCCAAGGCTTCAGCTATGTTTTTCACAAGTTAGTATAAACGTTTGTGCCTTGCGTTTGAAATCCTTCCAGTGAAATGCTATTAACCTAGTAACGTCTTTGAATGAATAATAAACAAGGCAGCATGTTTTTATTGCATAGTAGTAATTAAAAAATCCGCATTTCTACATAATCTTGAAAACAAATAATTGCTGTTATCCGTATAAATTTAAACTTCATTATGGAACAAGATTTGCAATGTTCTGTCAACAGTCATCGGTTCAAAAACGCAGAACCCAATGATGATCAACAATTACCAATTCACAAACACTTTTAGGAATAGAATGTTCAAAAATTACAAATGCTATTGTTGACAGTATTGAAAATGGGTCCTGGGAAACGTCAAGTGAAACGAAATTTCAGCTTTTAATAGTAATCCGGATTAGAACACCACTGTCGGTATTACTATATCACTTGCCTGAAAATGTAAAAATAAAAATTACCTGTTACAGTAAAGCATTACTGCTACACTGTGCTTACACGTACCACTTCTGCCCGCTTTACAAGAGCACTCAAATGACTTTATAGAAATTTCACTGTTACTTGTATCTAAAACACCGTTGATGAAGTGAGGCGACGACGTTATTGCCGTGGACTGAATGCAGTGCGAAACTAAGAGAATTTCTCTTCCATCTTCCTTCTTAATTCCACAAGAAATTATATGGTCTACATTAACAATCACTTCCCCTTCTTTAATGCATCTTGAATTTTTGGAAGCGTCCACAAATTTCATTATTTTAAGGATTGAAAGCGACAAACCAGCCATTCTAACATTCGACTTTATGGAAACACGTGCGACGTTACCCGTACCAAAGAATATAAACGCTTCGCGTGAAGAAGCTCAACTCTCGTAGAGATAATGTAAAACAGGCGACAGCAGCGCCACCATGTAATGCGGCAGCAGATGCTCTGCGGGAAAGTTAACATTCAGGCGCAAAAAGCGTAGGAGACACGGGACGGGAAGCCTATTTCACGGAAAGGAAGCTAAGCTTTGATCTGCGACTGTTTCCTTCGGTCTCATTGGGTCTACTAAAGCATTTTTTTGTTGTTCTTTTCTGAGTATCCCTCCTGTCCCTTCTTTTGGTGAAACAAATATATACATTAGCAATTAATATTATTTTAAGGAAATTTTAGCAGTTTTATTCTCACTTTAAGCACCGTAGTAATACCAGGTTGCTTGGCATGAATTTCATATTTACAATATACCTTAAATGTCAAAAATGCTGAGGCTGGTTTCCCAGTAGCAGCCATAATAATAATAAAAAAAAAAAAAAAAGCAAAGACAACCGCAGTTTCCCAAAGCTACAATTTTTTCTACCCTTCCGAAGTTTGTAAATTAAACGCACTGCGCTGGAGAAATTTTCTCAACAGATCGGAAAAACATCCGTTCGTATCTGAGTAGGTTCGAACCTGGGCCGCTGGCGTGTATAGCTGAGCTCTCTACCGACCGGACTAACTCGCCACGATTGAGTATATGCTTAAAGCTGTCTGTTTGGTATGCATTGTGTAATCGAATGCTTCCCTCTTTCATTTTACAATATTACGAGGTATTTTTCATAAAAGTCAGTTTCATATAATTGATAAATTAATTTTTTCAACGTAACGATAGCTTTTTTTTCAGCAAACGTTGTTTTAATGGTTTTCCAGGATATTTGTTTCAAACGGTTTCAAATTTGTTCTTGTTATTCATCCACTCCATTCCATGAATTGTTATTCATCGGAATGGAGTGGGTGTATTTCATGGCTGTAATATAAACGCAGATCTAGATGAGAACAACAAAACCTTTGAACAAAACGCCAACACAAACAAGCGTTTATATTCTTTGAACACAAACACGCATGCTCAGTCTAACTCAGTCTGCTCGGCATCCTGCGGCATCAGCCTGTAATGTTGGCTTCTGTGTAGTAATTCTTTGTCGCATAATATAGTGGCGCTAGTTACGTCTCGCTGAGCCTTACCTTCTTATCAGTTAGATATTCTTTGCCCGTACTAGAGAAGTTTGTTTACGTTTGCGCGGCGCCCCCTATAGTTCGTTGAGGTTTTCAATATCGGGTGAACAATAGCAAGACGATATCGTATATATCGGCCCGATATCTAGCCGATATTCACTGCTACTTGGATGAGAAGAATATTTCTTCGACTCTGAATTCCAAACTTCAGTTCTGTATTGCAGATAAAGCAGCAATAAAAATGCAACATCTATAAAAATATGACATTACAATTTAGCAAGAGCTATTTTAAAATTAATTCTTGTATGATAAAAAACATGCAGAAAAGTATAATTATTCTACTTACGTGGAAGTTCCAGTTAGTACGTGTTCTGTGAACAATGGTGGAACAAGAACCAGTTGCTTTCGGCGTAGTCTTCCTCCATGTTGACTCACAGGCAAAGCGAGTACAAGTTTGGAGCTTCGTCTGCTCCCGTCACGCTTGACTGTAATCGGATTACCCAAGCGCCACTTCCTTCCCCTCCGTAGGCGGTAGCTTATCAGTTAGAAAATCGTTGGCTTTACGCCAAAATTCAACGTTGACGTCTTGCCTACCAGATTGGGAATAGAATACCGTGGCACAGCGTTGCGCCTACGTTAACTTGATTTAACGTTCTTGGCTTACTTTTATTTTTTTGGTTGGAGGTTTAACGATCACCGTAAGCAACTCAATGGGCTATAAGCAGTCACCCGTCCCTAATTTAAAGACACAGGTTCCAGGGAAGGGAGAGAGCCAGTCCCGTAAAAACAAACACAACATCCATGCCTCACCGGGATTCCAACCCGGACCCCTTTCGGACGAATGATCAGAGGCCATTGCTTAGACTACTGCGCCATCGGGGCGGCCCATTTGTTTTTGGCCAATAGTTTCAAATAGGGGTGGCATATTACACTTCCTTCACCGGCTTGTTTTCGTACCACGGTGTTGTTGTTGTTGTCAATTGGAGGTTTTAACGACCACCGTGAGCAACTCAATGGGCTATAAGCAGTCGCCCGTCCCTAATTTAAAGTCACTGGTTCCAAGGAAGGGAGAGAGCCAGTGCCGTAAGACAAACACAACATCCATGCCTCACCGGGATTAGAACCCGGACCCCTTCCAGACGAATGATCAGAAGCCATCGCTTAGACCACTGCGCCATCGGGGCGGCCCATTTGTTTTTGGCCAATAGTTTCAAATAGGGGCGGCGCATTGCACTTCCTTCACCGGCTTGTTTTCGTACCACGGTGCATTCTGGTTAAAATACTTTCACAGGTAAAGGGCGAACCGGTACCACGCTGCCCACATGTTGCAAAGGAAGCGGCAGCCCGGTGGCACAGTGGTCTAAGAGATGGCCTCTGATCATTCGTCCGAAAGGGGTCCGGGTTGGAATCCCGGTGAGACATGGATGTTGTGCTTGTCTTACGGCACTGGCTCTCTCCCTTCCCTGGAGTCTTTTTTGATTGGAGGTTTAACGACCACCGTGAGCAACTCAATGGACTATAAGCAGTCGCCCGTCCCTAATTTAGGGTCACTGGTTCCAGGGAAGGGAGAGAACCAGTGCCGTAAGACAAATACAACATCCATGCCTCACCGGGATTCGAACCCGGACCCCTTTCGGACAAATGATCAGAGGCCATCGCTTAGACCACTGCGCCACTTCCCTGGAGTCAATAGCCCATTGAGTTGCTCACGGTGGTCGTTAAACCTCCAATCAAAAAAAAAAAAAAAAAAAAAAGGAAGCGTGATTCATTGAACCAGAGGACCTAATCATTCAAGGCTCAGTTCTGATATTCGCGTGCCCACGTACGCGCTTTTTTTTTTGATTGAAGGTTTGACGACCACCGTGAGCAACTGAGTGGGCTATAAGCAGTCGCCCGTCTGTAATTTCGGGCCACTGGTCCTAAGGAAGGGGGAAAGCCTGTACCGTAAGACGAGCACAGCATCCATGCCTCACCAGGATTCGAACCGGGACCCATCTTAAGCTATCGCTTAAACTAGTGCGCATAGGCGCTTTCTACGGTGAACAGAGGTTTTCATGGGCATTCGGAGGAACCTTCAGTTCCGCATCCTAATTTCCTACAAGGCTCGATGTACTGTATGTTCTGACATATTACTCCCGTCAACAACATTCAAATTACCGGCGAGCTGCACCACAGTATCCCTTCTGTTGGGTAGTACCGTATGGGATAATCTACGCTCACCTCTAGCATTGATAAGACGTTGTTGGCCCATACCTTGCCTGAGGTTCATGGTTTTTACCTTCCCGGACCACTTTTTGAAGGTACTAACATCGTCTGACCATGCGCACCCCACAAGCCTTGTCTTTTCGGAAATGCTTTGACCCAGTCGTCTGGCCATTACAATTTGGCCTTTGTTAAACTCGCTTAAATCAGCTGCCATTCCCACCCGAAGAACAGGGATACCAATGATTAACAGAGCTCAGTATGATGTGTTGTTTATACCGTTTTATGACCTTCACACAGGCTGTCTTTCACGTACAATTGCTTTGATTTGCATAAACACGGGCTAGTAATAATGTTCCGCTTTTTTCGTGCGTGACAAAGATCTAAGTAAAAGTTTCTCCTTTTTTTTATTGAAGGTCTAATGACCACCGTGAGCAACTCAATGGGCTATAAGCAGTCACCCGTCCCTAATTTAGGGTCATTGGTTCCAGGGAAGAGTAAGAACCAGTGCCGCAAGATAAACACAACATCCATGCGTCACCGGGATTCGAACCCGGATTCCTTTTGGACGAATGATCAGAGGCCATCGCTTACACCGCTGCGCCACCGGGCCGGCCCATTTGTTTTTGGCAAATAGTTTCATAAAAGAAGTTGAACCAATAAATTCTTTTTTTTCTCTTTGACTGAAGGTTTAACGACCACCGTGAGCAACTCAATGGGCTATAAGCAGTCGCCCGTCCCTAATTTAGGGTCACTGGTTCCAGGGAAGGGAGAGAGCCAGTGCCGTAAGACAAACACAACATCCATGCCTTACCGGGATTCGAACCCGAACCCCGTTCGGACGAATGATCAGAGGCCATCGCTTAGACCACTGCGCCACCGGGGCGACCCAATAAATTCAATGAAACAATTTACTGTATTGTTAATAAAAAAGTTTTTTTTTTGGATTGGGAGTTTAACGACTACCGTGAGCAACTCAATGGGCTATAAGCAGTTGCCCGTCCTTAATGTAGGGCCACTGACTCCACGAAAGGGAGAGAGCCAGTGCCGTAAGACAAACACAACATCCATGCCTCACGGGATTCGAACCCCGACCCCTTTCGGACGAATAATCAGAGGCCATCGCTTACAAAAACAAAAAACCGGGGCGGCCCATTTGTTTTTGGAAAATAGTTTCAAACAGCTTCATAAAAGAAGTTGAACCGATAAATTCAATGAAAAAATTTGCTGAATTGTTAATAATAAAGTTTTTTTTTGATTGGGAGTTTAACGACCACCGTGAACAACTCAATATGCTATAAGCAGTTGCCCGTCCTTAATGTAGGGCTACTGACTCCAGGAAAGGGAGAGAGCCAGTGCCGTAAGACATACACAGTATCCATGCCTCACCGTAATTCGAACCCGGACCAATATCGGACGAATGATCAGAAGCCATCCCTTGGACCACTGCGCCACCTGGGGCGGCTATAATAAAATTCAACAATTTGTCACGTAGTGTTACCCGGACGTTTCTACAGCACGTAATTTATACAGTATCTAACTCTACCTGTTACAGTAGCTTCTGAAAGATCATTCAGAAAAACTGAAACTAATCAAAAAATATTTGTAAAATACAGTGTGTCAGAAACGACTGAAATCTTTCCACTGAAGTTCAAAAGCCACACGAATTAAATGTCAAAGATTTAATTAGGCGTTGCTACTGCAAAAAGTAGGAAGGAAAATCTCTTTTTTCTTCTTTATCTGCATACCTATAAAAATGTAAGCTTTTTTTTTAATGAAACGAAGTGTCCTACAAATTGAAATATATGCATTTTTGTTTTAATTTTCGTCATTTGTTTTGCAGATAAAGCAGCAGGAAGGGGGGGGGCGGGGCAATGACATTTGCGCACTTAGAAGAAAACATGCCAACCGCGAAACTATATATGCAAATAGCTAGAGTGCGTGCTGGTATGCAAATGATACACGTTTAGTGCGAGTGCGCATGACCTCACACACTGTGGCGGCGCTGCATGCACGAACGGGAAGCCTTATAAACCTGCGTGTAGTCGATGCCCCATGAAAGCGAAAAACACCGGCCGACGCAAGCAAGAGCACAGAGTGACAAGAATGCCGGGTAGACGCCAGAGACGTCGATTTACGCAACGTACGGACTTTGAGAGAGGCCGGTTAATCGGGATGAAAACCGCAGGGTGGTCGGTGCACCGTATAGCTTGCCACGTGGATCGTCCTGACCATACCGTCCGACCGTGTTGGAAGCAGTGGACACGTGACGGCATTGCCACACGGCGGAGCTACTCCGAACCGACCAGGAGGACCACCGGTAGAGCGGATCGACGGATCGTGCGCTAGGCACGAACGGATCCCACGGGGACACGGTCTACTGTACAGGCAGATGTACTGGCTCCTATGTGCCCACGAACCATTTCCCGATGCCTCGCGGAAGCGAATCTGCGATCCAGCGCCCCTTACTTGTGCTGCTATTAACACCGGAACATCGCCGGCTCCGTGTGTATAGTGGTGCCAGGCCAAAGCGAGGTGGAACGTCACAGACTGGCGACGCGTGGTGTTTAGCGATGAGTGCCGCTTCGTTTTGGAGACAGATGATAATCGTGTTCGGGTGTGGAGGTCCCCGGATCAACAGCACAATCCCAACCTCGCTATCGAGCGCCACACCTCACCCGCTTGGTATTATGGTCAGGGGAACCATTGCCTGCGATAGCCGATCAGCTCTAGTAGTGGTACGTGGATCATTGACGGGTCAGCGGAATGTTAATGAGATCCTACCGCCCCATGTGCTCCCATTCCTTGTCGGGATTCCAGGTGCGCTATACTAGCAGGCTAATGCCTGCCTGCGCACGGTTCGGGTTGCCAAGGACTACCTTCGTCATGTCCAGACACTTCTATGGCCGGCCCGCTCTCCAGACATGTCTCCTATCGAGCACATGTGGGACCAGTTGAAACGCCGGCTGCCGCCGTTCCGCACTATCCGGGCTTTGAAGCACACCGTCCAACACGTGTGGGCCAGTCTGCAGCAGGACAACATCAGGCGTCTGTTCGCCTCCATGCCAGACCGTATTGCAGCATGAATCGCCGCACGAGGCGGTGCGACGCGCTATTGAAGATGACCGGACTCAATTCCACAGATCCCTCTGTAATTGTCCTGCAGCTCTGTTTTTGCCATAATCTGTATCATTCATTTGTATCATTACGTCCATAAAATTTCAGTTCAATCCGATTCTTCCTTCTTGGTGCGCAATTTTCGCTGTCCGTGAGTGTAATTTCGTTTACGAGCCGAACATTTGCAGTTACATCATTAGTTCTGGGATGAGGCGCGAACGATAATTCTGCCCTACTGTGCTGGTTCCATCACCTCTCAAGAAGCAATTGCTCCAAATTAAGGAGGGCGATTCCTTATGGTCAAGGGGGGGGTGAAAGAAGGAAGGAAGTACAGCAGGATGCAACGTGCCAACTGTCAACGACATGCTTTTTCATTGAATACATTTCAATTTTTAAAATTATATTTGCTTCTCGCAGCTGCTACGACACAGATCGAGGTGTCGTAGCAACTGCGAAAATCTGATGCTTTAGTTTATAAAATGTGATATGGTCTTGATCAATGTACTGTAAGTGCTAGGAGACAAAAAATAAAGAAAAAAAAATTAGATAGGAAAAAGCATTACTTTTCAATTTCAGAACAACCCTTTGTTGAAACGTTTCATTTGTATTGCATTTTTCTTTTGCTTTTAACACTTCAATGCAAAAGATCTCAAGAAACACTTAATTTACACTTTTTGTTGCTTGCTTAGAAAAAGCAGTTTTAAATAAATTAAACTGCTTGTTCATAATGGAACGCAAATGACAGCAGTAGAAAGGTTTTTAGTGTATTCCAGTCCAGAAATAATGAAAAACCGGGATAAATAAAAGTTAGAGTATAATAAAAGTCTGTATGTTCAGTTTACTTGATTTAAATTTACTTCTTCAAATAACAGTTTTGTACTCTGTTCTGTTATTTATATTTTAGGGTAATTATTAACAAACATGAGTTCATAGATACGGCCGGCACTTCCATTCCATTTGCTATCTGCTTCACCCTTGTCCTCACCGGTTTCCGCATTACTCGAAATTTCTAGTAATCCGACCATTTATCATAAGTGCTGATTACACCTTGCCCCTCCAATAATTTTATTTGGAGAGCTACAGTGCCCACCCAATATTTTTGGTTCCGTTTAATTAAATAATTGCTTTAGTACCATAAGGTGGACCAAGCACCACCTTATGAGGCCAAAGCGTTTTATTTCCAAATATTAATAAATAACAAAATAAATAGAAACATTTTCCCCATTCTCAGCATTGCTCATTTGATAAAAAACTGGATTGCCAGACCATTATTAATAGTGTTTAACATGTTTGTGATATGGGGTAAATGATTAAAACAATTTTATCATAAATAATATACAGAAACCTATAATCTAGCACTTTAATTTAATTATTAATTTTTTTGCCCTTCTTGTTCTTTGTTTGAGTAACTCAGCTAATTTCTCATATTTTTTACTAAACTTTGGAAATAAAATCTCTCTGGATATTTTTATAAAATCACAGGCTGAATTTAATTTAAAAAAATATTAATATTCAGCGAAATAATATTTCTGTTTCCTTGTTCATTTGCTGAGGAGCACTTCCAATTGCGTTTTAAAATATACGTGGAATATCGTAGTTTATCTTTTTGCCCCCCCCTTTATTTCATTCCTGACAATGGAAGAGACATGCCCCTACCACGTGTGGTCTCTTCGCACCTGCTCCCCCAATAATTTGGAGAAGTCGGCGCCCATGCCATCTATGGACCCCCGTTCATTTCAGATAACCGTGACTCTACCGTAAGTTGTTACGAAGTCCATTGGATAACTATTGTTACAAGCATTACAACTCTACAGGCAGTAATTTTGTAATTCTTTCACTGCCTTTTCATTTATTTTTCCTTACTGCCTGTGGAAGGTATTTTTAATATTAGTCCTTTAACATTCAATTTGGGAAAACTTTTGTGTAGAAATAAAGCCCTAAATGATTTAAGCGGAGAATTTTCGGCGCGGCTCATTAAAAGGGTGACTAACTCCCTTTTGAAAACAGACACGGACTCATACAGTGCTCATAAACGAAACACTTTTTTTATACTTGAAAAATAAAAACGTTATGTGAACATGAAATGGGTTTAGATTGGGCTTGATAATATCAATCCTTTAACCGACAACCTGAAGAATTCTCCAGGGTGACATTTCAGCGATTAACAATAGAGTTGTTTAGCTCACAATCCACTTAGAATTATGCAGAATCACAATGTTAAAGTACTTCCTACTAAATCAGAATAGCTTCGTGTCATTCAATTTTCTTAGTATTCATTTCTTTACATTTCCCCCTATGTTTAAAAAGAAACAATTTAAGACGAAGAATAGGAAAACTTACAGGAAATCACAAATGGATGGGCTAATGTCAACATTGAATATTTTCAGTTCTTTTTCGCTTGTGTCTAGTATTGCATCATAGGTGAAAACTACAAAATTTGGCATTTCTTTCTAAATAAATTTGAAAATAACTTGCCTTAAAAGTCCTTTATTTTTCCATATTGCTGCTCCTTCATTTCTATCCTTGGTTGAATTTCTTTCATGTACCTACTATCTTGTGATGTCAGGCTGTTAAATGTTGCTTTTACGTACTTAAATCTTATGCAGTTCATTCTAAACTTGCTATTTTTCATTGCCTTGACTGCAAAAGCGGAGGAACTTAAAAAAATCATTTGACAATGATGAATTAATAACGATCAATGAAATACTCTTCTTCTCTGATTGCTGATACAGTGATTATCAGTGAAATATTCCTTTTCTTTCACTGATGACCTATGGTTTTCTGTGAAATGTGTTTTTCTTTTCGCCCATGACCTATTAATTATCAGTGAAATATACTTTCTCCTTTATTGATAACTTAATGCTTACACTGATATGAATTTTAAAATAAATTTTATGATGTTTTAAAGCAATAGTTATTCCTAATAATTTTTGCCTTCTGATTTCAAAAATGAGATCCATTTCTTATCACCTTAGATTTTCTTACAAAATGGGAAAGATATTTGCATTTTAACTCATTTTCCAGTAATTTTAATCGCTGTTACAAACAAATAAAATTAAAAATGCGATATATTATGCTTACTACATAACATTTCTACATACGCACTAGTGGCCAAAATTGTGGAAAACTTTTGGAAAATTTGTATTTCTAAGATTTGGTGGCTCATAACATCAGCTTCTTTTTTAGAATAATACCATATGTCTATCATTAGAAAGGTACTTCAATGCAGAATGTAATACGGAACACTTTATAAAAACATTTGCATTAAAAAAAAGTTATACACAGAAAATCATGATAAAGCGTATTTCATAACTTCTCACCATTTCTGATAGTACTTAGTCGGGAAACCTTTTGCCCCAATAACGGCCATACAACGGCGTCCCAGGAAGTAAACCAAGCGTTTTAGTTCATCAGGTGTTATAATGTGAAACCAAAATTGTATGATTGCTTCTATCAATTCTGTTTTATTTCTTGGTTGCTTCTGACTAATAAGTTTCTTTAATCGACTCTAGAAATTTTTTATTGGATTCAAGTCAGGGCTATTACCTGGCCATTCCAGCAGTGTAATATGATTTTCTTAAAACCTCTTTTTATGCGCAGCAGCAACATGATAAGGAGCTGAATCCTGTTGAAATATGCAGGCTTCATTATCCTGGAAAAGACCATGTGCCGGAGGCTTTTGTTTTGGCTCAAGTATATCAATGATGCATTTTTTACCATTTAAAGTACCATTAATCACACAAATTCTGCCCAGAATCTTTGCTGTCATCATACATCCCCATATCATATAATTAACTGGATGCTTCATGGTAGCTGTAATGCATTCAGGTAACAAATCTTCTTCATTTCTTCTTCTTACGTATTCCATCACTACAGGATATGGATATTTTGGTCTCATTACTCCAGATGACTCAGCTCCGTTGTTCCTCAGGCCAATTAACAGGATTTCGGCCCATTCTAATTTCTTTCTACTTTGTTTCGGAAATAGAAATGGCTTTTCCCTTGGAATTCTAGAATTTCAACCATAATATATGAGTCTGCGGCTAACAATCCTGCCATCCTGGCAGTTATCTGCAAACCACATCGATACAATTCATTTTTAATTGACTCAGATGATTTTCTTCTGTCACTTAAACATAGTCTGTCTTCTATCTCCAATGCTGTTGTGCACCTTTTCCTGCCTTTACCAGATTGGTTTTGAGTTGACTGAGTCTGCTCATACGTACCTCTTGCGCAGTTTAGAGATACCCCCTTTGGTTAAATGTCTACCTATTTTTTCTTATGATTTCCTCATAAGTATAGCTTTCTTCACTCCAAGTTAGTATTTAACATCGCTTTCTAGAGGACCAGTCAACTCGTTCACTCTGTCAACTTACTAAGTTACCAAGGAATAGAAAAATAAGTGAAAAAAACAAAAACAAAAACAAACAAACAACAACAGTGGTAAACTTGATGATGATCACACAACTGAATAAAAGTTATATTATTAGCTCTGACACCTGAAAATGAGAGCTGAGTAATATTAACATCTTATTGGTTTCATGCTGTGTCATAATAACGTCTGATTGGCTCTCAGAACAATCAGTCTCATTGGTCAGTTTTGATTTCAGGAAATTCACTTTTTGTTACATAAAGCAATTATATTTTCTTTTCTGGTTATTTGGCTATAACTTTTGATCGAATAAAGATAATTCAACACAGTTTGTTGCATTACATTCTGCATTAAAGTATCTTTCTAATGGTATATAATATGATGGTAGTATTCTAAACCTGACTAATGTTATGAGCCATCAATCCTTAGAAATCCAATTTTCGTTAAGGTTTCCACAATTTTGTCTCCTAGTGTGCATGCATTATGATGGATGAAAGTTTCGTTTCCTCGATTTCCTTGGGCATTTTTTCCGTAATTGGATTTTCCCTCTGCAATTCCAAGTTTTCGTATTAATCTGCGATCACGTTCCTTGATATCTCTTTTTTATTTCTTTCATGGCAGTTTCATAGTTTTTATATTAATCCCATACGTTCCTTGATATTTCCTTCATGTATTGCTAGAATCCTTCTTCTTGCACTTCATTTACATCACCTAAATATTTTGGAAAGCTGTCAGTATGAGAATTCAAAATATGAATTTCCAAATTCATGTTCAGTCAAATTAAAAAAAACAATAACTTTTCAACATGTTTGCAAAAATAGTTTTGCAATTCTGATCTTCTTTAGTTCGTCTTTTGCAAAAAAAGAATGTTCTTATGATATCACTTTATCGTCCGTCAGTCTGTCTGTCTGTGGACACCACATTTCTGCAACTATTAGTCCGATTTGAAAACTTATTTTGGTATTTGGAAGCTTGAAATGTGAAAACGACGAACCTGGCCATATGGTTCTTTTATGATGCATAACTTCGCCGCTAGAGGCCGTAGATGCAGATGCTATTGAATTCAAAATACAGTTCATTCCATTTCATTACTTCTAAATATCTGATTGAAAAAATTCTTTCTTCCCTTCGATGCCATTTATCACGAAGACTATTTTGGATACATTATCTTTTTCAAATAGTTCACAGACTTTTCGATAGGGGGCATAATGGTAAATTGCGATTTTCCCGATATCTCTGCTTCTAAAGGTTCTATTTAAAAATTCTGTTCTGTTTCGGATAGAGCTCCAAATGGGAAATGTTCTGCATATAATTTATGGTTTGGCAACCAGGAAGCGTAAGTGTTTATTTCTGTTTCTGACGTATTTGCAGCAAAATCTGCTCTAATGAAAACTCGACTTAAAAAATTCGTTCATGGACCGATACCACTCACCATGAAAAAACCTTTTGATAATACCTTCTGCTCAAAATAGTGCTTAGTTTTTTCACCATGGGGTGCTGATATATGTCTTATTTTTGATATGTATCTGTGTCTAACACTCGGATTTGAAAAATTCTTTCTTTGTCGGAGAGTGTTACCGGTGTGAAATGTGTTTTATATAATTTCAAATTTTTCTTAAAGCACAGGTGTGACACTAGAAGGCGTAAGTTCACGTTTCCGTTTGTAGCATATTTGCAGTATTATCGGCGTGACTAAAAACCCGACTGAAAAAATTCTTCTTCGGTCAGATACTACTAATTATGAAAACTTTTTGTGTGTATTTCCTTCCCGAAATAATAAACAATTTCACCGCTAGGGGTGTAAATGTTTAATATGTTTTTCTCGATATTTCTGCCTTTAAAACTCCGATTTAAAAACTTATTTTATCGCTAGATACCATTTACCTTGTGGAACACTTTGCATGCATTTGTAAAGGAGTTTTTATAGTTCACAGTCTGTCACTAGGCGGAGGCGACTTTAGATCTTTTGAGGCCCTAGGCGCTAAAAGATTCAGGGTCCCCCTTCCCCTTCCTCTCGCCTCAGAAATTTTCATCCTTCAGATTAACAACAACAACAACAAAAAAAAAAAAAATGTAAAGTCAAGAAAAAGGTTTTTACGCTTTTTAAATGCCATTCTATCTTTCTTAATAATTATGAGAACGTTTTGTAAGAAACACTGCTAGTGTAATCATTTTGTCTGTCCGTGCACATCAACCTTTTTGTTTTTAGAGACTTTTCAAAAATTATTTTTACAGTTAATAGGAAATCAAATGATATTAAATTTGGCACTTTGAATATCCCATATACTTCTTGAATTTACCTCTAAAGGCTGTCAAAGTTCTATTGTGAAGAAACTATTTAACTTAGAGGAAAAATTATATTTGTGCCTCTCGGATTAGACATAACTGTTCCTTACCAAATATTTAAATTTTCCAATTAGTTTATTAATTTCCTGTCAGAGGCGCTAAGTCCGAAGAATTCGTTTTTTACAGATTTTTCAAAACTTATTTTTGCGAATGAAAGGACATGAATATTCAGTAAATTTTGCCCACTTTAAATTTCACTACTAGTTCATAAAATTCCCCGCTAGGAGTTCTCAAAGTTGAAATTTAGTAAATTTTAGTTTACGCTACCATTTGAGTTACAGCAAATGTTGTTTTTGAGTATGATACGTTAGGTAAAACTAATTACTTTAGCACCTTTCGGTTGCAAGTTAATTGCCAAATTTAACGCTATGGGCTCTGAAAATGGATACAATGCGTATAAATTGTCATAAAATTGGAATGCGTTTCAATTACAAAACACGCTCTTTCCATTGCTTCAGCTTTGGAAAATCATCTTGTTTGTACGTTATGAGCGAATTAGTAGGAAACGAGCATGGTATCAAGCAAAAATGAAATACTTCAAGACACTGGCAACCGAAAATGTTCTCCACAGCAGAAAATCCGAGTAAAATGCAATTTGCGCACAGTACTTCCCTTGAAAAGGGTAGATGACTTTTTGTGAAGGAGTTTTCCGGTGGCAAACAATTCTCTGAATCAAAGAGATTAAGCCGTCCATGGAATAGACGAATGCTATGGACCAAGAAACCTGGACAGTAAGAATTCAATCAGTCAGAGCAGGAAAGGAAGAATGTGTTTCTTGAAAGCATTTTTCTTACTATTTTCATCGGAAAATTAAGTCGGTCTGCATTTTTTTATTCTGTCAAAATGATGCATGAGATTTTTTTATACCTGCACTGCAGTTATCAGAAACGGAAGCGTAAGAATCAAAAGCAGAAGATTCGGTTTGAAAATAGAAAAGTAGGAACCACAGCTTTTCAAGTAAGAGTAACATTGAAACATTTTCATTGCTTTTCCAAAACTTAGTTTTATGCCGATTTAAGGAATAGAAAAGGTGAGAATACTTGATAATTATCAGTATTAAACTAGGAGAGACGATGGAAATTTCTTTTAACACTAGCAATCATGACCCGGTGCCCTACGGCTTAACGTGCCCTTCCGATGCACGGCGGGTATGCAGTGCATGGCTCGAGCGTTCGTACCTGCTCAGGACCGAACCTGAGGTTATCTCCATAGCAGTCACGAACGCTGACCAATAGGCCACCCACGACCCTGCATTTCAGTGATTCTGACAAAATGACCTTTAAATCTATCAGGATTTTGAAACAGTAAAGCTAAGCCACCCTTTTGAATTTTTTGGTTTTCAGACTTTTTTCTAGGTGTAGAAGTGGTAGAAAAAAAAAAAAAAAAAAAAACAGACAATGTTTCAAAGCGCCGTTTTTTTTTTTTTTTTTTTCGTGCATTTGCAGTTATCAGATCTTTAGGCCATTTAGAAATGGTCCAACAACTCGCGAAAAAAAAAAAAAAATTCAAGCAGACAATGTTCCAAAGCGGACTTTGCCGCCCCCCCCGGTGGCGCAGTGGTCTAAGCGATGGCTTCTGATCATTCGTCCGAAAGGGGTCCGGGTTCGAATCCCGGAAGGCATGGCTATTGTGTTTGTTTTACGGCACTGGCTCTCTACCTTCTCTGCAGTGAGAGACCCTAAATTAGGGACGGGCGACTGCTTATAGCCCATCGAGTTGCTCACGGTAGTCGCTTAACCTCCAATCAAAAAAAAAAAAAAAAAAAAAAAACCGACTTTTTTGTTTGTTTTGTTTTCGTACTTTTCTAGGTATACGGACCTTAAGACCTATCAGCATTCCTGTTTTCAGATCTTTAGGTCATTTAGAAGTGGTAGAACAATTTCCAGAAGAACACACTCGCATTTTCCCTCTTTGCTTTTTATACGAGGCGAAAGCCTATATTTACATGTGTACTTATTCACCAAGCCGGCGGAAAATGCCGAACTTTAAAAGCATTGTGTCATTAAGCATTGCGTCATTACCAGTTTGATTGTAGCCTGTCCTTTTACCCAATGAAAAGAAAGTGCAAAAAATAGCTGCATCACTATGGCAGTCGGTCACGGAACCAGAACTGTCCCGCGTGGTTAACGCTGAAGACAGAGTATGCCGCTCGTTTCTTTTTTTCACGTCTTTAAAAAATGCTTAAAAACCAGAAAATGGCTTTTTCTTAAATTTTTTGTAAAAGAGGAATGATAGTTATGAGTTTATGCTGTAAAAATTGCAATGCGTTATGATTTACAGTTTGCCAATGTATCCGTTTTTAAAATGAGTCCCATCGAGAAATAGAGATCTTTGTGAAATTTAAAAATTTAATTTCTCGTAAACTAAATCAAAATTCAAAAAAAAAGGGCGACGAGGTGCAAAAATTCGGCCATGGCCCTACTGCCTACAAAGTTACGTGGTTCTACTGCTGTTAGTGTGTCCGGAACGCGAATTGATAGCACTTTTTTGCTTACCTTAACTTTGAAATATAATAGCTCTTGAAGTATCACCAGAATTAGAAAAAAACGACTTATTTCAGCGTGTTCTCCGAACAATTCTCTACAAACGATGTAAATTTCACATTTTTGTGTTCAATACTTTTTGCGCTGCGAGCTAGAAAAGCGCGAGCGTCGCGAAATTTCTAAAACAGCGGCGATAGCGGCAGTTACTTTTTTTAAAACAGAGAAATCATTAAATAAAAAAATAATAATGTGATATTCTCGATTTCTTTATTTTTTCAGTCTAATTATTAACTCTTTTGGTTTAGGCTGCTTTAGGGGGATTAGGGCTGAGAAAGGACTTGATTACGCTACCCCAAAGGGAAAAAACAAATAACAAAAAATACCCCCGATCATCAGGGCAGTATCTACAAGCATTCCTCAACGCAACTCAGGGGAAAGGTTCCAACACACAGATGTTTACCTTTGGCTGAAAGTAGCATGAACGTAATTTATGTAAGAGCAGACCAGTTAAGTATTCGCCTTAAACAATGCAAAGTGTGGGAAGCGTGAATACTTCCTTGACCTACCATTAAAAGGAAGGCTAAATTGTGTTAACCGTTCTTTAAAAATAAGTACATCGATAAAAACTCGAAAATTCAGAGTATCAGCTACAGCAAGGAAAACTTTGTTACTAATATGAAAAACTAAAATACACTGGTGTGCAAAAATTAAGGACAAAGAGGAGAAATTAGCATAACAGCGGAACGAGCAGGCAGAACGGACCGAAAGACCACTCAGGAGACAGACTACGGTCCGGTACGGTAGGGCATGTGCATATATGCAGCATGACGTGGGGGAGGGGCGGGGGTCGGAAGGGCACATAGCACACGCGCGGTGTACGCTCAGCAATTCGGTGAATGATATTGCACGGTGTACATCGGTTTGAACGACGTCCAGTTGCTGCCACCGTGTGATATGGCCAACAGGCAATCCAGTAGACGACATCTGGATGACTTTACCCGAGGTCGCGTCATTGAGAAGTTGAAAGAAGGTCGAAGTGTGACTAGTGTGGCCGAGGAGTTCGGGATCGCTCACAGCATCGTTTCACGAGCTTGGAGAGCATTTCAAATGACAGGAACAGTTGTCCGAGAGATTAGCAGTGGTCGTCGACGAGCAACCACAGCGGCGGACGACCGGTATATTGTCCTTCAGGCGAGAAGAGACAGACGGCAGACAGCGGGAGAAACCGCAAGGCACATGCAACAGACAACTGAACGTCCGTTATCGCGTTTTACCGTGGCCAGGAGGTTGCACAAAGGTGGTCTATTTGTACGACGACCAGTACGGTGTGTGCCATTAACGCCTGCTCATCGGAGACGGCGGTTTCAGTGGAGCCAGGAACACAAGAACTGGACACATCAGCAATCGGGTCGAGTTCTCTTTACCGATGAGAGCCTATTTAGTCTGACGAGCGATTCTGGACGTATACACATCTGGAGAGAGCAGGGAACACGTAATCACACCTCCAACATCATCGAAAGGGACCGGTTTGGAGGTGGCGCAGTTTTCGTTTGGGGAGGTATCATGCTTGGTAGCCGTACTGACCTCCACATCTTCCAAGGAGGTTCAGTCACTGGTGTCCGCTATTGTACCGAGGTCCTCCTGCCTCACGTGCATCTGTTTAGAGGTGCTGTGCGTCCTGAGTTCCTCTTCATGGACGACAACGCTACACCTCATCGTACAGTGGTTGTCGCAGAGATGTTGGAGAGTGAAGATATTCAACGCATGGATTGGCCCGCAAGGTCCCCGGACCTAAATCCAATCGAACACGTGTGGGACCTACTCGAGAGACGCTTGGCAGCACGTCACCAGCCGCCAGCAACGATTCCGCAGCTGCGATTGGTGCTACAAGAGGAATGGGCTGCGATGCCTCAACAGCTTCTTGAGAACCTCGTCCTCAGCATGGGCAGACGTTGTAAATCCTGCAACGCAGTCAGGGGGTTCATATCCCCTACTAAAGACTGGATGCTACAAGAGGAATGGGCTGCGATGCCTCAACAGCTCCTTGACAACCTCGTCCTCAGCATGGACAGACGTTGTAAATCCTGCAACGCAGTCAGGGGGATCATATCCCCTACTAAAGACTGGATTTTTCTTGACAGCCGCCTGTCACATGGACGTTTCTGTCTTCTGCCCAGTTGTGCTCGAAGCTAGCTTTTCAATAAAGTGCCTTTAATCCTTTGGATTCCTTGTTTGGATGGTTTTGCTCACTTGTCCCATATTCTTACATCTCGGGGATCTTATGGTATGATTTGAGTCGATGTGGAGCACTTCTGCACGGTGTTACATTTGACAAACCGTCTCGTCCTTAATTTTTGCACGCCAGTGTATGAATTGACCATACAAACAAAGTGATCGCTTTAAAAATTGATTTCTTTCGGTCCGTGAAAACTAAAATAAAACTGGCAATCCAATTATAGGTTTTCGGGGCCCTTCAAGTTCTGGGGCCCTAGGCGCTAGCCTAGGGCCCCAGAACTTGAAGGGCCCCGAAAATTTCTGTTTGCAACTGTAAAATCCGCCCCTAAAATGAAGGGCCCCGAAAATTTCTGTTTGCAAACTGTAAAATCCGCCCCTGTCGCAAGGTGGTGTTTTTGTATTTCTGTTTGCAACAACAAAATCCGCCCCTGTCGCTAGGTGGTGTTTTTGTATTTCTGTTTCCCCGCTTCTAAAACCTCTATTTAATTTTTTTACAAAAAAGAGAGAAAGCATAATCTTCTTCCGATAATGCACAGCTTTCCCACTCGGTGGACGTAAATGTCAAAACCTTTTTCTCACAATCTCAGCTTCTATGAGACGTATTTGAAAAATTCTTTTTCCTCAACATGGCCTTTGCTATGAAGAGTACTTTTCGCAAAATTTCAACTTTTCCATTATGGAAAATTCTTTCGCCAGGAGGTTAAGAAATATATTATTTTCCTCTTTATATTTCGTGTTCTAACTTTTCGATTTGAAAATCTATTTTTCTCTGATATCTTCCTTCTGCTATGAGAAATGTTTTGTACACCATTTGTTAATTTAGGCAGCATATTTTTCTGCAGCCGGTGGGAAGTAACCTTTTCTATTTCTGGATGTTTTATCCATTGCAGAAATCCGGCTGAGTGATTTTTTATTTTCTGACTGGTTCGATCGCTAGGTGGTGTTTTTGCATTGGAAAGGATTCAAAAGATGTGTTTAGTACAACCGAAAATTCGATGTTATCTTTCTTGTGGTTTCCTGAAATATTTTTACGTTTTTCAAGTTCATTCACGCATTTTTCTCACACGCATTCATTGTTTTCCCAAACTCTTTGTTCATCGCTAATTTTCAAATTTCAGACCGAACAAAAATGCTCTCTTATGTAATAGATGGGAATTTCTTGCTAAAGTATTCAAAACAGTATCTCTTTCCCTGCCCAACAAACCACTTTAAGATTCATAGTTTCGGGTGCAGTGCAGGGAGTAACAACTTTGTGTGGTAAACTAATGGTTTATATAAGATGCTTTTAGAACCAGTCAGTAAACGCATTCTAGGTGTTTAGTTCTTCACTTTGGCCTTGCTGTACCGCTCGCTCAAGAAACAAAGCATCTTTGCGCAGTCAGCTTGTTGCCCAAGCAACAGGCCAGTCACTTTAAAATTACCACATAAAGACCAAAAAGATATGCTGTTTTCCTCATATTTTAAATATTCTTGTTAATAAAAGCTGAGAACTTTCAAAGTATTCTTTTAAATGTACAGAATTTGCCACAGGGATAGATACATATACATTCTCATTAAGTAAAAAAAAAACAGCTCTTAGAGGAGTGAATAAATAAATGCCATCCAGAAGGGAGTAAATAACATTAAAACGTTCATTATTATCAATTTATTATCTACACTATATTATCGAAAGTATTTGGACACCACAATGCTTTAGGACAAATGTCTTTGTTATCGTAATTAGTAGTTAGTCGGTCCACCTTTTGCCTCTATGACAGCGGCAACACGTTGAAGCAAACTACCAACCAATTTCCTGAAAGTATCAACAGGAATGTCTCGCCATTCGTCCAGCAAAGCCGCTGCCAGTGTGGAGGGCGAAGATGGTCGTTGAGGTCGATATCGTATTCGTTTCTCCAGTCCATCCCAGAAGTATTCTATGGGATTAAGATCAGGACTCTAAGAAGGCTAGTCTAACAATTCCACCTCATTTTCAAGAAACCTGTCCTGCAAACGCCGTGCGGTGTGCTAGGTAGCTCGATCGTGTTGAAACAGACAACGGTCATTTCCGTAATACTGCCATATTTTCGGTAGGGCAGAACTATCCAAATCGCCGGGATGCACTTCAGAGTTCATGGTTTGTGGTATAATAACAAACAGGCCGAGTCCTATCCACGAAAAACAACTCCATACCATGATGGAGCCACCGCAGAACTTAAAAGTTGGAAGAACACAGTCCGACGAAAATCGTTCGCCAGGCTGTCGCCAAATCGAAACACTCCCATCAGATTGGAAGAATGAAAAGCGTAACTCATCACTCCAAAGAACAGCTTTCCAGTCACCTACAGTCCAGGAACGACTGACTAAACACCACTCCAAACGGCGCTTCGCATTCACGGAAGTGACGTGTCGCTTGTGTGCCTCTGCTCTGCCATAATAACCCGCACTGGGCAACTCTTCTCGGATAGTTATGGTACTAACCGAGCCATCACAAGCATTTCCGACTTTATCAGCGATAAAAACGGCAAAGGATGAACGGAATTTCTTATTATTTCTTACTATGGCTCTTCTATCACGTTCCGTCAGTTTGTGCGGCCTTCCTGAAAGTTTTTAATTTTTTTATTTTTGCTGTAGTTGCATTGATCTGCTTCCATCTCTCTTACAATCGATTTTGCTATGTTTAGTTTATCTGAAATGTTTCGTATGGAAACGCTACTCTAATGACATCCTATGACCAGCCCACGCTGTAACTCTGAAAGTTCACGTCCACGCTGCATATCTCCTTTAAAGTTACCGATAACACGACAGACATCTCAGCTTTGTATACCTACCTTCCCACTCACAGCGCACCTTCCTGCGCAAATATTCTTTGCATTTATGCAAATATTTGGTAGCGTCCGAATACTATTGATAATACAGGGTGTCCCGTTCTCTACCGAATCCGGCATTTCTTTAATAATATTAACGCCAATAAAGATATTGCAACGAAATTTGAAGTGGACTTACATCATTTCGTGCGAAATGTGATGACATCACAACATGTGCTGAAAGTTGCCACCATTTGCGTCCAGACGAATTTGAACCCGGTGCTGTCCTCCAGCCAGCCGGAGTGCCCCTCAGTGGCAGACACATTTCTAAGTGTGGCGCGAATGAGGAGCAGTCCGCCATCCAGCCGTACGCACCCCTCTGCCGCTTTGTTATGCCATTTCGCTGAGCGCGTCTACACAATACGGTTGTTGGAGCCGCGGATGGCTTAGTGGTTAGTGTTTCAGACTATCGATGCTGGGTCCCCAGGTTCAAGCCTGGGCTGATCTTTCAGAGATGGTGTGATTTACTAACAATCGCTGAATATCCGCGGTGCATCGGACGAGCACGTAAAGTGACGGCCCCCAGGCTGGACCCACTGGTTAAATGGGTATCCTTTCCTATGTCCTCCCTGAAATTCTCTCACCCATCTATGTGCAATATCGTACTTGTATGGTGGCGCCATCTACTGTACTCTAATCTCACTACAAACTGTTCTGTCAAAAGTCGCTAGACTTGCTCTCATTCCTTCCGTTTCTGTGTCCTGCCCAAAAGGCGATCTCGCTGTAGGTGGCTGGGACCTAAACTCTACTACCTGTGGACGGAAGTCCTACATGAAAATGACAAATTCTCTCTACATGTACATGTACAATACGGTTGTTGATAGTGAGTGCTCGTACCCGTGGCTGTTCGCGTACGTGTGAAAATGTATCGGTATACTCTGGAGGAGCGAATGTTTATTGTTCGCACTTATTGGAAAACAGAATCGACAAAGTCTTGTCAACAGCAATTCCTGGAGAGCTTTATAGGCAGACATCCGCCGAGGAAGTCCACCATTTGGGCATTGTCGAAGAAATTGGAAACTAAGGGAACTTTATTAGACGACCATGCAGGAGGTCGTCCACAAATGTCCGAGGAAGCGATGCAGAATGTAAAGGACCGACTACTTGCGTCTCCCAGGAAGTCACTTCACTGACTGTCAAGGGAACAAGGTTGCCCAAAAGCACTTGCCAATGTGCTGAAAAAAGCGAAGCTTTATGCGTACCGTATCTCCGTGGTCGACGAACTTAAAGAGCCTGACCACGTGAAACGAGTGACATGCTGTCGAATGTTTCAGACATTTCTTCAGGAAAATCCGGACATTCTGGACTACACGTGGTTCTCGGGCGACGCATGGTTTCACCGGTCCGGATACGTCAGTTATCAAAATTCCCGTATTTGGGCTAGTGAAAATCCCAACGTGATACGTGAAGAACCCTTTCATTCACAGAAAATTGGTGTTTGGTGTGGGATGACCCGGCGCCGCATAATTGGTTCCATCTTCTTCGATGCAACCATCACAACAGCTGCATATATGGAAATCTTCAACACCTTTGTAAACCAATTGGACGACGAATAACTCTTCATTGGATATTGCCAGCATGATGGAGCGACAGCACGCACATCACACACCAGTATGGCCAAAATTCAGTTCTTTTTCGGTGACTGCGTCATTTCGAAGGGTCTATGGCCACCGCGCTCGCCCGATTATACGCCTCCTGATTACTTTTCATGGGGATATCTAAAAGGGAGAGTTTACCAAAAGAAACAGCGAACCATAGATGCCTTGAAAGCAAACATCACCGAATAAATTCGGGCAGTGACGGCGGACGTACTGGCAAGGACTTTCCACAATATGGTGTGCCGGGTTCAATGCTGTCTGGACACAAATGGGGGCCACTTCCAGCACATGTGAATGTGCTGTCAACACATTTCTCAAGGTAAGCCCACTTCAAATTTCGTTGTAATATCTTCATTGGTGTGTTATATTGAAATTTTAGGAGGTTATTAACAAAGGACATATCAACTGCCATTTATATGTAAATTATGGAAAATTTGGAATTTGGGAGATAGGTGGATGCATTTCGAAACCAAACTGAAATTTTGAATAAGGCCATGAAACAAAATAGAAAAATAAAATAAAATGCACCACTGAATTTGGTAACTCCCAAAAGTTACTATTGTATTGTTTGCGTTGTTTGCGCTTGATGAGTAGATACACCTGAAAGTGGAAGAAAAGGTAACTATTGTTTGCATGTGTACCAAATTTGTAAACAATAAAATTTAATGGTATACAATGTACACGTGTAAATAACCTTTTGGAAGTGGCGATGATCAAATTAGATAGTTAGGACAAAAACATTGATTTTACGGCTATAACCTCAGATTACTTTCCCACCTCAGTCATTGCTGAGGGGGATGCACTTGAACCATGTGATGAAAATTTAAACTGAAAATATCTAAAACTTCACTGCACTAAGGTTTAGGTTGTTGAAAGGCCACTTGGCCTATATTTATTGTAAAACTTAACAAGTGTGAGAGTAAATTTTGACACAATTTCAAACCCGGCCACTGGGCCAAAAAACAATAAACATCTGACAGCTTAGCAAATATCGCACCAGTCACAGTACCAAAACAAAATATAAATACCAGAATTTCATTGAATTACACCGCACAGCACAAACACTTGCTTTAACATGGTGTGCAACTTAAGTATGTGGAAGGTAAATCTCTCTCACTCTCTCTTGAAAAAAAAAAAGTATTATATGCATATGTTTACACTATGTTATTCTAATCGCTCGAACCAACCCTCTCAGACCAGTCTTCTGAATTCACCTTTTAATTTTAAACTATCATATCAACCGCCAAATTTTTACATAATAAAAAGTTGTTTTATACCAGGTTCTGCACCTCCGGGAAAATTTGTCTCAAAATCGACAACCTTGCCTTCAATCAACATTTGTCTTAAAATCTACATATCCTAACCATGTAGCATTACCTGACACTGAACCGATTCTAGACACTATACAAAACCCAATATTCTAAATACTCTACTCAATTTACTCACAAGTTATCATAAAAATCCAACTATTCAAAAATGCCCCACTATAAGTCCTCCAAATCTACCAGCACCCATGTAGAACTAAGCTCGGGCATTAAAGCCAAACAATCATCTCACTCAACGAATTGCACTTGCCTCGAAAAACACGATTTCACTGCAGGAACAACAAAGTTTGAGTCTAAAGGCGAGAATGGGTCGGGAATCCATTCCCAGCCTATACAGTGTAGTGGAGCAAAGTGCGACCTAACCCTTTTCTGCTCCTTCACTCTGATTTGGGGACAACCCACATCACTCCCTCTCATAGGTACCACCTCCTATGGACCGAACGAGCTTACTCGGGCAGAAAACAAATTCCCCAATTTGTTTCGCGCACCCTTTCAGACCCTGCGGCATTGTCTACACAGGGTAAAGTATCCCACAAGAGTTCTCTTGTCCCCAAGATATCTCTTCATCTATTTTTCCAGAAAATTCAATACATCACCCTTTTCTTCCCAGAAAATTACTTCTTATCCTATTTTTCCCAGGAACACACTTCATATCTTCATTTTCCCAGGAACACACTTCATGTCCTTATTTTCCCAGGAACACACTCATTTCCCAGAAAATTACTTATCTTTATTTCCCAGGAACACACTGTACATACTCATTTCCCAGAAAGCTCAATAACACCATACTTGACACACTATACCAAACCTTACTTTATTTCCTGAAAAATCTATACATCACCATACTTCCTAAATCACCCTTTTCCTGAAAAATCTATACATCACCATACTTCCTAAATCACTCTTTTCCTGAAAAATCTATACATCACAATACTTCCTAAATCACTCTTTTCCTGAAAAATCATGACTTCTTGAAGAAACACAACAGCTATTTGGGTTCTTTTTTTAGTCACACTATACATATGCTCATATCTGCCTGTATGCCCAATTCTTATATTCTTTCCCCCATAAAAACCTGTTTTTCTAATCTACGGGCTGAAACTAGAAATTAGCCCTCACTAATACAAAAATTAAATTTCAAAGAGTAATTTTTTCACTTAAATTTACCAAAACACTAAACCAAAATAATAACCAGCATACAAGAAAAATTCCCAACTACATTCCCAGGAACACACTTCATACGCTAAGTTCATAAATACAAATTCTACTTCACAAATACAAAAATCACAGAGCACAAAAAGAGTTAAATTTCACCTAAGAGAAATGCTGGTCTGGAGAGCTGTTCGTTCTGAAATAACTTAATATACTTATTATATCATCTATCCCTACATGACCCAGAAAATTATCCACTTCCACTTCTTTTTTTTTTTTTTTTTTTTTTTTCTTTAGCTACTCACAGAAAATGTCATGGAATTTATTTTTACACTGCCTAACATTAACTCAGGTGGTTTCATTCCCTAAGCACACCAGACAATACAAAAAAAAAAAAAAAAAAAAAAAACATAAATGAAAGCATTTTCAACTCCCCTTTCTTTTTTTCTGAACTCATACCTGAGGAACTAATAAATTTTATTTTTGAAAACTGAACGACAACACAGCCACAATCAGAGGCCAAAAAACCCTTGTTTTTTTTTTTGCTCAGCTCGAAGCTCAGGTACTTGAGTTGATTTTTATGTAATAATACTAAAAGATACGAACTAAAACATTGCCTTTGAGCTGGCGTCCCCCTTTCCCCCCTTTTTTCACAACACAACTCCCCCCCGAGTTCACGGTCCGGGAACAACCAAAGTCTCTGCAGTTCGTCTTCCATGTCTTCTTTTTTTTTCTCTGTTGACCCAGTGGGCACCTTTTCCTTGAACAAGGGCATCGCTGGCAGCTGCAGACTTGAGGTACTTCTTGATGAAAGTGGAGAGCCTTTCAATATCCACCTTGTGATTAGCAGCAATGTGCTACTTGATGGCCTGCAGGGAAGAGCCTCCGCGTTCCTTTAAACTGGTAATAGCCGAGGTAACAGGTAATAGCCGAGGTAACAAACGGCGTTCAACATCATCAACCGTTCAAATGCCAAGACGAGAGCCAGAGTGTCATAATTTTACAAAAGCACTCGGGGATGTTTGAGACTGCTGACCTCCCATTGGCTGACCTCTGCATGGTAACAGCAGTCCCCCAACGGAACTTCTCTCCCACGCCTGGAGAGTGACCTCTGACCTTCACACGTAAGCAAAAAGGGGGAAACTGCGTATCCTTTCACCATGCTATTCTAAAAATAGCTTGCCTCACTGCCCAGAAAACCCTCTGCAAACACACTTTTGAAGCCTCTAAAAACCATTGCCTAAAAATGGCGGTCGCTGAAAGAAAGATTTTTCTTTTCTCACAATTCTCTTCAGAAACGCCTTTTCCCCATTCCGTGATTAACTGCGAATAATTTTGTTTTCTAAAAGGGTTGATGCTGTCTTCTGCTCGCCCTTTTTTTTATTTAACTCACTAAGGTAAAAATAAATGAAGCCAAAAGGAAAAAAAAATCAATGCCTATTATTCCCCTTTCTTTTAAGAAATTTTGTTTGCTTGGTCAGGGCATGTGAAGTAAAAAGAACATGGCCATTTATTCCCTTATCTCACTGCCTCTTCCAAACACAATTTTGAAACGTGGACTGTCGAGTATTTTCATTCTGTGTATTTTATTTATTTATTTATTTTCTATTACTTTTTTTATTTTTCGTAAATCCCAGCGAAGTGATCAGGTTCCCCAAGATTTACGAACATGAAAATTCTCGACAGGACAGGTGTTAATATTATTAAAGGAATACCGGGTTCGGTTGCGAGTGGGATACCCTGTATAATGCATGTTATTACGATATACGAAAGACTGTTCCTCAGAAAAAAAAAAAACTACCTCTCGTGCACGATGTCCGTACTGTAAAAAGTAAATGTATTTCTAGTGATGGAAGTTTTTGATTTCAGTCGAAAGCCAAGGAGCTCAGCACTTTCTTTCAGTAAGTTCAGATCCCGTACAAGATCATTAAGATCGGAGTACATAAACAGTTGTGGAGTGATTTTATGAACCTCCGGCATGTAGACTTTCTATTCTGATTCATTGCTCTCTGCTACTATATTCACCAAATCAGTTGGCGTACAAGGAATGGGAAGAAAGTCTTCGTGAAGTATTGATTTAACTGCAAAGGGAACGCTACAATATCTTCATTTATTTTTTTGTTTAGCATAGCCGAAAACTTTTATCATGCAAAAACAGTAGTCATCCACGGGGGTCCTAACAAAAGTTCTGCACACTGTCTATTTAAAAATAAAATTGTGAAGTAACGGAGAAAACTTACCTTATTACCGTTCAACATTCTCCCCTCTGCTGCAAATGACAGCTTGCCAACGTTGAGGTAGGTCTTCGATGCCCCGTAGTACGCCATCTTTGTTCAGCTGTCGTATTACTCGGGCCACGTCCAATGACAGTTCGTCCAGCGATTCGTAACGGATGACACGGAGCCTATTTTTTAACTTTGAGAAAAGATCAAAGTCGGGTGGACTGAGATCGGCGCTGCATGGAGGGTGGGATAAAGTTTTCCAGCCATATTTCGACAAAAGTCCTCGTGCCGACGCTGCACCATGACACGATGCGTTGTCATACAACAAGATCTCCCCCCGTTTCCAAAACAAGCTGGGGAGGTTTAGACGAATTTTCGGTCTCAACTTTATTCTTCAGAAAGTCACGATAATATTGTTCCTTGACATTTTGCCCTACCGGCACTCGATCAGAGACCACAAGACCCTGGGCATCGTACGCAAAAATCATCACTTGCTTCACTTTGGATTGTTGCCGACGACACTTTGAGGGGCGTGGGGAACTTAGATACCTCGATTCCGCTGATTGTGACTTCAGTTCCGGCGTCCAAGTCTCAGCAATCACGAAAATTCTGTTCATGAAGGTGTCGCCCCCCGTTTCGAACTTGTGGAGGTGATCATGTTCGATGCTCACTCTGGCAGCCTTCTGCTCGGGGGTGAGCTGATGGGGCAAGCAGCGCGCGGCGATTTTTCTTTTTCTCAGTGAGTCGGTCAAAATCTGGCGAACAGACATTTTAGACAAATTTGCCTGATGAGCAATCTCCTCGACTGTCAAACGGCGATTCTCTTCGAAAAGTGTTGCAACAATAGTGACAGATGTTTTGCCTGTCGCCGTTTGAAGTCGGCCTGAGCGGTGATCATCTTCGATGCTGCTTCGGCCCTCCCGAAAGCACAATACCCAGCGGGAAATTGTGCTTCGATCAAGAGTTCCTTCCCCACAAACTTCTTGCAAGGCAGTGTGGATCTGTGTTCGAGTTTTTCCTCGAAGAGTTTCTATTTTCACGTACGAGCGCTGGTCTAACGCCGTGATTCGATCTGAAGAGCTGCACGCTTCCATTTCCAAACCCTCCTACGTCCACACAGCAAATGTTAGCGCATCGTTCTGACACCACTGCGTTGCTGAGAGTCTGACCTTGACATGACGCAGTCATTTTCCCGATTGCATCATCCGCTTCCGTTTTAGATTGTAGTGTGCAGAACTCTTGTTATGACCTTGGCTTTATCTGTATCATAGGAATTGCAAATTGCGTAGCTATTTTCTTAACATTTTTCCAGTCTTGAACCATCTTCAACATAAGTGCGGCATACTTCGTAAGGTTACCGCAGTTCGTCTTCAAAATTGACCAAGCATACTTTTTACAAAAAGATCTATAATATTTTGTCTTTGCTTAGCTACAAGATTGGTTGTACATAAGTGAAAAAACAAATCAGAACTATTTAATCACCAAAGGGAAGACACATCTGCAGGTAATCAGTAACTAAATACTCAGCATGTCACTTGTTACACAACAACTTTAACAAAGGAATTGTGCTGTGGAGGACCTAGAGGGAGACCTCAAGGTTAACTTGTCATGTGACTAAACACTGCACTATCTGTTGGCAAAATTTGGAAATTATTGACAAAATATTTTTTCTATAATAAATATATTGTTCCCCCTGACTTGACAGAAAAAAAGAAAAAGAAAAAAAGAAAAGAAAAGGAATACATTTTAAAAAGCAGCCGGGGCTTAGAAACACTATTTCAATTGGAAACATCGAAATCCATGCAAACTAGTATTATCCGTGAGATATGTTTTCTTTTTTGCTGATGACCTACCGATGATCCGTGAAATATTTTTTTTATTAATGACTTAGTGATAATAGGTGAAGTACACTTTTCAGTGAAAATCTAAAGTCTATCAGCAAAATAGGCTCCTACTGTCGCTGATAACCTTTCATTAGTGAAATATAATTTCGTTTTCCCTGATGACCTGGAAATTGTAAGTGGATGTGTTTTTCCTTTTGCTCACGAAAAAACGATCATCAGGGAAACATACTTTTTCATTCACTAATCGTTATCAGTGAAATATGCCTTCTTTTTTTCTAATGACTTAGTGATTACATGTGAAGTATTCCTTTTACTGATGGCCTGATAATTCCTGGTAAAATACTGTAATTTGATCTAATCATAATCAGTGGAATATGCTTTTCTTCTCACTCATGTCACCAGGTACGTCACCAAGGGAATGCGACTTTTTTCTTGCCCACTCTTCCGCCAACCCGTTTAGGATGTGTCATTTTTTTTAAACTTCAAAATATGATCTGGACATTTCCAAGTAATGATTAGTTTGGCGTTTTTTGTTGTGTAGCCCTCCGTATTTCCTCCTAGGAAGTATACTTCGCCGTGGGAAGCGTCCGTAGGGCCATTAAAATTTTATTGTGCTCCACCCTTAAAAAACCTTAGTTCCCAAAGATTAAAAGTTGCACATCGATAAAAATAACTTTATATTATACCCTAGTATACTTAATATTTTCTAAAACTTAACCATAATTTTATTAAAAATTAATAAATTTTTCTTTAGTTGTGTTGAGACTAGAAAACAGATGGCGCGACCTGTACATTGATGACGTCAGTAGACAAACAAATGTTGGATTGCTTAATCATGATTAAATTTTAGAACATATTAAGTATACTAGGCTATTATATTAAGTTATTTTTATCGATGCTCAAATTTTTATCCTTGAGAACGCATTAATTGGGAAGAAAATGGCTGCAGAAGCTTGCCCGTTGGAAATTCAAGGAAAAGATTTTAGGTGGATCCACCTTAAGCCTTTTTTTTTTTTTTTTTTTTTTTTTGATTGGAGGTTTAACGACCACCGTGAGCAACTCCAATGGGCTATAAGCAGTCGCCCGTCCCTAATTTAGGGTCACTGGTTCCAGGGAAGGGAGAGAGCCAGTGCCGTAAGACAAACACAACATCCATGCCTGACCGGGATTCGAACCCGGACCCCTCACGGACGAATGATCAGAGGCCAACGCCTTAGACTACTGCGCCACCAGGGCGGCCCTTAAGCCTTCTTTTTTCATGTTAATATGGCTAGGGACGAATGAGGAGGGTATTTTTTTTTTTTTTTTTTTTGGATTGGAGGTTTAACGACCACCGTGAGCAACTCAATGGGCTATAAGCAGTCGCCCGTCCCTAATTTAGGGTCACTGGTTCCAGGGAAGGGAGAGAGCCAGTGCCGTAAGACAAACACAACATCCATGCCTGAGCGGGATTCGAACCCGGACCCCTTACGGACGAATGATCAGAGGTCAACGCCTTAGACCACTGCGCCACCGGGGCGGCTGAGGAGGGTAGAAAGGAATTCACTGAGAGAGGCCATTACTAATTGTTCTGCTGTTTGTTTGTACTAGTAAGTAGAGGATTGCAACACGAAAAGTGCGGTCTAAAGCAATAGCAGTGCTCTTAAACCTGGCCCGGGACGCGTATTTCACAAGTGAATGTACGGAATGGCGATTAATGCCATTTCCGCCACGCGATTGGTTCAGAGCTACTTTGGAGATTGCGAGTAGGCGGGGCCTATGAGGAGAATCTCTTTTAGTGGGGGAAGTTCTGCTTGCTAAGAAATTCATTGTGAGGTTACTTAACATATGTGACAAATGATCATTTTGAACTATATCGTGGAAAGTTCTGCTTCCTAAGAAATTCCCTGTGAGGTTACTTAACAAATGTGACAAATGATCATATTGAATATTACGGTAAAGTAATTTTGTTCATGATATCACAAGTAATATCTGCAGTTTCTCAGATGAATACAAGTCGAAATGTATCTTAATATTAAAATTGAGGACGACTTCAATAAATAGCTAGTTGAATACCATACTCCATATCGGACAATAGATGACAGCACGTAAACCTAGTACCCATCATGGTTCGCGCTATTGTGAAAGTGAAAGTGCTTACATAAGGATACTAAAAGTATCGTTGTAAAGGTCCTTTGTATTACCCTTAAAAGCACCTTTAACAATGAAAAGTATGTCTCCACACCGAAATATTTAATCTGACGATCAAGTTTTTTCCTCATGAATGTGAAGAGGTCTAGCTAGAGAAAAAATCAAATAGAGTGATTTTTTATTAGCAAAGAACTACCTAATGACACGAAGTAAGACCTCAAAACAGTGTTCTGTTGAAATAAGACAGTTTCGTTGGAATAAATGCTCCAGAATGTTGTTGCCATATATCGTGTCTCATAATATAGTAAGTGATCTGTCATATCATCATCATCATCATTGTCAACCATTATCAATCCACTGCTGGACGAAGGTCTCCCCAAGTTTCCTCCACAACGGTCTGTCTTGTGCCAGTCTCCCCCATGTCACTCCCGCATATTTACGAATTTCATCCACCCATCTCCCATGTGGTCTTTTTCTGGGTCTTTTCCTGTCCCTTGGAATCCAATCTAAAATTTCGGCTGTCCATCTATGGTCTGTCCTTCTGGCAGTATGTCCAGCCCATTGCCATTTCAGGGATTTAACTCTGATCATGATGTCTTCCACTCTCGTCATTTTTCGGATCCACGAGTTCCTCTTCTTATCTCTCCTGGTTATACCAAGCATGCACCTCTCCATGCTGCTTTGAGTTGTCTGCAGCCTTTGTATGTCTCTTTTAGTTAAGGTCCACGTCTCTGCTCCATACGTAAGCACTGGAAGGATGCATTGATCAAACACTTTTCTTTTAAGACATAATGGCATATTGCTCTTGAAAATTATGCTGTTTCTTCCAAAAGCTCTCCAGGCAAGTTTTGTACGCCGATTAATTTCTTCATCAATGTGACCCTCACTTGATATCTGCTGTCCAAGATAAACATACGTATCTGTTATCTCCAGTTTCTCTCCATCAATCGATAAATCTTCATTTCTTGTAAAAGCATTGAACATCACTTTTGTCTTCTGAAAGTTCATTTTTAATCCCACTTCTTTACTCTTGTCAGCAAGTTCCTGGATCATACTCTGCAGCTCTGATGGGGTAGTTGCAAAAATGACTACGTCATCAGCAAAACGAAGGTGGGTTAGATAATCTCCATTAATCTTTATCCCTTTGTTTTCCCAGTTCAGTGATTGAAAGACATTTTCCAATGTGGCATTAAAGAGCTTCGGAGATATGGTGTCACCTTGTCTCACTCCCTTTACAATTTTTATGTGTGTTGTATTTTCAAACAGCCGAATCTTTGCACTTGCATTTTCATAGATGTTATTAATAATATTAATGTATGCATCTTCAATACCGCAGGATTTCAGAGCCGTGGTAACTGCTGATGGTTTCACCGAATGAAAGGCTTTTTCATAATCGATAAAAGCCATGCACAATGGAAGTTCATATTCCCTCGCTCTTTCAATTAGTTCTCTCAGTACGTGGATATGATCTATTGTGCTGTAGCCACTCCTGAATCCAGCTTGTTCTCTCGGTTGAGCCATGTCCAGTGTTACCTTCAAGCGGTGTGAAAGAACTTTAGTGAAGATTTTATAAACCACTGATAGGAGGCTGATAGGCCTGTAGTTCCTGAGATCCTCAATGTCACCTTTTTTATGTAGTAGGATCATTGTAGCATTGTTCCAATCCTCAGGAATCTTCCCTTCATTAAGGCATCGAGTGAAAATTTGGGCGAGTACTGTTTCAATTTCTCCACTTGCTTCTTGTATGATGTCTATAGTAATTCCATCTTCTCCTGCAGCTTTCCCCCGCTTCATGTTCTTGATTGCATGAGCAACTTCTGCTGGGAGGACTGGAAGAACTCTGATACCTTTCATGATGTCTGGAGTACATGTATCATCCCTTTCATATAATTTGGAGTAGAAATCTTTCACTCTTGTCAAAATTTCGCCTCTATTTCTTGTTATAGAACCATCTTCTTTTCTCAGAGCCATAATCTGTTTTCTTCCCTTACTGAGATGTCCCTTTGCTATCTTAAGGCTTTGGTTGTTTTCAATTGCTTTCCTCACTAGCTCACAGTTGAATTTCCTTACGTCTTCAGTGATACTTTTTCGTGCTGTCTTGCATAGCTCTATATATTCCACTTTGGAAGTCACATCTTCTTTAGTTGTCCTCATCTCTCTTCTTTTTTGCATCAACATTTTGGTTTTTCCTGATAATTTGTTCACATGCAACTTGTTCTTAGACCCAGCTAATTTTGTTGCTGTTTCCAGAAGAGCTTTGGTTACTTTTCTGTTAACTTCCGAAATATCCACTTCTTCCGATGTTAGGCCTTCTAAAGCAGAGAATCTGTTCTTCAGTTCCAACTTGAAAGTATTATGGTGTTTTTTAAGGTTGGTTATGTCAATACATTTTGTTTGTCTTATGAGCTTGCCACGTTCCAGTTTAGTGTTGAGGTGCATCTTACATCTCACCAATCTATGGTCACTACCTGTGTTGAACTTGTTCAGCACACTGCAGTCTTCGATGACGAATTTTTTGTTACACATAATAAAATCAATTTCACTTGTCGTCCCATTTGGATGTCTCCATGTCCATTTCCTGTGTGGCTTTTTCTTGAAAAAGGAGTTCAAGATGAAAAATCCTTCTGCCTCTGCAAACTCAACGAGAGTATTTCCACGCTGGTTTCTGTTGCCGTGACCGAATTTACCTACTGAAGTTTCATTCTGTTGCCGGTGCCCTATTTTTGCATTGAAATCTCCCATAATTATCTTCAAATGCTGCTTACCTTTATTATTTAGATGACGAATTTCCTCATAAAATTCTTCAATTTCTTCTTCAGGATGACTTGTGGTGGGTGCATAAGTTTGAATAATCTGAGCCTGGTATCTTCTCGATAGTTGGATAACGAGTCGTGCAGCTCTGTCAGAGGAACTTTCAACTTCTACAACTTTATCCTTCAGTTTCTTGTTTATTATAAATCCAACACCACTAGTTCTGCCAGTATCTGTCCCACGATAATAGAAGAGATGTCCACTTTTCAGTTCAATGAGATCTTCTCCTTTTCTCCATACCTCACTTAGCCCGACGATGTCCCACTTGATCCTTTGTAGTTCCTCTTCCAATTCAAGAAGCCTTGAATCAGATCTGTCATATATATATATATATATATATATTTCTAATATTTAGGAAATTCCACATATTTTTGTTCCTCCAAACTTCATCAAAAATGCCTTCAATTCCACATTTCAACCCCCTTCCCCCGAAAATTAAAAAAAACAACACAAAAAAAAAAAACGTTAAATAATTCATATGTTCTCCATACAAAACACATCGGTACTAATCCTGAGCTAAAGGAGGAGTGAGCAATTAATACACACAATCGACGTGAATTAGGAACATCAAACAGAAAAAAAAAAAATATAATTATAAACGTGGAAAGAGCGATGACTTCTGTTTGATGGAGGAGTGGGCGCTGACGTGCTGACATCTCTCGGTTCTGTGAGAACTATATAGAATGAAGGTACTTCGGAAGATAAGTCACAAGTATATGAAGTCATGTGGATATGAAAAATTTAAAAGTTCCCCTACTAATAAAGTACACTCTCTATTTACCTCCTGTCGCATTCCGACTGTACGAGTAAAACAACTAAAGGCAACCATTGTCGCAAAGAAAACATCTGGACATTAAAATGGCTTATGGCAAGTGCAACAAAGCTTGCATGTCTCCGTCACATGACTCTCCTTATAGGCCCTGACTACTCGCAATCTTCAAAGTAGCTCTGAACCAATCGCGTGGCGAAAATGGCATTAATCGCAATTACGTACATTCACTTGTGAAATACGCGCCCGGGACAATGAGGAAGCAAGACGTGGCTGACGACTGCGTTGGAAGAGATGAGAGCAAGGCAAAGGTGCTGGTTCGAAGGAAGGGAGTTAAGGGAAGTGGGGGGGGGGGATAAGGCACTGTGTCTGCATGTGCTTACTTCCTCTCAACTCTAATCCACGAAAACATGTGCTTTCAGACCTTTCTTCTAGGTATGAAAGTTTCTTTTAATCATTGTGTGCTACTGGTGCTAGTGGCGGTGTGTCATGTTTGTTATACAGTATGTATCCCTAACTCTTTAGGTTTTACTAATTTTATTAAAAATGGAAGGACCGAACATTAACAAAAAAAAAAAAAGACTCCAAACTTTGGATTCTTTTGCAATCCAAAATATGCAAAACTTCGAGACAGTTCCAAAATTAATGAGTATGTATTCAGGAAAGTGAGAATTGCACGAATTCCTTAGCAGCTAAGGTGACCAGAGGTCCTCAATTTCAGTGTTTCGTCCTCAGTTCCGGAAATCTGATTGAGGACGTCAAACGGCCTCAATGTTTCAGTTTTTGTCTTCAATTTCTGAAATTTCCCCAAAAAATGAAATTGGAAAAAATGTGCTAAACAAAGGTCGTAGAACTCAATTGAATCTGCCAAATGCAACCAAATTTAGCATCGTTTACTTATTGAATTGCAAGAAAATGGACTCATAAAGTTATAGAACTATTTTCTGAAGTGGATGAAATTTCCCTTGAATTAAGTTAGAAATCACGCAACATTAATAGCAGACATGCCGCAGCATCGAATAAAGTCATCTTGATAATCGTGGTATTTTTCAATTCTGTTTCAACTCGATTTAACTAAAATATTTATAGAGTGGAGAATAAATCTTATATTTTTCAGTATCCACTTTCTTGTAATTAAATAAGTAGTTGATGCTAAATTTGGCTGCATTTGGTAGATTCCATTAAGAGTTCTGCAATTTTTGTTCAGTACATTTTTTCATAAAACTGTTTTTCCAAGTGAAGTTATTGGACTTGGAATATTCCTCCTCGTAGAGATAACACGCAGGTATTCCATGATTTCTGTCCGTTCAGTGTGGAGTAATTTTTGGGGCTACAGATACTTTTTCTTGTTCAAAATCACAATAAAATTTCAGTACAATGTCAAAATGTAGCTTTGTTGGCATGTGCTGCCCCCTTGTGAGTAACATTTAAAATTTATCAGAAGTAATATTGTGCACGATAGCAAGGACATTGGAGGAGAATAGACTAGCAAACGTAATGCTGGCGTTTCTAATACGACGGAGACCAACTGCATGTGCAGCGCCATCTATGAATGGGTTGGAGAGTTGGCAGTGAGCTGATGGCTATTGGAAAGCAATAATGTTTGTTTATTGCCATTTTATACTTATTTCACATCAATATCATCCTTCAGATTTTTCGTATGATTCCCCGTGAAATTTAACAATTATGGTTCTATTCATAACATTTTTTGCTAATCATTGGCTTTACCATAATGCACAAGACGTTGTCCTCAATCATGTCCTCATTTGAAATGAAATTGTCCTCAATTTTGCATTAAAATTGAGGACAACATGCACTTTGTCCACAAAAATCTGGTCACGTTATTTGCAACCTGTCGTAAAAAGCATTAAAATTCTTTCTTTCAGTTTTTTGTAAATGAAGTTGCTATCAAACTTGCCTTAGCAAAAATAGTATTCGCCCACATTGATTTTGAAGTCTTGCGACGTTCCTACATGTGATTCATGACCTAACGATTTTTCGTGTGTTATGGTTTTGTATCATCACCAGTGAAATGTGTCTTCCCTTTTATTGATGACATCAGCTTTCCCATTCAGTGAAAAGGAAAACGTGTTTCACTGCTGTCTTTTCTGTTATCAGGTAATTAAGTTGTTTGAATACTTTTACATTCAACTGCAATTTAGGTTATTTTTATCGTTATCCTAGTATTTTTCTTTTGAAGTACATTTCGGAAACACATTTCGCTGAAAGGCTAATTTTTCGCAGTGAAACGTACAAATAATAATTTAGTTTATTTTCAAATCATAATCTTATCCCGCAGTTTCTGGATATTTCATAGCTCTTTCTGAATTTTTTAGAAATATCACCAGTATCATAGGCGCCGACTGGGACGGGGAAGGGGGAGGGAGGGAGGGAATCTTGCCCCTCCAATAATTTTACTGGGAGGGCAGTGTCCATTCTATATATTTTGTCCTGTTTAATTAAATAAGTTTTTGTTTTCATATGTTATTTTCGAAATGAGTGAGTTGAAATATTTCTATAGAGAGAGAAAAAAAAAATGTTTTCCCATGCTATCCAGTACAAAGTGTGCTGTGCTAATTGCAAAAATGCATATCTTTCCTTTACAGAAATGTATTATTCTTTATAAGATGGATCAAGCTCCACTGTACGAGGCCAAAGGGATTTACCTCCAAAAAATTAATAAATAACAAAATAAGTAAAAAAACCCCTCTCTCTCTCTCTCTCTCTCTCTCTCTCTTTCTGTTCTCATATTCAGCATTTCTCATTTGATATGAAAATTGGTTACCCCCGTATCGTGTTTGACATGTTCTCGTGATATGTGGCACTAGTAAATGTTTATAACAATTATAAAAAATAAAATAAATAAATAAAAGCACAGAAACGTATAATCTCTATCGCCTTTATGTACATATTTATTTTTTGCGCAGATCATTCTATGCTTGAGTAACTGCGCTAATTTTTCATGGTTTTTATAAACGTTTGGAAATAAAATCTCTGGATATTTTTATAAAATTACAGGCCGAATTTTATCTTTTAAAAGATTAATATTCAGCAAAAGAATATTTGTTTCCTTGTTCATTTGCTGATGAGCAATTACAATTGCGTTTTAAAATATACGTCAAATATCGTAGTTTACCTCTTGCCCTTTTTTAGCACGTCTTTTGTAAAAAAAAGATAGTGCTTATGTTATCCGTTTGTCCGTCCGCCCGTCTGTAGACACCATATCTCTGTAACTATTAGTCCGATGTGAAAAATTCTTTTTGCATTGGGAAGGTTGAAATATGCGAATGATGATCCTTCATTTCGTTTTTTTTTACAATGTACAGCTTCGTTGCTAGATGGCGTAAATGCAGATGATATCGAATTCGAAATACGTTTCCTTCGATATATTTGCTTCTAAACATACGATTAAAAAAATTCTTTTATCTTTCGATTCCGTTTATGGCGAAGAGCATTTTAGGTATAGTTACGCATGGATTTTCCGCTAGGGGTGGGGGGTAAAGGTAAATTAAGTTTCCCCCGATATCTTTTCTTCTAAATCTCAGATTTGAAATTTTTTTTTCCAGAGGATACAGCTTGTGATAGAAAATCTTTTGCATATAATTTCTAATTTTTGGTAAAGAATACTTTGGCCACCAGTAGGCGTAAGTGTTAATTTTTGCTTCTAACGCATTTGCCATACACTTTGAGCTTCTAAAATGTCGATTGAAAAATTCGTACACAGACCGATGACACTTACGTCGATAAACCATTTGGGAATATTTTCTTCTTGAAATATTGCACGGTTTCTCCGCCAGGGGATGTAGATATATATTTTATTTTTGTCAATATCTCCGCTTTTAATGGTCCTATTTTAAAAAAATCTTTCTTTATTAGATACAGTTTCCGGTGCCACATGTTTTTCATGTAATTTCAAAAATTTTAAGCAATTCATAGATCTTCTGATAGGGGGCGTAAAGGTAAATTGTGTTCCCCCGATTTCTCTGCTTCTAAAACTCCGATTTGAAATTTTTTCTGCACTGGATACAGCTCCTGATGGGAAATCTTTTGCACATAATTTCTAACTTTTGGTAAAAATGGTTTGGCCACCAGGGAACGTAAGTCTTAATTTCCGCTACTGATGTATTTGCAGCAAAATCTGAGCTTCTAAAATCTCGATTGAAAAAATTCGTTTGTGGACCGACACTACTCACATCGACAAACCTTTTAGGAATATTTTCTTCTTAAAATAATTCATGGTTTCTACACCATTAGGCGAAGATGTATGTCTTATTTTGTCAATATCTCTTGTTCTAGGAGTCAAGTTTGAAAAATTCCTTCTTTGTTGGATAGTGTTTCCCATGCAATATGTTTTCCATATAAATAAAATTTTTTTTAGTTAATTATAGATTTTCCGCCAGGGGCGCAAAGGTAAATCGCGTTTCCCCCGATATTTCTGCTTCTAAAACTCCGATTTGAAAAATTCTTCCTGTATCGCATACAGCTCCTGATGGTAAATGTTTTTTATATAATTTCTAGTATTTGGTAAAGAACGGTTTGGCCAGTAGAGAGGCATAAGTGCTAATTTCTGCTTCTGATGTATTTGCAGCAAAATCTGAGCTCCTGAAAACTCGACTAAAATTTTTTTTTAGGACCGATGCCGCTCACATCGAAAAATCTTTTGAGAATACGTTCTTCCTGAAATAACGCATGGTTTTCCCACCAGGGGGCGTAGATATATAATTTCTAGTATTTGGTAAAGAATGGTTTGGCCAGTAGGAGGCATAAGTGCTAATTTCTGCTTCTGATGTATTTGCAGCAAAATCTGAGCTCCTGAAAACTTGACTAAAATTTTTTTCTCGGACCGATACCGCTCACATCAAAAAACCTTTTGAGAATACTTTCCTCCTGAAATTACGAATGGTTTTTCCCGCCAGGGGGCGTAGATGTATATTTTATATTTGTCCATATATCTGCTTCTAAGAGTCCGATTTTTAAAATTCTTTCTTTGCTGGCGAGCGTTTCCGCTGCGAAATGTTTCTCATATAAATACAAAATTTTCTTAACGCACAAGTCTGCAACCAGAGGGCGTAAGTTCACGATTCCGTTTACAGCAATATCTGCGGGATTAAAAACCCGATTGAAAAACTTCTTTCTTCGGTCAGATACTATTGCTTTCCATACCGGTTCCATTGACTTTGAATAGCATTGATAAATTTAATTTGCGTCAGAACGGATTCAAAAGACGTGCTCATTACACCCCAAAATTCAGTGTCATCTTTCTTATTTTATTTTCCTCCTGACATTGGGAAAAACGTGCCTCTCCCATGTCTGAACTTTTCAAGCCCCCCCCCTAATAATTTAGTGAAGTCGGTGCCCCTGACTAGTATATTTCTTTTTTTCTGTAAAGTAACCTAAAGTCTCCCTAATCTCCTTCCCTAGCTTTCAAATTTTCCCACTATATACGTTACTTCTTCAGGGCAGCGGATGGCCTTGAGGTCCACGTTCGTTACTGCCACGGAGAAACCTCAGGTTCGATCCCAGGCAGGTACGAACTTTCGAACCATTAAATATTCGCCGTGGGTCGAATGGGCACGTTTAGCCGTCGTACCTCGGGTACTGGGCACCCGGCGGTAATAAATAAAAGCGACTTCCTCCCGCTTTCAACCTCGTTTCCGTACCACTTTCCTATTGGGTACTCTAGCCCATATCTCCTATCTTCCTATTTCTAAGGGTTGTTTAAGACCTGGGGTCAGACACTCCCTTCCTAAAATCCTCTACATATGACATGACATGTTACTTCTTCATCTGTATTGAACAAATGAGTGAATGAATGAAGCTGAGAATGAACCTCATTCCCATAATACAAATTTGGAAGATGTGAATCCATTTATTGGTGCAAATATGACATGAATGGTAAGTAAAATGATATCCAAAAACTTAATTTTGTCGTCCTACAGCGGAAATCGAACCCACGTCTCCCTGATAGCGCAAGAGTCCTGTGATGACTATACTCAAATTAATCGGAAACATGAAACTTGGTCGTTCTGGGTGATGTAGTGGTAGCATACTCAGGCGCTATCCGGGAGACGCGGATTCGATTCCCGCTCTAGGACGAGGAAATTTTCAAGTTTTCGGATATTACCTGACTAAACATCCATGTCATATTGACACCAATAAACGGATTAACATCTTCCAAATTTGCATTGTACAATCCCGTATTTCATTCCTTGATCTCATTCATATATTTTGTAGTTCTTGTTGTTTGGCAAGTTTCATTTTTATTGGTGTCTCCTGAAATACTAGGAAATGCCAAAGAAATGTAAATTTTATTTGACATTTCCGTTGTTAAAATGAAATACAAAATACATTATGAGAGAAATAAAATCAAAAACAAATATCTTTTACACATTTGGACATTTTTGTAGTTTGGTTGGAGTTTCTGAACTGCAGTTTCGAGAATTTACATTAGGTGTCCTAAAACAAATATAATCAGAAAACAATAAATGCTTCACACAGTCTCATAAAATAAACCAGTTTATTGCTAAAATTTAATCAGTAATGAACTTCAAACTACCAGACTGATATAATGCTCACAAGGCATACAGAATATACTGCTATAGAAACAGTATAATATCAACAACAACATAAATGTTTTTCATTGTAGACGTAATATATGCATATGTTGTATTTTTTTAAATGAGACATATCAATTGAAAATGCCTCCAATTTCTGGAGACTTAATTCAAGAAGACAACAAATACGTACTATAGTGCAAAGTACTACAAGTAAGTGGTCCATATTCCGTGTCGAGGGTTTTCTGGAAAAATAAATAGTTGAAAAAAAGAAAAAGAAAAAGAAAGAAATGATTTGATGCAGATGGATTTATCTAGTATTTCAAATGCCAACATTTCTTAAGTACTGAGACAAGAAGAGATCTGTTTAGTAAAGAAAAGTCATTTATTGCTCAATGCACAATGTATGAAAGGATCCACTGATAGCTGAGAGAAATAAACAGACGAAGAAATACGGTTGGAGCACTTTTCTTACAAAGCCTAATAACTACAGCCTGACTAGTAAGTCAGGCAGCTCGCTCTACGTTCACAATCAAAGATTAACATAATGATATTCAACTGATGCTATACAGCGAGAAATGAAAGCCAGAAGATGGCTGATTTTAGCATCATGTTGGGCAGCGCGGAACGAAGAATTAGCGTACTCATTGGCCGCAGTTAGAAGTCACAGTTTTACAAGTGCCGTCCGGTGGCAAAAACAAGGTTGGTTAATACATTATGTTCCACTGCACGCGTTTCGCAAAAGCTAAACAATTTAGTCTCATAAGGCAAAAATGGAGCAGATTTGGATGTTATGTCTGTTGGACCCCTAACAAACCATTCTTCTAAGTGCGGTTTCTGAACTGATTTAACTTCTCTATTAAGTTTTTAATAGGGGAAAAGTATTGATTTCCTTTAATGGATTAATTTATGTTATTAAAATAAAGAACCGATGAAATTTGTTGTATAGACAAAACTTCACGCAGTTAAAGTGATAAACAGCAATTAAGGATTAAAAAGTAAGTTGGATTAAAATTATCACTCTGAGTAAAAATTAATTTTATTTTCCAGTGGTTAGTTTTAAGTGCTTAGTTTTACTTTTAATTGCTGTTGGTGTAGAGATGAGTAAAACAGTGGAACAAAAAGTATGCCAGTAATCTCCATGCATATCGCACAGTGTCCCGCAGTATAACATCCTAACTTTGGAGAAACTAGGAACGGCGTCATTGTAATGAGGAAACGACAGTGTGTTGAACATTTCTATGCTGATTTCATCTATGTATTGCGATTAAAATGATAACTCTTTGTGCCAACTGGCGATCAACATTTTGGAGTTTTGCACTCTGTACAATGTAAAAAGAGCTATAAAGCATATTGTACGGGGAGTGTTCAGTAAGTAATACCTCCGCGCAAGTGTCTCGCTCATGACTTGTAGCCTAGCAACCGGTAAGATCGCAAACGATTCTTTGTGACATTAGCTTCATTTTACTGCATAATGGAACTCCGTACATCTATTAGTTCGTATTTAATTACGTTTAAAATGAATGATTCTTTTCAACTGTGTCAAACAACGATCAGGTGTAGAGTTTTTAACTATTGTATAGAGTTATTGACTCGTAGAGTTTATAACTCCTAGACTATAGAGTTTTTAACCGTTGTACATCCCAAAGAAATTAACGCTGGATTAGTGGCACTTTGTGATTCTGGAAATTTGGACATAAGATAAGCACTGTTCGTCGTTGGGTAAGAAAATCAAAGGACAGTGGAGGAATGTCGGCCGTAAAAAACCAGTCGCACAGTGGGAGGCCCGTAATCACCACTTGCGATATGAAGAGGCAAAAAATAGGTGAGCTCATGAGGGAAAATCGAAGAACAAGCCAGAGAACCATAGCAGGTAAGCTCAACATCAGTTTAGGTAGTGTCAATGACATTGTTAACGTTTTAGGATACAACAAAATAGCTCAGAGAACCATAGCAGGTAAGCTAAACATTAGTTTGGCTAGTGTCAATGACATTGTTAATGTTTTAAAATACAACAAAATAACTCAGAGAACCATAGCAGGTAAGCTGAACATTAGTTTAGGTAGTGTCAATGGTATTTTTAATGTTTAGGATACAACAAAATAGCTCAGAGAACCATAGCAGGTAAGCTGAACATCACTTTAGGTAGTGTCAATGACATTGTTAATGTTTTAGGATACAACAAAATAGCTCAGAGAACCATAGCAGGTAAGCTGAACATTAGTTTAGGTAGTGTCAATGACATTGTTAATGTTTTAGGATACAACAAAATAGCTCAGAGAACCATAGTAGGTAAGCTGAACATTAGTTTAGCTAGTGTCAATGACATTGTTGACGTTTTAGGATGCAACAAAATGTGTGCTCGTTTGGTACCGCGCCACCTATCGACTGAAATGAAGAAGTTAAGACTTGGATATATGCCGAAAGTTGCTTGCTAGCTATGAAAAGTATGGAAGTAATTTTCTCCAAAACATTGTGACTGGTGACGACGGTTGAGTTCACTATTATGACCCAGAAATGAAAAATTAATCGCTGGAATAGCGGCATCCATCTTCTCCTCAAGCGAAAAAATTCAAAACTCAAATTTCTTCCGATTTTCACTGTGCTCTAGAACTACAGAAGCATTATTCATCAAGAGTACAAGGTCAAAGGTACGACTATCAACACTGGGAGCTACGTGCGTGCCTGGTTAAAGCAAAGGATGAACCGCGTGCGTGGGAAAAAAGCCTACGATTCAGCAACGCGATAACGCCAAATCCTACGCCAATGCTTCACTTCAGGGGACTTAAAAAAATATAAGGGTTGAAATTCTTGAATACCCTACCAGATTTGGCGCCCTCTGACTTCTGGTTATTATCTGCTCACAAAGGAGACTGAAAATAATTTAGTTCATCTGTGACGAAAATGTTCAAGCCGCTACGAGGAAAGGGTTCCAAGAACAACCTGAATATTTTTACAGAGACGGGTATAAAAAACTTGTTAAACGTTGGCGCACCTGCATTGAGTGTGAGAGGGACTACGAAGAAAAACAAAATGTGTGAATTAAAGTAAAAATTCAGAATGTTGCTCTAGTTTTGCTTCATTTAATGCTTTACCACTGGGCTTGTATATACATATGGAGGCATTACTTTCTAAACACCCTCTGTGCTGTCATTCAGTTTAAAGAAATTTTCAGAAGTGAAAGACCTGTCGCCCAGGAGTTTTGCTTCTGCTACACAACTGATAGACGCTGAGTCTATCAATGAATTTAATGGTCATCAGTTCAAACTCATGTTTCGAAGATTTGCGTTGTTCAGTTATCTCAGAGGAAAATTTATTCAAAACCGATAGGGGTCGTCGCTCCAATTTCGGTGGTTCTGTTCCAGAGACAACTACGGGTCCCAGCCCCTGTATGGCAGAATAGATGTCAGTGAAGCTCCCAAAATGGAAGGACAGAAAAAATTAAATTTAAGCATCTAACGAGACAAAAAACGTTGCTTAAAATAATGATAAAATGTAATAATAACAATATTACAAAGAAAATTAAAGAACGTTAAAGGCGATCTAGCAGCTAAACAGAAAAAAGCATGGGAAGCTTGTGTTGAAATTTGTCTATTTAAAACTTTTTGAATAAGGTTTTTTGCCATTTTAAAATAAGGACTTAGTCTATTCTCAGAATATAATTAATATCTTACATGTTAACCAGGAAACTGTCATATAATTTCCGAAGGGCTCGGAATAAAAAAAAAAATTGTGAAAAAGCCACTCTTTCATGTTTCCTTTAGCTAATAAACTGGCCAGACTTTTTGATAGGCGGAATAATTTTACAGCCAATACCTCCCCGCCCTTTACTATAGCTGCTGCAACGCGAGTGAATTTAAACGTGGATTATGCAATTTAAGACTTACCTACTTTTTAAGGAAAAGTGATGTTCAATATAAGATAATACGTGTGACATCAAAGAAAGATGTGAAACAGCGCAAAAATTCCGGATTATAAGTGTTGTATTTTTTATTATTAACATTTTTGCTTTAACAATGGCACAAAATAATCTATCAGTTCATCATATTCTAGTTCTTCAACGATCTCTCACGTTGTAATTTATTATATATGGGCCGTTCAAAACGAGGGGCCCAGTTCACTTGAACCGATGGAACTGCCTTCGCGACAGCACTGAAGCCGACAGAGCCAAAAACTTTTCGTTGTTAATATTTGTAATTCACCGTAGAGAAAAGAAATTTTTCTTCTTACAGGCTTATAATCTGTTTGCAATCCTCACTTAAATGTATGCCAGATTTTAAGTTCTTCTAATGGAAAGGAAAAATAAAACTGGAGCTGTGGAGCAAGGAGGAAATGTAGAAGTGCAATCATAATTTGCTTTTACTGACGAACCAGTCTGTAAATTTACTCATCAGTGCGAATACGATTTTCTTTTTTCATAACTTCGTTTTATTTCTCCTTCTGGTTTCTTCACACGTAAAACAGGAAAGAGGACCCAATTAATGGAAGCAGAGAAAAAGGATGAAGTGTGAGTAAGAAAGGGGCGTAATAGATGTGTGACGTGCCTGCGCCGCAGGACGTACACGATATAAAGGCAGATAGCAGTGAAAGCACACGCCAGTGTAGTAGAGTGGATAGCACTTGGAGCTCCCGAGCCGAGAGTTGTGGGTTCCAATCTCACTCATGGCCTAAGAATGATGGAGAAATTTACTTCGTCATATTGGCTCCCAAACTTCAAGCGTGACCTGGCTGATAGGTTTCTCGCAATGGTGTGATATTCTTCCCACACGGCAAGACAGGAAAAATGAGAATCCCTTCTTCAGTGCTTCGAAAAATAAATTAGTGTGATGTTATGTTCCACACACCAAATTGTCTGGGATTTCTGAAATGCACGTTCTGCATGGGATGACTGCCTTCAGCGACACATGGTCCCGGCTAACCCATGGGACATGCCGGAGTATGCTGAGAACTGGAATATTTGCGTTATGCTTTGTGTTATAAGTATGTTACGTAGTATAGTATTGTCATTAATTACGTGAGCTAGACTTACAAATAGTGGACATTTTTGCAATTTTTTAAAGTTTCAATGTTCTTGTGGTAATCCATTCATTATCAAAATCGAAAATAAACTTACGAAAGAAATGAAATATTTTAAACAATACTTTACCATGAAAGAAATACGGGATTACACCATGTAATAAAAATTTTGAAGATGACAATCCGATTTTTGGCGTAAATGTGACAAAGATGGTAAGTCAGATAATATCCGAAACCTTACCATCTTTGTCACATTTACGCCAAAACTCGGATTGTCATCTTCAAAATTTGTATTATACGGTGTAATCCTGTATTTCTTTCATGATTTATCTGCTTCTCCGGGCAAACACGGGATAAGATTCTTAACCTCCAGATTCGCTAAACATGAATGCCGGTTGCTTCGACTAGCGAATCCTGTGATGGTTATATTCAAATTGATCGGAAACTTGAGACTTGGTCGTTCTGGGTGGTGTAGTGGTTAGCATACCCGGGCGGGTTCGAGTCCCGCTCCAGGACGATGAAAATTTTCAAGTTTTCGGATATTATCCGACTTACCATCTTTGTCACATTTACGCCAAAAATCGGATTGTCATCTTCAAAATTTGTAATACTTTACCATGTTTTCAAGGATGTTGTCTAATATTCTTTAGTGTATACATACACATAAGAATGTCAATCTAAAAAGCTGCAAGACGTTTGGAATTTCATGCTTGTGTGATCAAAACATCTTGTCTCTTGAACTCTGAAACCTAAATTTCCATAAACAAACACCGCAAAACTACTCGAAGATGAATACTCATAATATTGTACGGATTTATATAAAAATATGAATTCTGAAAGACATGGAACTTGTTTTCTTGTATCACTGAGAAGAAGATAAATAAACAGGTAAAAAAGTAGAAATAACCTTATAAACGTCTGAATAAAATTCTTGAATACTGAATTATATGTATTTGGAAGACAAATCTTCCACTGGGACAACAGTCGCTAACGTTATTTTGTTTCAAAATAAAATGGACTTTAAACATCTTCTAATATTCAACACGATCACTGGATTTTATTTCGGAATCCACACATTTGAATAAACACGAGGATGATCTCAAATAAACTTACGACGGACAGAGGATATGTTTTCATGTTTGTTGTACATGCGTGATAGCTGTACAGTTAGGAAATATTTTCGTATTCAATAGCATTGGAATCCTCCAAGGGCGCAGGCAGAAGCGCATGAAATCATCAAACTATTTAGCAAAAACGATTATTTTTTGCTTTGATCTCGTCGCAATACAAAGTCAAGCTATTGGTGCTGTAAACGGTATCTCACTCACATCTGGAGTTTGACGAATGTGGAGTTCGAGTGGTGAGTTGTTTCTTGCCTTAGTTTTGACATAGAAGTCCCTGGGCATCGATGGCTTTCAGCCCAAATGGTGAGATGTGCCGCTCTGGATGGAGATGAGGGTGTTACGCTGTACTTGGTTGGAGATGATGCATTATGAAGTTCTTCGGTCAGCAGATTGCTTGGAACCCAAAGCATTGCACTTACTAGTTAACTGAAGGTTGAAAATAGTCCAGCTTTTGGGTAGAAGGGATGCTCGCATTTAGGAGAAAATTACTTTAGCCATCAATAAGAAAAACTGCAGATACAATGTGCTGTTTTTTTGTTAGAGGTTTAACGATCACCGTGAGCAACTAGATAAGCAGTCACCCCTCCCTAATTTAGGGTCACTGGTTCCAAGAAAGGGAGAGAGATAGTGCAACATCCATTCCTCATCGGGATTCTATCCTGGGCACCATCACGTAAGAATGATCAGAAGCCAGCGCTTTGACCACTGCTCCACTCGGGAGGCTTTTGCAGTTTCGAGTGGTTCATGTTTTGCAAAGAAAGTAATTTTCAGACAAATTAGCTTTTAATTCAGGCAGTTGATTTTCCATTGCAATGAGGTACAAATGACTTTTACTAATAAAGAGTAAATAAAGGTCTCTGCTGCCCTTTCAGCAAAAAACTGCATGTACTAGAGTAATTTTGGAACAATAGCTATTCACCCAACAACCTGCCTATTTCAGTCAGTAACAATGGGCGCATTTACGGGATTAAATAGATGAATATCAGTTTACATATTAAAAAAATGACTCAGAAGCGCAAATATTTGAAATAAACCTTTATGAAGAGGAAAGTCTGCTGCCTACATTAGCTCATTATTCCCCTTCATTTTTAACAAAACATCGAAACTCTGATGCTTTCACCTATATCTCGAAAGTTTTCAGCCACGCTCTCAATACATTGATGACACTCTGCCGATGTTGACATCCATGTTTCTCACCGATCTGCTTACTCTAGTATAGTTAGATTCGTATCGCTTCCATTTCTTTTGGTCGCGAAGACCGTGAAAACCATAAAAATTGCGCTATATGCGCAATTTTGCTCAAATGACTACATTTGGGAATATTGTGCTCAGTTAAGTTTTCCTTATATCGATAGATGTCCGCTCGACGAGGTCAGTACGCTACTGAATCACGTTTTTCTCCGATACCCTAGATGTTACACATGCGTTTATTCTTTTCAGCACGATGCTATACACCTCCTTTGGCGGAGTACGAAGTTAGACACCAGATCCATTCGAACAATTTATGTGCATACATTAGACACCTCCACGGGTTTAAATTTGGGACGCCCAGCACAGCCGGTTAGGACCGTTTTAATCTTTCAGTTTATAGTCTGATCTGTTTTGGGTCTTTCAATTTATAACCCGGCCGTTTAAGACTTTAAACTTATGGCCTGGCCCATTTCAATTTCCAACTGAAGTCCGACTGCCGTTGACTTCAGGCATAATTAACGAACTCCCTCAGTTCCTTTTGCCTTCCATTTGATCTTCGTTAACTCAACACATTCTTAAGGATAATTCAAACAACAGAAGATATCGCCGAGTGAAAATAAAATGAAAAAGAAATTTAATTTTAACCTTTTGAGATCAGTTTTTCAATGGATGGCGATAGAGTTATGGTGGTAGTGATGGTGAAGAGAGAAACTAGAAATGGACATTTCTACTAAAGATTTTTAATGAAATCTCTCTTAAAATATATGTATTTCGAGGAAATAGATTCAATCTGACTAATGTACTGTCCTTATGGCTTCACAGATGACTGTTTCTCTCTTGATGAGGAATACCCTGATGATCGCCTTTTATCAAGTCTTATTTTAACGTTTTTTTTATGGAAGTTTGGGGATAAAAGTTCTACAGCATTTCCTGCGATGTTTTTTGCATCATATGGATGTCTTTTTCCTTATCTGAGTGAAGATCTGTTACTTATTCCATTGCAAAAAATCCTGCTTGTCTGGAGTAATAAACCAAAATTTAGAGACTTTTTCAGCATCTAAAAGTATGCTTATCTTTGGATTTTATTAACATGTTCTTAACTGAACTTTTTCCTTTTTGCTCCATTACCTTTAAGAATATTCTTGATTTTAAGGATATTTTCAGTAAGGCACTGAGATTACTCGGAGTATCTGACAAAATATCACGTGACTTTTATACCTTCTCTGGGATAAGATAAGCATAGATTGTAACGCTTTCACGCAGCAGGTTTTTGGTTTGGTCATCGAAAAATATGGAATCAAGATTAAAACAGGAATAAGTGTTTAAATAAATGAATTTTAGTAATGAAGGATTCCATGGGTCCTTTAGTATTTCAAGCATTACCGATTATAAAAATTAAATTTATTATAATTGTTTTTAAATGATGATTACAGGAAAAGGGAGGGTGAGTTTTACTAGTTTTAAAATCTTTTCAAATTGCATATAACTTCCTCTTCAGGTCTTCAATGATACTAAAAGGAATCATTGAAAGACCCAAAGAATAAGTATTATTCATTTCGAAAATTAGTCTAAAACGATTTCTAAAAGCTCTAGTAAAAACCTATATATATTTATATATATTTTGTAATCATTAATAAATTAAATTCGGTGCTCGACTTGTTGAAACTTTCACGGTACAGAATAAAAAAAACATTTGTAAACTGATGTGCGGCGAGTTCATAAAAAAAGTCCCAGTGCTGCTCTAGAATAAAGTTTATTTTTGTGGGGTGGGATTTAACGACCACCGTGAGCAACTTGATGGGCTATAGTCAGTCGCCTGTACCTAATTTGGGGCCGCTGGTTCCAGGAAAGGGAGAGAGTCAGTGCCGTAAGCCGTGAGACAAGCGCACCCTCTGTGCTTTACCTAGATTCGAACTCAACACCATCTCGGACGAATGATTAGCACCATCTAAGACAAGCGCACCATCCGTGCAACGTACCACTCGACCACCGGAGAAAAGGGGGGGGAGGGGAGGAACTTTTTATGATGGAAAAGGGAGTTCTACATATACTTTTTCTTTGCTTGCATCTGGCATTCGTGAAATTTCATTAGTTTTTATTATATCAGTAGCTGCTTTCAATCCACATGGCGCAAACTGCGAAAACTATTCCATACTGGTTTTGCAATTCCCATTACGGAGGTTCGAGTAAAGCACGTAAACTTCATTAGGTTTCAAGCATCATAAATGTGCTAATTTTGTTGGGTTCCAGGTAGCATTTGTGAGGCCCACATAGTCCTTAGGGTCTAGCATTATACTCCAATAATAGATCTAATGTACATTTCTAAGCTCTGACGCATGTTTATTCTGTGTGAAAGTTAAATAAACTATACATATACTTTTTACTCCGGTAAAGGTTATAGGATGTTTTGTGAAATGCTTTCTTTTCTTCCAGCGAATTCTTATGGATGACATAATTCTTCAGTTTATGGGGCTGCATCCTTTCGTTAAACCTAGCAGTAACATTGAAACTCTTATTTCAGACCTACTGTATTAACGACAAACTATTTCAGCCAATAATTACAAAAATATTCGTTCTTCTGCATATTGCAAGATCCATTGCAGCCGAGAATGTTGTCTCAACATCATCGGTGTCCTCAGTCCAGACTGCATCAGATTGGAGGGGAGGGTACAAATCACAGGGCCAACTGCTAGAAGTGGCTCAGGCTTCTAACACCGATTGTAGGGTACCCATCTACATATTTGCGTTACCTTTCTTTTAGGAAAACCGTCGAATTGGATGGGCGGCAACGTGGAATCGAACCCCTAACTACCGCCTGTCTCACAGACATTTACACAATAATTCTGCTGTATGTTACAAATAAATAAAAAAAAAGGGGGATAATATTTCCCACGCCAGTAATACTTCAATAAATAACCAAACAATTCACAGTGTCTTGTGAATTTAGGGTAACGGATTGTATGCGTATAGATAGTGAAAACCTGCCACCTACACAATCTGTCACTATTCGTTCTGAGGAATCCCCATTCATTACACAGCAGTAATGAAACAGCCAACCGTAATTACTGAAACTAGATCTAGTGCTAGAAAAAAGAACAATGAACTGAGAGCACATCGTTAACATATTAACCTACCCGGAGAATTTCTGTGGCAAAACTGTCCCGAGGCTATTTCGATGAAAAAATTTCGTTAAATTGTCAACTACTTTTCGTTTCCAGGTAAAAGTTAAAACTTCCTTTGTTTTGCCTTTTCTTTAAAAACGTAAAAAGATTATTTGTGAGCACCCAATGAGTCTTCTGCATTTGGCAAAAGATATCATTTAACATATAATCCGAACAACTTTCATAGAAATAACCCCGGATACAGTTTTCCATTAGAATTTTCAGGTTTGCGGGTTAAACACTTTTGTAAAAGTAATATTTTAAACTAAAAACAAAGCAGCTGTTTTCTACGCACTAAAATTGATAGTTACACGAAAGAGCAATTTGAGTAGATCATATTTTTAATATTAACATAGAAATAACAGTATTTCTATTTTGAATTTAACAGTTGTTAACGCTCGAGCCCAAATGTTAAAACCGTAAGTTTGGCGCTCAAGATTATGCAAAAATGCCTAGGAATATACAGTTAGCTCTTTATGTATCCTGACTTAATCAACATTTTTTTTGTTTCGGACAAAAACAGGTATAATAAACAGAAACGTTATAACTTATAAAAAGACTGATGAAAAATATCTACACATTTGCGTTACGTTTTAGGAAAATCGTGTAGATTTTTTTTATTTCATTTAAAAAATTGTGGAATTTTATTAGCATTTCCATTTCTTTTGGAGCATTTCTGCATATCGGAAAACAGTGACGGCAAGCATAGCGATGCTTCAAGCATACAGACCTCGAAGTTCAAGTCTGCAACAGTGTCATAAGTAAAACATAAAATTTATTATCTTCCACAACATTTTGAAATTACTCGTAGAAATAAAAACAAAATCTAAAAAATATGTAAGGATATTGTTAGTAGTTACTTTTCTTAATGTTTTTTGTTCTTCATTAAAATAGCAGAATTGCATAGCATTTCAAATAGTTGCTCAAAACTTCTTGTTGAGCATCAGAAAAACTAGAAATTAAAAAGACATCGATTCATTTACGACTTTACACCCAATGCTCCGTTAAAAGAAAGAAATAATGAACTCGTTCTTATAATATGTCATTCAGTCACTCATAGAAGTGTTTCTTGAAATTGAAAATCGCATTCCTAATTCGTAAAAAAATAGAACATTGTGGTTATGAATATTCGATAAGTTCAGATTTTTTTCCAGTCTTGTTCATAACCTAAAAATAGTTTTGTTCTTCCCTTAAAATGAATAAAAAGCAAAAACAATACAAAATTCTGCTTTTTCATGGGATTATTTTCTTTAGAAAAAAATTCACTTGTGGTTTACGCTATTTTAAGCTACTTGAAAAGTCGTAATGCAAAATAGCAATTCCTGAAAATGAAAGCCAGAACGACATAATTTATTGTAAATGGAATATCACTGTGACAGCTTTTTCTTGCAATCAAAATACCATTTTATTTAATTAAAAACTAAATAATTAAAGCAGCAATATTAAGAATTCAAAGATTTCACCAGAATCTTGTTCATGTCGAAAAATCATTTTGCATTTTCTTCAAAATGGAAATACAAGGAAAAGATAAAAAAAAAAAAGGCTGCTTTTTATTAAGAAAAAATTAGAGAAGAATTATTTGTAACATACTTCAGGTAAGGTTAAAGCAAAACTGAATCTATGATTCTTGTAACTGTTATTTTAAATCAAAGAGCACATTTCTCCTGGGTAAGAAATGTGAATATTATAGTTGCAATTTCATAATTTCCACGTGTTACATTTCTAAATATCGGAGAAGCCGAAAACCTTTTTTTTGTTCGTACTGTTTATTTATTTTTGCATCTTATCTAAAAAGGATGTCTAAGTAGAATATAAGGGATTTGCTTTCTGTTCAGTGAAGATTTTAAGAAAAGTACTTTGTTTCCGAATGTTTTAGTCAAATGTGATGGAATTCGACTTTATGTTTTTTGTGCTTCATACCATCCGATAAGAATGTGGAAAATCAAAACATGTATTAACAGTCTCTCAAAATAAATGCCAGGAAAAAATATTTCTGGCAAAAAAATGTCTTCAAAAACACAGTTTACAAAAACCGATAATTTCCACGTGTTACATTTCTACTAGTAGCAAGTAAAAAAGCATCGATATAAACACAAAACAGAAAAGTAAAAAATATTTCTAAAATTTTGCAGTACAAAATTGCTAAAAATCATTAGATAATCCTATTTCTGTTGTTGTTGTTGAGGACAAAAATTCAGAAAAGAGAAAAATTCGTACTTTACACATGGAAGAATGAAAAACGTCACAAAACATGCAGCATCTTGATATAAATTTCAAAAGGCAAAAAGTGAGCAAAATGTAATTCATAGGATAATTTTTTAAACTCTAAAAAATTCACAAAAAGAAAAAAACATTTTTTCTGAGCAAGTGCAGTAGTAACGGAATAAAAATACACTTGTTTTCCACTGCTAGGTTTCTGTAGGGAAAAATGCGTACAAAAATTCATTTTTTTAGTAAAAATGTAGTTTTTTTTGACATAGAATCTTCATTATATGAGTTATAGGTAATATAACAATCGCGATAAGATTGAATGAAACATGCTATAGGATGAAAAAATTATACAAACGGCACCTTGAATTTGTGATGAATTGAGTAAGTTTTTCAAGTATGGTAACTTGAACAGATTCTTTGCTGACACCATAGTCACCACACACACACACGCACACAGGTACAGATAGATACATATACACAAATATACATATATTCAATAAAGCACAAGATTTTGGCACTTACGACTAATGACGCGGACGAACGAATTTTCTTTTTCTTACTTTCATTTTTATTTCATTTGATTTTTAATCTTGTTTTTTGTATTTATCCCTTTTCATTTTTATTTGATTCACTTATTTACTTTTGCGTTTAGTTCTAGCTAGCGTAACAGAACAGCCCTAAGATCAGAACTGGGTTACAGATGGGCCTAAAACCTATTTCTCTTCAGATATTTAAACACACGTGATACGCAAACAGTAAGCTGGAACCAAAGACATTAGAGGAGCATAGACTGGTAATCGTAATGCTAACGGTTCACAAACGGCGACCAACTGAACGTGCAGCGCCATCTAGGAATGGGAGGAGTTAGCAGTAAACAGATGTATATTGTGTAAAGCAAGAAAGAATGTTTGATTCAATTCATAATGTACTGCAGAAATTACGTAGAAAGAATTTTCGGGTACGACCCAAAAAATTTTTGTAGATCAAATTGTAATTAACATGAGCTCATATCCGAGAAAAAGCAAACAATACTAGTAAGCAGGAAAATACGAGGCTATATCGCGACTGGCTATATATACAGAGAAGAAAACAAAAGAAAGTAAACAACTAAACAGGAAAATTTAGCGTCACAAAGACATAAATCTGAAAGATATATAAAATACTTAAAGATTTAAAGCTGAAATACTCGCGCAAACACACTAGTTACTCCCTACAATGGCGGCTTTCTATGTATGCCAAAAGCAGTATGCTCTTTGCCAGTCCATTCTCCTTCAATGTCTTTGCTCTAATGTCTTTGGTTGGACGAGCTGCAATATCTGGAAAATAAAAGAGCCTGTGTGGTTCCATGTGCAACGTCAAATGACGTCACCAGATATATTCATCTTCCACCTGAAAGTTCCGTAACAGTGAGGACGCTGCGACCTTGCAGTGGGAATTACGTCATTTGTAGAAACAGGGGGCGCCATTTCGATGTTTAGTTGCAAACTCCGTTTTCCCGGATTTGTGCATGACGTCACACCGAAAGCAAACACGACAACGACACAAAATCTTGGTGGGCACAACGAATCTACAAACTCGTTCACATTCTTACAGAAAGCATTTCGGTTTGGTGAATAGACCTGTGTGGATATTTCGCGATTACTGTGTCTTCATAATTCATTACTTTCTTCATAATTGGTAAACATACCTTGTACCTAATAACTACTTACTAATCTTGGCGGGTGCAACGACTACTGTAAGCTCGTTCACATGCTTAGGAAAGCATTTCGCTTCGGTGAATAGGCCTGTATGGACATTCATTTCGCATTTACTGTTTCGCCCTAATTCGTTACTTTTCTTGACAATTTATTATTGTCTTATATAATTGTAGCTCAATATGCATGTATGGGTAGTAGCAGGTTGTTTATCCTACAGTCGGAAGACTAAAAATTGTTTACCATTATTTTCCTGCAGATCCTGATTTGAAAAAAAATCTGAGTACTGAAATGTAAACGAAAAGATAATTTTTAAGTAAGAAATGAAAGAATTTGATGTAAACATTTTACTGTTGATAGTTATATTCGTGACTTACAATAAGAATTACTTGGATTAACTGAAAAAAAGAAACATAAAACAAATGCTGTACCTACAGTCAACCTTACAGGCCAAAGTGGTCGTATGCATATTACAACTGTTTTCGATTGTCAGCGTATCAAGTATTTCAGTACATTTCGGATGAGTTTTTGTTTGAATTAGAACGCTAATGAGTGGAATTCTGAAACGAATAATAAGACTTGTTTGTTTTGTAGAAATGAGACGTTGAATAATAAATTACATAATATCTACTTCTTATTTGTTTAGCCCGTTAATGGAACTACTTGATTTGGATTTTTAAGCATTTACATTCGTACTGACATTAAATTTTCGTAAATATAGCTTCCTGCGAACTACGAACTGCAGCAATATGTTTGTTTACAGCAATGGCATTATATTCCTTTATTCGCGAAAGTTATTAATTTATTTGGTTTCCAAAATTAATTTATTCATGAAACAGGAAATAAGAGATCGCTAATAAATATGCTAATCTTTGAAGTTCGAAATTACAAATATTTGAAAACATCTTACATCGCATTTGTTGTTTATATTCCTTGCTAACGTATAACTCGTACGAGTAATGGCTCTCGCCGCTCGCTGCTTTGCTTCCTGTGTGACGTCATTTCGCCAGCCAATAGCAGCTCGTATCAGAAATGGCTCAACCTAACCTTGGTAGAAAATAAAGTCTAGGCAAGTAAGCAAAGTTTTGAAGAGTGGTTGTGTGATCAGAAGGGAGTGTGATGTTCCTTTTCATTGTCTGAGTCCTAATCAAGTGGTCAACACATATAAAATGGAATTCACAGGTTTCAGAATAGTAATTTTAAGTAGGTAACAACTTCAGCTGAATTATAGTCGAAGGATTACTAAATAAACTTAAGCGAAAACTGTTGTACTGTGATGTGTATAACAAATGAGAAGTCAAGACTAAGATGCAAGTTGAACATTGATCAAGGCTATCATGTACTAGAACATGTCATTGTAGTTGTCAACATTAAGCAAGTCTCTAAATTGCATGTTAAATATAGTTCTTTATGTTAAATTAAATATATCAATATCGAATCAGCGCAGAGGTTTATTCAAGATATTGTTTTTGATTCCTATGAAATTTGTTGGGGCTGCCTATATATCGAACATACAGACCCTTTCTGCAAAAATCGACCCACGAACCCCCCTCCCCCCAAAAAATCAAACAAACAAAAAACGTTAACCTCATACATTTCTGCAAAGCACAGGGTACGAACAGTTGAGGTACTTTCGAATTAAAAGAGAACTAAGGGTGGAACATGGGGAGGGGTGGTGATTATCCTTAGGGAACGATGATTTTTATTCAGAGGTAAAATAAAACTTCCACCAGGAGCTTTCCATTCAAAGGGATGGTGCGACCTCTCTTGAAATAACACATAATTTCATGGCACCATAATTAAAGGCATTGCTTTCTCTAGGAAAAAAGAAGTGACAAATAAATTATATTTAGTTTTTTTATCTGTTTTATGGCAAATAATCTATTTGTTAAAAAAGAAGCTAAACCAAAGATGTTAAAATTATTAGTATAATAAAAAGTATTATTGACTGAGTATTATTAAACATTTTTTTCGGTGTTTATGAAACATAATTTCATGCTTCACGTGATCAAATAGAACTGTGCGTTACATCATAATATTTGAAACAATAATAATTGCCATGCTTTTATGAAAATCTCTCCATTGGAAAAATAATTACATTCAATCTGTCAATAGCAGTTACTGAGAGTTTGTATAATTGCACAGTTTTGCAAGCTCGAGATTTATTCAACATTTACGCCCCATATCTGTTTCATCTAGTCTGAATCGGTTACACTGTTTGGAGTTTGCTGCGGTTACTTCTTTTTGCTGTTGAACAACGGCAAAACGATGATTCTCAAGATCTGTATTTTACAAAAGAGTATAACGTCTTCATAGCTTTCCCTCACAAAGGTTTGCAATGAGTTGTCACACTTATTCACGGGATGCTCAAAATATTTATTCAACGTTCTAAAACCTTGTGACAACACTAGCGCCCACAAGAATAGAGACTAGCAAGAGTAAGTATTGTTGAATACAATCTCAGTGGCAATGTGTTTTCCTGTATTAGTGACTTTTTTTCCCTCTTCATAAACGTGTTAAATGACTTATATCATGATCACATTTTATTTCGCTTTGTTTTGTCAGCTAGCAGCCGACGAGTCTTTGAAAGATTTGTTATCCCGTATCACGGTATCAGAACGACTATACATCCCATTTTGGTTTCGCATTTGTATTCCGAGTGATATGGTTGCTGTATATAACTTCCCTTCTCCCGTCTCAGAGGAAGGATTTAAAGTTCAGCTAATTCTTTGACTGGGTAGTTCAAAAATGTGCCACCTTTCTATGGTTCCAAGTCACCTAGGAACAAATACCTGGATCCCTCCTTCCCTGCAGAAGTTTTCTGTAGTCGTTTTTCACCACACCAAATAATCACAAGGCCATGTCCACGGTTTTCATTCTCCTCGCTGGTTCAAAGCAGCGAGTCCTTCAATTAAGGCGAGTCTCAGTTCTGGAAGTAATGTCGGTTCCATATTCCAATCGTGCTGATTATTCAGGAAGAATATCCTTCCGTTTCACTTCAAAGTTCGCGCTCTGGTTTTGATGTCTTAATAAAAACCATGGCAAGACTTCGGAAAAGATCATTTTTTTTGTTTTGCTCTTATCTGAGGTTCAACACCATCATGAACAACTTTTAGAGCTGTAGCTCGCCCCTAATTTAGGGTCACTGGTTCCAGAGAAGGGTCATAACCAGCGGACACAATCATCGCTGCCTCATTCGGAGTTCGAGTCCCGAGGAATGGTCAGAAGTCTGCTCCTTAGATCATTCGGCCACTGGGGCTGCGAGAAAGCTCAACTGCTGAATGATTTCATTCTTCTCTCCTCCACCGATTCGGATAATCTCAATATTATTGAACATGTCTGTCGTTTGTGCTAACGGCATCTGCACAACTTAAGTTTTCAGCTGTGAAGACTGAAATTGTACGACTGCGCAGTAGCTCTTCCTTTTTTTGTTTTTATTTCGGAGTTTAATGACCACCGTGAGCAACTCTAAGGCTTGCAAGCAGTCCCTGATTTAGGACCATTGGTTCCAGGAAAGGGAAAAGCCTGTGCCGTAAAACAAGCACACCAATCATGCATGACTCATCCGGGACTCGAACCGGGTTCCAAGACGAACGTTTAGAAACCGGAGCTTAGACAACTGAGTCACTAGTGCTGCTTAGCTCTTCGCGAAAGACTTATGCGTTTCACCGAAAGGATTCATATAAAAAATGGCGTCTTTCTAAACGGTTTTCAGACATTTGGAAATATTGTTTCTCGTTTTTTTATTTTTTATTTTATTTTTATTTTGTGCTGTTAGGAACTATGCTGAACAGTTTTGCTAGCATTTCTCAACCGGACGATAGTTGCAACCGGACTGTAGACCAACATCGTCACGAATATAACCATACATTTTTGGTTGGAAACGCCACGCTTATTGATAAACCTGATTCGACTATCAAGACTACAGATAAGAAGCACTATCAAGCTTAATGTATTAGAAGCTTTCCACATATACCAGAACTCTTCACGGCTTATCAATGACATGGTGTCGGCTCCATTTCTTTCAAGCGCGTAGAAACAACTCACCAAAATCCGTGACCGTCAGAACTCTGATGATGTGACAATGATTTGAACACAGAGAAGACAGGTACAGAGTGTGCACTCTAGAAGATCGTAAAGGAAATTCTCCACTTTGTCCGATGGCAACAGCATAATGTTAAACTCACATAGACGTTGGCGGCCCCACGGCCTGTTAATGAGAACTAAAAGTGACGTCACAACTACGCTCCTCCCACTTGTTTACAAATGTCTCTCTCGACTTTCCTTTCCTGCGAGAGCCGCCATTTTCCTTACTTCCCGAGTTGGTTAGGTTCACTGTAGCGTGATTGACCGAGGAATTTTGCGGTAGGTGTAACGGAATTAGGCGTATATTCTTAATCGTAAGAACAGCCTTTGCAGTCGGGAATTATACTGAGAAATAAAGTACTAACTCTGACTTAAAAGAAACTAATAAATCTGTAGCAGCTTTCGTTCTCAAAATGCAGACCTTCGTCAACGCAACATACTACTGCCGGAATTTGAAAATAAACAACAGGAAAATATCAAAGCAATGGCAAATAAAAAGTAACAAACTGACATAATTGTATCACGAATCAAAAACATCTGCCCGAAGGATCAAATGGAATTACGAAAAACAAAATACAGTAAGGGCTCTACTCTGATATAAATTTTACTTATGTCGATTTTTAACAGTTAAAAAATAGACAAAGATTTCCTACATATAAAAGATGAAATAATTATCCGCCGAAAATAACTTCTACGAAATAACGAAAAGCGTTGTTATAATCACAGAATCACACTCTGTGGTGGTAACGGTAGTAATAACAAGCAAATTAACCAATTTCGAATTATGAGCTTTACAGTAGGGACGTTACGTCAGAGAGCACGTGGGGTTTAGTTCCATAAAGCGCCGACGGTGCTCTGCTATCGTTCTTTTCCCCGCCCACCAATTTCCATAACTCTGGCTTGTGCACGCTCTGTCTCTCCATTCTCTGTGGATTTGAATGTTTAAACTCCATTCGTCCTGATGATGCCGAACCAAACGCTCTGCGAAACTATAGTCGACGTATAATAAACATTTTATTGTGAGAAACGCTGCTATTTTTATTCTATCTTAACATCACAAGTTAATAAATTATATGTATCTTGCATATGATTGACATTGTTGGAATTCTTTTCCTAGGCAGTAAAGTTCAAAACAATTTTCATCCCTCTGTGAACAGTTTTCTTGGGATTCAACAAAAAAAAAATAAAAAAAGCAAAGAACTAGCAAAAATTCAGTGACATCTCTTTGCCCTCTCTCTATCGAGCACTATTTCCCCCACCCCTCATTTTCGTTTGGGTCAGTTGGGAGTATGATGCTCACGGATAACCGGACATAAGTGACCATACATAAAAATATTCGATTAATAAATATGAATTTCTTTAACGAGATTGTTAATTAATTATCCGAGAGCTATAAACTATCATGAAAAGAGAACGGCTGTCTTTTTAAATCACGGTAGTAAGAAATTATTAAATATTTTTTTGTGCAGAAATTATTTTTTAGCCCAGTAAATATCGTAAAGTTTAATCAGTATTTTCTTCTTCTGAATCTCCCGAAATGCAAAAGGTATTTTAAATATCAGTTATACACCACACTTGAATTTTTTAAAGCGTATGTGTATGAAAACTCACTGGTCCACGATTTTCAAAGCGCTTTTAAACCGCAGGAAATTACTTAAGTCCTGGACGCATGGTTTAATAAGCAGCTTCAACCTAAATTTAAAAAATACTATGTTGACAGGACAGTTCATTTGAACAAAATCGTAAGAGAGAAATTCTTTACTATTATACTAAGCAACAATATTAAATAAAGCTGACGTCGTACATCCCTAAAATTTCTGGACCCCACCTAATGCTGCTTATGAATGTACCTACAGCGTACACACTGCAAGTCTTGGACCAGAATCTTTTGTACGGAGAGCCGGTACAAACAAGAAAGCAAAGAACTACGTACCGGAAAAACTCGCTCACGCCGCGAAATATGACTTAGAGACATTTTTGCAAAAATCTATTAGCTTCCAATTACTGAGTATTCCATATTAATAACTAGGTTTTATGGCGCTTCAAAATTTTTTGAACGAAAGAATTTTAGGGGATCCATAATGAAAAAATCTGGAAAAAGTAACTCTCTTACTTTTTCATAATTTCTAAATATTTGAAATCTTATGTTCAAAATGATGTAACATTCATAAAAATGGGGGAATTGGAAATACTTTTTTAATTTTTTTCAAAATTCCCTTTCTCCAGAAAATTGCAGGTGGGCGTGGTCACAGGAAGGTCCTGAAATCTTCGGATAGATTTCAAACTACGTCACAGCTTTGTACTATTACTTGAACTCTATATTATTTATGGTAACAGTAACTGACAACACTTTATCATTAACCATTACTGGCACTTTGTGTTTACATCGTGGTATAGTGTTAACTGCATGGTATTCCGAATACCCAGAACCGAATGAGTCTGTAAGCAGTGTGATATGGGCACGTGTGCCAAAAACGATATTTGTTTTCGGCACAATATTGAAATTTGGTGTTTATGAAGCGATTTGAAACTTCAATGATGGCAACATCACTAAATGCAAAATATTGGCAAATGTTAGTGTGATTCCTGGTGTGCATTGCGTGAAGGCATTGCAAAAATTCGATAATTTGCGTGTCAATGTTCAATGTTATAGATCGAAGTGACTAATTATCAAAAAAAGACACGACAAAAGAGGGAATAAAGGAAATTAATCTTAGAACGACACAAGTATAATTAGTCTTAGAATGTCTCTGTTTCTTCGTTCCCGCGAAGAACATCTTTTAGTTTATTATATTCTGAAAAATGCGTAATTATGTGCAAACAACGGTAACACATAAGATTATCTTAATTAGTCTAATCATTCACTGAACTGATGTTTCTTTTACTTTTTCTTTTTAATGTATAGGAACTACTACTATGACTATGAAAAGGAGCCTCAAGTTCTATGGAGTAGCTTTTTTCCGTCATCCAACTTTTATATCTAAAACCACGAAAAGGATTTCTAAAGATTTTAGTTATTTACAGAAAAAAAGACTACCAAAAGCTGCATCTTTTTTAAATACTTCATTCAAAACTGCCTTTAAAAATTCCTTGCGGTTTCTTTAGTAAGTTTCATATGAAGTTTTCGCAAAACATTTTATAAAATGTCTTTACCGAGACTACATTGTTAAAAATTCTGAGGTATGTTGTACCGAAGAGTAGTGCTACAGAGGCTGCGCTACTTTTGGGGAAAAGGATAAAACTGTATGGATGTATGGTGCACAAAGCACAAAATAGCATGGTCCAATTGATGCATTATTGAGTCGTGCTATTTTGTATTTCATGCATCACACAATGGTGTTTGTGTTGCACCAAAAAGTGGTGCAGCACCCCTTTTTTGTGCCACATAATTTTTAATAGTGTAGAAGCAACACTCCCTGTAATTTAACGCCTAGCAACTTGTTTATGACGTCATCATAGGTGGACCACATCTATGAACTAGAAAGGCAGAGCCTAAACAGACAGAACAGCAGATGTTGACACATGGTCGTTGTTTATAGTATTTGGCTTCACAAAACCAGCTGAGGTAGCGATAAAAACATAATTGTCTTGACCAGAGATGGAAACGGGTCACTGGTCAACGGGTCGACAATTTCTTGCGGGTCCAACGGGTCGGGTCAAGGTGTTCCTGACCCGATTTTCAACCGGTTTTATTCCCGTTTTATTTTTGAAAAGAGAAAAATATATTCCCAAGAAAAATGCACGTTGTGGAATTCTGTAGTCGATACTGGTGCCCACGGAGTGAATAATGATTTGCCATGCAAAAATATTGTCGTCTCTTTCTTAAAGCAGCAAAGATTTCTACCGACCGATGCGACGTCAGACACACCGACACCATAATAGTAAAAAGATACTTCCTTTGCGTTTTTTTACAGTGCGATTGTCCAGGGCAAGGTACAGCCAAACGCCATTCGTCTGCTTCTCAGCTGATCCCTTCTCTCCGTGCGAAGTTCACCGTATGACTATGAGTTACTTTTCACATCGCGTCTTTTACATTGAGCATTCAGAGGCTTTCGACTGATGTGTTAACATTGCGTTACCATGACATGTCATATCGAAATTAACTCCTTATTTGTTAATATGGATGGATTTAATATTAAAGAGGTTGAGAAAGACGTCGAGGCCAACAAATACGTGTTTGTTGAAAACCACAAAGGGAAAGAGTGAATGCTGGCAATTGTTTCGTCTCATTAAAGAACCGGTTAATAATTCTGTGTTGTTTGGTCTTGCTTTTTGTTCAAAATGTGAAAAGTGTATAATTACAAAGAAAGATGTCAACGGTGTAATAAAAGATTATGGAACCAAAAATCTAACGGACCATATTAAAGTATGCGCACATCCACCAAAGCGTGGAAAGAATGAATAATCTAAATACATTTAAAAAAATATATTTGTGTAATCGTAAATAATGATTCCCATTTGTAATATACTTCATGGTCACGGTCATAGTCAGCCATTACTTCTGGATTGCGCGAAATAGTGGCACTAAAAATGGCATTAAAATTTAGCAGGTAACCAAATTTTATTATTAAAAAAGAATTTCAGTTATCAAATATCAAGCAGTTATTGAGATGACTATATAAATTACGTTTATTGTATATATATAAATTGAGTTTCGAATTTATAGTTCAAAGTAGATTTGTTCGTGTCAATTACGGGTCGGGTTCGGGTCCGAAATTTCTGACCCGTTTCCAACTCTGGTCTTGGCTAGTGACATACGTATGTATCTCATCTCCCCGTATAGTCGTGTTATATAACAAATCTTTTCGGTTTTGCAACACAAAATACTACAAACAACGACTACATTTGAACATCTGCTGCTGTCTGATCGGACTACACCAGAAACATCGTATTCTCTGTGTTTGACGAGCACAGGAAACAAACTTGCCGTCCACTTACGATCAGTATTTCTTTCAGAACTTTTTGGCCGGGGGGCCAAATGGAATCCTAGAGGGGGCAAGTTTTCCATTTGCTATATATATATATATAATTTTAGCTACTATATTTATATATGTATATAGAAGTAATTACTATATATCTAGCACAGGGGCACATTTAGAGAGCCCCTCCCCCCGGAAAATGTGTCATTTTTTTTTTGGTTAAAATGCGATTTACATTAGAAAAAAATGCCATAATTTAATAAAAATGTATCGACTTACATTAAAAAAATGCTTTAATTTTTCTTCAATTTTTCATTAACTTTGATTTTGTTCCAGTTGGTGGATTTCAAAAACTTCCTATTTTCGTCCCCCCCCCGAAGAAAAATTCTGTATACATCTCTGATATAGTTATTACTTCTTCAAACATTTCAGGAATAACAAACTTCTTTCAGCTAAAGGAGGGGGAGGAGGGGGGTCACGCAGGCTTGAAATTTTCATATATTAAAATGCATTTAACGCACTCGATCCTGAATCACGATTACCATATAATTAGGCATGATTAGTCTACTTATTATATTTTGAAGAATACCATACGTCGTAATACACTTTTTAATAATAGAATAAACTATAACTAGTACCATTTGAACAAATATTTAAAAAATATAATTAATTGGAGAAATATTTGTATCATAAAAAGATACGAAACTTCCTTTTTCATCATAGCCTGAATTTATTAAAATTTGGTTAGGTAAACTAAAATGTCTCCAGGGGGGATGGTCATTTCCAGGAGGGCTTAGCCTTCCTGGATGTATGCCTGTGCCTGAAAGAAACACTGCTTACGATGACATAATGAACGAGTTGTTAGGCTTTCAGTTACAGGAGGCGTTGGTAGAAGCAATCTTTTCGGTGAAGCCCCGCCCGCAATGCGGGGGTTGCGGGGACTATCAGTACGCCCGTGCGGACAGCCAACCTCTCCTATTTAAATGAAAAATTCCCCAGGACAAGGCTAACGAGCCGCGAATGCTGAGTGGTTAGCGGTTCAGACTACCAATGCAAGGTCCTCAGGTTCGATCCTGGGCTGATCTTGCGGAGGTAGTGTGATTTGCTAACAATCACTGAATATTCGCCGTGCATCGGACGAGCACGTTAAGTGACGGCTCCCAGGCTGGACCCACTGGTTAAATGGGTATCCTTTCCTATGCCCCTCCTGAAATTCTCTCACCCCTCTATGTGCAACATTATGCTTGTACGGTGGCGCCATCTACTGTACTCTAATCTCACTACAAACTGTTCTGTTAAAGTCGTTAGACTTGCTCTCATTCCTTACGTTTCTGTGTCCTGCCCAAAAGACGAACTCGCTGTAGGTGGCTGGGACCTAAAATCTACTCACTGTTAACGGAAGTCCTACAAGAAAAAACAAATGACAAAAGGACATGGCTAAAAATTCTTCATCACCAATAGTAACAACAATCTTTTTTAAAAAGGGAAATTAAAGCTTTGTTTAACGAGGGAAGGCCTAATCTTTCGTGAATCGCCGATTGTTCTTTGTACACCTGTAAAGAGATGAAACCGTTTTTCTTACTTACTTAGTTTTAGAAACCCTATGTTAGGAACAGGCAACTCTTCATGTTTCATTGTTTATTCGTTCGTAAAATTACATTGCCATCTAAACCTTGTGTATTCACCGTCGTAAGAGACGCATCATTACCAAGAACAAGGAAAGTTGCTATTGTGTGACCAAATGATTTACTTACAAGAAGAAGCAAAGCAGAAAGCGCCTGCGGTTAGTGGCTAGACGGTTAGATAGACGAGAAAAACAAGCGTCTGGCATTACTAAAAGCTTGTGTGAGTGTATTTGTGCATATATGGTGAGAAGAAATGTGAGGAAATACCGATTAAAATAAGTCAGTGGCCAATGATAAAGGGAATGAAAGAAACTGAACTATTTTTGAGGAAGAAAAAATTCTTTTTCGAAATGCTGACTGCAAACGGAACATTTGAGGAATCAGAAGACGCCATTTCTCATCAGATAACTTTCGTTCGTTTTGGGCCCTCTACACTTTTTCAGCAAGATAAATATCCGTTAAATATAGCCGCAAATTTATTCAGCCAAAACGAGTGACTAAAACCTTGGAGATTCTAACAGGATTAAAAACCCAGGCTCCTTTTTTTTGTACAGAGCAGAGATTAATAAAAAAGAAAATGTGATCCCTTTTTGCCATCAGTAATTCAACTGGTAATATGAAAGCTCTGGTAACCCAAGATTCTTTGTTTTCCTTTGCTCCCACATTTTATAGTATGAAAGTGGTGTTTTTTAAAGAGTGACACTGAAAGGGCATCTTATGTACGAAATCGATAGTTCGTTCTTTTCAAGGACATGCATACAAAAAACAAAATAGTAAGACACATTTTAAAACTCACTTCCAGCATCTCTAAGAAAGACATGTTTAACAATTTCCTTCACTGATAAAAGTACTCTATCACAAGGCAAAAAATCCCTTTTTTATTAAAAATTTAACTAATCTAAACACACTCTTCGTCTATTTATTTCTTCAAAAAAGAGGCATGTTATTGGTACATCAAATATATTCACAGAAAAAGAAGGAAGTTATGTTCCTTCAAGAATGATTTTTTTGGACACAAGACACAGGACGAAAATTCACATTTTGATACCGTTATGGTAATCAAAGCTCACAAAAATCACGAAATTCTCCTAACACATAAACTATGTACAGAACATATCAATGCATGGAAATAAGTTCACACCAAACACTGTTAATAATGCACAGAATGTGGCATATGCTACAAAGTGAAAACATTAGTTGAGGTTCAGTTTTTGAACCATGCGAAATTACGAGAGATATACGTTTCCATTAAATTTCGTTGGAGTCACTTGAGTTAACGATTTAAGGTTAAAATAAAAATTGAAAGAGTACAAGTACCGACCAGTATAACTTCTTTTTGTCACTTATTACCCTATGAGCATATAGGAGTACGAGGAATGCCCATCCCTTATTTAGGAATTGCTAGCTGCAGGAAAGGTGATTACTGACTAATACCAGAACCAGTCTCTCTCACTATTCTAACGCGTGATTCAAACCCAGACTCACTGAGCCAGAAGCCTTCAGTTTCGATCAGTAACAACCAGGCAACGAACTATACGTTAAGATGTGTAACTCTGAAACATACGCACGCACGGCAATTTTTTTTATTGGAGGTTTAACGACCACCGTGAGCAACTCAATGGGCTATAAGCAGTCGCCCGTCCCTAATTTAGGGTCAATGGTTCCAGGGAAGGGAGAGAGCCAGTGCCGTAAGACAAACACAACATCCATGCCTCACCGGGATTCGAACCCGGACCCCTTTTGGACGAATGATCAGAGACCATCGCCTTAGGCCACTGTGCCACCGGGGCGGCAACTAAAAGTTTAGAAACAGAAAAAGCTCATAACGGAGGTGAAAAGAGATTTTTTGATATTTTTTTTTTGATTGGAGGTTTAACGACCACCGTGAGCAACTCAATGGGCTATAAGCAGGCACCTGCCCCTAATTTAGGGTCACTGGTTCCAGGGAAGGGAGAGATCCAGTGCCGTAAGACAAACACAACATCCATGCCTCACGGGATTCGAACCCGGACCCCTTTCGAACGAATGATCAGAGGCCACCGGGGCGGCCTCTAGTATATTACTTGGTAGCATTAGTAATTGGGAACAGCGAAGGTCATGGACTTTGCAGTGTGTGTAAGATAGTGCGAGTGACAAAGCCTAAGTACGTATTCTCGTTTGGACCAGAGCCGGCTGGATCATAGGAGTAACCGGGGCAGTCTACCCGGGCCCCGCGCCTTCAAAGGGCCCCACAGTTTAGGAAAAAAGTCCTTTTCGGTGGAATTTTTAACAAATATAATTTTGTGTGTGTAAGTTTTAGGGTGCGATGCCCTTAAAAAGATGTTTTTTAAAAGTTTTTTTTCATTCCCCCTATTTTCGAATAGATTATCGCCCTTCGCCGTACAAATACTGAGATTTGCGGATTTCAATGGATTATTTTAACTACCTTAATATTTTCCGCACTCACCAAATAGCAAATTAAGTTTCGTTATTTTGTGGCCCTTAATCTTATATATTTAACAATTCGCGTGCAAACCAGATATTTAAATTTAAAGAAATAAAAAGAATAATATTAAAGTTGGTTTCGGGCTACACATAGAGGTCATTTATTCAGTGACTTTAAAAACATTACTAGAAATAAAAAAAATAAATCATATGTGAGCGCGTATAAAATTTTAAAACGTCACTAATTTGTCACTTACTTCACTTTCCATTAAAAATCATGCATCAGGGAAAAAAACTACTTATACGAATTTATTTTAGAGCGATCCTTATTATTTTCTACACAAAAATACTCTCAATCCAAACATTTTAGCTACGCAGGTATCTTTTTTACGCTTTCCAACCGTAGGTTGACGAAGCGTATATGGTCCAGCTTTGTCCGTCAGTCTGTCCGCACGATAACTCGCGTAAAATTGGTTCGATTTCGATGAAACTTTAGTATGTGGTAGGGGACAACCTGAGTCCGAACCATATGGAAAATGGGCGAAATGGGATAAAAGGTCAGGACCTAGGAGCGGAATTCACTGCATCGTCTTCATTGTCTTATTATTATTGTCCTATTCCATTGTCTTTATGATAATTTTCGTTATGACCTACTACAGAGGTGAAGCACATGTCATAGCTTACGCAAAAATGCTTCGATTGCAACAAAACTTTATCATATTGTTTCGGAGGTATACTGACCGGTTCTGTTGAATATAATCGAAATGGGGTCAAAGGTCAGGGCACAGGAGCGAGATTTATTCCACAGCCATTATCCTCATAAATTGAGTAATGATTTCTGGTACGTTGGAAAGCGCATACTAATCAATAATGCATTGCATGATTTTACTAACTTGTTATCATTTTGTGAGGAAGTTTTTAGAAGAGTCATAATACAACCTCGACCCCATTTCCCCGGAAAGAAACTTGAAATCGTAGAGTTTAGCAGTTTTTACTCTCTCTCAGAACTTTCAATCCATATGATGGCCTTTTTTTAAGCTTAAAGCAAATATTTCTTTGAGGTAATCATTTTGTCTTTATGATAATTTTCGTTATGACGTACTACAGAGGTGAAGCACATGTCAAGACAGAAAAGTTGCAGCGATAAATTCCGTCGGTGTAGCTTAATTGGTAAGACATTCGGCTCCGGAAGTAGAGGGATGGGGATTCGTCCCCGTCAAATTTATGAATTTCACATCGTGTACGAACATTTTTCACATAACGACTTTATTAAAATACGTGATTTATTTCCTAGTGCCAGCAATGAAATTTTGCTCCGGACCCCGCAAAAGTTCTATCTGGCACTGGTTTGGACCATAAACAAAAACTCGTAAAGATGTAGTGCTTTTAGTTCTGTTTCGATGGGTTATTTTGGGATTTTTCACCCTTTCTCGTTTCATCACGTGTAAGATATACGAATGCCAGTTTCGTAGGTTTCTTTTCGTCACTTCGCGTATTCTTTGAGAAAGGGCCGAAGAGTAAATAAAAATTTCATTTCGAACGCTAGGCATTCCTCCTAAATCAGAAAATTTTAGGCTGCATTTGAGATTTATGTAGAGGATTTTAAGAGGAAGGTAGTGCAGTGTCTGACCCCAGATCTTAAACAGCCTTTAGAAGTAGGAAGCTAATAGATTGGGGCTTAAGTGCCCGACAGGAAAGCCACATGGAAGAGTGACCGCATTTCTAAATGTTGTGTGTGTGTGTATATATATATATATATATATATATATATACCACAGCAATCCCTACCCTTAAGTCTTCTTGAGACCAGAGCCGCCGCTTCTCCAAGCTTTTTTCAGATCAGAGCAACCGCCCTACCACCGAAGGTGATCTTCTGGATCCGCTACTGCACAAATGTATTCTTTACGAATTACAAGCCTTTGTGTTTTATTCACGAGCACTTAACATAATTAATGTACCAAATATATACAAATGAATTCGTTTATTAATTAAAAAAACCCGAATTTTTTTTATTTTTTTTAGAGTGCAGCTTCTTACCACGAAAAATTCCTTCTCACAAGAATAAAGCGTTTTTAGATTTTAGTTAGTTTCGTACTTTCTCAGTTATAAAAAATCACAAAAACTACTTTCTAATTTTTGTTTACTGAGGAAGTCCGCTTTTTTTTAATTCGAGCAAGACTAAGAATAATTTGTATACAGAAATTATCGGAAAGTACCATGAACACCTCAGACACAATTCATAAGACAGCAGAAGTCCAACAACTAATACTGAGTTGTACTGCAGCATACATAAGATTTCTTTCTTTTGTAATAAGAGGCACTGAAAATGCGGAAAACTTCAAAGTAACATATCATAAGCTCAATCCTCGCCAAGCAGGATCAACTCGAGCGACTCCACTGATTCTTAACTAAGTATAATATTTCGAGAAAATTTATGGCGATCGTCCCATGATGCATCATAGTCTTCATAAGAAAATTTTGATGCTTTGCTGTTGCTGCAGTTTAAGTTGTACTATCAGTATGGGCAGTGATCCATATTTGTGTAATGAAATGCTAAGTAACATAAGTATGTTCACCAGAATACCTTTTAGTAAACGCTGGTGATATATTAAATAGCATTGGTGTGTGAGCTTAATGTGAAAAAATAATTATTTTCTGAATAATTTTGCATGGATTGTCCAAGTACTGATCACAATTTTGTCGCAAATATAGAGAGTGACAATTCTACCTTTGCATTAAAAAGAAGAACATAAAAGTTTAATGGTTTATTACCAATTATAAGATTTCAGGAATCTTTTTGCATTGGCTGCTATTTATTTGAAAATAAGGAGGGGGGGGGATTTTTGTGAAAATTATACTTCGTCGCTATTTAAAAACACACCGTAATTTTGTACTCATTGTTTTTCAAAAAGAAAACAGAGAAAACTTTTCGCATTAGAATTTTTTGCCTTGATACCAAATTTTTTTGTTTTACGCGTTATCAAACACACAGCACAACACTTTTCGAGTTATGTACTACATTAAAGAAAAAGCAAACCATGTTTTTGCTATTAATTGCATTTAACAAAAAAAGTGTCTAGCAGTATTTGCGTTATGTGAAAACTGTGCAGTTCTCATTGGATTATTGTGAAACAACGAGTAGTTGTTTCTTCATCGGTATAAACAATAACACAAAAATGCCAAATTATTTGCTATTGTTTTTAAAGAGAAGCAATCTTTAAATTATGTTTTACTTTGCTAAACGAAAATAACGTAAGACATTTCGTACCGTTTACCGACGGAAAAAAAAAAGAAAAAGAAAAAGAAAAAGAAAGACGGAACCCAGTCAGTAGGAGTTACATCAATGTGATCACCGATTGATCTCCCGTATTACGTATGAAGAGTTTTTTAAATATCCACATTTTTTTCTTTTTCTTATTCTTATAATTTTCTTTTTTCACATTTTTTTCTTTTTCTTATAAAATTTTAAACTGTGAAAAATATAAACATGGGGTTAAAATGTTGTTATAATATCAAGATGTGTATATCCCATCCCCAGGGATTTTCTATTACATATACCAACGTCCAGTTCCTGCAGATTCCTTGGTTTTTGAGGACTGCTTTGCCTGAAATTTTAGGTTTTATAAAATGTAGTACAAAGTGTAAAAATTAAAAAAAATAACACCAAGGTGCACGCGCTTGGTGGCTTTTTGATGCACTTGAAATTTAATATCTGTGACATAATCGAGTTACTTGGACTTTCTGAAATCCGTCATTATAAAAGATACTGAACTTGATCCAAGATAGCCTAACTTCGCTGCATAAGAAATTAGCATTGTGTGGAGAAGCAGGTCTTGCTGGGTAGAGCAATTTCTGGAAATATATCGTCCTTCTGAGAGTTTGGCCGTAAAGCTTTTCATTCTGATCAAGATCTATCGAATTTCTCAACAGTCAAAGTGGTTTGAGGGGCTGGCTTCTGACCGTTCACTCCACATGAGCCTGAGTTCGAATCCCGTTGATGCATGGATGGTGTGTTTATATGATGACGCCGACTCTGTCGTTACGCTGGAACCAATGGCGCTAAATTGAGGACGGGAGAATGCATATAGTTCTGTGAGTTGCTCACGGTTTGGTCGCAATTAATTAACTCCACAGAATGAATTAACAGGCGGTTCAAAACATATTGCCCAAAACATTTTAATTTTATAATTCCAATAAAGTAGCAGGGCAACGTATGACGTATATTATCTATTTTAACGTTTTGTTTTTGGTTGCTATATCTTAGGTATTTCTTTGGGTTTTTTTTACAAAATTTTGCTGAGAAAGAAGAACGGACTACTGAACCCACCTAACTGAAATTATTATGAGTTTTTTATGCTATCTGTAATGTAAATTTTTTTTATCCTTCGATTACACTTTACGAACTTAGGTCAGGACTGACTACCCGATAGTTTCTATTGATGTGGCAACACTGGCAGCGGATCAGAATTAAAGCAAGACAAAATCTGGACTCACTGTGCAATAGATAAGAGATGAAGAGATTGTAGTCAGAGATACACTCTTCTTTGCTGTTTTGATGGTTACAATGACAACAGGATATTCTGTTTATTATAAATTGTAATTAGTCCTTATAAATCTGCATTAATAACTATTAACGCCAGTTTCTGTTATTTAATCTGTGTGTTGTCAAGTCATCTTCAATCTGTTAATTGGCGTTGTGCAATGTTCATGCATCTAATACATTCGGTCCAGTGTGTTCAAGAATGCATTTCTGCGAGAAATGGTATAAACCACTTGTAAGTGTTTTCCTTTCTTTAGTACCTTTTCACGATGTTCCTGGACGGTTTGGTTTAAGCGCGAAGTCAGGTTTAAGCTTTTTAATGGCTGTAATTTAACTGAAAACTCTACAAACGATAACATAAAACACGATGTTTTTTCTAGCACAATGCGGCTTATAATCCGGCAATCATGCAGGCTGTTTTTGGAGATCTTGTATTATGTGAAGAAAACATAGATCAATGAATTTCCAGAGTTCTAGTGTATTTATATTACAGGGTGATTGTAAACTCCTTCAACAGAACAAAAGGGGTGATAGTACACATCAAGACGAACAATATTTGCAAAGGAACCTAAGGCCGCATATCACTCCTAGTGCCAAAAACGTGTAAAGTTACATATCCAGGTTGAGCTTTCAACAGTGAAAACAAAGAGACATACCTAATTTATAAGTTACACAATTCCAATCGCATCAGAGAAAGACTCAAGAGAAGATGGCCTCCAAGGGCTTTGTTGCACAGCCCAAACTGGCGTCCAAGGGCTTCGTTGCACAGCCCACACCGGCGAATGAAGGACTTTCGCACCCTCTCGTAGACTCCCGGTGTGGTGTTGATCTTGTCCGCAGCAACAGCGATTCGCGAGACGAGATCTTCCAGTGCCTCTCGTCGCGCGAAAAGCTGTTTTCATGTGCCCCCAGAAGAAGATGTCCAGTGGATTAAGGTCCGGGGAGCGTGGAGGCCAAGCCACAGATCCACCTCATCCAATCCACCGCCCGGGATATGTCGCATTCCTCCGTGGCAAAGTGTGCTGGAGCCCCATCATGCATAAACCACACGTTCCTCCGTGTTGTTTGCGGAACATCTTGCAACATACCGGGACGCACTTGCTCCAGGAACACACGGTACCCTGCGCCAGTCAGACGTATACGTCAATTCTCATGTGATGTTCGCACAGTAATATCGGCTGCGTTTTTAAATGTTTGCTTCTCATCGTCTACACACGTGTTCAGCGCACCTGATTTGTATCTTGTGATTCTCGTGCACTGGTTGGAACTCAGTGTGCCTGCTGGACGTTTCTCGAACGTGCTCTTTTCTGGCACTAGGAGTGGAATGCTGCCCTAGGTTCCATTGCAAATATTGTTCGTCTTGATGTGCACTATCACCCCTCTTGTTTTGTTGAAGAAGTTTACAATCACCCTGAATATACTGTATATCAAAGTGAGGAAATGGGAAAATGTGACTGTTTCCGTCCGCGAATTGTTCAACTACTTCAAAATGGCCTAGAGATCTGGAAATTGGTATGCTAATTGGTCTTAAGTTCCGGATACCTAGAAAAGTCCGAAGACCAAAAAAATCAAAATGGCGATTTTGGAATATTGCTTGAATTTTTTGCGAATTGTTCGACCCTGGTAAATGACCTAGAGATCTGAAAATTGGTAAGCTGATTGTTCTTAAGGTACCGGAGACCAAACAAAATCAAAATGGCGGCTTTGGAACATTGTCTGCTTGAATTTTAGCGAATAGTTCGACCACCTGTAAATGACCCAGAGATCTGAAAATTGGTATGCTGATTGGTCTTGAGATTCGTATACCTAGAAAAGTCTGAAAACCAAAAAAAAAAAAAAAAAAATCAAAACAAAGTGTCTGCAATGGGGTGAGGGTGCTTGCAGTGGGGTGAGGGTTTCTGCAGTGGAGTGAAGGTGTCTGCAGTGCGGTGAGGGTGTCTGCAGTGGGGTGAGGGTGTGTGTGTGTGCTTGTATGAGAGAGTGGGATGCCATGGATCTTTTCTTCTCTCTAATCTATGTAGGGATTGACTTTTGTAGTGTTACCTCTTACTAGTTCAGAGAAAGGGAGATTCTGAACGCGCTTAGTCTTCATTTTTCTCTCTTTCCAAAAGTTATATTTTTCGATAATTGTCAAAGTTTAGTTAATATTTTTAGGCTTACATTCAACTAAATATTTTCAATAATATCTCATTTCATTATTTAATTTTCACATTTTAATAAAATACAATAGAAAGACAAAATAATGCCAAATGGCACATCACGGGCTGGGTCGAGTGTCTGATATTTGAAACGGGCCGAGCTCCCCAAATTAGGCCAGTGCAGACCTCGTTTTCACTGCCTTTTGCCTAGGCCAGTTTATGAGCGCAGAACACTCTTTTAATGGTGCACAAGACAGTGGAATGATCACAGACACATTTAACAGCAATTTTTGAATCTGAAAAAACTAAAAACATAATGTTCCCTGCCTTTTGTATAGGCACGTTTCTGAGAGCAGAACACTCTTTTAATGGTTATGAAAGTCTTATTTCACTCTTTTAATGGTTATGAAAATCATGACTTCTTTATGAAAATCACTTAGCCGACGACAGATGGAAATCTGTTGTGATTGTTGATGAAGCACGGATCTACTTAAATGACTGTAACAGAAAACAGTTGATTTACTAACGCCCAAGAGTAGGACGAATTCTTATAAACTTGGTTCTAAGAATCCAAAGAAAGTTTCAGTAAACGATTCATGACTATTGCCGGTTTCTCGTACAGTGGAAAATTAAAGGTAAGAAAAGTTGAAAAGAATGTTAAAATCAATTCTACATATTACCAGATAATGTTTTCCCTCCCACATTTAAAGAGGAAATACCATTCCTTTATCAACATAGCCTTCAAAGAGTAGAACTCCATCAGAATAAGTATACCAGTCATACATACAAATCTACCACTCTATTTCTTGAAAAAATTAAAAAAGAGACGGATATCAAGTCTATAACATTTGCTCATATTCCTTCAAAGTCCCCTGATGTGTCACCAATGGACTATTGCGCCTTCGAACTGCTAAAAGGAAAACTCAGAAAAATACCAAAAATGAAAACAAAAAGAGATGGTTATCAAGTCTATACCTTTGCTCATATTCCTTCAAAGTTCCTTGATGTGTCACCAATGGACTATTGTGCATTCGGACTGCTAAAAGGAAGACCCCAAAAAATACCAAAAATGAAAAAAAGAGGCGGGTATCAAGTCTATACCTTTTGCTCATATTCCTTCAAAGTCCCTTGATGTGTCACTATTGTGCCTTCGGACTGCTAAAAAGAGCGCTTCCTAAACGCAGACCTAAAACAATGATTGGACTATGGAAATCAGGGGGAAAGGAGTGGAATAAAATATCACTACACTACTTATTTTAAGAAATGTCCTATTATCTTGGAAATCTAGATGTAGATTCGTAGTCCAGAGAAAGGGCTATATCAGATAGAACATTTAAAAAATAAATAATTTTATTTTAAACATTAATTATAGTGCTGGAAAATCGTTCCAAAAATGTGTGAACATCCTCTGTGTATATATAATTTGTACACGTTAGGAGGCTTTCGTCGAATTTTACTTTCTGAAAAACTATCTGTAATGCCATTATAACCAATCTTCGCTGTCATATCACTATTAAAGCAAAGTGAAGAAAACTGTGACAGCTTTTTTTGCTTAAGAAACGATCTAAAAGACGATTTTAGCCACTTCAATAATAAAAAAGACCAATGGACTATTGTGCCCTATTGCAATTAGTTATGGGAATTGTTAAAAATATTCTCAGTGCGGTTTTCGCATTAGCAAATGAAGGCGATAAATTCAGATCCTTTAATGTTTTGAACATTTATAAAAATACGTTGGACTTTCTTTAAATCTCCTAAATCTGTCGGTTAACATTGCAATAAAAGTTTTGCGTCATTATGTAATGAAGTATTACTAATCACTACCGAGCGGCAATTTTCTATTTTCCGTAGGCAGAAGTTAGTATTTTTAGAATACGGTAGTGAAATTTGGACGCCCCCTGAAGTGAGGAGACGGGGCAGCTGCCCTGCATGTCTCTGTGATAGTCAGGCGTTGGTTATGGTAAAAAAAAGGGGAACTTTACGGACATTTTTTCTAATCTGAATTTTCCGTTTGTAAGAGAACTGGATTTAAAATTCTATGACGTAACTGCCACTTCTCAGCTTTTTCACATGCTCAGTTTTCTAGCAAATTTCCACATACCGTATTTGCTTTTATCATGGCGTCTTTATTCTCAGAAAATGACGGTTGTTTTCGGATTGGAGTGGAACCTGACTAAGATTTTCAGTGCATTTTCATCTGTTAAACTGCATAAAATTTTATTTGCATATTGAATGTTTTGTCAGACAAAAGAGAAAGGTTCTTTTTCTATCGCACAGAGGAAAGCATAACCGATTGTTCCGGGTTTTCTTGACATTGAGTTTTCTGTAAGATGGCAGCAACACATGTTATAATGAACTACATAAAAATAAAAAAAGAAAGGAAAAATGATTTAACTTGTGTGTTGTCGAGCTATCTACAATGCATTTGAATTTTCTACCAGCTTTCACGTGATGCAGAAATATCGCGAAGCATTCAAATTCCGAGTCTTTTTTGTCAAAAGAAGTACTATGCACCGAAACCGTCTGCGGTAGCGCTTTTGTTTTTCCAGTTTTGTGATACGGGGTACTGTTTTAACATTTACATATGTTTCTAAGATGTTTTTTATTTGTGAAATTCGCTTACTTTTCGTTTGTCTGTACGTATGTATGAAAGAAAACGCACGCGCGTGCGTATGCGTGTGTGTTTATCTCTGCTTTAGTGTCAGTACTGCAACCTCCTGGTTTTCCAGGTCACCCACAATGTATCACCTTTCGGTCAGAACTTTTTTTTTCATCAATATCGTGTAAAATTTATACTCTATAGTGCTCATCATTCTGGATTGATTTTACTCTCTGTATTACCAGAGATTCATGCTGCCTCGCCAGATTTCTACTGCACTTAACTGTTGTCATGCAAACGTTGCACCGAATCCTGTAATTAACGTAGCGCAAGCTGCACATTCTGCTAATTTCTCATCACCTGTCTTTTGAATCTATGTCTGCAAGCTCGAATTCTGTATTATTCCTTGCTTCAATACTGTGCAAAATTAATATTGTATAACGCTCTTCAAGATGAATTGTTCCTATTCTTTGCTTTGTCAGAGACTTTTGTTGCCTCACCAGACACTCGATTGTATTTAACTGTTTTTTTACTATCATCAATGTACAGAACCGTGTAAATAAGCAGTAGCGTAAGCTACAAGCATCTGTAAATATTTTTTTGTCATACATCATTTGAGATGATTTATTCAAGCACATCTATTGTATCTTTCTTCTAATAAATACTGTGTGAAAACTGTGAAACGCAAACTCACTTGCGCCGCATAAATGCTTTGTTAAAAGTGAGATGACCCTTAATCGTTTCTACTGGGTGACGGGCATCTAGAACGATCTATGTTTCAAACAGGCATTTTGTGTAGTCATTTAGACAATGAAAATTCAAAAAAGGAAAAAGAACTATCATTTCCTTTTTCCTGAAATGTGATTTAGAGATTCTCGTGAAGCTGAACTTCATATCCCTGATTTTCTTCCTCTATAAATTAATAAATAGGAAAAGAAATGCATTTACGTTTTGAATATCAAACATGCCGAATTATCACTCTGTTAATGCAGCAGTGTCAGCTCTATGCAGAATTTACTATATATGTCATTCTTCCGTAGTGAAGAGCAATACGTTTGATTCAACAGGGTACAAATTTAATTAAACAAAATGAAAATGTTTAATAGGAAAAATTGAAAGAAAGGCTGGGGTTCCAAAAATCATAAAATAACATTCGAAAAACTAGAGAAATTTGCCTCATTTTTAGGTACTGGGCAGTGACTAGATATTTGAGTGACAAGTTAGCAAAATAATGCAATGCACTGATTATTATACGCTTTCCAACATACCAGAAATCATTACCCAAGTTATGAGGATAATGGCTGTAGAATAAATCTCGCTCCTGGGCCCTGACCTTTGACCCCATTTCGATGATATTAAACAGAACCGGTTCAGTATACCTCTGGAACAACATGATAAAGTTTTGTCGCAATCGAAGCATTTTTACATAAGTTATGATGCATTAGGGCCATGGAATGGATTCTGCTCCTATGTTCTGACCTTTGACCCCATTTCGATGATATTCATCAGAATGGGTTCAGTATACGTCCGGAACAACGTACTGAAGTTTTGTAGCAATAGAAGCATTTGTAGTCAAGTTATGAGGATAATAGCGTAGAGAAAATCTCGCTCCTGTGCCCTGACCTTCAACCACATTTCCATGATATTCGAAGGAACCTGTTCACTGTACCTCCGGAACAACATGATAAAATTTTGTCGGAATCGAAGCATTCTTACGTAAGTTATGATGCATAAAGGCGATGGAATGGATCCCACTCCTGTGTCCTGACCTTTGACCCCATTTCGCGCATTTTCAATATGGTTTGTACCCAGGTTATCCCCTATTACATACTAAAGTTTCATCGAAATCGAACCACTTTTACGCGAGTTATCGTGCGTACAGACAGACGGACAAAGTTGGAGCATATACGCTTCTTCAACCTACGGTTAGAAAGCGTAAAAAACGATAACAGGGTTTTCTTTTTAATTTCTTTTTTTAATAAGAAATTACAATTTTTTGTTTTGAGTATTACTATCGATAAAGTTGCGAAACAAGTTTCGCAGCTGGAAGTAGAAGCCACGTTATGTTCAGTCACATTCTGGACACGATCCAACGTTTTCAGCTAAATGGAATTTGAAATTCTGCTAGCGGAATACACGTTCTACAGACGTTTTGACACCTGCAAACCACCAAAGGATTCGAATGCTGTATGTAAGAGACAAAGCAACTTGCTGAGAATAAAAGGCTGAAACATAAATATGTAAATGAGATGTACACACAAGAGAAACTAAGAAAATTGGTTAAAAGAGACAGAGAGACAAAGAAAAGGTTTAATGGATAAGTAAGATCTCGTGTCCAAAAGGCCAAGAACGACAAAAGAGACCAACAAGCTTAATCAGAAGAAAAAGCTTTTGCTGGATAAATAAAATCTACACATACGATACCAAGAGGATCAATGAAAAAATCTGTTCGTGGATAAATAAGATGAGGAAACAAAAGGCTAAAAGACGATTTATGAAAAAAACAGGTCGCTAGCGGATGAATCAATCAGGTGCTTATATACACTGATAAGCCATTACATTAAGACCTTCCCCAGCATAGAGAAATGAGCGCGCCTGGAGACCGAACGGTGGAGTACGTGAAGTGCACAGAGCAATATATAATACAACCCAAGGACTTGCTTTCGGTTAGTAAAGTGTCCGGAGTCAGAATGTGACAAGCTGCCGATTTATCGAAATTTGATAAAGGACACATTTTAATGAAACGGCGCCTTGGAACTACGATCTTGAAAATGGCGCGGTTTGTGGGTTGTTCACGTACCGATGTAGTGAGTACGTATCAAAAGTGGTGCGCAGATGGCCAAACGACGAACCGTCGTCTGGCCGCGTGTCGTCCGCAGCTCATTGATGCCAAAGGGAAGCGGAGATGTCCCTCGCGTTTTGTTTACAGCGACAGCAGGGCAACAGTGCGACAAATCTCACCCAGCTACAACAGTGGTGACCAGGGCAATGTGTCACAGCACACAGTTCATCGCAGCTTTCTGCGCATGGACCAGCGTAGTCGAAGACCCAGCAGGGACTCCATGCTCACTTTACGTTATCGCCAACAACGTATGAAATGGGCCCAAGATCAGCAAGATTGAACCGTGTATGATTGGGAGAAAGTAGCCTGGTCTGACGAATCAAGATTCCTGGTACATCGCGTAGACGGCCGAGCGCGGAAACGTCGATTACCAACGGAGGCTATGGTAGCTGGATGCACTGTTGGGCGGAAACAGGCAGGCAGCGGCGGTGTTATGATGTGGGCGATGTTTTCTTGGGACACTGTAGGCCAATTATCCCAATAGCACAATTTCTGACAGCGGTCAGGTATCTGAACATCGTTGCGGACCAAATTCACCCATTCATGGCAACTGTGTTCCCTGCTGGTGATGGACATTCCAACAGGATAATGCGCCATGCCACACTGCCAGAATCGTCAAGGAGTAGTTCGAGGAACATGCTGGTGACTAAATGCCCGGGCTTCCAAATTTTCCTGACATGAACCCAATCGAACATTTGTGATTCCACTTGGAAAAGTGGGTTCTCGCTAAATCACCACCACCAATCCAAAATGTACAGGAACTGGAGAACCTGCTGTTAACATTGTGATGCCAGATACCCCAGGATACCTATCGCCACCTAATCGAATCGATGCCTCGCTGAGTGGCCGCTGTTTTGCGGGATAAAGGGGGTCCTACAGCTTATTAGGTAGGTGGTCATAATGCAATGCCTCATCAGTGTAAGAGATCAAAATTTTTTGAGAAAAAATGGGTATGAATGGATGAATGAGATATGCAGGAAACATACCAAGAATTCTTAAAGCAAGAAAAAGGCTTTGAGTTGTCTGCAACCTTTGTATGTCTCTTTTAGTTAAGGTCCACGTCTCTGCACCATACGTAAGCACTGGAAGGATGCATTGATCAAACACTTTTCTTTTAAGACATAATGGCATATTGCTCTTGAAAATTATGCTGTTTCTTCCAAAAGCTCTCCAGGCAAGTTTTGTACGCCGATTAATTTCTTCATCAATGTGACCCTCACTTGACAATGGCACACACAACAGCAACTAGGGCCTCTGTGAATCTTGGAGAGGTGCAAGCTAGTTCTGTGTGACATTGGCTAAAAGACCCCAACTCACTGGGTTTTGTTCCAGAATCCTTAGGTTGAATGACCAACTGGAACCCTCAGCTGTGGGCTAATCCCCCACACTGATGTACTTACCTGATTAAAAAGACAAAAAGAAATATTAAGAATGACTCAAGTGTGGGATATGGTAGACCTACCACACTTGAGAAAGACGGTCCACCACGGAATCGACCTGGACTTTCTAAACGGCGTATAGTGTACATCGGTTTGAACGACGTCGAGTTGCTGCCACCGCGTGATATGGCCAACAGGCAATCCAGTAGACGACATTTGGATGACTTTACCCGAGGTCGCGTCATTGGGAAGTTGGAAGAAGGTCGAAGTGTGACTTGTGTGGACGAAGAGTTCGGGATCGCTCACCATCGTTTCACGAGCTTAGAGAGAATTTCAGACGACAGGAACAGCTGTCCGAGAGTTTAGCAGTGGTCGTCCACGAGCAACCATGGCGGCGGACGACAGGTATATTGTCCTACAGGTGAGAAGACACAGACGGCAGACAGCGGGAGAAATCGCAAGGTACATGCAACAGACAACTGGACGTCCGTTATCGCGTTTTGCCATGGCCAGGAGGCTGCACAAAGGTGGTCTATTTGCACGACGACCAGTACGGTGTGTGCCATTAACGCCTGCTCATCGGAGACGGCGGTTTCTGTGGTGTCAGGAACACAAGAACTGGACACATCGGCAATGGTATCGAGTTTTCTTTACGGATGAGAGTCGATTTAGTCTGACGAGCGATTCTGGACGCATACACATCTGGAGAGAGCAGGGAACACGCAATCACACCTCCAACATCATCGAAAGGGACCGGTTTGAAGGTGGCGGAGTTCTCGTTTGGGGCGTTATCATGCTTGGTAGCCGTACTGACCTCCACATCTTCCAAGGAGGTTCAGTCACTGATGTCCGTTATTGTACCGAGGTTCTTCTGCCTCACGTGCGTCTGTTTAGAGGTACTGTGGGTACTGATTTCCTCTTCATGGACGACAACGCTACACCTCATCGTACAGTGGCTGTCGCAGAGCTGTTGGAGAGTGAAGATATTCAAAGCATGGATTGGCCCGCAAGGTCCCCGGACCTAAATCCAATCGAACACGTGTGAGCGCTTGGCAGCACGTCACCAGCCGCCAGCAACGATTCCGCAGCTGCGATTGGCACTACAAGAGGAATGGACCGTGATGCCTCAATAGCTCCTTGACAACCTCGTCCTCTGCATGGACAGACGTTGTAAATCCCGCAACGCAGTCAGGGGTGATCATATCCCCTACTAAAGACTGGATGTTTCTTGGCAGCCGCCTGTCACATGGACGTTTCTGTCTTCTGTCTAGTTGTGCTCGAAGCTACCTTTTCAATAAAGTGCCTTTGTATCATATGAAAAACTTGTTTGGACGGTTTTGCTCACTTGTCCCATATTCTTACATCTTGGGGATATTATGGTATGATTTGAGTCGATGTGGAGCACTTCTGCACGACGTTACATTCGAAGAACCGTCTCGTCCTTAATGTTTGCACGCCAGTGTATATACGTCAATGGTAGGGCCTAACAGTGCTCCAGAACAAGGCCGGTGCCATGGGAAAGGGATGGTCTTATCGGAGTTTGAATGAGAAATGATTATCGGCGCAAAGAAGAAGACGAGGATCACCGTCTCAGCAACCGCTGACATTACTGGCCGTTTGAGGGACGCAGTGAAGGTGCAAAGTAAATGGCCCAGAGAGGGACACCATCCATCTAACGTTCCATAAAGGGGAGACCATCACCGCTTGATGGTCGAAGTAAATCTTGTTGGCAAGTGTTGTCCGGAACAACAGAGACGGCTGGTGTTCTCTCAATTAACGGCAGACAAAAACTAGGGCGCACAGAGAAACATTTTTGAGTGCACAATGTATCGGGCTCTCTTGCTGTTTGTTGGGCATAAGAAGCCTGCAGCCAGATCATTTGCCTATGTTGACAGACTGTCATGGAGAGCGCCACGTGTGTGCGCTTGGGAGCGACGTGACTGGGGACTGGACGACTGGGAAAAAGTCGCCTGCTCCAGGTCCAGTTTCAATATGCTAATGGATGAGTCCTTATTCTACGTCCCGAGTGCGAAAAGCTGCAACCGGACTGCGGCGTTGAACGGATTGTTCGCAGGTCGCATTCTCCCCGTTGGGAACAACTTCACCGATAGATCCTTCTTATGTATTGTTTTGCACCAAGTGTTGCCCTACATGCGTATCAAGGTGGCACTGGAGTAGGTGTCAACACCCAGTGTCACGCAGACGGCAATTGTGTAGAAATGTTTTCAGAATTATGGCAAAGCATTTTGTGTGCTCCCCTGGCAGCTAAATTTCCCTGACTTGAATCCCACCAAACATATGTGGGATGCAGTGGAAAGCAGCATTCCCTAGTCTACGTCAGAGTGTCTCCGTCGCTGTACTCCGGAACGTCATTTTATACAAAATACCTTCGTAAGCCTTTCTCGGTTTAGTAGAGTTGATGCTACACGGAGTGAAAGCTGTTATATCGCAGGAGAAAGCCAGACCAACTACAGCTAGGTAGGTAGTCATAATATTATGGCTCACGAGTGTAAGATGCACATGAAGAGGTCAAACATTTGATGATAAGATCTTGATTTGTGAATAAAATAGATGTTCATATTAAATGCCAAGAAGCATAAAAGACTAAGAAGCTTTATGATTAAAAAAATACTGTTTGTTGGTAAACACGGTACGTATGTAAATGAAAAAGATTCAAGCAAGAGAAAAAGCTTGCCGAGAAAAGAGAGGCTTTGAGTTGATGAATTGGATGCACAGAATTAAAAAAACACACATAAGGAATAAAAATTTTTCACGAGAAAGAAAAGGGAGTTACGGGAAAAGTAACACAAATTTAAGTGACTAAGAAGCAAGTAAGAGACCAAGACATTCGTAGAAAAAAATAAAAGGGCCGTCAGTGGATAAATAAATATATGTACAGGGGAAGTTAAGAAACCTGAGCAAAAAAAATAAAATAAAATAAGGCACTGTTATGGAATAAATCAGATGCTCGTAGAAGGAGCCTAGGATCAGGTAAGCGACGAACAACCTTCCTGAAAAGAAAAGAAAAGAAAAGAAAAGAAAAGAAAAGGCTATCAGTAATTAAATACGCTTATAAATTTTGCAGGTAAGCTACCAAAGACTTACCGAAAAGAGTACGGTTAGTGAATGCAAAACACATGTGACGTATACCTCTAATTTAACCTTCCTTTTGAGTTCCTGTTCCTATCTGAATTTGGTTTCTTCTAGTTAAATATTTTCTAACTTAACGCCACAGAGTTTCTCCCGATGTATTTGAAGTTGGCAATCCTGAGAGCGGGCCAGAGGGCAGTAAGCCTGAGATCAGTGTGAGATGAGCAATGCTTCTTAGACAATTCTTAAATAATGTTTGTTGAATGATTCATTTCTATGTAACAAGGCGACAGCGAGCGAAAGTTTGTAAGCTAAGAGCATAACGAGATAACTATAACTAGATGTTGGATTGAATAAAGTGTTCTTGTGATTTGATTTGAAGCCAACATGTGTTTCCTGGCTATGTGTGTTCAACTTAGATGACCAGCCATAACAGCAAATAAAGTGGATTGATTACATGTAAGTTGATTCATTTCGTACCCCTAGATGTTAGTCTGAAAATGCGTTTCGTATAAGTGTTTTCTGGGTAAATGTGTTCAACTTGAATGACGTGCAAATAAGGTAGATTATATTGATTCATTTCATACCCTTAGATGTTAATCTGAAAATACATGTCGTGTACAATTAAGTATTTCAGCTTCAACGAGTAATAAAGCTATCCGGGTTCTAGAGTGAAGCCAATTCATTTAAAGTTAAACATTACGAGAACTAAACTTTTGGTGCTTTGCAGTGTAGTCAAGTTAATGCCAAAGATACAAATCAACAACCCGATGAAATCAATAACGTTATAGACGTAAAATCAAGAGGCCAAGAAAAATCAATACCAAAAAATGTCAATAAAATCAATTAAAATAAAAAAATCTATGATTAAATCAATAACATTATAGATGTAAAATCAAGAGACCTTTGGGACTAGAAACTTGCTGAAAAAAACCTCTTAGTAGATAAATAAGATGCTGAAGTAAAAGCCTAAGAAGCACACAAGAGACAAAAACGTTTTATGAGAACAAAAGTGTGTTAGAGACCAAGCAACTTGCTTAAATAAATGAAAACAGGCTTTTAGTGGATAAATTGGATGCATACGCAAATTATCAAGAAACTTGTTGAGAAAAAAAAAACTGTCTGTGCTTAAACAAGACTGATATAAGGACCAAGACGCCTACAGAAAAAAAGAAAAGGCATTAACGGAAAAATGAGATGGGCAAGTGAGTAATTAAGAAGCACGAACGAGACCGATAAGCTTGGTTAGAGCAAAGTTTGTTATTAGATAAATAAGACGATTGCTAGAGATTAAGCTATCTTTTTTTTAAAGAAAAAAGGCTAATTAGTAGTTAAATCAAATGCCCATGAAGAGATCAAGAAATTTGTTAAGACAAATATGGTTGTTAGCGCATAGAAAAGGCCAGAAAGCTTGTAGAAGAAAATATTATTAATGGATTAATCATATGCACACACAGGAGATCAACAAGCATGTAAGCTACCAAGAAACTCGATGAAAAAAATTCTATACAGTGGATAAATGATGTTAGTAAGTAAGATATGCTAGTAGATGACGAAATAATAATAAAAAATATATGCAAAGAAGATGCTCATGCAAGAGCCAAGAAGCACATCAGAAACCAAGAAGTTCGATGAAGAAAAGAAGCTTTTAATAAATAAGTAAAATGCTCTTGTAAGAGATCAAGAAACTTGCTCAGATAAAAGAAAGTGCGGAATTGGTTAAATGATATGTGTGCAGGATATGTCAAATAGCTTGAAGAAAAAATCTGAATGAATGAATAAGACATGCATGGAAGAAATCAACGAGCACATAAGCGAACAAGAAGCTTGTTGAGAAAGGAAGGATGTCAGTGATTAACTGCTATGCGTTCGTAATGATAGCAAGTGCTTAATAAAAAGAAAGGCTGTTAATGGGTAAATTAGGTAATTTCCTAGTCTCTTACATACATCTTATTTACCCCATAGCAAAATACAAGAAGAAGAACGTATGGGTCCAAGACGATGGTTGTGCGAGGGGAAAAAAAGAAAAACGTTACTTACGGAAAAATCAGATGCGCATGAAAGACATTAGAAAGCACGTAAAAGATCAAGAAGCTCGGAAGAACAAAAGTTTGTTAGCGGAAAAATAAGACGCATATGAGACACTAAGAAATCTGAATAGAGAAAAAAGAAAGATCTCTAGTAGATAAATCAGATGCCTATGGTAAGACCAGTAAGTATGTAAGAGTAGTGAAGAAAAGCCCTTTTTGCCGGTGGTGGCATTCAAAACCACGCCTTTTCGCTCCGGAGCTAGTTATTCTCCAAAATAAACTACACCGACGAAGCTTATCGTTGCAAATTTGCCGTCTGGACATGTGCGTCACCTCTGAGGTAGGTCGGTCAAATTTACCCCCGACGCCATCCTTGAGAAAGGTGAAGGCACGAAATTCGTAGGTTTCAGGACCGCTGCAAACCATGCTTGAAGTAGCTCACTGCAGAAGAAGGAATTCTCATTAATTCCAGAAAGATGTGTGGAGGAAGCATCACACATTTTTCGAACTTCGCAACCAGGAGAATCATTTTTCGTTCTGGAGCCAATGTAGTGAAACAAGCTATTTCGCCGGTGGTGGAATACGAACCACGCCTCCTCACTCCGGATCCAGTTGTTCTCCAAACTAAACTACACCGACGAAGCTTGTAGTTACAACTTTGCCATCTTAACACGTGCGTCACCTCTGAAGTAGGTACGTCACTGAGCCTCTACTTGAAGCCAACTTAAGAGGTAGGTTGTAGTTGGTACGCACTATTGTGGAAGGTAGGGTAGCCGGCTCAAACAGTGTCTCTTGCGGAACGCAAGAATGGTGTCAATCCGCGAAACATTCTACTCCTGCTATCTTTGTCATCAAGAATTATTCTCTCAGTGACCCTCCCCATTTACGTCCAATTTCGAAAAAAATGTTTCTCCTACAGTTGCTTAAGTACACCCCTCTTATTTTGCCGATTGTCAATCTATTGTGTCTGTGTTGCGAATGTTGGGAAAAGGCTTCTATCCCTACGACCCGCCCCCTTCCCCTCAAAGTTACATTTCCGAGATGGACAGGTAGGCGGGTGAAAGTGCGAGGCTCTTGATAGAGTAACTTCTCGAGTGTCTGTCTATTCCTAAAGCGTTCTGCCTTTCAAAAAAAAAATGTCTTAAAAGAAGTTTTGCCAAATAAATTGCTGAACATACAAAAATGATGATTTTGAGAAATAATTCTGTTGCTTTTCTCTCTAAACTCAGAAAAAAATAAACTTTTTTTAACGGAGGTACCTGTTCCGAACCTTCTACAATATACCGAAGTGCCAAAAGTCATGTGATAGCAGTATGCAACTTTTTAACTGGTGCTGATGTCGTATAAAGGCTTCGACGCACTCCACGAGTTTTGTCAGTTGCGAGGTGTAATCCCGTGAGTCAAGCTGAATAACAGCCAGTAGGATTATGGCAAGCCGACGTGAATTATTGGATATTGAACGAGGCATGGTAGTGGGAGTCAGACGGATGGGACATTCAATTTCCGAAGCTGTACGAACATTCATGGATCCACGGTGTCACGTGTGTACCGAGAATACCTCATGGAAGGCATTTCCACCCACCGTGGACAGCGCAGTGCACCACGGGTTCTGAATGACCGTGACCTGCGGCGTCTGACCAGGATTGCCCATGCTAACAGACAAGCGACACTGGCTCAAAACACATCCACATTCAATGCAGGAGGTACCAGAGACATATCCATCAGGTCAGTACAGCGTAATGTATCGTCCATGGGGTATGGGAGCAGGAGACCCACTAGAGTGCCTCTGTTAACACCACTACATTGGACACAGCGCCTCACCTGGGCTCATGAACACGGTAATTGGACCCTGGGAGCTACCAGTTGTTACGAGCTGATGGCAGTGTTCGGGTGTGGCGCAGATCCCATGAGGCCATGGACCCAAGCTGTCAACAAGGCACTGTGAAAGATGGTGGTGGTTCCATACATATGTGGTTTGTCTTTACGAGGCACGTTTGGGTCCTCTGGTCCTCGTAAACATGTCATTAACCGATAATCGCTTTGCTGCTTGGTGACCATTTTCAGCCCTTCATGGACTTCATGTACCCCAAAAACAATGGAATTTTCCAGGCGGACAATGCATCGGGCCCAAGTGGTTCAAAATTGGTTGGTTCGAGGAGCATTCTGGAGAGTTCCGACGGATGGTGTGGCCAGTGGCCACCATGTTCGCCTCACATGAATACAGTAGAGCACTTATGGGACGTGGTCGAAAGGTCCATTCGTACCCAAGATCCAGCATCTACAAATACCAAAGAACTGTGGGCGGCTGTTCAGATGGCATGGCTCAGCATCTCTCCAGAAGTCTTCCTGACACTTGTGAAATCGATGTCACGTCGAGTTGCTGCACTTCGCCGGGCTAGAGGAGGTCCTGCACGGTACTAGGTACGTATCCGGTGACTTTTGGTACTTCAGTGTAGTGTACTCTTCAGTTGACTTAGTGTATAAGAAACTTGCTGAGAAGAAAAGGCGTGGTTAGTTGTTAAATAAGATGCATGTAATGCATATAAGAAACTAAAAAGAAAGTCTACTAGTTTTTTAATCAGATACCATGGAAGAGGTCAAGAAGCCTGTAAGGGACCAATAAACTAACTAAGAAGAAAGGCTATTTGCGTTTGAATTAAACGAGTGTATAAGAATAAACACCTGGAGGTCAATCGATAAATCAGATGCGAGTGCAAGATATCAAATATCATGCGGGAGACGAAGATGTGTTTAAAGAAAAATAATTATTAGTGAATAAATAAAATGCATGTAAGAGACCAAGTAGCTCGCTGTAACAAAATTCTCAGTAGCTATGGTGAGCAATTCTTAGTGGCTATGGTGAACGTGAAAAAGACCAAGAGGCTTACTGAAAAAAATTAAAGTATTTTTGGGTATGTAAAAAGAGGCTAAGAAGTATCTAACACATCAAAACGCATGCTGAGGGAATAAAAGGGGCTGTCAGCGAATGTATTTAGATGTTCATGCGAAAAAATTTAGGAGGTGAAGGACAGACAGAGACATAGCTACGATTTCGCAGTTTATCTTAGACAGAATTTTTCCTTTCGGTGGAGATATTGTAAACAGGTATTTCGTGATTATTTTCAGTTCTTCACCTTAAAAAATGCAGTATATTACTTGTATGGGCATACGGCAATATCACTACCAAATTTTCACATGATATTGGAATATAAACTTCATTTTTTTCTTTTGGTAAAAATACATGCCGATCATTCTTATCGTTCAGTATGTTACTAAAGTAAAATATTTGCCTATTTTGCTTTCGCAATTTTACAATTTTATAGTATATTACTTTCGACTTTAGTTTGATTGCCAGGCCTTATTAGTAAAAAACAAGTGCACTGCAGGTTTATGAATAACTGTTTGAATCATCATCGTATGATGAATCAGAATTATCGTCTTATTAGGGATCATCATATGATCACCATTCTTGCCCTTCAGTATGTCGCTAACGCAGGACATTCGCATACTTTGCACGTGCCGTGTTGCAATTTTGTAATATATAAAGATCGGCTTTAAAGAATGACTGTCAAACTTTGCAGCAGATAACTCTGCGGCAGGTTTGTGAACAATGGTTTGAACTGAAATTTACAATCAAACGCATTTGTTCTTACGCCTTGCGGACGGTTGAAGAGTTTTTAAATACGCATTTCAAAACGACATCAAGAAGTCGAAACTGGATTGCCCCGAATTCTTGATTCTGAATGGAAATTGCTACCGACATACTGCACTGAGATTTGCTGACAAATTTGCCATGAAACTCCTAATCAAATTATTTGCTGTAGGGAAATGACGACAGTGGCTTTGCTTGTCATTTCGAACAAGCAGCTTTTGAAAAAAGAAGATATGAGAGAAAAGACGAGCAGAACAAAGTATTTGGATCTGAAAGGGAGAGAATATAAAGAGAGAGTTTTGTTACGTGACTTTTTCAGACTTTTGAGGAGTGAGTTTTTCTACTTCATGATTTAAATTCTGTGATTGATGTTTCCTGTCCTTCGGTTTTATTGTCAGAAGTGATCGATAACCTTCATGGATCTCCTGGTATGAGCTGATGTCTATCTCTTTTGCTCGCTTGACTCCTACTATTCTAAGAGAAGGAAAGGGACTTCATCTGTCTCTGATATTGCGATGAATGACATTTAAACTGTATCACCTTAGAATTCTGACGTTATACTGCTGCCTGTTTTAAAAGAGACCAAATATAGAATATCCGTATTGTGAGGCATTCAAATTTGATTCCTTTCTCCTTGGTTCAGCTCGCATTTGACCTATATTCTTTAGGCGGTAGTCTCACTTTATGGTGGATTGTACGCGTTATGTTATGAAAACTGACTTCTCCTCAAAAATTGAGCAAGAACAATAAAGTACAAAGGAAAAGAGAAGGATGTTGGATTTCTCCAAGCTAATATCTTTGTTAAATGATCTCATATTAAGTATCGGTTACATACGGGACAATAACTGTATAAAAACTGAAAATTGAAGATTATTTAAACTAGACCCAATTTTTAGCACGCCTTTTATAAAAATAAAGTACATGTAATCACTTTGTCAATCCGCCTGTAGAAATTATATCTCTGTAACTATTAATCGGATTTGAAAAATCCTTTGTTCATTGGGAAGTTTGAAAGGAAAGTACGATGATCTTTCCCTTCCGTTTTCCTCCTGATATATAACTTCGCCGTTAGAGGGCGTGAATGCAGATCTATAGAATTCGAAATGAAATTAATTCCTCATCATTGCTTCTAAATATCTGACTGAATTCTTTTTCTCCTTAGATACCATTTATAACGAAGACTATTTCGCGTACAGTTTTTTTTTTCAAATAGTGCCCAGTTTTTTTTTCTCTAGGTAGCATAACGTTGAACTGCGATTTCCTCATATCTCTGCTTCTAAAAGTCCGGTTGGAACAAATATTTTTGCCTCAGATATAGCTTCTAGTGGAAAATGTTCTGCGTGTAAATTCTAATTTTCGTACAGAACGTTTTCCCACTACGGACGTAAATGTATATATTTTTTCTACTTCTGATGCCTTTGCAGTAGTATCACCATATCTCAAAACTCGATTAAAATTTATTTTATGCTCATACAACGCTATTACAAAAAACCTTTTGAGAATATATTCTGCTTAAAATAATACATAGTTTTTCCGTGAAATTTTGCTTAACGCACAAGTTTGTCAGTAGATGGCGTAAGGTCACATTTTCGTTTACAGCATATTTACAGCAATATCTGCGCATCTAAAAACCGATTTAAAAATTCTTTCTTCGGTCAGATACTGGTAATTACAAAATATTTTGTGTGCATTTTCTGTTCAAAATAATGCAAAAATTCTCTGCTAGGGTGAGCAAATGTTTAATCAGTTTTTCTCTATATCTCTGTTTCTAAAAGTCAGATTTAAAAAAATTCTTTAAAAACGGGATACCATTTACTATGGGGAACACTTTGCATGTACTCGTGAGTTTTTGTCGTTCACAGTTCTGGCGTTAGTGTGTTTTTATGCTAGCAAACCATATCTCCGCTTTCAAAACTCCCATTGGAAAAAATCATTTTGTGCTGTATACCATTCGCAACAGTAAAGATGGGGAACATTATCCTCTTTCAATAATGCAGTTTTCCCTCTATTGGGAGTCAAAATATTTTTCTCGCTATTTCTGCTTCCAAAGACGCATTTGAAAAATTATTTTACCTTGCAAAGCTTTTGCTCTTAGCATATTGTCTAATTTTCCATTATTCAAACTTCTACCGGTAGGGGGCGTCAGCGTATATTTCTCTTTGAAATAATTAATTCGATTATAAAAATCCGTTACAAAAATCCTTCTTTGGTAGGATATTCTTCATTATGAAGTGTTTCGAACCCATTTTCTTCTTTAAGTAATACAAAGCTCTTCCGCTAGGGGGCATACAGTTCTATCATGTTTTCATTTATATCTCTTCTAACTGTTAGATTTGAAAACCCCTTGGTCTCTGATATCTTTCTTCTGCTATGAGAAACGTTTTCTGTACAGCTGTTAATTTTCGTAACATACTTCCCAGTAACACAGTTGATTTTTTTAATCTGTTCCGTTGACTATGAATAATTCTGCTCACATGACGTATTTTAAATTATGCGCAGTTTTTTCCAAGTTGATGTAAGTGCATTTTCATTTTTTCTCGAATTTTTAGATTTTCTAAATATCTTATTTCAAATATATGTATTTTTCGTGTCGGAAATGATTCAAAAGACGTGCTTGTTACAACCGAAAATTCGGTGTTATCTTTCTTGCTTTTATTTCGCTTAAGAACATTATATTGTGTTACCTCACACCACTTCTCGGACACGTGTGGAGAGTACAAAATACCGGAAAATGTATAAGTAACCTTAGTCAAAGCTACAGCTACACGATGGCTAAAAAAAACAACAAACAAAATAAAAAACAACAACAACAAAACAACAAGTATCAAATCCATTTCGATTTCCACAAGCAAAAATGCCCCAAATGATCATCAGCATCATCATTAACCATGATCAGTCCACTACCAGATGACACAGGGAAAGTGGTGTTGGGCTTCGTTGTGAGATGGGAAGAGAGTGTCTGGCGTGTCATGATCTTATACCCGATGATCCTGTAATGCTTAGACGGGAGGATCCTATACCCGCACCTATACTCCAAATGAACCTAAAAGTGTACCGCTATTTAAGATACAGAGCAGCTACTTCCGCTTAGAGCGAAAAGCAGCAGAAATATTGCTCAGAATCCAGTTTTGTTTGCTCAGCAATTTATTGACGAAACTTCTACCTAAAACAAATTTTCCAGAAATCAGAGCTCTTTTAGAAATAAGTTTGATATGAGAAGTTACTCAATCAAGAACCTCGCACTTTTAGCTGCTTCTGTCCAGCTGGGAATGACTTGGAGAAGAGTGAATGCTTTTCCTAACATTCACAACACTGAGGCAATAAATTGACAACTGGAAATGCGAGGGGGTGTATTTAAGTAGCCGTAGGGTAAAGGAAATGAAGGAGAAAAATAATGACCAATTCAATGAGCTTTGGTTAGGTCATAAAGCCATAAATGATGGTGGTAGTGATGTGTATGTGTGGGGGTCAGTTCGGGAGTAATGTTTGACAGCGAGGGCAGGAGTACATAGTGACACGGATTGATATCATTTTTGTATTCCTCCGGAAAAGCTGTGAGTTGGATACCCTAACTTCCACAATAGCAAACTCTTAAGTTAACTTTCATCTATCCATCTCCCATGAAGTTATTTTCTAGATCTTTTACTGCTCCAATTAAGTATTTCTATTATTCTGTACTGGAATATTCCTTCAGCTATATTCCACCAGTCAATAAAATCCGCTGATTTCATTCAATTGCGCATGCACAGGTATGGATTTCATTCTTTTTTTTTTTTTTTTTTTTTTTTTTTTTAAGTTTTTGGATTGTCTGTAAATGCAACATCGCAGAAGAATCTTGGTGTGCTAATGGAAGAACGTTGAGTTGATAGAAAAGCGATGGTATGGAACAAGAAAATATTGTTAGTAATACAAAAATTTGCAAAACCACAAGGTCTTAACATTTTGTAGTGCCTTCATCTTTCAGCATGAAAACATGGGCAATGTCGGATATTTTTTCAGTCTATATTATGGAATGGGACAAGGAACTTCGAAAGAAAAACCATCAAATTTTGTTTGTTATAGACAACTGTCCCGCGCACCCATGCATTAAAAATCTCCTTAACATCGTCGACCTTGTCTTCTTGCCTCTCGAATTCAGTGCCTGTGCCATAACCTACGCATGTGTATAGATCAAGGAGTGATTCGACGGGAATCGGTTCTAATATTGTTAGAAAGAATGGAGTGAAAAGTGGAAATTAAAAATTCTATTCTTAATGCCATTCGATTGATAGCTGGTGCGTGGGGATGCGAATCCCAATTTTTTAACCAAAACTGCTTCAGAAAAGCTGGGTTCGACAGCACTGCCGACGTTGACGACGAAATGGATGATTTTTAACTCTCTGATTGGTTGCAACGTCAAAACTTAGAACAGTTTGATCATATTCCTGCAACTGACGACTTCGTTAATGGAGATGATACTGTCGCTACATTTAGCATCCTTTCTACAGACAATATGCAGTCGGCACTTAGCACTGTTTATTATTATTATTTTTTAAATTTTGATTGGGGGTTTAACGACAACCTGAGCAAATCAGTGGGCTATAAGTTGCCGCCCGTCTCTAATTCAGAGCTACTGGTTCCAGGGAAGGGAGAAAGCCATTGCCGTAAGACAAGCACACCATCCATGCCTCAACAGGATTCAAACCCATCTCGGACGAATGGTTACAAGCCATCGCTTAGGTCACTACACCGGGGGGGGGCTTAGCACTGTTGCGGCGAGTGAAGAAAGCGGAGAAAACATTCGGCCACCACGGTATGCAACAGCAACTCATTGTGCGAAAAATTTCCAGTCTTTTTGAATCAACAGACTACGGCAATGTCGAGGCAAAGTTAATGCAATAATTATTATTTGGCGAAAATTAAGCAAACATAAATATAAAACAAAATAAACATCAGGTTCTTTTTTTAATGTTGCCACACGATGTCTGCTTCAGGATTCGCTAGTATACTATATATTCGTGTTAGGGCTCATTTTATTTTAATGTGTACCACTGCAGTTAATTAATTTATTTTTCAAGTATATCTAGTTTTTATGGATATAAAGTATAATAGAAAGGTAAATGAATATTATCACGTATTCATGTTTTCAAACGGTGGGATTTTTCATCCCAAAACGGATACATCGAGCTAACGAGGATTTCCAAGTGGGCTCTATTGTAATTTCTTTTGAGTTATCCATCATTCGTGCTGTATAATTTCATTTTTTTAAGTAAAACACGAATAAATAAGGTAAAGTATTTTTGCTAATAATGAAACACAAAGCAATTTTCATAAAACACCCAGAATAAAAGTTCAGCTAATGTTCAGCAACGTCCGCTTTCTAGAAAAGGGCGAGGAAACTTACTTCCATAGCAGGAAAGATTAGCAACCTGCAACTCCCTACTAGCTACAGTATTGGATAGAGCATACAATTTAGCAGGACTACCTACAGAACTTCAGGATTTTTTTTCATTTGGGAAAGGAAAGAAAGACCAGATTCTCAAAGACTAAACTTAGATAACAGAAAGTTTAGGATTAGAAAATACAGTCCTAAAGAACTGGAAATACTGTCCGGACTGTATTTTCAGGACGAAAAATATGGCCAGGTGGCGCACTGGTCTTAGCTCTGGCTTATGACCATTCGTCCGAGAAGGGTCCGGGTTCGAATATCGGTGAGGCATGGATGTTGTGTTTGTCTTACGGCATATGATCTCTTTTCTCTGGAACCAGTGCCCCTAAATTAGGAGCGGGTGAGTACTTATAGCCTATTGAGTTGCTCACGGTAGTCTTTAAACCTTCAATTAAAAAACAAACAAACAAACAAACAAAAAACATTCAGGAATACAGTGGAACCTCAAGTAATACAGACATAAATCCAGCTGTTCCTTCCATATAACATAACCACAGAAATTTGAAAATTTCATCGTCCTGGAACGGAAATAGAACTCGGAACTCCCGATTTGCCCTTGAGTATGCTAATCCACCACCCAGAACAGCCAAATCCGAAGAACTGAAGCATTAATCTGAGAAGTCTGCACGAGTCGTACCGGGCTGGCCCGCCAAGCCCGAGCCCTGCCTGACACGCTGGCCGGGTCGGACCTTTTTAGTTTGGAGGACAAACCAACGGGTCGGTCCGGGCCGGGCTTTTGCCCAGACACTTACGACCGGGCAGGGCAGGGCCAAGTCGACCCATTCTTTTTATCGCAATGGTAAAGAAAGAAAAAGGTCGGGTTCCCGGATTTCCTGGTCTGTTTAACAGTTTATCTAACTGTTCCTAAATGCACTCACAGTGTTTTTACCAATCTGTAGGTATTAAGATGGTAAAACCATTTTGGGGCTTGTTGACAACAAAAAAGATTCGACCCCGAGCGAGTGTATGTGTTGTGTAGAGTGGGGGACGGAGGATGTCTGCAGTGGGGTGTGTGTGTGTGTGTTTATATGTGAGAGTGGGACGACATGGATTATTTCTCCTATCCCTAATCTGTATAGGGATTGAGTTTTGTAGTGTTACCGCTTACTAGTTCAGAGAATGGGAGATTCGGAACGCGCTTAGTCTTCCTTTTTCTCCCTTATAAAAAGTTATATTTTTCGATAATTGTCAATGTTTAGTTTATATTTTTAGGCTTACATTCAACTAAATATTTTCACTAATATCGCATTTCATTATTTAATTTTCACAATTTAATAAATTACAACAGAAAGACAAAATAACACCAAATGACACATCACGGGCCGCGCCTAAATAAGAGCGGCAATTGATGGGCCAGGGCCGGGCCGAGTGTCTGATATTTGAAACGGGCCGGGATGGGTTGGGCCTTAAACGCACAGGCTTGGGCTGTGCCGGGCTCACGAGATCAGGCCCGTGCAGACCTCCAACGTCAGTTCACTGCATTAGTCGAAACAAAGGTGCCTCATCTGAGTGCTAAGTTAGATCACCAGCAAATGAATATACCAAGTTGAAACACATGGAATACGTTTTTTTAAGGGATGCCCTTAAAAACTGTATAAATGTAAAAAATGCATGAAAGAAATTTTGAAATGTTCAATATTTTTGCAAAATTTGGAATGCATGCAAAAAAAGGAGGTGGGGGGAGGGGGAGGGGCACGTAATTTTAGATCACGCTAATTTATAATGTAAGACGTACATACATCAGCGCATTGTTTGCTGCCTCAAGCCTATGTATGTTTTGATTTTTGTATTAATTTTTTGTTCAAATTTCATTACAAAAACTACGTTAAGAAATTCTGTACGATTCCGTATTTTCGATGAATGCAGAAAAAAAAACCCTTACTTTTCAAATAAGCGGCGTATATAGAATTTTTTTCGAGCGGGCGGGGGGGGGGGGGGGGCAAAAATATAACTTTTTGAAATCCATCAGGACAAAATAAAAATTAATTAAAAATAAAGGAAAAAAATTAAAGCATTATTTTCTAATGGAAGTTGATGCATTTTATTAAATATCGCATTTTAACCAAAAGTGAAACACCTTTGGATGGTGGAGGGTAAGGCCTCTTGAGCCCCCCCGCTAAATACGCCCCTGTTTCAAATAAAGGTAGTAAATCCAAATACGATTTTGTGTTATATTCAATACATTGTTACACATCCTTTACTTATAAATATAGCTCTTTTCAAAGCAGTTTATCCACTAGCTAATTTAGCATAAGTGCCGAGTAAAATGTTCACTAATCTTTGCTTGTTTCAAATTTTTTTGAAATCAGAGAAAAGGGAGAACTGTGAAAGTTATTTTGCAAATTTTTAGTTGTGTTACTATTTCACGGCTGCCAAAAAGAAAGCCCTGTCTGGATTCTCTTAAAGTCAGCCATTGCGAATGTCAGTCGCCAGTCGCCAAATGGAGCCCAGATATTTTGTAGTGGCTAGTAAATTTTTTAATATAGTATCCAATGATGGCGAGTCGATTCCCCCTCCTCCAGTTAGCAACCACTGTATTTTGTCCAAGTTTTCCCCCACTTGTGAATGAATATTGAGTTCACTTTTCTCGCACTTGTTCCTGCAGCTGCTTTGAAAATGAATTGAAGTGAAGGTGGGCTTCAAGACAAACTTAATCTGCTGAGAGATCAGCCTGGAGCGACCAAAGAGTCAAGGATACTAAAGCAACCTTTGCCATGGTATAATGTATCTTTGCCACGGTATATTTGATCTTTGCCATGGTATATGCTTCTCTGCCATACCAAATTTTGCCATGGTATACCTTGCACAAATTATAATGTCATCTACAGGTAAAAGAATTATCTTTAAATCTCTGTCTAGACGCATATATGCCGAACAAAAAGAAACAAACTGTTATGGCAATGTTTTTAAGATGCTGCTGTTGCTACATCTAATGCCATGTAGTACTGCTCCTTGTGAGTGAGGCTTTTCGGCAATTAACCTCATAAAAGCGAGTAATCGGGCATGTCTGAATAGTGACACTTTAAATGATTTAATGATGATTAGATGCAATGGCCCTTCAATTGAAAAGTTTGATCCTCAAAATGCTATTCAATTGTGGTGGCCAGATATCTCTGATGGGAAGATCAGACACCGTACATATCAGGGGTAAGCAATATCAACATTATTAGTGCCACTTTATGTATATACATGTATATGTATATCCTAGCTTTTGTCCCTTTGTTTTAAATATTATTAAAGAAATTAGATATCTAACTTCAATGGCCTCTTGAAAATAAATTATGTATGTGTAAATTAAGAAAGTATGAGTAATGATATTACAGCACTGAAAATAAATTGTCAAAAAATCAATCATTTGGAACAAAAGCATATGCAATATTTGCAGTCAACCTAATGATCCTATGCAGTAAATGCTCTGCATCTATCTGTTTTTATGAAGTTAATGGGGAAGAAGTCTCTCATTAGAAAGAAAAAACTATTCAAACATTTACTTTCATAGAAACGTAAGTAGAGAAGTTATTGAACTACTTTTGTTTAACTTTGCATGGCTAGTAGAATTTGTCATTTGACTAGTAAAATGTTTACTTCACTAGCCACATTGGCTAGTACAAATTTCAGCAGTTTCCCAAGGGCTGCTTAAAGTTGTAACATACCTGGTAGCGTGTAAAAGAATTAAAGAACCGTGTATTTTTGATAATCTGAAATTCAAAATTTTACGTATGATCGCAAAAAATACATTAATTACGCATAACAGAATTGAAAAGGCGATAGAAGCTATGGTTAAATATAAAAACTATAACATAAATACGTATAAACGTGAAAAACGTATAATTGGAAAGCGTATAACCAAGGTTCCACTGTATCAATCGCTGACGTATAACTATCACGCGTGACAATATTGAAAGTACAGGAATAGTTTTAAACAGCACGCAAAATTGCTTTACTTTTTTTGCTACCGTATTTCGCGACCTGCTGCTATTTGTGTATTTCTTTTTGTTTGTTCAGATCTTCCTTTATCATTCGTTGAATTTTTAAATGTGATTTAAATCTGTTGTGGCGTACTTTATCATCTTCTGCGAAAACCTACCGAACAAGAAGAACACCAGCCGAAGGGTTACGGACGACTTCCGGTTCCCCATTTCGGCTGCGTGTTCTGGAGAAAAGATTTCCTTTTACGAATACGTGTATTGTACATTCCCTTCATGTTTAATAAGAAACCTTCCTTTTGGTTTTTCTATGTTTTATATCCGGTAGGACTTTCCTCTGGATATCACTGACTTCGCATTTTGGCTACTGGTGTTTAGTTTTCTGCATTGGGTAAATATGTAAAATATGTAAGGAAGAGTTTGTGGCATTCATCCATTCCGTCCGGAGTTTGCATGACTAATTTATTTCTGCTCTCTCTCCCTTTCTCTGACTCGTTGGTGCCGTGAGATAATTTTGCTGACTTTATAATTAGCAGTATGTACGTGTGATTAAAATGGGTCAGCTCTTTATATATATATATATTCTATAAAGAAGATACCTAAGCAAAAAAATACAAATATAATTTTGACTCACACCTAGTACAACATAGAAAAGGTTATGTATCTACCTGTGTGAGTAAAAGGAGAAAAGATAAAAAAATAAAATAAAACAACTGAATGTAGAAGGTGTCGAGAATACTGAGCCTTGGCTTTATCAAGGACCAGCAAAAACTCTGCATTTTCTCACTTCCACAAAGACCTAGTTGGAAATGGGTTTCTGCAAGGCCATAGATGCAAGTAACATTCCCACCTAAAATAGTTTAAAAAATATATATATATGTCATGTCCTCCGTAGAGTTGCATGACCTAGCACTGGTTAACAATTTCGCTTGCATCCATTAACCTTCCTGGCCCGACCCATGCTCTTCATCTGTTACTATTAAACAGAGAGAAGAAGATTAAAGAGAACTCAAGCTGTGAGAGTGACATAATAATTAGAAATGATTTTCAGCCATAACGAAATTCCAAGTTCGTTTGAGAGAGAATTTAAACCTGAAAATCAATGCAAAAGAAATCCAAATTTTTACATTGCAATTAAAAAAGGAAATATTAATTTTTAACGAAAAGAATTTTGAAAGAAAACTTGAGTCTAAAACCCCTACTCTACAACTTATGACAGCACGAAAACGAGAATAAGTTAAAGATAATAATTAACTAAAGAAAACTTTGTGAAAGTTATATACCTTAAACAGTTAGTTGCAATATGTACAAAGTATTTCAGCAGTGCTTTAAGTGCATAATTAATTAGTTATTAAGAACTTAACTACTTTGAAAAAACAGCGCATAGACAGCGCATAGAAAAGGAACAAGCTTAGCCATCTTCTGTTCCTAGGTACCCCAAAAGACGCTCAAAGTTACAAAGAAAAGAAAGAGTTAAAACCCGCAAAAAAGTTAACAGACTAACCAATGCCTAAAAGCTGAAAAGCTAAAAAACGACAGAGAAAAAGTACATGAAGTACAAACATTGAACTTATAAAACCTAGAACCCAAAAAACCAGGAAGAGAGCTTACCTCTTGTGTGACAAAAACTTTTCTCCTCACAAGAGAAGAACATGGCTGACCTCTTCCGCCACTGCCTAGGCGCTGGGGGGCAGTGAGGGTGGGGCTGATGGCCTCCTCATATAGCAAGAAACCAACGCGCGGAGATTTTAACCAGAGAAAAAAATATAAACTTAAGACTGTGGATCTGTATGATCAGAAAGAGCAGAATTAACTCTCCAGAATACATGAGGAATATTATAAAATACACGAGCAGTGTATTTAATAATCTTTGCATGTATTAAATCACCTTAGTGAGCTTTTATAGATTAATCAGAATCTTATTAATTTTAATGTTGGTTTTACTATTTTTAGTATAGCTATCCTAGTGATGAATAACTAGTTTTCTTTTTTATTTTTTTTTATTTTTTTTTATAAACAGATTTTTAAGCTTTTTTGGTGATTTTGTTTATATTATTTAATTTTTTGTTTTAATAGGACCGTCATATCCATAGCACTAAGGTTCCTTTAGGTAGTTAATAGGCATCCTCTAGCCAACTTCCTTACGGCTTTGATTGGTCAGAATCATATTATTAACTGTGTAGAAAATTAAAGCAGATCTGCCAACCTTACTCTATTATTCAGAATAATTTTTCTTAAAGTTCTTTTGATGAAAGAAGAAGGAATTTCGTTCTCTAGAAAACTTTCTAATAGTATATTAATGTGGTAATTGAAGTCCAAATTGTTGCTGCAAATTCTTGAAATTCTTAGGACCTGAGAAATTAGTACATTCTCAATTACTTTGGTTGAAATGTTATTATTCCAGTGTAGATATTTAATTACTTTGAAAGGAAAATTAACTCTTTTATCAAAGAGGCTAATAGATGGGTTACCTCTGTTGAGCTTAATGCTTAAGTCTAGGAACTCCAGTTCTTGATTACTGTGGTTGGTTTTACATAAGTTAAGAGAGCTAGGATAGATATTATCAAAATCACTCTCTATAACTTCTGAATTATTGATACACAGCAGATCATCAATATATCTAAAAGTGTAAAGGTAGTTATCTGAGCAGGTGGGGTGATTTTTAATGAATTTATATTCCTTAAAGAACAGGAATAGATTAGCGATATTCGTGGACGTTGATGTTCCCATGGGAATACCGTTCACTTGCTTATAGAGAGTATTATTATATAAGATATGGTTATTTTTTATGCAGCAATTGAGATAAGAGTTCCAAGTTCCTACATCAACAAATTGGTTAAGTTTAAATTCTGCATACAGCTCTTTAAAGGTAGTGATTATATCTGATAGAGGCAGATTAGTATATAGGTTTTCAAAATCATAACTATTAATATCTAGGGGACAAACTTTGAGTATAGTAGAAATTACTTCTGCATTATTATTAATTATCCAAAAATCTCTGTACATCAAGTTAGAACAGTTTCTAATGTGTTTCAAAACCTTCTTTAAGACATCTTCAAAAGCAAGATCTATTTTCTTTTTATGACTCCTTACTCCACTAGCTATAAACCTGAACTTCACAGGATCCTTATGAAACTTAACCGTTGCAAAAAGAAATGGAAATTCAGGCTCATATCTTCTAGTTTGTGGAATTTTAAGTTTCTTGAAGAATGCCTTAAACCGATTTTCTAACTGCTTGGTAGAATAACTTACGGGCTCGTATGTTACTCTATTATTGAGTTCCATAGTTAACAATTCAAAATAGAACTTCTTACAGATAATTGCAAAATTATTGCTAGCTTTATCCGTAGTGGTAAAAATAAATTGGTCTTGTAGTTTGGAGGTTGGAGAGCTTTTAGAAGAAACGGTACAATTTTCCAATTTTCAAGAGCAATATGTCATTATGTCTTAAAAGAAAAGTATTTAATCAGTGCATTCTTCCAGTTCTTACATATGGAGCAGAGATATGAACCTTAACTAAAAAGGACATACAAAGGCTGCAGACAACCGAAAGAGGCATGGAGAGATGCATGTTTTGTGTAACCAGGAGAGAAAAGAAGAGGAACTCACGAATAAGGAAAATGACATCATGATCAGTGCAAAATCCCTGCAATGACAATGGGCTGGACATGTTGCCAGAATGACGGACCGCCAATTTACAACCGAGATTCTAGACTACATTCCAAGGGACAGGAAAAGACCCAGAAGAAGACCACATAGGAAATGGGTGGATGAAATTCGAAAGCATGCGGGAGTGAAATGGAAGAGACAGGCGCACGATAGACCGTTGTGGAAGAAGCTTTTATGTATATATCTATAGTAATAAACTCCCAAGCAAAAAATTTCGATGTAACGAAAATGTATAACGATGCGTCATTGCCAAAATCATTGTTGAAATCTGATCGTGCCGCGTGCTGTCCCATTCAGTGACGCAACAATAGTTAATTTTATTGTCATTCAGAAATATATTTTACTAAACTATCGCCGAACATTATTTCATTAACTTTTACATAAACGCAACAATATCTCATTGCATTCAACGTAAATTACGGGAACCTGGTGCTAAATGTGATAAAAGCCATTACAAAAATGCATTTTGATGCTATGCGTCTTTCTCAACAGTAGTAAGATATGCCTCGTAACGAAATTTGGCTTCCTCTCGACCCCAAGGAGGGAGGGTTACCTGCTATTGACGAGAGCTTTAAAATGATGCACAGGTTGGTGGAAAAGTCCCCCAGGGGTTTCGATTGACAACTGTGCAAAAACGAACAGATCTACAGCAATACGGTTTGCGGCATTTGAAAGAGTAAATATTCGAGTTTTTAACGCCATCTCTTTCCAACAGATGGCGTTACGTGTTCGCAAATAACGACGCCGAATACAAAACAACTGAAACTTTCGTCGCCGTAAAGAGAAAGCAATGTGCGTGCGTTGGTTTTCTGAGACGAAGTCTGTGATTAGGGTACAAAGAAATTACCGTCGGACATATGGGAAAGATCCACCGAATGATTTCAGTATCAGAGCGTGGCAGAAGAAATTCTTGGATACTGGTAACGTCCTGGATCGGCAAAGAAGTGGCAGACTCGTGGTCAGTGAAGAAAATGTGCAGAACATACTGGAGGTTTTCGCTCGCAGCCCTAGCAAGTCCACGAGAAGGGTCTCTTTAGAACTGAATGTTCAACGATCCACATGCTTCAGTGCTTCTTTTCATGGGAGTGCTTCACAAACGCCTGAAATTAACCGCATACAAAGTGCAACTCCTACACCAGATTAAACCGAATGATGGACCTCAGCGCTTAGCATTCGCTCGGGATATGTTGGAGCAGCTGGTAGTTGATGAAAATTTCCTACGCCGTATAATGTTCTCGGACGAGGCTACCCTTTAAGTGCACGGAAATTCAACACTCTGAACGTTCGTATATGGGGTAGTGAAAACCCACATTCAGTCAAGGAGCACGCCACACACAGTCCAAAGGTGAATGTTTGGTGTGGGCTCATGCATAATCGTGTAATTGGGTCATTCTTCTTCTCCGAGCCCACAGTGCAAATGAATAATTTCCTGGACATGCTAGAGAACTTTACGGTTCCTCAACTACAGGATTTGCAACCAAACGTCATAGTACAACAAGATGGCGCTCCCCCACATTGGGACTTGACGTTCGTGCATACCTGAACCGTGAGTTTCCTAACAGATGGATTGGTAGAGATGGTCCCATTCCTTGGCCACCCCGGTCGCCGGATATCACTCCTTTAGACTTCTTCCTCTGGGGCTATGTCAAAGACATGGTTTACCGGAAAAAAATCAAGCGGCCTTCAGGAGCTCAAACAGCGTATTACGACAGTGTTTGATAGAATCAATCCTGACATGTTGGAGCGCACATGGCAAGAAATTGAATACCGACTGGATGTGTTACGGGCCACCAAAGACGCACATGTAGAGGTGTATTAAGGTAAAATTATTAAACTCAAATATTTACTCTTTCACATGCCGCAAATCGCATTGCTGTAGATCTGTACGTTTTTGTAAAGCTGTCAATCGAAACCCATAGGGGACTTTTCGACCACCCTGTATAACACGATGAGCTGTAACAGGTGGATATCCTATACCAAAAGTTGCCAATCCCTCACACTAACACACTAGCGATTCAACTTTACTTTCATTCACGAGGTCAGATTTTTAGCTTGAGCATTCGCAGGTGGACTTTCGTAGCTACATCATATTTCATCGGTGTCAGGGCCGTTTCTGACGTTCGTTTAAATTTGAATAATATGTAATAATAATAATAAAAATAAATATTGTTTTTGAAAAAAATAAAACTTACTATTGATTGCCACCTTCATGGTTTAGTTAATATTTATTCTCATGATTTTTATGACTTTTATGACTTCATAGGCTTTACGACAATAACATTCGTTAAACCACCTACCTAAGTACTGCTCAATGTCCGGAATTAGTGAACCTTATGGTTTGTTATTATGATTAAGTTCACTTAGTATGTACCGGACTGCGGCTCGGTATGGTCGTGAGTGATGTGAATAAATGCAACAATGCGTTGTACGTAGATAAATGCACACTCTCGAATCACCCGTTTTATTTCACATCCACAAAGATTTTGGCATGCCAAAGATGCATAGCATAAATTTTCCGCCGTGTACAAAAGTACTTGCTCGATTTTTCTCACCTGCTTAACATCATTAAGATAATTCACATTGAGCTTGGAGAAACGGATTTCGAAATGATCTTTCAGTGGCACGAACATTTTGAACACATCTGAAAATGTCTACCATCTTAAGACATTCCCAAGTTTGACTCAATTCAGTTCATCTTCCCAGTATTCCATTCTACCGCCCATATTCGGATTAAATCTTGAAATGAAAAATAAAAATAAGGATTATGTAAAGAAGCTTAAATAAATAATGGGACTGCGATCGATATCTCTTCTTCAACACATATTGCGAGGAGATATCAGGGGATGATTACATTTTTAAAGATGCTTACAGTTTTGCTTCTCCCCAGGAGTCGGCGAAAAGAGCTAAGTATTTTTATCGAGTTTATAACGAAGTAAATTTCTCCGTCATTTCTATCCGCGCCAGGATTCGAACTCGGGTCCCCTCATTCCGGAATAAGTTGCTCTACCAATTGAGCTACGCGGACGTTTTATTCTGATTCCTATCTGCCTTTATGTCGTGTGCGTCCTTCGGGCAGGTACGTCACATCTCCTGGTACGTTACAAGTTGTATTTAAATAAACAAAAACAGTATGATAATGAGGCTTCAAAGGCAAAAGCTTACGAAAAATCAAAAAGGTGATTTCAGCTACATGCAATTTTTTATTTACGGCACTGCAGGGTTACGACTAACTTTTGCCAGCTATGGTTTAAAGGGACATTTCGCATTATACACTCACACCGCAGTAATACCGCAGTAAATCACAGCATTGATTTGAAAATGCAGGATTCGATCGACTTTTCGAAACTACAACTTTTGTAAATAAAACTATATACAGGCGAAATACATAACAGAACAGCATGAAAGAACGAAACTGTTTAATTCACATTGAAAGGAGCTGAAAAACGACAACGGTGACTGAATTCTAGTCTCCAGGATTCCAAACACATTCTCTGATGTACTGAAGTAAAAAGGACTCAAATGTTTAATGTTTTACATCATAAATACATCATCAGAAAAAATATTCCAATTGAGAAAGTCCAACATCTCGGTTGGGAACAGTAGATCCGCAGATAAAATACTCTATTTGAGAAACTCACATATTTCGGGTGTGACAAGTACATACTCCAAAAAAAAAAAAAAAAAAGTATTCCAGTCAAGACAGTCCCACATCTCGGATGGGACAAGTACGTCCCCAGGAAAAAAATATTCCAATTACGACTGTTCGACATTAGGGTGTGGTAAATACATCCTCAGAAAAGATACTCCAATTGAAGAAGTCCTACTTCTCTTTTGGGATCAGCAGGTCCTCAGGAATAGTATTCCATTCGAGAAGGTCGTACATCTCGGGTGTGATATGCACATTCTCAGGAAAAATATTTCAGTTAAGACAGTCCCACATCTCGAGCGCTATAAGTACATCCTTAGAAAAAATTTCTAGTTAAGGCATTCCCACATCTCGGGTGCGATAAATACGAGTATATCCTCAGAAACGGTATAATTGAGGAAGTCCTACATCTTGGCGATGATCAACAGTTCCTCAGAAAAAAATATTTCAGTTAAGACATTTCTTCATCTCGGGTGTAAAAAGCACATTCCCAGAAATATATTCTAGTTAATATATTCCATATCTCGGGTGTGATAAGCACATCCTCAGAAAAAAATATTTCAGTTCAGACATTCCTGCATTCGGGTGTATTGAACACATTGTTAAAAAATATTCGAATTGAGATGTGATAAACATACCGTTGGAAAAATTTATTCCAGTTAAGTCTTACATCTTGGTTGTGACAATTACATCTTCAGGAAAAAATATTCCAATTAAGATTCCCACATCGTCTGTGTGACAAACACATCCTAAAAAAAATAATCACGTTAAGAAGGTTCCAGGTTTTGGGTGTTGCAGATCTTACTTTAGGGACATACTAAGAAAAAATTTTCTAGCACAATCCCACACCTGAGATGTGATAAATACATTGTACATCCTAAAAAAGAAATTCCATTTAAGAAAATTCCATATCTTCAGTATGTTAAGAACTTCTTCGGGAAATTTATTCCAACTAAGGAAGTCTCGGATAAAACAAACACAGCTCCTGAGAAAAACAATCCAACTTAGAATATTCCACACCTGGAGTGTTCAAATTTAAAAACACATCGTATGACAAAAAGGTTCCAAATTAAAAAAATACCTCATCGTCTTGAGTGAAACAAGAACATCCTCGGCCAATTAGGAAAAAAGGTCTGTTAACGTGCAACAGTAAGGCACAAGCAGAGCAACTAGAACATTGTAGTGGTCCCTTCTTGCTGTTATTAGGGTATAAATTTTGTACATTCTCAATAATGGTTAAAACTGCGGAATTGTTCACAGCCGACAGCTAGTTGTTCTACATGAAGAGGGATATTCTTCAATGCAAATCACTGAAACAGTGAGCTGTAATTAATCTACAGTTATTAGGATACTGAAGAAAGTAAATGACACTGGTGCGCAGTGGAAGGCCCAGATCCTCTATACAACAGGCAGGACAGAGTGCTCAGAAACCTAAGCTTGGCAGCCAGGAGACTCAAGTCACCTGAATTGCTTCAAAGATGGTCCGAAGTGACTGATGTTACTGTTAGTACATCTACTGTTAGGAGGAGGCTGCTTCAGTATGATTTACGTGGCTGCAATGGCAGGCATAAACCACTGTTAATTGCAAATCAAAGACAGCGTAGACTTCAGTGGGCAAAACAGCATGTCTCATGGACAACCAGATAATGGGAAAATGTTCTTTTTAGCGATGAATCAGAATTTTGGCTTAATGCGAATCAGAGTAATTCCAATGTGAGGAGACTCAGGAATGAAGAATTCCATCCAAGTTGCATCCGGTGAAGGTCATGGTTTGGATCTGTATGTGTGCACATGGCGTTGGGAACCTCCATATTGTCGATAGTACGGTAAATGCCCAGAAATGCATCTGGATATTAGAAAACAAGATGCTACCATCATTTAGACGACTTTATGACGGCGGTTTCATTTTTCTAGATGACACTGTCATCGTGCTAAAGTAGTGAAAAAGTGGTTTCAGGAAAAGAATGTTCAGCATCTTGATTGGACACCCCAGTCGCAGGACTTAAACCCGATCAAAAATTTGTAGTTCGAAGTGTCGTATGAACTATCAAAAGAGAATCTAGCAACCAAAATTCAACTCACTGAAGATGTTATTCAAATTTTGAATCGTATTGTTAAACCCAATCTTTTACAAAACCTTGTTCACGGTATGCCAGCAGGATGCAAAGCTGTGATAAAGCTAAAGGCTGGGCAACAAAATATTTGGTATATTTTATAATTTTGCTTCATTATATTTCTGTGTTTAAATGTTATTTTATTCCTTATGAATTACAAAAACGATTTGTTGCTGTAAACCTAAGTATTGGATAAATGATCCGTTTCATAATAATTTCGACTTGGTCATGATTTTTGCAATGTATCTTAAGAACAGAAGTAGCTACAGGAAAAACTAAGACATTTTTGAAATCTCTATTACATTTTACATTTAATGATATATAAACGATGAAATAACTATTTTTTTATTGGAGGTTTCGAACGACCACCGTGAGCAACTCAATGGGCTATAAGCAGTCGCCCGTCCCTGATGTATAGGACCACTGGCTCTAGGGAAGGGAGAGAACCAACGCCGTAAGACAAACACAACATCCAAGCCTCACCGGGATTCTAACCCGGAGCCATCTCGGGCGAATGATCAGAAGCCATCGCTTAGAACCCTGCGCCACCGGGTCGGCATGAAATAACTCTAAAAATTATTTAGTTAAAAAAGAGTTAAACATAAAAATTTAGGGTTCTTGCAGGTGATGTAATTCTTTTGCACATCAGTGTAAATGGAAGTTTTCAGCTGTTTTCATCTCTACCCCATTCTACAAAACAGTTTGAAATCTGATTTCCAAAAGATAATGGATACCCTCAGCAGCTGAATGTAGTAATCATATAGCTAGTACAAATTTAGTTTGAAATTGAATCTTCAGCGTTTTGCTGAAAAACAAAGTCACGTTGTCGAATCTTCGACAAAATCTTTGAAATCTTTGTATTTTCTAAGATAATCTTTGTATTATCTTCGTTAATACGTTGTAGAGTCTTTGAAAAGAAAAGCGTTTGTCCGATTCTGGTTCAATCCATCTGGAATGTTTAGTCCATCGAGGAATCACATCGCATTAAGATTGAAACAAAATTTCTTTTTAGCTGAAGAATTTGTGTTCACAACTTTGTTCAGAATAAACAAGGATGGCAAAGTAAGAAAACTGATGATACACATCAAAGTTCTAACAAGGATACTCTGTGATCAGCATTCTTACTTTGCAAACAGAAGCTCCACGCTGAAGAAAGTAATTGAGATTCATACGTTGCATTACCTCTCATTCCCGCTATTTTACGTAGACAGGCTTATAGGAATTGCGACAGAAGCAAGACTGTGTCACGCCTTAATATATACACTAGCTTGTGTTGCTTTCATGACGCTTCCTCTGCAGCCAAACCTGCTTGAAATAAAAAAAGCCACCTAGAATTACTGTTTTGAGTTAAACAATACTTTGAACAAATTTTGACATCACCAAAATTTCAAGCTCGTCTAGTCCTAGGGTATTATTGGTAGTGTAATCATCTTAACCTTGAAACTTTTTGATGCGGGACAGAAAATAACAGTTCGCCTTATTAAAAACTCAAATAAAATGGGTGATGCTGGAAACTAAATGAATGGGTGATTCCCTTCAGCCCCTTTCTCACACGAAACATAATTGCAGTGCCGTACATTTTTTTTTTGACTGGGGGTTTAACGACCACCGTGAGCAACTCAATGAGCTATAAGCAGTCGCCCGTCCCTAACTTAGGGCCATTGACCCCAGGGAAGGGAGAGACAAAGACAACATCCATGACCCACTGGGATCCGAACCCATCTCGGACGAATAATCAGAAACCATCGCTTAGACCACTGCGCCACCGGGGTTGCGTATATCTTATACAAACTCTGCCATGATATTGCTATCAAGAGTAAAATGCTTTAGAGGCACTGGGTCAAGATTTCCTTCGGAGTCAAACTTGTTGAGCTAAGAAATTTCTGAGTCTTCATCCATTTTTTTAAAATAAATTAATCAGATCTCTGTAGAGATAAATGCGAAAAATATCTATGCTTGTTCACTGAATGCGAGCGTACATTCCCATTTTTTCTTTTTGTTTCTGGGTTAAACGACCACTATAAGCAATTATAAGGGCTCTGAGCAGTCATACATAAATAATTCAATGTTACTGGATCCAGGAAAGTGAAAGAACCAGGGCCGTAAGACAATCTATACCTCATCCGTGACTCGAGCCTGGGCCAGCCGGGACGACTAGCCAGAAACCTACGCCTCTGACCATTCGGCCACTGGGTCTGCCCCATTATTTCAAAAGTTCAGTACACAAAAAGGAGTTTTTTCAGATTTATAGATACACTTCATTTGACAGTACATTTTATGCAAAAAATGTCTGAAACTGCAAGATAAATGGGTATAATAAGATCATATATTGAGTTCCCCAACCATAATAGTCAGCATATAGTTAACACGTAACTCCAAGGAATGTAGTCCCGATCGGATCGGGATTTTATAGCAGCCATAAAATTTAACCTGATTTTATAACTCTGCTGAAGAACTGGACAAGAAGCATGGTCATCCAATACCATTTTAATTTCAGTAGAATAAATATCCCTACTAATATTAATATTCATGTGTGCAGATTGCTGTAGTGCTGATGACACTGTCCTGTTGGCAAAGAGCAAAAGTGAGTTGCAGAGCATGTTGTCCCGGATGTACGAATTTTGTATGAAATTCAAACTGAGTATAAATAAGGGAAAACCGAAGTTATGGTTTTTGAGAGAGGAACTGGTAGTACTAAATGTAATATAAGTCTAAATGGCAACGTGATTGACCAGGTGAATGAGTTTGTATATTTGGGAAGCTTTTTTTGTCAGAAAGAACAGATTAGATGGTGAAATTAGTAGGCGAGTGAATTCTTCATTGAGAGTCATAGCTGCTTTAAGAGGTTTTCACAGGAATGACGGATTCTCAAAAAGTCCCGCATGGCTGTGTATGAAAGTGTAATTGTTCCTACTCTGATGTATGGCAATAAAACCTGGGTACTGCAGAAAAGACATAGGAGTCGTTTGTCTGCTGGAGAAATGCGTTACTTATGGAGGGTTTGTGGAAAGAAACGTTCAGATCATGTGAGGAATAAAGACTTGTTGCAGTTGTGTAATGCGAAGCAAAATATTGTTAGCAAGGCGGAGACTAATATTCTTAGGTGGTTTGGCCATGTTGAAAAAATGAGTGACGAGATGCTTACTAAGAATTTTTTTTTGGCCCAAGTGGCAGGAAAGGAAGGCAGAGGAAGGCCAAGGAAGTCATGGGAGGATCAGATTCAGGAGTGCCTGAATGGGTATGAAGTATAGAAGATCTTGTGTACGTTCAGTGATGGATGTCACTGAAGCCCGTGTTGTGTGTCAAGATCGCTGTAAATGGGTAAGTTGATACGGCAACAGGTATAATCAGTTTAAAATTTATCTGGTGGTTTCTATTATCTGTTAAACGTTTATTTGTCAGACAGTCTTTCTTTGAGGAGCTAACCTCTGAATATCAGCAAACAGCTTAATGTATGTGAATGTACTAATAGCTTCACCAACTTATTCATTCCCGTTATATCAAGACTTTGGAATTACATCTTTCATGAAAATTTCAACTTTCAACTATCTGAATCACTTTGACCAGTTTCATTTTTTTCCGGGAGGGAGAAAAGAACTCTCTTTGTGAACAGCTTGCAGGCTATAAGCAGCAGTGCCCATATGAGTACTTTTGGAAGGGGGGGAGAAAATTCCTTACCTCCTTCAAGGCTGTCAAACATTTTAGTAAATGTACAAGATACTAAAATACAACAAAAATAATTTATACAATCAATCATTAGTATCTTATTATTTTTCAAAATTCTTTAAAAAAATTTCGTCTAATTTACTGTTTTAAATTAATCAAAAATTTGGCTATACCAACGGCTGGGGGGGGGGTCTACCCCTCTCCTATGGGCGCCCTTGATAAGCAGTCGCTGGTTCTTAATTTAGAGACACTGGAAAATTAGACATTATTTTCCTGGCTTAACGACCATTACGAGCAATTCTTAGGGATATAAACAGTTGCCCATTCTTAATTTGAGATCACTAGTTACAGTGAAGGGGCAGAGACAGCACCGTTGGGCAAAAACACCACACATACTCGAGCACTGACCTATTTCGGACGAATAGTCAAAATCCTGCACCTTAGACCACTCAGCTATCGGGGCGGTATTAAACATCAACAGTCTCACTTCTTGCTAATGAGTTCCGGTACACACAAATAAAAACTCAAAATCTTTAATTTAAAGACTGTTTTTTTTGGGGGGGGGTGTTAAACGATCACCGTTAGCAACCCGATGGGTCATAAACCGTCACCCGTCCTTAATTCCAGGGAAGGGATAGAGCCAGCGCCGAAAATTGAAAGACTTGTAAAAGGTAATTAATGATAGATAGATATTCTTTTGTTTGCTTTTTGATATTATTATACATATAATAAAATCACCTGTTTACGTTCTTGCTTCTTTTATGAGGGCTTTGCGACCACCGTGAACTTCCCTGGAGTCAGTGGCCCTACATTAGGGACAGGCGACTGCTTATAGTCCATTGAGTTGCTCACGGTGGCCATCAAACCTCCAACAACAACAACAACAATAACAAAAATCATCGTGAGGAAATCAATGGGCATTACCCGTCTCTAATTAAGGGGCGATGGTGGTTCCAGGGAAGGCAAAGAACCAGTGCAGTAAGACAAGCACACCATCCACGCCTAGCAAAATTCGAACCCGGTTCCATTTCGGGCGAATGGTCATAAGCCAGTGCTTATACAAGTACCATTGCGTCACCAAGGTTGCATTCCCGCTTTGCATAAACGACATTCTGTGGACACAATATCTTTCTACAGAAGTTGGCTTAAAACTTTCTTTTTCCATCAGAGAGTTAAGCAAAGCATGGTGAAGATCGTCTCTGTATTTATCGTTTTTACTTTGTGATTCACGCTTCGGGAGGGTGGGATGGGGAGAGATAAGCTTAGGTTTTGTCGTGATATCTTTGCTTTCGAATGCTGGGTAGAAAAAGGTATTTTTTAATCAGGTAAATGTTGATTTGAATAAGATTTTATGTGTATATACCGTTTTTCTTTTCCCTGGGGGGATATGAGAATAAAAAATCTGAGGTTTTGTACAAATCATCAGCCATCTCATCTCTTCTTAACGGGTATTCGTACATTCCTTAACGTTGATAGGTATTGAGTGTCGTGTTGCTGTTTCTAATCACAATGTCCTATTCCGCTTCTAAATTATGCTTTCGGACACCAGAAACTCCGGAGATCCCAAAATCATCTCTTCTTCCTGACAAATCTGGGACGTTAAATGGATCGTGCTATTAATCGTATCACGTGTCTTGCTATAGAGACGTTTTTTATTTCTTATTTTACCAACTTATATGGAGCTTGTTACTGGACTGACTCAGTTTCTCAATTTTTAAATTCTACAAGTTAGGAGTTACGAGACATCCTTGCTCATGTAGTTAGTCGCATAGCAACTATTTTAAGCGGCGTACCTTTCTTTCATTCTTGAGTTCCCATCTCCGAAACGAATGTTAACCTGCGAAAGTTAGAACTGAACGTTAATTGCGCTTAATATCGACTATACACGCATCACATTCTTTTTCAATTCCCACTATGTCCCTATTCCTGCTATCCTCTAGAGTCGATTTTCTTTATACATTCTGAGTTAAAAAACTCAAGCAATTTGACATTTAAAAATAATTTGAAAATAAATCAATTCAATTTTTCACCAAAGCAGGTGCTAATAGCTCGCTCACATCAGATTGCCATGTTGGTGCACCTTATACTGATGTCAGTAGTGGGCAATGATTCGTCCAAAGGAGACAATTGGTCCAATGGGACGACTTATCAAATGCCGATTCATTCAATGACATCGTCCGACCAACGGCAATTTTTTCTGTTTTTAAGAAATGATTGATAAGTTAAGTTACCCTCCACGTTTTATTGTTTCCAGAAATAATTTAGATTCCCAGAACTTATGTTTTAACTAGATAGTTTTACTGTAGGTGATTTGATTTAGTAAATACAAGGTTTGAAGTCTAACACCTTGTAATTAATTTAGTAACGTAAGCGTTAAAATGATCAATGCTTGAAAAATATCATAAATTTTACCAATTATTAATACGTTATTTTTTTCTACAAAATGCGAAAGTATATAAAAATAGCAAGAATGTTTTCGCTTGCGAAACGCTTAGTATTTTTTAGGTTTTATGTTTTCTAGATTCTAGATTTTATGTTAAGTGATTGCACTGGCATTAGAAACTTTGATCGTTATAATCTCTTCTTTCATCTACTGTTTTATGACATCCTTTTCTTTCATTCGTTTTCCTCAGTAATCCTTTTCGTAGGCATAAGGCATTCGGCATTAAATGCCAAAGAAAAATAAGGAGACGCATTAAAAACGAGGTTAAATAACTGTAACCCAAAGTATTTCTTCTGCTCGGTTGCCATATTTTCTAATAATGTGGTGAAATGGTAAAGGTTGTACCTCGTAAATGATTGAAAAGGGGTTCCATGGCATAAACACATCTTTTAAGGCAACGGCAAAAGTGCACATGTATGATAGAATAGAATTTTTCAGTAGAATGAATCAAAGGAAATGCTATAATATAAAATGTAGTAATCAAGCATTAATTGGCTTGTGAAATCTTACAGAAAGGGGTTTATGATATTCCTCAAAATTTTCGTCCTAAAGAATGACTCCTGCTAGAAAAATTGTGCACACTTTTCGTCGTAGTTAATTGCATCTGATACAAAATGTAATTTGTTCAGTAGATTAAAAATAGTTTTCTGTAATTGAAGGACTTCCTCCCCCCTCAAAAACAGGGCAAAATTATTTTGCAGTGCAACTGCTGCTACTGTTCCCAATAAAATTACAATGACGAAACGCGTACTTTCCCCTTAGCGAACTGACAAAACGGATTTTGCCTCTAGGTAACCAATGAGAAAACAAATAATCAGAAATACTTTCGAGATACCATATTTATCGCAACTTACTCTGGTTTCCTTGCCTACATAGAAAACGATAAAATCTTATAACACAAGAACAATTGCTACGTGACATTTTTTCTATTCTGTTGCAACAAACTTTATAGGGAAATGGAAAGCAACGCTTTTCAAAATAACAACAATAAGGGAGCAGGGAGAGAAAAACGACAAATACTCCCTCATTCCAGGTCGAACGAGAAAGCTAATTCCTTTTGCGCATTCTAATCCCAATTATCTAACTGATACAAGAATTTTATTTTTCATGAGCAACTTTCCTCCTCCTTTATTGCCGGAGCTAAGGAATTCAAGATATGAATACGAAAAAAGGCACCTTTCCTCTTTTTCTAGCGAAAGTTCAGTGAACCAACCATAGCTTTGGACGAATCGGCATTTGATTAATAGTACCATCTGATGAGTCGGCGTTGCACCAATCGTACCAACTTATGAATCACCATTAGACCAATCGTATGATTGGATGAATCATGCCTTTGGACCAATTGTTTATTGGACGAATTTTCCCCTTTGGACGAACTGTACCGGACCCGATATAAGCCAATCTTTTCTGTGAATAAACACCTTTCTGTGACGTTTTGTGTGTATGTTGTTAACAAGGTTCTGCTGGTTTACGCGTAAACTCCATATGCAGTACTTGCCCTACATTAGCTCGTAAAAGGTTCAAGAGTGTTATGATATACGATGCGTAATGAATTCACAATGAAAGTAAAAATTACAATATGGGAGGTACGTGTATGAAAAACTGACTTGCTAAATTCTTTTGTAGCGATCTCCCCGCAGTCGTCTGAAATCTTATGACTAGGATATTGTAATTTGTAAAAGAAAATATGTTCATATACAGTTAGCGGATGAAAAAAAAATTGTATATTCCCTGACAGATAAATACCACATTCTGTGCAAGTTACACGAAAACGAAATGAACAAAATTTTCAACGCAGACTTAAAATGTAGCTACTGCAAAAAACTACCATTCTATTTGGGAACTACCGAAAACACACTAAAACAGAGACATCGCTACCGTAGTATTATATGTACAGACACATTCAAATAACACAAACCTACTTGAGATGTGAAATCACATCAAAATGTGTGGTGAAGAGCTAAAACGCTTGAAGTGAAACCTCAAACCTCATTTATAAACAAAACACATCAAACATGACAACCGTTTGCAATACGGTTGACGTGTGGCGCCATCTGTGGACGAAATATGCCATACCATGTGTTTAAAAACTACATTCTGACATTTCCCCCTAGAAATATGGAGAAATATAATCCTTTTCATACAACGACAAAACGAGTTATACATATCTTTTGAGAGTATTGACAAAACCAACTTTTTTTTTTTACATGCATTTTGCAAGTGTTCAGAATTTTACTTACAAAGGAGCACTTCTTTCTTAAAAACATTCCTGTTCTATCTACATTCCATCATCAAGCTGAATTCATAGGTATCAGGTTGGTGCTGAATCAGTGCTGTTTGTTGTGAAAAATATATCAAATATTAACCGTAACTGTAAGATTAAAGTATGAGCCATGTATAACTGGCTCGCCATTCGAAAAAGCCTCGCCAACTGTTTCGATATAGGCCCCAAAATACAACATTGTGTTGCTTAAAAACTGGCTCTGACTGCCAGACCAAAGGCTTTAACGTGAAGTTGGAAATAACATGAATATTCTCATACATGTTGAATAGCCACTAGCAACCTCCGGGAGGGCAGCGACCAAACGAGCTCCGAAAAAGCCGGCGCTAAGGGTTGTACATGAAAACCACCTAGACTTTAACAGCCTAGACGCATTTACGATGGTGTTTTCCAACCATCATTAGCCTACCAGCTTGGGAGGCGTGAAAATAGCACAACCTCTTGTTTAAGAATCTAAGATTCACCAAGATAGATCATATAGGTTTTTTCTTTTGTTTTCCAATTTACGTTACCATACAGTATTTGTTCACTGCGGTTTGACAAATCCATGCTGTAGCGCTTGGCTGTTCTTCTCGCCCTGGCGAAGAGGAAACCTGATGGTCTTGGTGCGGAATCGTCGATGTTCTCTTCTCTGGAGGATGGTGGATCTTCGTGGAGTACACTGGCAACGCAGGAGACAGCGGAAGGCCATCTTGAAGTCGGAGATGGAGCATGCGTAGATGATCGGATTTAGACAGCTGTTGAAATATCCCGTCCAGAAACAGAAGTCGAAGAGAGCAGGTGGTACCAAACAACCGGCACACAGAGTTCCTGTAATGAGGAAACTAATAAGTGACAAGGCACTGAACTTTACATTTATAAACATACATTAACAATCAATTAATGGAAGCATGAACTGCTTATTCTTGGCTAGCTAATAGAAAGCAGGACGTTACAGATCTTTATGCATTTCTTTGTTGCATGTTCAGAGTGTCCGAGCAACTCAATGGGTAAACGCCCGTCCTTAATTTGAGGGCACTGGTTCCAGGCAAGGAAAGAAACCGGTGCCGTAAGACAAACACGCCATCAATGTCTTATCTGGGACTCGAACTCGGGTCCACTCGGGCAAATGGTCTGTATGTAGCCAGCGCTTAGACCACTTCGCCCTCGTAGAGGTCTGCACGGGTCTTGTGCTTCCCGATTAGCCCGAGCCAGATCCGTCCCGGGGGCCGGGTGGGGCTTTTTTTTTCATGAGTTTAGTGAAAAATTCAAGGCACGGGCCTGGCTTGTACTGGAAGGTTTACACTTTTGCTCCAGGAACAAAGAAAAAGGTTTTGTCTCACAAAATGAACACTGTCTTGTTAATAATCAGATGATGAGGTACACTGAATGAAACGAAATACCCCATCTGCCACGGGACGTATTGTGCAGCCAGATTTGTCTGAAACCGACAAGCCTGGCTGTAAAATGAAAATCTAAAATGGGACTTTTTTTCTTTAAAGGTTGAAATCAATTCCGTTCTTAACTTTCTGAAATTTAACGACTAAAACACGCGGATTTTTTTTATTCCGTGAAATATTTACATGAACAGAGTTTTCAGCTACACGAAACAATCAAAACGAGCTTCTGGCGCTATTCGATGCTACAACGGAGACAAGGAAGTCAGAAATATTTGTTTACATACACTGAACAACAATGGTTTTGTTACAAAGAAAACTTTAACTGGTTTGTATGTATTTACGGGTGCTGAAACCAAATATGGTCACAATTTCTCCACTGGGCTCCAATTTCTTGTAATGGAACTCTCTATTAGGGTGAATGTTGTGTTGAGAGTAGACACACGGGCGCCATTACTTCCTGTTGTGCAATTCCTTTCGGGAAGGGGGAACAAAGCAGAATTTTTGTCATTCGAATGCATTTAATTGGTATTGAAGGACATGGATCTTCTCGTGGTTTTAAAAAGTAGTGTGGATTGTTCAAAGTATACGTTAAATAATGCCGCGTACTTGTGTGAACCATCTAAACAGTTTCTGCTACATTTGTGGACGATTTACTTAAAAATCTCAAAGGCAACATTTCACACCGTTGAGTTTATTAGAAAATCATATGAACTTTATTTTCAGTGCAAAATGGGCAATGAAGATTAATCTTGTGCGTCTCACATTTGTTGTAATTCATGTGTAGCTTTGTTGACTGGCTGGTTGAAGGGATCACGTCCAATGCCATGTGAGGTAGCAGTGGTTTCGAGAGAACCGAAAGACCACTCAACAGATTGTTACTTCTGCATTACTAAGATATCTGGAATTACAGCTAAGACCAAAGTCGCGATTCAGTATCCCAGTACTCCTTCGGCCATAAGACCTGTTCCTCATGGTCCAGATCTTCCTGTACCTCCACAGTCATGGAGTTTAGATGAAAGTGATACTGATGAAATAAATCCTCACAGCGAAGAAGATATTAAAGTACGACAAGACCCCGATTTCTTGGAAGATTCTGTGCCTCACCTTATAAGTCAGGAAGAATTAAATGATCTGGTTCGTGACTTTCATTTAGCAAAAAGTCAGGCCGAAATATTGGCTTCAAGATTGAAGGGATGAAATCTTTTACAATTAAGTACAGAGTTATGTAGTTTTCGTCGACGACGGCAAGAGTTTAAACACCCTTTTTCGAAGAGTGGTTACCTTGTGTACTGCAATGATATAGAGTTATTGTTTGAAGCCTTAGGACAGCAACACAAACTTGAAGAATGGAGACTTTTTTATAGATTCCTCAAAAAGAAGCTTAAAAGCTGTCCTTATTCATAACGGAAACATGTATCCGTCAGTACCTGTTGCATATGCCGCATACATGAAAGAAACATATGCAAATATGAAACTGTTGCTTCAAAGTATAGTATACAAAAACACTCATGGAATATTTGTGGCGATCTTAAAGTGATAGCTTTACTCCTTGGTATACAACTTGGATACACAAAACACTGCTGCTTCCTCTGTGAATGGAACAGTAGGGACAGAAATTCTCGTTACATTTAAAAGGCCAGGTGTAAAAGAGAGTCCTTAATTCCAGGTAACAAAAATGTTGTTGCTGAGCCTTTAGTAAGTCCTCAGAAAGTGTACTTACCACCGCTTCACATCAAACTAGGTTCGATAAAATTTCTTGTAAAGGCATTGAATAAAGATGGAGAAGCCTTTCGTTTTCTTAAGAACAAGTTCCCCAAAATATCTGAAGCCAAAATTAAACAAGGCATTTTTTATTGGTACACAAATAAGGAAACTTATGCGTGATCTTGCATTTGAAGGCACTTTGAATGAGACTGGAGCTCCTGCATGGAAGTCCTTTAAAGATGTGGTACTGAACATTTTAGGTAACCGGAAGGCAGAAATTATGAAGAACTTGTTATTGAGCTTCTAGAAAACTATAAGGTCATGGGATGCAATATGTCCCTTAAAATACATTTCCTTCATTCGCATCTGGACTTTCCCCCACAGAACTTAGGAGCTGTAAGCGATGAGCATGTAGAACGTTTTCACCAGGACATACACTTATCGCTTGCACCCAGAAGGACGTGTCAGATTGTAATGATATTCCGGAGGAAGGTAAAGGTTATCAGGAATAATAAATGATTAAATATTGAGACTGATATGTGCTATATTTATTGAGCTACAGGCCAATAAGTGGTGTCTCTCAGTATGGCGTCGGACCGCCATGTTTGCTCACACAGCATGCCAGACGTCTCGGCATGGAGTTGCACAGGTTCCTAATGGTGTCCTGTGATAAGCCATCCCATGCAACTTGAATCTTCTCACGCAGTTCCTGCAGACTGTGCGTTAGGGGTGGAGTGTGGATAGCGCGCCCAATAGCATCCCATACATTTTCAATCGACGATAGGTCTGGCAATACGGCTGGCCATGGCAGAGTGTCAGTGCATTGAAGGCAAGCTTTCGAGACAGCATCAGCATGCGGGCGAGCGTTGTCTTGCTGAAAAATCGCACCGGAGTGAGCGTTCAGAAAAGGTAGGGTCACTGGTTGCAGGACCTCATGAACGTAATGTTTGGTTGTCAAAGTTCCTGTAATGTACACCATAAGTAATCTGGCATCGTAGGCAATTGCACCCCACACCACGACACCAGGCCTTCTGGTCGTATGACGCTCGACAACAAAGCCTTCATCTTGGCGCTGACCACGGTACCTCCAAACACAGATTCGGTGGTCGTCTCCTCCAAGACAAAAGCGGCAATCGTCACTGAAGATTACCCGCTGCTATTCTGCGTGGCTCCATGCCAGTCTGGCATCACACCTAGTCTTCGGCGGCGATGCAATTGTGTTACGAGTAGTCGTCGCAACGGTCTGCGTGCTTGTAGTCCTACGTCGTGCAGCCGTCTTCCAATGGTGCTGGCACTAATCGAACGATTCACGGAGAGCACCACTGCTCGCTGAATATCCGCAATCGTAGATGTCGGTTCACCCAGTGCCTGTCGGACAACCCGTCGGTTCTCTCTCTCCGTGGTTCGTCTAGGCCTCTCAGATCCTTCCTGTTGCTTCTGCGTGCCTTGTTCTATTCACTGCCGCCAACAGCGTGCTATGGTAATATCCGCACGACTGGTGTGGCGCGCAATACGGCTATAAGATCATCCCGCTGCTCAAAGACCGACGATGCGGTCCCTCTCGAACTCCTCCAACTGCTCGAATTGCTTCCGAACTTTTCTCCGAGACATACTTCACTTACAGAGGACGAAACCAACACAACAGCACGAGTCAGAATGGCAAGCACGTGCAACGGGACGTCCTTATATAGCCAGTCAGGCACAGCGCTACGACCCCTCCTTGCTTGCGTCACATGCGCGGCCGAGCGTGATACTTGAATCATTTACATGTCTCACGATGTCAAACCTACCCAGCAAGTTTCATTCCTGTTGGTTGCTTCCTTCTGGGTGCAACTATTTTTTTTGACGATGAGTGTATGTGCCATAGAAAACCGCTATAAAAGAAAATGGAGCCCTAAAATGCTAGCTGATTACAGTTGGACTCCAAAAAGGGATGTAGTATAACCAAAGCACAGAAGAAAATCTACAATAACTAAAGGGTGATTCATAAAGAAGTATACAGTTTCAACGCACTATAAAACAACAACAATATAAGATATTTTATGTTACCTGTAACAGAATTGTAGGGGAATGTTTCAAGTTTTTTTAGAGACAGTCACAGATGTTCTATGTGCGCACCCTTAGTCACACGACACACATCGAGCCGGCAATCCATTTCCGCCCAAACGCGAGGTAAGATATCTGAATCAAGTGCAGTGATATCGGCTGTGATACGCTGTTTCAGCTCCGCTAGATCACCAGGAAGGGGAGGGGCGAATACCTTGTACTTTACGTTCCTCCACAGAAAAAAGTCACAAGGTGTTAAGTCAGGACTTCTGGGTGGCCATTGAGTTCAGTGGCATGTTGTAGTCCGCGGCTCGTCCAATCCATCGGTGAGGAAGATGTTTGTCGAGATAATCTCGCACGTCACCTAACCAGTGCGGTGGTGCACTATCCAATTAGAGAATAGAGTTGTCACTGTCGTCCTGCAACTGTGGCATCAGCCAAAGACTTAACATATCGTTTAATTTTTAATGCAGCTTTTGCGGTATTTCTTACCACGACGATGCGCGGACTACAACATGCCACTGATCCAATGGCCACCCAGAAGTCTTGACTTAACACCTTGTGGCGTTTTCCTGTGGTGGTACTTAAAGGACAAGGTATTCGCCCCTTACCTTCCTGGTGATCAAGCGTAGCTGAAACAGCGTATCACAGCCACTATCACTGCACTTGATTCAGATATCTTACCTCGCGTTTGGGCTGAAAGGGATTACCGGATCGACGTGTGTCGTGTGATTAAGGGTGCACACATAGAACATTTGTGACTGTCTCAAAAAACTTGAAACATTCCTCTACAATTCTGTTACAGGTAACATAAAATATCTTACATTGTTCTTGTTTTATAGTGCGCTGAAATTGTGTACTTCTTTATGAATCACCCTGTACTTTTAAAGGTAAATGTTATTAATTGCTTGTAGCGAAATATACATGCCAAAATGAAGGCACTGAAAAACTGGTTACTTGAGAACTACGCCCGATAGCACAATTTAGCAAGCAGATTTGCAATCAGCATGACAAGTACTGTACGATTCGGCATACAGTCTTTGTAACAAACAAAAAGTTTATTTTTGTTGTTCAGTGATACTTGAAGAACGAGGGCTACCTTGTTTATACTTAAATGTAGAAGAGGAAAAGCGGTAACAGAAGTAAGTAGTCAGGTCTAAACCTCAACTGGGAGAAGAATTACTACGAGAAATGGCACGTATCTCTGCGTTGCATTCATTTTATTACTCAGGTAATTCAGTTCAATACAGCAGCTTTGTTTCTGTAAAGCAGGGGCGCTTCAACATTTCCTGAATCGTGCACAACATGACAAAATGGAATAGGAATCACTGGCTACATGTAAAAGAGGAGTAAAAATGCATGTGTTTATTGTGAATATCGATTATTTCAGAGAAATATCGAAAAAAGAAACGGTATGGTACGGACCGTAATATTCAGACTAACTGCCTAACAAAAATCAAAAGATATGTGTAACTGGTTGCAAAGATCAAACAGCTATGAAAGGTAAAAACAGTTCATATACAGGGCCGGATTAAAAAGGGGTCTATAGGGGTTATATATAGCCTTGGGGCCCACCATGCCGAGGGCCCAGGTGATATGCCTGGGCAATTAATAGACGGATAAGTAAAGATATATATATATATATATTTGTGGGATGTAAGGTCAGGTGATGCGTAACATCACAGCCTCTCCTTGACAAATGTCAACCCCGCCTTCTCGTGGTGCATCCTGTTCCCACTAAAGGGGCTCTGACGACCGCCCATAGCGGTATAACTATACCATCGGGATCAGAGGAAATGCTATCCCACACTCACCAACCCGCTTGGCCAGCGTGGTGAGTTATGGCCAAACCCCTCCAAAATGATTCCACAATTTAAATCTTGGCCCTCAGTCTCCGGCAGCTGGAATGTACCTGGCCAAGGCAGCGGCCAGTGCGACATGAAGGCAGAGGGTGCTAAGAATCCCTGGAGGACCGGACTAGGCTGCCATCTGATGCTGACCTTGGCTACTTACAATGGACGCTCCCTATCTTCTGATTCAAGGCTTCTTGAATTGGAAGAGGAACTACAAAGGATCAAGTGGGACATCGTAGGGCTAAGTGAGGTAAGGAGAAAAGGAGAAGATCTCATCGAACTGAAAAGTGGACATCTCTTCTACTATCGTGGGACAGATACTGGCAGAACTAGTGGTGTTGGATTTATAATAAACAAGAAACTGAAGGACAAAGTTGTAGAAGTTGAAAGTTCCTCTGACAGAGCTGCACGACTTGTTATCCAACTCTCGAAAAGATACCAGGCTCAGATTATTCAAACTTATGCACCCACCACAAGTCATCCTGAAGAAGAAATTGAAGAATTTTATGAGGAAATTTGTCATCTAAATAATAAAGGTAAGCAGCATTTGAAGATAATTATGGGAGATTTCAATGCAAAAATAGGGCAACGGCAACAGAATGAAACTTCAGTAGGTAAATTCGGTCATGGCAACAGAAACCAGCGTGGAAATACTCTCGTTGAGTTTGCAGAGGCAGAAGGGTTTTTCATCTTGAACTCCTTTTTCAAGAAAAAGCCACACAGGAAATGGACATGGAGACATCCAAATGGGACGACAAGTGAAATTGATTTTATTATGTGTAACAAAAAATTCGTCATAGAAGACTGCAGTGTGCTAAACAAGTTCAACACAGGTAGTGACCATAGATTGGTGAGATGTAAGATGCACCTCAACACTAAACTTGAACGAGGCAAGCTCATAGGACAAACAAAATCTATTGACATAACCAACCTTAAAAAACACCATAATACCTTCAAGTTAGAACTGAAGAACAGGTTCTCTGCTTTAGAAGGCCTAACATCGGAAGAAGTGGACATCTCTGAAGTTAACAGAAAAGTAACCAAAGCTCTTATGGAAACAGCAACAAAATTAGCTGGGTCTAAGAACAAGTTGCATGTGAACAAATTATCAGGAAAAACCAAAATGTTGATGCAAAAAAGAAGAGAGATGAGGACAACTAAAGAAGACGTGACTTCCAAAGTGGAATATATAGAGCTATGCAAGACAGTAAGAAAAAGTATCACTGAAGACGTAAGGAAATTCAACTGTGAACTAGTGAGGAAAGCAATTGAAAACAACCAAAGCCTAAAGATAGCAAAGGGACATCTCAGTAAGGGAAGAAAACAGATTATGGCACTGAGAAAAGAAGATGGTTCTGTAACAAGAAATAGAGGCGAAATTTTGACAAGAGTGAAAGATTTCTACTCCAAATTATATGAAAGGGATGATATATGCACTCCAGACATCATGAAAGATACCAGTACCAGAGTTCCTCCAGTCCTTCCAGCAGAAGTTGCACATGCAATCAAGAACATGAAGCGAGGAAAAGCTCCAGGAGAAGATGGAATTACTGTCGACATCATACAAGAAGCAAGTGGAGAAATCGAAACAGTACTCGCCCAAATTTTCACTCGATGCCTTAATGAAGGAAAGATTCCTGAGGATTGGAACACCGCTACAATGATCCTGCTACATAAGAAAGGTGACATTGAGGATCTCGGAAACTACAGACCTATCAGCCTCCTATCAGTAGTTTATAAAATCTTCACTAAAGTTCTTTCACACCGCTTGAAGGTAACACTGGACATGGCTCAACCGAGAGAACAAGCTGGATTCAGGAGTGGCTACAGCACAATAGATCATATCCACGTGCTGAGAGAACTAATTGAAAGAGCGAGGGAATATGAACTTCCATTGTGCATGGCTTTTATCGATTATGAAAAAGCCTTTGATTCGGTGAAACCATCAGCAGTTACAATGGCTCTGAAAACCTGCGGTATTGAAGATGCATACATTAATATTATTAATAACATCTATGAAAATGCAAGTGCAAAGATTAGGCTGTTTGAAAATACAACACACGTAAAAATTGGGAAGGGAGTGAGACAAGGTGACACCATATCTCCGAAGCTCTTTAATGCCACATTGGAGGGTGTTTTTCAGTCACTGAGCTGGGAAAACAAGGGGATAAATATTAATGGAGATTATCTAACCCACCTTCGTTTTGCTGATGACGTAGTCATTTTTGCAACTACCCCATCAGAGCTGCAGAGTATGATCCAGGAACTTGCTGACAAGAGTAAAGAAGTGGGATTAAAAATGAACTTTCAGAAGACAAAAGTGATGTTCAATGCTTTTACAAGAAATGAAGATTTATCGATTGATGGAGAAAAGCTGGAGATAACAGACACGTACGTTTATCTTGGACAGCAGATATCAAGTGAGGGTCACATTGATGAAGAAATTAATCGGCGTACAAAACTTGCCTGGAGAGCTTTTGGAAGAAACAGCATAATTTTCAAGAGCAATATGCCATTATGTCTTAAAAGAAAAGTGTTTGATCAATGCATCCTTCCAGTACTTACGTATGGTGCGGAGACGTGGACCTTAACTAAAAGAGACATACAAAGGCTGCAGACAACTCAAAGCAGCATGGAGAGGTGCATGCTTGGTGTAACCAGGAGAGATAAGAAGAGGAACTCGTGGATCCGAAAAATGACAAGAGTGGAAGACATCATGATCAGAGTTAAATCCCTGAAATGGCAATGGGCTGGACATACTGCCAGAAGGACAGATCATCGATGGACAGCCGAAATTTTAGATTGGATTCCAAGGGACAGGAAAAGACCCAGAAGAAGACCACATGGGAGATGGGTGGATGAAATTCGAAAGTATGCAGGGGTGACATGGAGGAGACTGGCACAAGACAGACCGTTGTGGAGGAAACTTGGGGAGACCTTCGTCCAGCAGTGGATTGATAATGGTTGACAATGATGATGATGATGATATATATTTGTAAAATAGTTTTACTTTTATCTTGTACTGTACGTTTTCCTGTTGGTCAGAAACAGGGTCTGGTGGACGAACAGATTTCGAGGCAGTGGCTTACAGAGGGTAAATGTCTCATGTCGCCGTGTACAGCTGGGTCGGCTAAACTGTTTCAGCTTTTTCACTACCATCTACCCACACCTCCCTGTTTGCACTTGCAACCGTTAATGGTCGAAGTCCCCTGTGGCTTCGCATTGCGTAAGAAAAACGACGCATCAAGAAAAGTATACCATTAAAAAATTCAAGAAAAAATCAAGGCATCTTAAGCTTTTAACTGATATTCTTATGAGAACAATGGAAAACAGAGCCGTCCCGGTGGCGCAGTGGTCTAAGGCGCTGGCCTCTGATCATTCGTCCGTAAGGGGTCCGGGTTTGAATCCCGGTCAGGCATGGATGTTGTGTTTGCCTTACGGCACTGACTCTCTCCCTTCCCTGGAACCAGTGACCCTAAATTAGGGACGGGCGACTGCTTATAGCCCATTGAGTTGCTCACGGTGGTCGTTAAACCTCTAATAAAAAAAATAGAGTGACTTTTTATGAAAACTCTGCAGATAATTTATTAGTTTGAAGAATGCACTACTTATTAATTACAAGCATATTGTTAGTTTCGTGTTTTAAAGGATTTCATGATGATTCCCCGTCATAATTCTTTGGGAGCTTACTCAGATGTGCTTTGGGGCCCACTAAGGCCTTAATCCAGCCCTGTTCATATACGTCCACTGATTCAAATGGTATAATTCCACAGATTTTTATTACCCAACTTCATGCTTCGGCTCAACAGCACCTAACACCCAAAATCCAGGACGCAGTGATTCTCGACATGTGCCCTATCTTAAGGCGATTGTAAACCATTAATGAGAATGCCTATACCTCATGTTCGTACTGACAGGGAGACCAAATAAGTAATAATAATAATGATAATAATTAGAAAAACTAATGATGAGGGAAACACATACGTAATAATAATGATAACTATTACTTTTCAGTGATGATATACTGTATGTTTATCTGCTCGAACACAAATGCGCAATACTGAATATAAAGAGATGAAAATTGCTTAAAATTCCACCGTCTTGACAAAAAAGTTATTGAGAACCTTGAAAGTGATTAAATCATGAGTATCTAAAACTTGAGCAAAATAGAATATTAGATCATAGCCTAATTAAAAAGGAATTTACAACAAAATACATCAGTCGCTATAAATAATTACTAAACATGAAATTATAAAACTATACTAAGAAATCGATTCATTGGCTTAAGAAAACTAATCATTCGCAAGCTTTCGCAAATCAGCTAGATGGTTTTTTCAAGTAAGATAGACAGAAAGTAAGGTTTTTCTATCTATCTTCCTATATATGTAGTATATCTATCTCCATGTTCCTACCTTCCTTGACAGAGCCATCTGGTTGATGTGCGAAAGCTTGGAAAGGTTTATTAATATTCTTACGATAATAAATCAGATTCATAGTATAGTTTTACTGTAGTTTGTGTACAGTTCCTCGTTATGAACTAAATTATAATCCAAAAGTAAAAGTATTACTATCAACTCCTGAGCTATTTCTCAATTAAAGTGCTATTTTTGGATTTTTAAATTGGCCAGTACTGATCTACAAGAACTTGACCGACTCACTAAAAGATTTTTAATCAAATACAGATGCCACCATCCAAATTAATCAGTTTAACGAGTGCACCTTATAAGAAAATAAGTTGGAAGGCTGCTAAACAGTATTTTAGATATCTGCAGAAACAACTGAAACAGTCATTCTTGGAGGAAAAGCACTCCTCCATTACACCTGTGGCTGCAGGTGACGAAGGCTTTACCCCACTGAACCTGAATGCTGATCAGCTCCTTCCTCAATCACAAAATAATTCCGACCCATTGAAGAACTTGAAAAGCAAAATCCTGCACGGGAAATATCCAAACTTTTTCGATCTGAAAAATATTGACAAAAACTCCTCACTGCGGTAGTTAAATAAAAAGATCAGCTCTATCCAGAAATCGAAGGATTCTTCATTGCGATTGCAGACTGTGTTATCATAACCCAGAACTACAGAAAACACAAGATACCACCTATAGAATATCAAGATACCTGTAGAATGTGCGCAAAATTGAATGAAACCATAGTACACATTTTAGCCGGCTACTCTCTTCTTACATCCAAACAATACCTGAACAGACACTACCAAGTAGCTAAGATCCTACATCAACAGCTTGACGTCAAACTCGGTCTAACCAAGGGTATATACTCCACTTTGTCACAACTATCAACCAGAACCTATTCTTGAAAATCAAAATTACGTCATATGCTGGGAAAAATCTGTAATTACGGACAAGGTCATCGATCAGACATCGTGATTGTAGACAAAAGCTGAAGACACAGCTAATAGCTGGAGAGATTCTGCTTACAGAAAGCATCCAAAGGACAGTTGTAACGTGCTTACCTCAAAGGTGACGCACGAGTCAAAACGGTAAGTTGCAGCGGCAAGCCAAGGTCGGTGTACTTCAGTCGGGAGAATAACCAGCTCCGGAGTGGAAAGACGTGGTTGGATTCTACCTCCGGCAAAAAGGGCTTATATTCACATTGGCGTCTGAACGTCAATATAGAGCAAAACGTTTTCGTTGGTGGTGGTTTTCGAACGTCTTCCCGCTCCGGAGCTAGTTATTCTCTGTTTGAACTTAACCGACCTTGGCTTATCGCTGCAATTTGTCGTTTTGACTCTTGCGTTACCTCTGAGTTAGGTACGTCACACTGTATCCGAAAAATCTTGAAACACCAGAACTTACAAATGCATATCCAAAAGATCTGGAAACAGAGTATATAACACAGATCGCAGTAGTTGTTATTTCGGCAACCACAGTTGTACCTAGTAGCTTTCTAAAAAATCTCGAGGAAATAAGATTGCCACAGGGACTTCTTCTACCAAATCAAAAGAGCAATCCGCTTCTGCTTACTGGCTCCTGCCGAGAAAGTCGATAACAATAATAATAAAACACCTTCTTGATTTCAAAGACTACAGTCTTGTGACGATTATACGTTTAACGTATTAAGAGAAAACACCGTGGTTTGTCACAAATATTTAATTTTTCAAGTTGACTATGGTTTTATCGCGCGATACATTCACCTAGCTTCATCAGGATGAATGACACGTAAATATTTAAATTGTATGTGATATCATAAACGGTTTACAGTCACGTGTTTTGGTTAGTTGCTTCCACCGCTTGATAGAAATGGGGTGGATGCCATGCCATTAACAAGTTGCGAAGACTTTTGATACACATGGAAAGCTCCCAAAATATAAAGTTTGGTCGTTCAATCTGGCTTGTCAATTAGTTTAGCTTCTTTAAAGAGAAATTTGTGGTCCTTTTCGTAACAGTGTTTAGCCATCGATGACTTCTTTAGGTCACAGTTCCGAATGTAGGTCTTGTGCTCCTTCAGTCGAAAACGCAAGGCTGTACGGGTCTGTGCTATATAGGAAGCGCCACATTCATATGGAATTTGATAAATTCCCCAAGTTTTTGTCTTCAACATAGTCCTTTGATCCTAAAAAGTTCATTTTGTTCATGGATTTAAAATAAAAAACTCAGCGTCTTTTACAGTTGCTTATATCGCGCGATACATATATGTTCAGATAAAGACAGTTTGGAAAAAGAACTTTATTTCCTTAAACGTGTTGCAGTACACCCTTCCATTATAGACAAGGTTCTAACAAAATTCCGGAAACCGAAGCCCATCTCCACGTTAACTCCTGTGATGCGCCCATTGCCAGAGAATTTTGCCATTATTCCCTTTTACCGTTTCATTTCAAAATTCTCAAAACCTTTAATTTCAAAGTAATTTTTAAACTCATAAACAAAATGAACTTTTTAGGATCAAAGGACTATGTTGAAGATAAAAACTTGTGGGGAATTTATCAAATTTTATGTTAATGTGGCGCTTCCTGTATACTGTAGGACAGACCCTTACAGCCTTGCGTTTTCGATTGAAGGAGCACAAGACCTATATTCGGAACTGTGACCTAAAGAAGTCATCGATGGCTATAAACACTGTTACGAAAAGGACCGTAAATTTCTCTTTGAAGAAGCAAAACTAACTGACAAGCCAGAGTCAACGACCAAACTTGATATTTTGGAAGCTTTCCATATGTATATATATATATATATATCAAAAGTCTTCGTAACTTGTTAATGACATGGCATCCACCCCATTTCTATCAAGCGCGTGGAAGCAACTAACCAAAACCCGTGACTGTAAACACCGTTTATGATATCATATACAATTTGAATATTTACGTGCCATTCGTCCTGATGAAGCTAGGTCAATACCCAGCGAAACCGTGATCGACTTGAAAAAATATGTATTTGTGTCAAACCACGTTGTGTTTTCTTAATACGAATAAAATATCTTCCCAGAGTGGTTTTCTGGTGGGAACGGAAAGAGCTAGGAGGTGGCATCAACTTAAAACTGATACCATCTTCCATGTGGTAGAGAATGTGCACAGATGCATGCGCTTAGGCAACGCAAAGAATATCTTCAACAAGATACTGGGTTAAAGAAAAAAATTTATTGCTCTTTATTGCGGGTAACACAAATGTGCCCGTTGTAATTGAAATGAATGCTCTAGTTTTATACCAATACTAAGCACTATACAAAGCATTTACACCAAAAGTTAATCATATCATGCAAATTTTATTCTTTTAAGGAACTAAGGCCAGCCTCTTTGAAATGTCGCACATTCACACACACACACTCACACACAAAACACACAACAGCCGTGTGACGTGTCTAATGACCTTTTCCAATTTATACGAAAATACAGAACATAAGCAACCAAGTAAATTAATAACAATTCAGAATTGTGGAATAAAGCAGAGCAAGATTACTTAAACTATTTACTCTTGAATATGAAAAACACACTGCAAATTTTATGGAAAAATAACTTTTCAAATACGTTTCCGGGAAGCAGAGATAGCGAGAAAAAAAGACTTTGACATTTACCCCCTAACGGGAAAGCTGTGAATTATTTAAAGAGGCTAATGCCTCCATCTTTATTGCAGCGAATGGCATACAGTAAAGAAAGAAGTTGCTCAATAGAATTTTTAGAAGCAGAGATACAACTGCAAACAGAAGTACGAAAACACCACCTAGCGACAGAATTGTGAACTACAAAACTCCGCAAATACAAACTTAAAGTGTTCCGCAAGGTAAACGGTATCCGTTGTTAAAAGAATGTTTTAAATCGGACATTTAGATGCAGACATATCGAGAAAACCAGATTAAACATTTACGCCCCTAGCGGCAAAATTGTGCATTATTTTGGGAAGGAAATACACACAAAATGTTTTCATAGTTAGTAGTATCTGATCGAAAAAGAATTTTTTCAATGGGGTTTTTAGTCCCTCAGATATTGCTGCAAACATATTGTAAACGGAAACGTGAACTTACGCCCTCGAGTGGCACACTGGTGCGTTAAAAAAATTGAAATTATATGAGAAACATTTCGCACCGGAAATGTTCTCCGACAAAGATGTTTTCAAAATGGACTCGAGAAGGAGAGATATCGACGAAAATAAAACATACATCTATGCCCTTCAGCGGAAAAAATTAGGCACAATTTTAAGCCGAAGGTATTCCCAAAAGGTTTTCCGAGTTGAGTGGTATCGGTCCCCGACTCTTTCTTCATGATCGGCTTTTCTCCAACAACCGGCTTCAAGATCTTCAGATTATTCTCTGTTCCATCTGCTGCTACTGTAATGTATGGTCCGTCTTACACGTTTATTCATAACTAGATGAAACCCCGTCAATAATGACGGGGGAAAATAAAATTTATGATACAGAAATTATTGACACTTATTTATTAAGTTTTTGAGTTCCACGTCAATAGATGGCGACTTTGGCTCACAGCATTCTGAAAATTTCTCGAGCGGTCGGTTATGGAATTTGATACGACGGGCTGTCTGTTAGTTATGTGTTTTGTAAAACCTTTAGTCCCTATTTCGTCAACACTTCCTTGTACACAACATTTTTTGTATACACTGACTGTGAACCCTGTATCAATTTCCCCTGTTCTTTTCCGTGAACTATTTTTATCTAGACGTTGTCACATACAGATGGCTAAACACCGGTTCAGGTAGTGAACCAAAATTCCTGATGTAAAGTTTTTCGTAGCACCAGTGGCGCAGTGGTCTAAGCGATGGCATCTGATCATGCGTCCGAAAGGGGTCCGGGTTCGAATCCCGTGAGGCATGGATGTTGTGTTTGTCTTACGGCACTGGCTCTCCCCTGGAACCAGTGACCCTAAATTAGGGACAGGCAACTGCAGCCCACTGAGTAGCTCACGGTGGTCGTTAAACCTCCAACCAAAAAATAAAAATAAAATAAAAGTTTTTCGTATCTCTAGAGTTGACCGTGTGGCGTAAAGCATCGCTGACGTCATGTGAGAATGATTTGGATTAGATGACGTCACCCCAGCAGCTGTCTTCTTTGTTGCTATGACAACAAAACAAAGTGGTATACGCGTGTAGGTGATGACGTCACTTACACGAAAAGCTAAGCGTGACGTCACAAACATTTGTTTGTTGTTGTTGCTATGACGACTTAAAAAGTGGCACGGAGGAGGAGGGCTCTAGCAGATTATTATTAGAGATGTGGCATCCTCAATTCAGTTTGCACTCATGATCGCTAACTCCGAGATTACTTGTTTATTCCTTCTCATGACCCAATTTTGCCGTGCTCCACTCTGTGTGTGCATTCATCTTCATCCTTGTGAAATCCTCAAATCTACTGCTTCTTCGTGGAATAGGCAACAGCAACTGATTCTCTTTCCATCCGGCTCGCCCATCATCAACTATATACTTCACCAGTTAGATACGTGATCACTTTACGTATTCAGCTTGCTTATACTGCTGAGCGTCAAAACACCCAACTTCAACAGTTCCATTCCAAATGGTCAACATCAACCGGTTGGTTTACTGTTCACCAGATCCGTATTCTCCTTAAAATGTAATAATTCCCTTTAGGATGCCAGCTGTTCTTCACCTTAGACTGTCATTGCTTTTTCGTCAACTATTTTCGTCCTAAACTTTTCGAACTTTTTGCTTATGAACTATACATCATCTCCACGCTGGAGTTACTTAACTCCTTTCTTGTGTTCTTTTTCTCCTGGTCAGCATGTTTTAGTATCAGGATGTAATTCGCACCTTTATTATTTTATGTTGTTCGTCCCGTGCATATTTTTTTGTTCTCGTTATAAAGTGTTAGGAATGTCTATCTTGAGCCACTCTACTACATGTTAATTAGGCATGTTTTCGAATTTCATACATCCGTCTTCCCATTCGGTCTTCTTCTGGGTCCTTTTCTGTCCCTTGGTATCCAGTCTAAAATTTTGGTTATCCATCGATGGTCCGTTCTTCTGTCAACATGTCCAGCCCATTGCCATTTCAGGGATTTCACTCTGGTCATGATGCCGTCCACTCCTGTCATTTTCCTTATCCACAAGTTCCTGTTCTTATCTTTCCTGCTTACACCAAGCATGCACATCTACATGCTTCTGTTACCGCGAAATCTCACGATTTTCATTAACAAGTAATTTAAATATTCATCACGATTCCTAAGTAACCGGCAATTTAAATATTTAATGTCGCAACTCTCGGTTTTCTTAAGAAACCCACTCCATGGAATTCATAATTTAATTTAAATAATCTGTTTTCCATTATTTTTACTCATTGATAGGAAAGACTAAATTTAAGCGCTCTCAATTTTTGTTATTATTATTATTATTTTTGCATTAGGCCCGGAGTAGAAATGTTGAAGCACTTTATTTTTCTTTCGCTAAAAAAACCCCCAAGTCCTGGTTGGTTACTCGTTAAGGCGCGTAGCTGTCATCCCCATATAGCATCCTTTTATTTCTTTAGCGTAAAGAACACAACAATAAAAACACAGGAAACCGTGTACGTGACACGAACAAAAGTTGCCTATCGCCCAGCGATTCTAGGACAGGGAAGGGCTATGAAGGGGCAGCCATCGACTCTTTCACAAAACAGCGAGATAACAATGTAGTGCCACTTTTCCTTTCACCCAGCGTAGGCACTCGATTCAAGCAAACGAGTAGGTGGGTGTCTTTTCTGATGTTACGAGTGACAGGCCGTTTAAATTCCCAAAATTCTATAACAAGAAAAGTTACGTAAAGTGTCAGAGCAGGAAAACTAATGGCGACCGACCCCTTGTGTCACTTTGGAATGCCATAGAAAGTTTGTTAGCCAATCGCGGGCCTGGGAAGCAAGGAAACTTCCAATCAAAATTCTCGGTAACACCCACAAATTTCAGCCCCTCCCCTTTGTAGAAGCGAAACTGAGAAATAAGAAAATATAAGGAAATTGGTTTTGAAGACAAAAAGAAGGAGGAAGAGAGAAAGAGGGAGACAGAGACTGAGACAGAGAGAGTCTTTTGAAAAAGTTTTGGGGACGGCTATGGAGCAAGGGAGAGATGTAGGTACGTTGAAAAAGTGAGGAGCAGAGAAAGAGAGAGAGAGAGAGAGACAGAGAGAGAGAGAGAGAGAGAGAGAGAGAGACAGAGAGAGAGAGAGAGAGAGAGAGAGAGAGAGAGAGAGAGCGTCTTTTGAAAAAGTTTTGGGGACGGCTATGGAGCATGGGCGAGATGTAGGTACGATGAAGAAGTGAGGAAGAGAGAAAGAGAGAGAGAGAGAGAGAGAGAGAGAGAGAGAGAGAGAGAGAGAGAGAGAGAGAGAGAGAGAGAGAGAGAGTCTTTTGAAAACGTTTTGGGGACGGCTATGGAGCATCGGAGAGATGTAGGTACGTTGAAGAAGTGAGGAAGAGAGAAAGAGAGAGAGAGAGAGAGAGAGAGAGAGAGAGAGAGAGAGAGAGAGAGAGAGAGAGAGACAGAGAGAGAGAGAGAGAGACAGAGACAGAGAGAGAGAGAGAGAGAGAGTCTTTTGAAAAAGTTTTGGGGACGGCCATGGAGCATGGGAGAGATGTAGGTACGTTGAAGAAGAGAGAGAGAGAGAGAGAGAGTCTTTTGAAAAAGTTTTGCGGACGGCTATGGAGCATGGGAGAGATGTAGGTACGTTGAAGAAGTGAGGAGTTGCCTAAAATATTTACGTGGAAAACACTGGTCCATTGGAAGACCTTCGAGACATCGACGGTAAGATGAATGTTCACTGTCAGTTTCCCTGTACTGCATGTTCTATGCGAAGTATCATATCCCTTCCCATCTTAAATGGGAAATTTCTCAATACTTGCACATGACAAAATTGTAACTGAAAGTTTGCTAGAAGTCAGGACAGTAATAACTTTAAAAGTAATAACTCTTTAGAAAATGGATTACATAAATTAATGACTTCCACTGAAAGCATGTATTAGTTTTAAGCAGCATTTATTTAGAATAAACATTTTATTTTAACGTTACCCTATTGCCGTAAATTTTATATCAGCAGTTTTTTTTTTCACTTTTTATGTTGTGCATAATATGTATGAGTATTTACGTTCTAGTCGCATGCTATCTGCTGACCTTAACTTAACTTTTGCCGCACCTAAGTTTAGGCGGAATACCCGCTACGATTTAGGTGAAACACAACGCGTAATTTATCCGCAACTTTGAGCACGGAATTCTTATAAGGGATAGAAAATACGACCTCAAAGTTGTTAATTCTCTAGGCTATTTCATTTTAATTTGACATTTAAATTCCGGAAGTATTTAATAGTAATAAATATTCCATTGTGGAGAATTGCCGACACAGCGGTTCACGTCCACAGTGGAGGGCGTGGTAATACTTCTTTGAGTTGTCTGCAGTCTTTATATGTCTTTCTTAGTTAAAGTCCAGTCTCTGCTCCATACGATGAATTTTCATGTCTTAAAAACATTATGTCTTAAAAGATAAGTGTTTAATCAATGCACGATGCATTGATTAAACACTTATCTTTTAAGACATAATGGAATACTGCTCTTAAAAATTGTACTGTTTCTTCCAAAAGCTCTCCGTCCAAGTTTTACACGCCGATTAATTTTTTCATCAATGTGACTTTTGCTTGATATCTGTTGTCCAAGGTAAGACATAAGTCGGGCTGTGTCCAAAATGACAGCCAAAGAGCTGTCATTTTTACTTTCCTGGAACTAGTAGCCCTAAATTAGGGACGGGCGGCTGTTTATAGCCTTAAGTGTTGCTCATGGTGTTCGTTAAACCTCAGAACATTTTTTTTTTGAATCCGTATTACTGAAATCGATCTGCTGCTTGCTTCTGATTTCAAATTTATTTATTAAAAATTTAAATGTATGAACATTAGGTGAATATCCGTGTGTGATGACATCAATCTTGTAACCAAACTCCAGGGGAAAAAATTGGATGTAACTTTAGAATCTTTTCACGGAAACATTCCGGGATTGCCGGTTAATGGATTGCTCATAATTCACAAGTTTCGTGACTTTCCCAGACAGAAAAAAAAAATAAATAAATAAATAAATAAAAAAGAGGACGCTGAAGTGATATTTTATTGCTGCGAAAGCATTTTGTACTTTTGGAGCATTTTACAGTTCGTTAAATCAACATCGCACGAAGGCAAACAAAAACACTTTACAAAGACAAGGCATGTAGCAAAAACGCCAGTGTGTTACCAAACTAGGCGAACAAAAAAAGCAAAAAAAAAAAAAAAAAACAAAAAAAAAACGCTGTAGCACAATTCTGTGGAAGTTATACTGGAACGATAACTTTTCTCCTTTTATTGTTTTAATTTTTACCTTCTCTGGCGTAAGAGAAGCGAGGGGAAGGAGGGTTTTCATGGAAGCAATTAGTGGGTTCGAACAGGCAGCATTCTGTTTCGGAGAATGAGGTAATAAACACGGAACTAGAATTGCTGCCAAGATAAGAAAAACGTACTTAGCTCCATTGAAAGTAAAAACATTAATAAAATGAAGTGATTTTAGCATCGATGCCTGACTGAGAAGGGAGCACTGAGATGAACATTATTTTCCTTTATTTTGATTGCGGTGTAAGCACAGTTCACGTGAAGTTAATTACGTTCTTTTTCACGTTCTTTTTTTTTTGACGTCGGAAGCCATTTACATTCAAAGCGCCGCTCGGTCATTCTGAGTCAGTCTTGAAGCTGATATGACCCGCCGCCACAGCGGGTGAATCACAGTCTGTTCAAAGAAGCGCCAGATTCCTCCATCGTCTTGCTCCCTCCCTTCCACACATGCTCTCCCCGTTTGTTGTTGTTGTTGTCGTTGTTGGTTGCTCTTTCAACGGCATCCCGTTAGACGTCTTACGACAACGTTGGGTGGAGGGCGCAACTGAGGTGGAAGGGTCGAACGCAGTTCCACGAAGGCAAGTCCGAGTTTGGAGCTGGTTGAGGTGGGAGGGGAGGGGGATGCCCACTTGATGGATGACGCCTCAGACGTTGAGCGAAAATTGCCTCATGGACTCCAGTTGAGGTGACCATAATGGCCGCACATCGGAATGGCTCGTGAATGGATGGACATCCCGCGGTCCCGGTTTACTCCTCTATTCTGCCAGCATTCCAACGTCGGTTTTTCTCTGGAGTTATTTCCTCCTAAATAATCAAACACAGGGTTTTGGGGAAAATTAAAGCGTGCATGAGCGTTACGGTACATTAAATCAGCCATCACCTCTTTATTACAATACACGTAATAAAGCTTCGGGACCCACATATATTGGGGATGCTGACAGAAAATATTTTTATTCATGAGATGCGGCGGTTGCGTTGTGGCTCTAAGATAGAAGGACAACAAAGGTGTGTTACTACTGTGCAAAAAGCGCCCACAAGCATACACTGGTGATGATATCCTGAATCCTACGGGTCTCCATTAACGGTACGAAACTAAACTTGCGCATGCTAAGAATCCTCTTATATAACAACAGTTCATTACTCATTGCTCTGTCAAGAATAGAAAACCGAAATCTCGCAGATGCTAAGGATCCGGTTATATAACAAGAGCCCATTACTCACTGCCATGTCACAAAAGGAAACAGAAATAATTTTTTTAGGAAGTGTGATTAACGCACCACCCAAAAATTTTAATCAGCGAGTGTGAATGCGTTGATAAAATATATTACTTCACTTAGCCAGGAATTAATTAATATGAAACTGCTGAGAGACGAATCTGCTTAAAGAAATTCAATGCTTTATATCTCTAGAACATTATGGGCATATAGTGAAACCTGTGTTGAGAGTCGTACTACGTGCTCACCTGCCAAACCAATCAGTTTTGTCTTGCATGAATGTGAATACCAATAGAAACAATGCAAAAGAGACCCTTCTTTTGGGGGGCACGTGCAGAACGCGACCACGAGCAGCCGTTTTTGAAACGCGTAAGAGAATTATAACGAAGTAAATTTCTCCGTCATTTTTGTCCACGCCGGGCAGTTCGAACCCGGTCCCCTCATTCCGGAATAAGTCGCTCTCCCAACTGAGCTACGTGGCCGTTCGTTGTTGCTGCTATCTGCCTTTATGTCGTGTGCGTCCTGATGGGCTGGCGCGTCACATCTCCTTCCCCCCTGAAAGAGGGCCGGGGGCATGGCCCACGGGTCAGCCGTGACCATGAGTCGTCCTAGGCAGCCATCCGCTGTAGAACGTGCACTTGAGAATTCCCAGTCAATCTGGTGCGTGGAATGCAACGACACACACATTTATTTTGCGAAGTGCTGGAGAAGGGATTCTCTGATTTTTCCTATCTCGCGGTGTGGAAATAACATCACACCATTGCGAGATTTTGAACGGCCGGGTCATCCGGAAAGTTCGGGCGCCATTATAACGAAGTAAATTTCTCCGTCATAGCTACGTGGCCGTTCGTTGTTGCTGCTATCTGCCTTTATGTGGTGTGCGTCCTGCTGGGCAGGCACGTCACAGTATCAATGAATGAAATACGGGATTACACCATTGTACAATACAAATTTGAAAGATGTGAATCCGTTTATTAGTGTAAACATGACATGGATCTTAAGACATATAATATCCGAAAACTTGAAAATTTCGTCGTCCTGGAGCGGGAATCGAATCCGCGTCTCCCGGATAGCGCCCGAGTATGCTACCCACTACATCACACAGAGCGACCAAGTTTCAAGTTTCCGATTAAATTCTGTGATGGTTGTATTCAAATTAATCAGAAACTTGAAACTTGGTCATTCTGGGTGGTGTAGTGGGTAGCATACTCGGGCGCTATTCGGGAGACGCGGATTCGATTCCAACTCGAGGACGACGAAATTTTCAAGTTTTCGGATATTATCTCCATGTCATATTTACACCGATAAACGGATTCACATCTTCCAAATTTGTATCGCATAAGAGAATGTTACATGCATTTCCCGGTCACCAGCATGCAAACTTACAGAAAAATCTTTTCTAGGAAGTTGCAGAACGGTAAATGTTTTGAGCTTTAAAAATATTTCTTTTGCTCTCTCTTCACCATCATTCATGACACTGCAAATAGTGGGTGGTGTCCGTCAAATTCTTAGAATTTTGTTTGCAGACGGTATGATTTTCTGATAACAAGGGTACGCGTGTTCGATCTTCAATTGGGGTAAATAAGAGCGTGAAGCTCACGCAGGAGCTCACTCCCCTCATCCTAAAGAATGGAGCCTCTTCACATAGCGGCCGTATTGTATTAAAACAGTATATGAACAGGCTTGTTGGTGTGCTCCAGATGGCAAAAGAACATATCGCTGATTTTAACCCTTAAGTGGCGCCGTGAGGTCCCACGGACCGCATCAGTTATTAATGCATCATTTATTCACATATACAATATTTGTACCTTCTAGTACCTTCCAATATCTTATTAATTAAGCAATCTGCATGCATGCTTTGTTGGGATCATCATTGGTAGTATGTTTCACAGATCCCATGGACCGTACGACACAACTTACGTATCGCGAAACGTTTCGTTCAAAGCTGTCCCGTAAGTTGCGTCGTGAGGTCCAATAAAGGGTACGATGTCACTGATGCGCAGAAAGAATTTCGGCTTTCTTCCACGTTCTAGTGGTTGGGTGTGTTAAATATCGTATGACGTCTCAGATCGTTGTTAGGTTACTCTTATACACTATCTACCAACAAGCAATTGGACACCTGTGGTAGCAAAGGGAAACGAAGTTTATTCACCTTCAATAGTTGGTGGAACCTCCACGAGCGGCGATTACAGATGCGACCCTCCGGGGCATACTCTCAACCAGGCGTTGTACGACGGCTAGCGGTATTTTCTTCCACTCGACTTGGAGAAGACAGGTCAGTTCCTTCACCGATTTCGGACGGTGGGGCACCCCTTAAGTCGAAGCTCCAACTCGTCCCAGAGGTGCTCGATAGGGTTAAGGTCTGGGCTCTGCGCAGGCCAGTCCATTCGATTAACCCCATGGTCACCATACGAAGCCATGGTGGACCTTGCAACATGACAGGTGGCATTGTCATCCTGAAAGTAACATGGGTCCACCCCGTGAAACTGCCACAACGTAGAAAGCGCATGGTCATCCAAAATGGTGCAGTAGGTCTCGGCGTTGAGTCTACCAAGAATTGCGACCAAATGTCCCGTGCCATACCAGGAGAAACACCCCCATAGGATAATTCCACTGCCGCCGAACTTCACAGTTGGCACAATACATTCCGGCAGGAGGCGTTCTCTAGGCAGACGCCAAACCCAGACCCTGCCATCCGAACTGTAGAGGGTGAACCTTGATTCGTCGCTCCAGAGAACCTGTTTCCACTGTTCAACGGTCCGCTGTCGACGTTCTTTGCACCACGTTAGCCGAGCAGCGCTATTGGACTTAGTGATAAAAGACTTGTGGGTGGCAGCACGTCCATGATAACCGAACAGATGGCTTCCTTATGGATGGTATTCATAAAAAAAAACACACTCCCGGATGCCTGTTGAAACTCCTTGCGGATGTGGCCCATCGATTTGGTGCGGTTCTTCCGAATTTCTCTGGCCAGCACCCGTCGGTCTCTAACTTCCAGTTTTGTGGGTCTGCCGGATCGGGGCACATTCTGACAGTCACCTCTCATCTTCCACTTGCCAATCACGTAGGCCACTGTCGATTTTGGGTACTTCAGCTCGCTGGATATGTCACGTATGGATCGGCCATTTCTGTGATACTCGAGGATTACACCTTTCTCGAAATCAGAGAGCTCCGAACTGCGTGGCATCTTGCATGTGACTGGTTGCGTTGTTGTTTTCCACACGATATTTAACGGCGGCGGCCGTGACGTGTATCAGTACCGCAGATTGCAGGCGTGTCCAATTACTTGTTGGTAGATAGTGTATGGTTGTTTCTTATGTTCCTAAAACAACAACAACAACAACAACAAAAACCAAAGCTGTCATTCTTGTGTCCTCAATGCACCACTCGGAAAAAGTCGATGAAAAGACTGGGAAACCGGAAATAATTAGTTTTATAACTGCACAATTGAAAAAGTGGATGCATTAGATGAAAAATGTAGTGTTTATATGTAGCTCTAGTCACCGCACCAGCAGTGACTAGAGCCAATGTGTTCCGAGCATTTGCAGTGTGCATTTGCAAACGTTGGCCGATGGCTGTATTTTTCTGAATATTAGATATGAGTACAGTGAATGAATTTATTCTGTATGTCCAATAGTAATCCGGATCCTCTATCACTGTTGGATTTCAGGAAATCTCTATCTAAGAATCTTATAGATCCATATCTTAAAGAGAGATTGGATAACACGAGACTTTCAAGGGAATTGCGTTTGTCCATGAAATGCATCCTTGGAATCAGCAAAAAGTAGCAAATTAGGAAGGGAAAGAAAAGGATGAAAAGTTAGCAAGAGAAAATAGAAAAACATGTTTTCTACGTCCAGCGGCAAAGAAGCGCAAAAGTGCCTATTTGTGTTCTTCCTGCAATAGATCAATATGCCTTGAGTGTTGCCAAAAAGAATGCTTCGAGTGTGCAAACTCCGATTCCGAAATCTGAACGTGTTGTCAGTTGAACGCTTGCAGTTTTTCTAGAAATTCTCAATGGAGGAATCTAACACTTAATTTTTATGAAGAATATTTCATGCACAACACATATGCACAGTCTGAAACGTGTACGTATTTTATTGTTTTTTTAAGAGAATTTAAAACGTTATATATGATTCAGATTAAAATTTCTGTGTTATTATTTTTTCTCACATTTGAGTCTCAGAGTGTTATTAAAGTACAAAACAGTAATTAATATTGTTTTTTCTGCAACATGTCTTTTTATCTAGGGTGCAGTACAGATAGCGGTCCATGGAGCGCACGACGCTGTTTACGTATTAAATATGCGCGATGCCACTTACGGGTTAAGGAAGAAAAAGGAGGGGGAAGAATGGAAATGGCTTCAATACTCAATCGCAGTAGGGTTGCTATTGCGTTTGGTATCTTTCTATCTTCCATTTCGCTTTGGGGAACATGTGGTAGGAGTGCCCGATTTGCTGCAATGTACGTGTGTCGTGAACACCCTACTCCATTCCTCAGTCTTACTTATGGCTCTTGGTTAGTGACTTAGTGAATAATATTATTAAATTACAAAATGACACGAAAGAAAGAACAGGTATTTCACAGCAGGCTGCAATGAAAAAGGTCTTTTTTATTTCCTTTTCAAGTGGGGAGAAAATAAATTTTGGCAAACTGAACCACTCTATTTTGCTGTCACCTGTCAAGACGGACATTTTAAAAAACAGAACCGTGTATGACCTTGCTGGAGAGGTATCACTGTATATGAATGCCATTTTTGGCACAAAAAAACTCCGTATTTTCCATGTAGCCATATTTTTTAGAAAACTTGAAAATTACATCTACCTGGAGCGAGAGAGGAACCATCATCTCCCGATTTCCATTCGACTTCCGTTACACCACTCAGGCCAACGAAGTTCTACAGCTGAACAAGCGACACAGGTGGATTTCACCGAGCTCCAGCTTATTCGACCAGCTGACTCTGCGCCTTCTCTTTTGAAGACGACTGACTCTTCCAGTCCCCAGCAGAAAGCCTGCACATGTGGAAGACCCGGCCCTAAATCCGCAAAGGTGTACAGTGTCCATCCAACTGTCGCGGTCCAACTGACCAACATTGCAACTGTCTCAGACTCAGCGAGGTTCCCACCCTCAACCAACGTTATAGAGGAACATAAGGGGGAGGAGAGTGACAGTTCGTCCCTCTCCTGTGACTCATCTTATGTGTAGTTGTGTTCGTTTTCGTGATGTGTTTTATCATTCTCATTCCTCAGTTTTACTTAATCAGCTAGTTTTTAACCATTGTACCATGTTTTTAATACTGTTTGTTTCATTGTCTTTTTTGGCCCTTCCATCATTCTCATGGTTCGGTTTTACTTGGTCAGCCAGATTTTGGGATTTATGCCACGTTTTTTAATACTGTTTGTTTGTCTTGTGTCTGGCGCTCTTTGGCCAAATATGGCCCTTGCGCCATAAAAATCAACCAATCAACCAACCAACCAACCAACGAAGTTCCATGCTATACTGAAGCTGAGCAGAGGTAGCTTAGGAATCTGAATATTGTTCTGATTTACTTTAGCTGAAGCAATCCGATGCGTTCTGATAGCGTTAACGACCTATTTATCATCCATGTTCGGATATAGGTCACAAGTTCCTGTGTTTCAGAGAACATCTTAGAAACAAATGGGAAATGAATTCCTCCTGAGGAAATTATACTTGACAGGTATACACCAAACAACCAAAACATTACGACCAGCGCATCTTTATGCAAATCGAAAAACTACACATTAACGATGCGACGGCGGGCGTGAAGGTCATGACACGGTATAAATAGCATCTGATGCTGAGCTCTGTTAATTAGCATCAAACAGAAGTCATCGCTCTTTCCACGTTTATAAGTGAGCCACGGAAAAATTTTCATCGGCCGCCACCGGGAATCGAACCCAGGGTCTTCCAGTTACGCGCCGGACATGCTACCATTGCACCACAGCGGCCTCAAATTCTCCAGCCTCACATACGACTTACTGCCAAACCACATGGCCGGTTGCTTCTTGGAGCCCAGCACAATGCTGAGGATTCACCAAAGATGGAAAGCAGCAACTGAACAAATAACTAATAGGCGTATGAATAATTATTATACTAATAGGCGTATGAATAATTATTATTCGAGTGAATAATCATTATTAATTCGCCTATTACTTATTTGTTCAGTTGCTGCTTTCCATCTTTGGTGAATCCCCAGCATTGTGCGGGGCTCCAAGAAGCAACCTGCCATGTCGTTTGGCAGTTAGTCGTATGTGAGTCTAGAGAATTCGAGCTGGAAGACCCTGGGTTCGATTACCGGTAGCGGTCGATGATAATTTTTCCGTGACTCACTTATAAACGTGGAAAGAGCGATGACTTCTATTTGATGTTCCTAGTCCACGTCAATTGTGTGTATCTGTTAATCAGCTATCCTTGTCCTTCAGATGGAAAAGGCGTGGAACTGAAGCGTGTTTGACAAAGGCCAAATTGTAATAGTTAGATGATTGTATCAAAGCATTTACGAGACAGCAAGACTTGTGAGATCCACACGGTCAACCGTGGTTAGTATCTTCAAAAAAGCGGTCCCAGGTGGGAAAAACCACGAACCCCCAACAAGATGTGGACCGACCACGGCTCATCGATGACAGAAGTGAGTGAAAGCTATTCCGTATAGTACACGACAACAGAAGAGTTACTGTGGCACATCTTGCCGATAATTTGAATGCTGATGACGATAGTAATATGTCACAACACACAGTACTTCGAACCCTGCTAGAAATGGGACCCCGTAGCCGCAGTCCGCTCCAAGTATCCATGCTAACCTCGGTTCCCCGTCGAAAAAGCTTTCAACCGGCACACTATTATCAGAACTGGACCTTGAATGATTGGAAGGTCATCTGGTCCAATGAATCTCGTTTCCTGTTGCACCATGTGGATGGCCTGGTACGTGTGGCCGTTTACCTTTGCCAGGTAAACATCTACACCAGGATGCACCGTGCGATGAAAACAAGCCAGTGTTTAAGGCAATGTTTTACTGGGAAACCCTGGGTCCAGTCATTCATGTGCAGGAAACTATGACATCTACCACCTGCCTAAATATTATTGCGGAACAGGTTATCCTTTCACGACAACGGCATTTCCCTCTAGTAGTGCCTTATTTCAGAGGATAATGCGCCATGGCACACTACCCGGATTGTTCGAGAATGGTTTGCGGAACATGAGGACAGCTGCCAGGTATTATTACCCCGAACCAAATACCTCAGACATTCATCCAATCGAGCATCTGTAGTTTTTGTTCAAACAGCAAACCCTATCTGCGGCGGCTCAACCACATAACTTACAAGGGTTAAAGGATCTGCTGGTAACGTGTTGGTATGAGATACCACATGACACCTTTAGAAATATTGTAGTCTCCGTGCCTAGTTAGGTAAGAGCTTTTTTGGCGGTACGTGGAAGATCAACATCGTATTAGGCAGGTGCTCATAATGTTTTGAATCTTCGGTGTACATGGAAGTCACATACGAATGTCATTAATTGGCACAAAGGAGTAGTATTTTCACTCTTTCCCATGAAGCCTTCTCTTATGAAAACTTGAAAATTGTACCCCACGATTTCCGTTTCAGCATTCTACCGTTACACTAACCAGGACAACGAATCTCCAAGTAACATCAGCTAAGCAATCGTAGCTTAGGAATCAGAGCAACTTCAGATACTCGACAGTGGAAGAAAACTAATGCTTCCTCCTAGCTTCGACGATCTTTTCAAATTAAAGAACGGATGTAGGTTCTCTAATTCAACCTTCTTCTTAAGTTTCTGTCTTATATAAATTTGGTTAAACCTCGTAAAGCATTTTTCTGACTTAACGCTACAGAGTTCCTTCCGATGAATTTGATGTTTGCAATCCTGACAGCAGGCCAAATGGCAAGCTGTGGAGTAAGAATAATGAGATATGAGCGACTTGTAATGATTTACAGAATAGAGCGATATTCAATGTTACGAGCAATTCTTATTTCTGTAAGACCATTTTGATCTTGAGTTCTGTTCAACGTAACTAATTACACTGCTGACCACCCAAAATGCAACACCAAGAAGGAAGCATCCGATTGGCCTGAAATTCGCAGCATGCGTCGCCCGCGAGAGGACATGCAAACGATTAACATTGCAGGGCATATGCAAATCATATGCGCCCGGCACGCCACCGAGAAGCACTATAAGAAGGGTGCACAGAAGGCGGGATGTAAGTAGTGGAAGTGTGTTGTGCTGCCGGACCTGTGCGTGGGAAACTTCCTGACGCCTCTTCGCAGAACACGGCAGTCATTCCAGCTCGTTTCGGAGTTCCACAGAGGACAAATGGTGGCTTATCGCGACAGCGGTTTATCGTACTGAGACATCGGCGCCCGTGTGGGACAACATCCAGCCACGGTGAGGCGTGTATGGATTCAGTGGGTGCAGAAGGGACGGACGGACCGACGTGAGCAATTGCAGCAGCCGCGGCACACCACCGAATGAGAGGACCGGCATGTTGTGCGGCGGGAATTGAAGCCTCGCACCGCCACATCACGAACGTTAACGCAGGAATTAGGGTGTGTTACGCAACAACCTGTGTCAGCACGTACCGTTCGACGTGATCTGTAGGAGAGAGGACTTGTCGGACGGCGCCCATTGTTCCGATTACCATTGACGTTACACCACCGGCGAGTGCGGCAGCAGTGGGCCGTTGAACGGCGCACCTGGACTACGGAATGGCATGACATTGTACTCTCCGACGAATCCCGCTTCTGGCAACAACATCACGATGGTCGGATCCGCGGGTGGCGGCACCGCGGCGAGGGATAATATGACTCCTGCGTTATGCATCGTCATACCAGTCCGTCGCCTGGCGTTATGGTTTGGGGAGCAATTGGATATGACACCCGCACCCCTCTGGTACGCATCGCCGGTACACTCAACAGCCACCACTACATGTCCGACGTTTTGGAGCCTGTAGTCCTCCCTTACCTGCAGGACCTGCCAGTGGCCACGTTTCAACAGGACAATGCGCGCCCGCATGTGGCACGCATCGTGCAACAATTATTCACGGCCCACCAGGTGTCACTGCTGCCGTAGCTAGCCTGTTCTCCCGATATGTCCCCCATCGAACACGTCTGGTCGCTGATCGGCAACCGAGTGGCCCGGCAAGCACCACCCACGGCTACGCATGATGAACTGTGGCAACGTGTGGAAGCAGCCTGGACCGACATACCCCAAGCCCACATCCAACCTCTTTCGTTCGATGCCGAGGCGTGTAGCTGCCGTTATTACCAGCCATGGGGGGGGGCTACACGAACTATTGATGTCTGCGTATTCCGCAAGTCGCACGGGCCTGCAAGCTCAATCGTTTCATCTTTGTATCTGTTGTTATGTGTCCAGTAGATCTGGCTTTGCTATCTCGTGTCCTTCTTGATGTTGCATTTTGGGTGTCCAGCACTGTATGTTATGACCACTCCTAAATATTGAACATTGAACGTGCTTGATTTCCAAATAAAGGAGTGGTATGGAAACCTGTAAGTAGATTTGATCACTGCATCCTGCCCATGTTATCGAAGTGATATACAGGGATTTATCAAAATAATGGAAACACTCACTGCGACTGGAGTAATGCCCCGTATGCAAATCACAGGCACAACGTCACCCACGATGTGAGTTATATAAAGGGGTGAAGTGCGATATCGGCTATCCCGTAGCAGTGCCACAGTTGCAGGTGAAACAGTTGTTGTGGAGTAATTGTCGACAATACCAGATCGCAACGGCTTCACAAAAGGCATGATCGTTGTGCTGGAGTTTCAGCAACTGTAACAAAATTGTAACACGAGAACCCGTATCAAAGATGGAGACTACCTATCGAGAGGAACACTTCAAACGTGCAAACTGTGGACGCCATATGAAGAAATCAGATAGAGACAGGCGAACGTTGGCGCCGATGGTGCAATGGAAGCACCAGACCACGACACAGCTTACAGAATCAGAGTTAAACACCATTCGTAACGATTCAGTTTCCTTTATAACAGTACGTCGGGAACTCCATCGTGTCGGTAGTTTTGGTCATGCTGCAATCCACAAACCACTTATTACCAACATCAGCGTAACAAAACGCGTAAAGTTGTGCAAATCACATAAAAACTGGTATGCTAAAGACTCCCAACGTGTCATATGGTCTCGTTTCACATTGTTTCTCACCACTGCTAGAGTAACTCTGCCGAAAACCTACGGAAACTATTGTATAACGAATAAATTTCTCCGTCATTTCTGTCCACGCCAGGATTCGAACCCGGATCCCCTCATTCCGGAACAAGTCCCTCTACCAATTGAGCTACGCGGACGTTTGTTCTGACTACTATCTGCCTTTATGTCGTGCTCGTCCTGCTGGCAGGTACGTCACATCTCCCCCCCGAAAGAGGGCCGGGGGCATGGCCCACGGGTCAGCCGTGACCATGAATCGTTGCAGGCAGCCATCCACTGTAGAACGTGCACTTGAGAATTCCCAGTCAATCTGGTGTGTGGAATGCAACGTCACACACATTTATTTTTCGAAGCGCTGGAGAAGGGATTCTCTGATTTTTCCTATCTCGCGGTGTGGAAATAACATCCCACCAATGCGAGATTTTGAACGGTCGGGTCATCCGGAAAGTTCGGGTGCCATTATAACGAAGTAAATTTCTCCGTCATTTTTGGTCTACGCCGGGATTCGAACCCGAGTCCGCTTATTCCGGAACAAGTCGCTCTACCAACTGAGCTACGCAGACTTTGTTCTGACTACTATCTGCCTTTATGTCGTGTGTGTCCTGCTGGCAGGTACGTCACAATTGTTTCTCACCACTGCTAGAGTAACTCTGCCGAAAACCAACGGAAACCACCCGGACTCTTTGTTTCCGACTGTGAAGCATAAAGGTGGATCCTGTAGATGCGGGGTGCCGTATAATGACATTCCTCATGGTCATTGGTTATTCTGCATTGTCGTGTCATACCTGCAATGTACGAATACATTCTTGGGTACCACCTGCACTCAATAGTGCAGGCATTGTTCCCTAATGACGATCTCTAGTTTCAAGCAGATATTGTACTCGTGCATTGCGCGAAACGTATCAAGTTGGGATTTGCCGATAATTACGATGAGCCACAGCAGCTACTTTGGCCATTTTAGTCTCCAGATCTCAGTATTATGGAACATTTGTGGGAATATCTGGGGTGAAAGATCCGATCACACTTTCCACTTCTAACATCATTGGCACAGTTGGGACATATTGTACAGGATGAATGGTCCCAAATTCCATTATGTGCATGACTTATATAAAATTATTACAAGTCGAGTGTTCCTGTCCTGAAAGTCCAAGGAGGACCTACAGCATATTAGTAAAAAAAAAAATTCAAAAACAGTAAGTGTTTCTATTATTTTGATAAACCCCTGTATATGTGTACTCACCTTCGTTTTGCTGATGACGTAGTCATCTTTGCAACTACCCCACCAGAGCTGCAGAGTATGATCCAGGAACTTGCTGACAAGAGTAAAGAAGTGGGATTAAAAATGAACTTTCAGAAGACAAAAGTGATGTACAATGCCTTTACAAGAAATGAAGATTTATCAGTTGATGGAGAAAAGCTGTAGATAACAGATACGTACGTTTATCTTGGTCAGCAGATATCAAGTAGTTGTCACATTGATGAAGAAATTAATCGGAGTATAAAACTTGCCTGGAGAGCTTTTGGAAGAAACAGCATAATTTTCAAGAGCAATATGCCATTATGTCTTTAAAGAAAAGTGTTTGATCAATGCATCCTTCCAGTGCTTACGTATGGTGCAGAGACGTGGACCTTAACTAAAAGAGACATACGAAGGCTGCAGACAACTCAAAAAAGCATGGAGAGGTGCATGCTTGGTGTAACCAGGAGAGATAAGAAGAGGAATTCGTGGATCCGAAAAATGACAAGAGTGGAAGACATCATGATCAAATCCCTGAAATGGCAATGGGCTGTGCATACTGCCAGAAGGACAGACCATCGATGGACAGCCGAACTTTTAAATTGGATTCCAAGGGACAGAAAAAGACCCAGAAGAAGACCACATGGGATATGGGTGGCTGAAATTCGAAAGTATGCGGGAGTAACATGGAGGAGACTGGCACAAGACAGACCGTTGTGGAAGAGGCTTGCAGAGACCTTCGTCCAGCAGTGGATTGAAAATGGTTGACGATGATGATGATGTATATGTTTAGTTAAGATTTTCAGCTGCCACAAACGACTGAAAAGTAATTTGGGTTTAAAGAAATGCTCCAACCTTCTAGTTCAGTTAAGACTGAAGTATAATAAAGCTAAAGCTAACATAAAAGTTCAAATCTACAACCAGTTAAAAAAATATAATATAAAGTCATAAATCCTTAGTGCTTCAGATGTCATTCTAGAAATAGCAGTACGGATTGCGAGCCGAATCTTCACGAAGAAATTATTCTTGATATCTTCAGTACACGACAGGCGCATATGAATGCCGTTTTTGGCAAAGAAGCGCTTTATTTCCACCGCATCACACGGAGACGTACCGATATCTTCAGGAAACGTGAAAACTGCATCACTCTGGAGCGCGGGTATCGAACTCGCGTGCCACGATTTCTATTCGAGCATGCAATTGTTACATCACCCAACTCCATAGGGATTTAGTTTTCAAGTTTTCGTAAGAAATAGTCACATGCAAAGTGGAAAATACGGTGCTCTCAGCCGCAAATGACGTTTATACGGAAGTATAGTGAGATAATTTTCTGTAGCCCAGTTGAACATTGCTGTAGTGGGACGATCTGACAGTTCTGTACCGTGGTTCCTTATTAGCACTTGAAAAATGCTCAAAGGAGGCAGTATTCTATTACCTCAGTACACTGGTGTCCAAAATTAACGCGACAAATACAAAATCACGAGTAACCCAAAATCCAGAGTTTAATGACAGTTGGTACGGACATACATATAGCAGCATCGCAGCAATACACGACAGAAAGGAAATACCATCACCGCATGAGGAGGAAGCATGTGCACGCCGCAATATGGCAGTCAAAAAGTGATGCAGCAAGGGGCGCAGATTTCGAGGGGTCAATAGGGAGTGTGATTACCCCGAATACCGATACTAGCTCGAATAATGAGCTCTCATGATGTTCACAGGGCTGTGAGAGTTTTGGGAAATAAGTGCCATTCCTCCACCAAGGCGCGTCGGAGCCTTGGGAGGGGGCTGCCGGCTTACAATTGCTATTCCCAGGGCATTCCAGACGTGCTATATCGGGTTCAGGCCCAGACATCGCGGCTCACTGCATCCCATGAATATCCTCACTCTCCAGGTATTCGTCGACAAGCCGAACTCTGTGGGAACGGTTGTTATAGTCCATAAAAAGGAACTGTGAGCAAAGAGCTCCCCTGAATAGCTACCTGTCACTCTCACTTACGTACTAGGATGTAATTCCTGCAGCGTGCAGCAGCCAGGGTGTCTCCTGGAAACAATTAAAGCGATGTGCGTTCATCCAACATGATGCCAACCCAAACCAGGAGTCCCCACCACGTTGTGGTCAATTTCTCTACTACTGGAGAATTTCGACTTTTCACCTCTTTTCAAATGTACTCATGTCGAGAATCCAAGTTCAGGTGGTACCGCGACTTGTCACTGAAGAGAACACAGATCCATTGATAAAGCATTTAGGGAAGGGGATGCTTTCCGGCCCAATTCAGAGGGACCCTTCTGTGCGATACAGCCAGTGGGATGCAGACCATTGACCATCTTGGATACAGACCTCTCTAATGGCATCTTCTGCAAACTGTTTGCCTCCATATGGTGGTTCTCATAGCTCTTGCGAGAGTTGCCCGGCTGTTGACTGCCTATGACGGCGAGCTGTTAAAGAAAAATACCAGTCGCTCTTTAACAATAACCAGAAGTGTCCGCCCCTTCTGCTTATTGTTCCAGTTTCCCCAGTTTTCTAGGACTATCGATCTCCAGAGATTGGAGACCACTAGTCTTGACACAGTCAGTTATCTTGCTACCTCAGCTTGCAATTGTACTGCTTCAAATCTACTGACAGCACTCCACCGTAAAGATTCTTCGAAGCGATAGTGAGGTGCCATTCATTCCCTAACAATCTAAATGAAGCTTCAATTGCCGCACCTTGCTCAGAATATCCTTTATGAAGGTCCTTTCAGTATGATAACGTACGGTCGTCATCTACATATGTATTTCCAAAGGAGCTGGCACAGTGTTGGTTGAGTATGCTGACTTAATTAGTGTTTCCTTTTGAACATGTCTCTGAAAAATCTTCTCGTTATGGACGTATTCTCGGATTTGCATTTGTCACGGTAATTTTGGACAACAGTTTATATGAGAGGAAATGAAAAAAATTCTTGAAGATGATATTGGTAATCAGAATAAATTTTCGTTTCAGCTCGGTATCAAAGATTTAAGGTTGATTAGTTGCACCTTACAAATGTACACTGAAGTAAAAAATTATAATGAACACCCAATAGTAATCAGACATCTGTCACTCTCACTTACGTACGTAATTAAGATGTTGAGAGGGCTTTATAACCAGCTGACCACAATGGATTCAGAGTTTTTCTTTATTGTGGGTTAAACGACCACCGTGAGCAACTTATGACCTACTACAGAGGTGAATCACGTGTCAAGACGACAAATATGCAGTTATGCATCCCATCGGTGTAGCTTAGTTGGGAGAGCAACTCACTCCGGAGCGAGAAGATGAGGTTTCACCGACAAATTCCTGCTTTCAAATTCGCGCCCGAATGTGAAAAAATGTATCTACTGGCCATTGGGTTCTTTGAAAAATGCGTGATGTTCATTCCACACATTGACTGAAATTAATGAACGGTTCCTCCTTCGCTTCAAAAGAAAAAAGAAGTTAGAGGGAGCTGATGTGACGTACTACAGAGGAGAATCACATGTCAAGACGACAAATCTGCAGCAATGCATTCTATCAGTGTAGCTTAGTTGGTTAGAGTAACTCACTCCGAAGCTTGGAGACACCATTTCGATATCGTCACCGACGAATTCCTGGTTTCACAAACTCAATGGGATATTCGCAGTCGCCTGTCTTTAATTAAGGGTCACTGGTTCCAGGGAAGGGAGAGAGCCAGTGCCGTAAGACAAATATAACATGGTCCATTCGTCCGAGATGGACCGGGATTCGAACCCGGCCCACACCGGACGAATGGTCACAAGCCAGCGCTTTCGAGCACTGCGCCACGGAGGCGGCGATTCATATGTGTGCGAAGCATATACACTGAAGAGCAATTGAATTAGTGATACCTGCCTAGTAACGTGTAGCACCACCTTTCGCCCTGATGACGGCGGCGATTCGTCTCGGCATGGACTCGACAAGACACCGGAAGTGTTGGGAAGCCATACGGATCCACGACCCCTGAACAAGCTCCCACAGTTCCCGAAGATTTCATGGAGGGGGTCAGAGCCTCGAACATCTCTTCCGATGGCATCCCAGATGTGTTCGATGGGATTGAGGTCAGGTGACCTAGCTGACCAAGGAAGCGAGGTCACGTCGGTGCAGTGTTTATCCAACCATTCGGATACAATTCGGGAACTGCATTGTCTTGTTGCAGGATAAGGTCCCCAGTGGGATGTTGAAAACCAACAAACGGGAGCAAATGGTCGTCCTGGATTTCCCGGTAACGTTGACCTGTGAGGGACAATGTCACACGTACCAGGGGTCCCATTTCAGTTCACGCAAACATTCCCCAGACGAGAATGCCACCCCCACCAGCTTGAAGACTACCCTGCTGGCAAGAAGGATCCATCGCTTCATGTGGTTTGCACCGTACTCGTATCCTGCCATCTGCGTGTACCAACGTGAATATCGACTCATCAGTCCAGGCAACATTTTCCCACATACCTAGGGTCCAGTGGAGATGTTCCCGCGCCCATGCTAATCTTTGCACCCTGTGATGTGCGGTCAGCAGCGGTACCCTCGTGGGACGATGGCTTCTGTACCCCATAGCGAGGAGATGGTTCTGGATGGTGTGGCTGCTTACACGTTTTGGTGCACCAGCGTTAAATTGCCGAGTGATTTCTTGCACTGTGGCCCGTCTATCCGCTGTTACAATGCGAGATAGCCGACGATGACCCCGCTCATCAACACGCTGTTGTCCACGGTAGTTGGCCCTTGCATGAATGGTTTTACCGGATTCGATGTACTTATGGTGCACTCGTGACACAGTGGCTCGTGAAAATCCCAGTGCGTGCATGACTTCCGAGATGGAGTGACCTATTCGTCGGGTCCCGACAATTTTCCCACGATCAAATGCTCTTAGATCCTTCGTTTTACCCATACTGCGTATGTCTTTTACTGATTCCCGTCGCATCACTCCTTATATTGTCGGATCGCTGCATATGTCATGTCGTTTCCGTTTAATGGGCCGCCCACAGCGCCACGTTTGCATGACGCCAACTGTCTCTAATTCAATTGTTCTTCATTGTATAGCTAGTGGTAATATCGGAAAGACTCCTGCTATAAACGAGCTTGAAAGAGGCTTGATAGTTAATGCTAGGAGGACAAGTGCAAGCATCTCACAAATGGCAAAATTTCTCGGCTAAGCGAGAACAACTGTATTGAGTGTAAACAATGAGTGGAGAACAAACAAGCACTCAGCAGTCTTCCTATGGGTGAAGACCCACTGGTGGATGTTCGAGCGCAAGAGAGGATCTCCATAGCCTCAAGTAACCGCGAAGAACAACAGCGGTATCGAGAAAAGAATTTAAGCATGTACAGCCCGCCGCTCATTAGCGCGAATGTGTATAACAGCAGACGTTCCGTTAGCGTACCACTCGTCTCTGCTAAAAACCAAGAATTTTGCCTGCAGTGGCCTGAAAAGGCCACAATTTGGCCCACGAGGACTGAATGAAGGTCTGCTAGTCCAATGAATAACATTTTCAGTTAGTACACTTCGATGAATGTGCCAGAATATAGCGTCAGCAGCACGAATCGATTGATCCCAGCTGACTAGGGTGAACCGGGGCGCAGTGGTCTAAGCGATGGCTTCTGATCACTCGTCCGAGATGGGTCCGGGTTCGAATCCCGGTGAGGCATGGATGTTCTGTTTGTTTCACGGCGCTGGCTCCTCTCCCTTTCCTGGAACCAATGGCCCCAAATTAGGGACAGGCGACTGCTTACATCCCACTGAGTTGCTCACGGCAGTCGTTAAACCTCCAATCAAAAAAAAAAAAAAAAAAAAAAAAAAAAAGAAACGGGGCCGCCAGTGCTCCTCCTTTCTATGTTTACGGGCCTGACCACTGGATTAAGATCTTGCTTGTGACGTCCCGCTAAGCGACGGGTATGTCCACGGGCAACAGAAGACATTGTAAAAATATTCATTATTTGCTTCAAATTATTTAAATTCCTTTTGACTGTGTAACGTACCAGGAGATGTGACGTACCTGCCAGAAGGACGCACACGACATAAAGGCAGATAGGAATCAGAATAAAACGTCCGCATAGCTCAATTGGTAGAGTGACTTATTCGGGAATGAGGGGATCCGGGTTCGAGCCCCGGCGCGGATAAAAATGAAGGAGAAATTTACTTCGTTATAATGGTGCCCGAACTATCCGGATGACCCGACCGTTCAAAATCTCGCAATGTTGTGATGTTATTTCCACACCGCGAGATAGGAAAAATAAGAGAATCCCTTCTCCAGCACTTCGAAAAAAAAAAAAAAAATAAGGGGGAGATGATGTAACGTACCAGGAGATGTGACGTGCCTGCCAGAAGGACGCACACGACATAAAGGCAGATAGGAATCAGAATAAAACGTCCGCGTAGCTCAATTGGTAGAGTGACTTATTCCGGAATGAGGGGATCCGGGTTCGAGCCCCGGCGCGGATAAAAATGACGGAGAAACTTACTTCGTTATAACTGATGATTGTAAGCAGTTACTTCATGTGCAAAAATGTAAAATTTATTTTAACAAATTAGTGGCAAAGAAGGTGGAAGAGTTGAATGTGGTAAACGTAAAATGTTCAAAATGTAATCAAACTAAATTTAAACTGGGACTAAGGTGCGCTTCTGTGTTTTCAAATATATTTTTAAATAACTACTCTAAGTTGTAAAATGAGTGCTTAAATAACAGGTCAGGTAAAACAAAATATGCTATGCTTGCAGAAGCTACTTAATAATTCTGGTCTTCCTGTGGGCCTCATTGTCAATGGCAATATCTCCAAATTTTGACAAAGACATTTGATAATCATGATTACAGGGTAACTAAATCCTAACCTCAGTCTAGCTACCCATAAACAAAATACAAGTAAATAATATTTGTATCTTGATTTTTATATAACATTTGTATTTTCAATTTTCATTACATGTGTGGGAAAAATTTACCATGCATGCATGCATGTTCTAACACATATTTGTAACCATGAGGAGCGAAAACAGTACAAGGTAAGTTTATTTTTCATTTATTTATTTCCGTGTGTACATTTTGCTGAGAGTTACACATTGTCAGTATTAATTTAGTCTAATTGGCAGCCTCAAAACTTTTTCATTTAAAGCAAGAATCTCCTCTCCTTCATGGATGAAAGCTCTGACTGTCGTGGTCTGTATGTCCTGGAACATTATGCAGATAAATAGTGAGAAAAAATTATATTTTTAATTCCTAATTCCTCCAATTTCAAAATAGACTAGGGGACGAGATAGGCTGAGTTGTTAAAACCACACATAAATATAGACTGTAGTAGCATTATTAACATTTTTTTAGTAACTTTCTTTTCCAAATACCTTTTCAGTATTAATTTAGTATATAGTTCGCCTTCCCCAATTTTTTTTATTTATTTCTGTGTATGCTGCAACATTAACCTGCTGCTTAATTATTATAAGTTTTCTTTTCTGTGAATTACCTTTTCAAACATATTATCATTATATTAATTTTGGAACAGTCTGCCTCTTCAAATATATTATTTTTTGGATGAAAGCAATGTCATTTGATCAGAAAAAGTTGAAAAAATTCAATTTTGGAGGCTGTTTTATTCATTTTTTGCTGGGTTTTCTTTCACAGATGCAATCTAATTGTACGTCAACATACTAACAGACTGGATTTCAGTTATTTTATGCGTCTGTTTAAAACTACATTAATAGAACTTTTTGGTATAACCGTTTGTATTCGTGCAGAACAGAAATAACGAGAAAACATAATTCCTGAGAAAGGTAAAATAAACCAATTTTTTTTTTATTTTGAATTTCGGTTGAACTGCTATGGCATGAAATAATTTACAGAAAAACTAAACTATGGACTTTATTAAGCTCTTCCTTCAAGCATTAAGTAAGACTGAATGTCCAGAAACGTATAGTGATGTAGCCTTCTCGGTGCACAACTCCTTCGCCTAGCGTGACGTCACAAACACGATAGCCAAGAGAGGAGGAGTGAGTCCCGAGAGCTCCGGGTGAACTCACAAGCTGATGGAGGCGGGGTATTTGTCTGTGATCTGTTTTCACGGCGGGCATTAGGTTCCTTAACACCTCTGGGATAGCATTTGGATGTTACGAGGCATCTCAGCATTATTGCGGACCGAGCACATCCGTACATGTTCGTGGTGTTTCCTGATAGAAAGTGTTACCTGCTTGTTCGCCATCCCACAAGGCTGGGGTCATCACGCAGTGGCTAGAGGACCATGGCAGTTCAAAGTGGTAAAATCGGCTTCAACAGCCCCCAGATCTTAACCCAATTGAACACCTGTGAGATGATATTTAGAAAGCCATTCGTAACAGATATTCTCTTCCAGTGAACATTCGGAAAATGACGGACGCTTTCACATCAACTTGCCTGGGAACGATTAGAGCAACTCACTGAATCCAGGCCACATTGAATCAAATCTGTTTGGAAGCCAAGGGCGACCCAGCACGTTATTATGCAGGTGTTACTAATATAATTTGCTACTTCAGTGTAATAAAAATACTCCGATACATTTGCCCAAAGTTGTTTAACGCAAGAATACCGGAAAAGGTTCTCGTTCCTTTATAGTTCTTAGAAACATTTTGTGACGCACCTGCCCCACAAGACGCAAATGAGATAAAGGCAGATAGCAGAGAGAGCACATGCCAGTGTAGTATAGTGGATAGCACTCGGAGCACCGGAGCCGAGAGTTGTGGGTTCGAATCTTACCCCTGGCATAAAAATGATGGAGAAATTTCCTTCGTCATAAGTTTCAGAATGCAAGTGATACCTCTTAGTTGAAAGAAATACTGAGAAATGGAGGTAAGTGTCATAAAAGCAGTGCTGGGAGAGGGTAACGAACGAAGATTTCTGAAGTTGTGAAAAGGTACATGTTTTGTATTTTTATCATTATCCCGTTCATCATCCCAAACAGAGGAAAGCACAGGAAATCACGAAAAGTTAACCATGCTACTGTGTCACTCTAGAATACAGAACTCAAGCGATGGAAGCATACGGTAAACACTCTGTAGTATTGGGTGGGAAAATAATCAATAAATTCCTAATGTTTTCTAGAAAGAAAATGTTTCTACTTTGATTTAAAAGAATTTGTGGTACTGGCGTTTCAAGCTGAACTGAAAATTTATTGAGTTTTAGTTCTTATTCTTTGTTTTTCATAAATAAGTGAATAATTAAAGAATAAGTAAGTAAACATACCAAGCACTACATGCACTCATAACTGTATTCTGCACTGGTGGCCTAGTGGACAGACGCACAAGTTTCTGGCTGGTGGCTAGGGCCCGAGTCTCAGATGACGCATGAGGGGATTGACTGGTAGACGCATAAGCTTTTGGCTGGTAGTCAGGGCCCAAGTCTCGGATGACACATAAGCTTTTAGCTGGTAGTCAGGGCCCGAGTCTCTGATAACGCATAAGCTTTTAACTGGTAGTCAGGGCCCGAGTCTCGGATGACGCAGAAGTGGACTGGCTGGTAGACACATAAGTTTCTGGCTTGTAGTCAAGGCCCGAGTCTCGGATGACGCATAAGTGGACTGGCTGGTAGACACAAGTTTCTGGCTCGTAGTCAAGGCCCGAGTCTCGGATGACGCATAAGTGGATTGGCTGGTAGGCAGGGCCCGAGTCTCAGATGACGCATAAGTGGACTGGCTGGTAGACGCATAAGCTTCTGGCTGGTAGTCTGGTCCCGAGTTTCAGATGACGCATAAGTGGACTGGCTGGTAGACACAAGTTTCTGGCTCGTAGTCAAGGCCCGAGTCTCGGATGACGCATAAGTGGATTGGCTGGTAGACGCATAAGCTTCTGGCTGGTAGGCAGGGCCCCAGTCTCGGATGACGCATAAGTGGATTGGCTGGTAGGCAGGGCCCGAGTCTCAGATGACGCATAAGTGGACTGGCTGGTAGACGCATAAGCTTCTGGCTGGTAGTCTGGTTCCGAGTTTCAGATGACGCATAAGTGGACTGGCTGGTAGACACAAGTTTCTGGCTCGTAGTCAAGGCCCGAGTCTCGGATGACGCATAAGTGGATTGGCTGGTAGACGCATAAGCTTCTGGCTGGTAGGCAGGGCCCGAGTCTCAGATGACGCATAAGTGGACTGCCTGGTAGACGCACAAGTTTCTGGCTGGTGGCCAGGGCCCGAGTCTCGGATGAGGCATAAGTGGACTGGCTGGTAGACGCATAAGCTTCTGGTTGGTAGTCAAGGGCTGAGTCTCGGATGAGGCATAAGTGGACTGGTTGGTAGACGCATAAGCTTCTGGCTGGTAGTCAAGGCCCGAGTCTCGGAAGAGGCATAAGTGGACTGGCTGGTTAACCCCGTTCTCTGGAGCTAGTGGCCCAAATTAGAGAGGGGAGATTGCTTATATCCTTTAGAGTTACTCATGGTGGCTATTAAACCACGATAGAAAAAATATGGGGGGAGCTTTATGACGTATATTCAAATTTAACTTACATTTTTAGTTTCTTTCTGTATGTAAATCTTTAATTCATTTTCTTTAAGCGTTTCAACTTTAACGTTACATTTTTCTCATTCGCTCAATGTTATGTGGAAACAATTTTGAGTTCTGGTTTGAATCACATGTGTATGTTTTGACAAGATAAGAAGGATGTATACAATGTGTTAATGTGTGAAGCGAGCAGTGCTAAGTGTATGTAGATTAGTGCAGCCATGCGTTGGATCTTCAAAACTAGAAATATACACTTTTTGTCCGAAAAAAAAAACATCCGGAGAAAGTCGTCCAATGCGGATGAAACTCCGCATGTAAGTACCTCAGGGCCAAATGTGCACATGTTTAAAGAATAAAGACCAATGACGAAATAGTAGCCCTCCACAGCGCATGGGAACTGCGCATTGAAGAGGGTACACCAAGAGCAAAGCTCACATACATAGACAATTGTGACAACTGATTGCGATTGCATTAACCTCCACGGACTGTGAAGATGCCTCGACGTCGGATCCGTGCGCAATACGAGCTGTTGAGCAAGTTTGAGGGAAGACGTATCATGGGCATAGAGAGGCCGGTTAGTCAAGTCGCCGTATTGCCAGACATTTAGGTCGGAGCCACGCGGCAATGGGATGATGTTAGCGCCAATGGGTCGAAGAGGATACAGCCCAGCAGCACGCGTGCTGCTGGGCGGCTGCAGCCCAGCCGTCTGCAGCACGCGTGCTGCGGACGGCCGAGGGCAACGGCAGAACGCAAGAATCGATCGATGGTGAGAGCCGCACGGACAGACACGAATTCTTTGCTCTCAAACATCCCAGGCCATATTGCGTCGTCTACAAGTGCGGAAGTGGTCATCGGGACCATTGTCAGACGATTTTCGTCAGGAGGACTACGTTCGAGATCAAGCCACTGCCCGGCCTACCACTGACCTGCGAGCATCACTGGCACCGGTTGTAGTGGTGTAGGGCCCGATCAGCGTAGGATTGTGTCCAAGGACGTTGTCTTGTCTTCAGTAATAAGTCACGGTTTGCACTTGAAGTCGATGACCAGCGCATACGTATCAGGATCCATGAGCTAGCTAGTTCATGGATCCTGCCTTTACCGTGGAACGGCACACGGCTCACACACTGAGAGTGACTGTACGGGGAACCATTTTTTACACTTTTCAACCGTAGGTTGAAGAAGCGTATATGCTTCAGCTTTGTCCGCCTGTCTGTCCGCACGATAATTTGCGCAAAAATGGCCGACATGGGGTCAAAGGTCACATAGGAGCGGGATCCATTCCATTGCCCTTATGCGTCATAACTTACGTAAAATGTGGTTCGATTTCGATGAAATTTTAATATTTGGTAGGGGACCACCTGGGGACGAACCCTATTGAAAATGGGCGAAATGGGGTCAAAGTCAGGACATAGGAGCGGGATCCTCTCCATCACTCTTATGCGTCATAACTTGCGTAAAAATGCTTCGATTTCGATGAAATTTCAGTATATGGTAGGGGACACTGGGGACGAAATTTTAATATGTGGTAGGAACGAACCCTATTGAAAATGGGTGCAATGGGGTCATAGGAGCGGGATCCACTGCATAACTCTTATGCGTCATAACTTACGTAAAAATACTTCGATTTCGATGAAATTTTAGTATATGGTAGGGGACACTGGGGACGAACCCTATTAAAAATGGACGAAATGGGGTCAAAGGTAAGGACATCAGAGCTGGATCCATTTCACTGACCTTATGCGTCATAATGTGCGTAAAAATGGTTCGATTTCGATGAAATTTTAATAAACCTTTTGAAAATGGGCGATATGGGGTCCAAGGTCAGGACACAGGAGACAAGATCCATTCCATTGCTCTTATGCGTCATAACTTACGTAAAAAAGCTGCGATTTCGATGACATTTTAATATGTGGTAGGGGACCATCTGGGGACGAACCCTACTGAAAATGGGCGACATGGGGACAACGGTCAGGACATAGGAGTGGAACCATTCCATCTTATGCGTCATAACGTACGTAAAAAAGCTTCGATTTCGATGAAATTTTAGTATATTGTAGGGGACCACCTAGGGACAAATCCTATCGAAAATGGCCGACATGGGGTCAAATGTCAGGACATAGGAGCGGGATCCATTCCATTGCCCTTATGCGTCATAACTTGGTTCGATTTCGATTAAATTAAATGTGGTTCGATTTCGATGAAATTTTAATATGCGATAGGGGACCTCTGGGGATGAACCCTATTGAAAATTGGCTACATGGGGTCAAATGTCAGGACATAGGGGCGGGATCCATTCCATCGGTCTTATGCGTCATGACTTACGTAAAAATGCTTCGATTGCGACAAAACGTTAGTATGTTGTTCCGGAGTTATACTGAACTGGTTCTGCTGAATATCATCGAAATGGGGTCTAAGGTCAGGACACAAGAGCGATATTTATTCCACAGCCATTATCTTCATAACTTGACTAAAAATGCTTCGATTGAGACAAAATTTTATCATGTTGTTCCGGAGGTATAGCGAACAGGTTCCTTTGAATATCATCGAAATCTGGTCAAAGGTCAGGGAACAGGAGCGAGATTTATTCCACAACCATTATCTTCATAACTTGAGTAATGATTTCTGGTATGTTGGAAAGCGTATCATAATCAATGCATTGCATGATTTTACTACTATACTGTGCAAATTAATTGGGACAAAGTAAAAAAATCACTCTTTTTTCCAAAATTATGCCTTTATATCATTCTATGCCTTGATATACACTGATAAATACCTGTATTAGTATGAAGTATGTCCTTCTTTAGCAGAAATGACCTCTTGAATTCGTTTTGGCATTGACACCACTAATTGAATGCACATATTTTTGACTTCGTAATCGTGGAACCACACTTTTATAGCATTCGTTATCATGCGTTCTTTGGTTGTACATTCCATTTTACCTAAACGTCTCTTCAAAATATTCCACAAGTTTTCTATGGGATTTAAGTCTGGTGAATTTCCAGGCCAATCAAGCAAATGAATTTGATTTTCCAGCTTGACCAATTTCGTATTGTGACATGGGGCCAAGTCATGATAAAATGCCCCGTCAAAAGTTTGCAAGAATGGAACAATCCTACGTTGTAATATTTCTACGTATTTGGCTGAATTCATCATACCTTGAACAGGAACTAAGCTTCCAGTGCCATTTGATGTGAAAACCCCCAAAAACAGCTGTTTCAGACGGTGTTTTACAGTTTGTTTGACATGCTCAGGTCTTAAGGGTTCACAGTTGCTTCGTCTAACGACATTTGCTTGGTAACCCTGCACAAATAAATGAGTTTCATCACTGAAAATTACCTTTTTCCAGTCGTCAGCAGTCCATGATTTATATTTTTTGGCCCATGCTAGACGTTTTATCTTCATTTTCACATTCAAATATTGCTTTTTCGTTGGTCTTCTTGCCTTCCGGCCAACTTCCAAAAGCCTAGGGCGTGCAGTTGAATCACTAACATCACAACCACTAGCCAACAAATCTCTTTGAAGGTCGGTGCTTGTTTTTTTCTCTTTTGGATTCATTTTACTATTTCAGATTAGATATTTATCGGTTCGTGGAGTTGTTTTTTGTTTTCCTCAACATTTACCTCTCCTTTTCGGAGACGATGATCCAGATGCATTGTATTGCATAAGCAGTCTTGATACACTTGATTTGCCTACACAAACTGCAGAAGCGATATCTCTCACTGTCATAGAAGTGGGATCCTTCAGAGCAATTATTTTTGCACGCTTCCTTGGGGAAATATCCAGTTTTCAATACACGAAAGCAATACGTATTCACAGAGAGCAAAAACTAACATCCACCTGTCACACACGAAAGCTCAAAACTGAAGCTGAAGTGCGTATTTCCTGTTTAAAACCGGTCAAACCATATTCTTACTATCAAGTTCTAACAGTCACACTACCTCACAGCTGATAAAACCGGTTTACGTGGGTTTCCGACATCAACTGGCGATCACATTACAATTCTGAGAATAAAATAGCTTGTCCCAATTAATTTGCACGGTATAGTAACTTGTCTACGATAGCCGGACATCCTTGGTAGTCCTTAGTATGTGCTCAACGGTACATAGACGACATTCTACGACCTGTTGTGTTGCCATTCCTGTCGCCGCACGAGCAATTTCTCAACAGGATAATCTCTAGCCACACACGACACGGCTCTCCCAGGCCTTTACCCGTTAAATTCAAGGAAATTACCCTTCGAGACCAAAAAGACATATAAGAACATAATACGAGCAAACTTTATTAGAAATTACATTAAACATAACTTATGCCCAGTTTGCGGACAAGCGAGATGCAAAAAATAACAAAATAAAAGATTACTGAAAGATAGAGGGAAGACCATTTTTTCATATGCTTCAGATAATAGTCTTTTTCATCAGTTGGTGTGCTACGGACTTGTATAGAAATAAAAAAAGAATTACATGAAAAAAACATAAAACATAAAAGATCGCGCGACAGACTGCACCGTTGAGCAAACCGCAAAAGCACGAAGTAGCAAAAAAATTCAATATGTACTAACCGTCACTTTGAAGGAGCCAGAGTACCATTTAGCGGGGCAGTGCAGAACAACGGCATTTTTTACCACCACATAGGTTTACGGATTCTGCAATCGGCAATCCTTTCGAGTTATTATAAGATAACGGGCATAACACTTCTTTCAAATCAGATGTTATATCGAAGTAGAGAGAGCTTTGACGCAACGGGTGGTGGATCCAAGGGACAGTTTGGGAGGGTTTGGTCTCCTATAACCTTCGTGAGCCTCGGCAGAACCACCCGAAATAAAAATAAAAATGAAAAATCGTCAAAGTATGTGTTGAAAGTTCAAAAACCTTTGAACCCTTTTACCAGCTGGAACGAATTAACTCGGGGTTAGAAAAATGGGCTGAAATCAGCCTGAACGAACATATTCGCTGTCTGAGAAGTGGGCCAAACGAGACTGAAACGAGAGAACGTGCGCGTCAGAATGCTTTGTATTCCTTTTAGTTTGTAATTTAAAGCGGCCATTAAAGGGGATGGATGAGAGTAATCTGGTCTAACGGATTATCTGCTACAAGAGTTGAAACAATGTCGACAAACCTAAGAAAAGGGAGAGAAGAATTTTAGTCACTTGTTTCCATCCAGTGGCATAATGTCTGTGCCAGTCGGACAAGCTATTCCCCATACATGCCTGGGTCGTGGACAAGAGTATAGAGGACAATAAAGGAGCATTTAATTCCTGTAACAGGTTTATTATTGGTACTGCTTGGATAAGAGGGGAGAAAGGAATTGATTTGTTGTATCTTTCGCAAAACACGGCAGCTATGCGAACATTTCTGTTTGGGGAGCTCAGAGAAGTTTAGACACCATTTGGTTCAAGCACATCGTCCACTTAAAGAGTTAGGTTTTGTTATTTTTGTAGATTGTGTGTATCACACAATCTACGTAAAATCAATGTCCTTGCTATGCAGACCCAGCCTCAAGGCAAGTTCTCCAGCCAACCAGATTGCCGCTTCCACGCAAGTCCCATATCGCTGGATCCAATTGAAATGGTGCCCGAAATTTTCGCCCCCATGCCAATCCCATACCAAAATATTGAGGTGAAAATGTGAAAGCAGATTAAATTATAGCAGCTCTGAAGAAATCCTGCTCGGATTAAGGAAATGCAGATGAAGAGAAATGCAAATTCCAAAGGGATCTGGTACGATTCGTCCAACGACGATTGGTCCAATGCCGATTCGTCCAATGGTACGATTGGTCCAATGCCGATTCGCCCAATGGGACGATTGGTCCAATGCCGATTCGTCCAATGGACGATTGGTCCAATTCCATCCTATCTGTCCAAAGTGCTACTCGTGTTATAAAAATCTCAGCTGTTCTGATTTTATCTCCGATGTTATACGAAAGTGCCAGTAGTACAAATAATGTAAAATAATGTTACATTTCATGCGTAATATTGTGGTTACAGATTTTTTTTTACTGTCCTTGCTGCCGTATGAAGTTACTGATGTACGAGCCGTTCAATTAACTTCAATGTTTCTCTTTTGCATGAAATAATATAAAATACTAGTTTTCCGTTTCTGTTTGTAGCATGCAGTGGGGTTCCGCCAACTGGCCAATGGAAACGTTCTGGTCGGGTTCGGACAGAGGCCTTTTCACAGTTTTTATTCTAGCGATGTCATATTCATAACGTTTACATATCAAATCAAATTAATAATATTGCGCTTTTACTTAAACACGAAATATTAATTCATAGGCCATAGGCCTATGCCTTCTTAACAGTTTATATTCTACCGATGTCATATTCATAACGTTTATATATTAAATCAAGTTAATAATATTGCGCTTTTACTTAAGCACGGAATATTAATTCATAGGCCCTAGGCCTAGGTCTTTTTAACAGTTTATATTCTACCGATGTCAGATTAATAATGTTTACATATCAAATCAAGTTAATAATATTGTGATTTTACTTACACATGAAATATTAATTCATATGCCCTAGGCCTAGACCTTTTTAAAAGAATTTATTCTACCGATGTCATATTCATAACGTTTACCTATCAAAGCAAGATAATATTGTGTTTTTACTTAAGCACGAAATATTAATTCACAGGACCTAGACCTATGCCTTTTTGACAGTTTTTATCCTACCGATGTCAGATTCATAACGTTTACCTATCAAGAAAACGTACTAATGTTATGCTAGTATTTTTAACTTTACTTAAACGTTAGAATATGACATCAGTAGAATAAAAAGTGTTAAAAGGCCTAGGTGCGTGTGAAGAGCTAAGAAAGGATACGATGAGTGCCTTTTGTAAGGTTTTATAAAAGTTTTACAAATACCAAATATCTAGGTTGTAACTCAAAATCTTCTGAAAAGGCCCGCGGCCTAGGTGCCTTGTAAAGACCCGAGAAATGATACGATGAGTGCCTTTTATAAGGTTTTATAAAAGGTTTACAAATACCAAATATCTAGGTTTTAACTTAAAATATTCTAAAAAGGCCCGCGCCTAGGTGCTTTGCAAACAGCTGAGAAATGCTCCATTGAGTGCCTTTTACCAGGTTTATGTAAAATGTTTACAATTACCAAATATACGGAAAAGATCTTTCAAAAGGATAGAATGAGCAGAATAATTTAAATCCTCATTCCTTTCTGGAAAATAAAACAGTTTACCGTTGGTAAGATGATACCATTGGACGAATCGGCGTTGGACCAATCGTACCATTGGACGAATCGGCATTGGACCAATCGTGCCATTGGACGAATCGGCATTGGACGAATCGGACATTGGACCAATCGGACACTGGACCAAATTGTCCCTTTGGACGAATCGGCATTGGACCAATCGTCCGGGACCGATGCAAAAGGTATACTACTTTTTTCATGGAAATTCGTTATATGATATTATTCGTAGACTATGTTGGGATACTAAGGACAGGAATAACTCGAGATGACAGCGAGGAAAGATAGCAGGCTCGTGTGTCTCTTAATGAAACAAAAATGAAAACGTTAGGAAGTAAATCAAAGTTATGCCCATTCCACGGCAGTTAAAGGAAAGATTGTGATACCTGAATTAGAGACCAGGCACCTCTCCCTCAGTAAGGGGAATTTTAAGCTATTATTTCTTTTTAAAGAAATTGTTACATCCATACATTTAGTAAAGCAGACGATGGCGTCTTTTGTAATATATAGTAAAATAAAATGCCGCAAATAGCATTGCATAGAAAAAGCCATGTTCTGTAATCCCTTTCAGATTCTATGCATACATTCAGTGGACGTCCTAGTAGTTCTTCCTTTATTATTTTTAAGGACTTCATAGAAGGATTTTCAGTTCCATCTTCCCTAAATTCTTCCCCTTTTCCTGATTTTTGTGATGTACCACTGTGGTCACGCAGGAGTCAAAACAGCAAGTTGCAGCCATGAGTAATTGAGGTAGTTCAAGCGGTAAAATTTCTGACTCCGGAGGAAAATGTTGGTTCGAATCCCAGCGCCGGAAGAAATGGGGCTTTTTTTTCCACATTGGCGCCCGAACGATAAATGAATCTCCGGGAAGGAGGGGGGTAAAAATGTGTGATGCTTCATGCACACGTCGCCTGGAATTAGAAAAAATCCTTCTTCTATAATGAAGTCTCCTTCAAGCATGGAGTTTACGGCGGACACGAAATCTGCGATTTCGTTCGCCAGTCTTTCTCGAGTGAGGGAGGATATACACTATATTGACAAAAGTCACCGGACACCTAGAAGAGAAACACAGCATAGCATTTATTGACCTACATTAGTACGGTGTAGGTCCAATTTTTGGCTTTAATGCAAGCACTGACCCTTCGGCACATGTTTTCGACAAAGTTTTGGAACACAGCGATAGGTATGCGCTTCCATTCAGTACAAAATGCTGCCGCTAACTTTTGCTTAGTAGTAGTCCTCGGTTCCAAACTTCTTATGCGACACTCTAATTAATCTCATAGGTGATCTATAGGATTAAGATCAGGGATCTGTGCTGGCCAGTCCACACACGATACGGAATTATCGTCAAACCACGCCGTAACAGTCCTTGATTTATGGCTCGCTTCATTATCCTGCTGGTACCAACAAGGCTCGGTTCCATAGTATTGCCACAGAGTTGGTAGGGCATAATTGTCCATAATATCGAGGTAGACGTGCTGGTTAACAGGTTTGTCTATGACAACCAATGGGCCGGGAACATACCACGAGAAACACCCCTACACGAGTACACTGCCAGCTCGAAACTTGACCGTAGGAACAGTACACTGTGGTAAACACCGTACCCCCGGCTGCCGCCATACCCACATACTGCCATCAGCCTGATGGATCGTGTGTCTGGATTGATTAGTTCATAGGACCCGTTTTCATTGATTTACGGTCCACGATAAATGTTCTTTACACCATGCTAAACGACGAGTAGCATTCCGAGTGGAGATGGAAGGCTTATGAGCAGCCGCACGACTTCGATAACCCGTGGAATGAAGCTCTCTGCGAATGGTACGTGTACATACCGAGGTTCCAGCATTTTTACTCACCTGTACACTGAGGTCTTGTGCAGTACTCCATCGATTAGCTGTACCGACTCTTCTGAGCCTTCGAAGTCCTCTATCACTGATTTTCTTTGGTCTACCGGTACGGTTGGCTGCTTCAGGCACACCATGTGTCTTCCACTTATTCAGTACATCTAAAACAGTTGACTTGGGTATGTTTAAACGCCTCTTGGTTTCTCTTATGGACAACCCACTAATACACTGAAGAGCAATTGAATTAGAGATACCTGTCTAGTAACGTGTAGCACCACCTTTCGCCCTGATGACGGCGGCGATTCGTCTCGGCATGGACTCGACAAGACACCGGAAGCTTTCGGAAGCCATACAGATCCACGACCCCTGAACAAGAACCCACAGTTCACGAAGATTTGATGGGGGGTAATGGGGGGCAGAGCCTTGAACATCTCTCTCGATGGTATCCCAGATGTGCTCGATGGGATTAAGGTAAGATGACCTAACTGGCCAAAGAAGCGAGGTCACGTCGGTAGAGTGTTCATCCAACCATTCGGATACAATTCGGGAGCGATGGCACAGTGCATTGTCTTGTTGCAGGATGAGGTCCCCAATGGGATGTTGAAGACACACAAACGGGAGCAAATGGTCGTCGAGGATATCCCGGTAACGTTGACCTGTGAGGGACGATGTCACACGTACCAGGGGTCCCATTTCAGGCCACGTAAACAGTCCCCAGACGAGAATGCCACCCCCACCAGCTTGAAGAGTACCCTGCTGGCAAGAAGGATTCATCGGTTCATGTGGTTTTCGCCGTACTCGTATCCTGCCATCCGCATGTATCAACGTGAATCTCGACTCATCAGTCCAGGCAACATTTTCCCACATGTCTAGGGTCCAGTGGCGATGTTCCCGCGCCCATGCTAATCTTTGCACCCTGTGATGTGCGGTCAGCAGCGGTACCCTCGTGGGACGATGGCTTCTGTACCCCATAGCGAGGAGATGGTTCATGATGGTGTGGCTGCTTACACGTTTTTGTGGACCAGCGTTAAATTGCCGAGTGATTTCTTGCACTGTGGCCCGTCTATCCGATGTTACAATGCGAGCTAGCCGACGATGACCCCGCTCATCCACATGCTGTAGTCCACGGCAGTTGGCCCTTGCAGGGATGGTTTTACCGGATTCGATGTACTCATGGTGCACCCGTGACACAGTGGCTCGTAAAAATCCCAGTGCCTGCATGACTTCCGAGATGGAGTGACCCATTCGTCGGGCCCCGACAATTTGCCCACGATCGAATGCGCTGAGATCCTTCGTCTTACCTATACTGCGTCCGACTCTTACTGATTCCCGTCGCATCACACCTTATATTGTCGGATCGTTTCCGTTCACAGGGCCGCCCACAGCGCCACATTTACACAAGGCCAGCTGTCTCTAATTCAATTGCTCTTCAGTGTCTAACACCCAACAATCTTTCCTTTCTCAAAGTCAGTTCTCTCCCGCCGCGACATTTTCACTCAACCTCACAGTGCGATATGATGGCGGTCAGCTGCAGGCTTGCTTTTATTTTGCAGCTGTACTGCGCACCTTAACAACGCAGCGGATCCGTTCGTTTGTTTTTGAAAGGGTGTATCGTGTTACCTTTGTCAATATAGTGTATGTGACGTGATGTAAGAGTTATAACGGCAAATTGCAGCGATAAGCCTTCGTTGGTGTAGTTCAAGCGGTGGAATATCTGACTCCTGGGAGAGACGATGTGGGTTCGAATTCTCTAGCCGGCAGAAATGGGCCTTTATTTTCACAAAGATGATTTCTGGCTCTGAATGTTACTGTTGAGCATAATTATTTTATTAGGGAAACAATCCGACGTTTATTTATCATTTTTTTACACTTTGAAAAACAAGTATTTCTGTTTCCATAAGTGAACAGTAAACTGTCGACATTATTTATATTGCATATATAATTATTTATATTGCCTTATTCCATATATTATAAAACATGAGAATGAGATGTATTACAAAGACCAGAAATTTTTAAAACTAAAAAAAAGCTCAAGGAAACCCTACAATTCATCAGAACGGAACGCCTCAGTACAGGAAAAACGCCGGCTACTTTTTAAGTCAAACAACGTTTATATTACACCAGTAAACACAGCACGACATATGACAGTTTATAAGGTACATCTGCAATCGTCACATAAATGGCTTTCTCCAACACATATAACGTTACGTGAGCGTGGTGTCAGTATAAATCAGGCAGACCAGCTCGTAGGGCGTAAGTTAGAGTTCAGCTGAAGATTGGAATAGGCAAAACGAACGATCTGAGTGACTTTGAACGTGTCATGATTTTAAAGCCAAGCATACGAGTTCAAGCATCTCCTGAATGTACGTTCTCTTACGTTTTTTATGCAGACCGGTTCTGCAAGGGTGTACCGTGAGTGGTGCAAAATGAAGACAACTTCCAGAAATTGGCGATCCTGTGAGCGAAAATATCTGGTGGATCACACTGGTTGAGAATCGCGCAGGCGAACAGGACTTCACAACCCCAAATATCCAGGTTACAACAGCTGACCCCCATGTCGCCAGTCTCCTCTGACGCCTTTGACCCACCAGCTGTTTTCATCCACAAGATGGGCGATAGCTGGAAGTATTTTATAGGTCGCACCATCCACGGTAAACATTTGCTACGGTGGTGCGTGAAAACCATAGAAAGATGTCCCTTTGGGAGTTGGAACCGGCACACCTCGTGCAAACCTTCATGCTACGTTCAAACTAGCATAACAGTTGAATGATTTTGACCAATCAGATCACTCGTTTTTTCCATTCCTATCCTCAATCAAACGCTAACTGATACTATATCAACTGATCTGCCGGATTTCTACATCACACCGAGCTCACGCAGCGTCTTACTTACCTGTTGGAGTGAATTACATGTATGACGTGGGTAAGCGTATCTAATAAACTGGCATCTTTATTGTGCATTTATATACACCGAATGCCAATTTTTTAGGACCACCTGCCTGATAATTTCTCAAAATGACTTTTGTACAGCTGGAACTAAGGTCAGTGTTGTTTTGATTGAGTTTTGGAATCGCTTTTGTGGAATATTGGCCCACGCAGATCGAATAGTGTCTCTTGCCTCTCCGTTGGCGCAGTGGTCTAAGCACTGGCTCTCTCCTTTCCTTGGAACTAGTGATTCTAAATTTTGGGCGGGAGACTGCATATATCCCGTCGAGTTGCTCTCGGTGGCAGTTAAACACTGAAACAAACAAACAGAATTGCGTCTCTAATTCACACAGACGTCACTGGATTTACTCGTTCCACGGGATTAAAATTTGGGGATTAAAATTTGAGCAGTCGCCCGCCCCTAATTTAGGGCCACTGGTTCCAGGGAAGGGAGAGAGCCAGCGTCGTAAGAAAAACACAACGTCCATACCTCACCGGGATTCAAACCCGGACCCACCTCGGACGAATGATCAGAAGCCATCGCTTAGACCAATGCGCAACAGTCTTCCGCTCAACCCCTATCTTTCCACATCCGAAGGTCGTTTGATCACATTGCTTTTCCGTTAGACCTTCAGTAACGTACAAGGTGCGTCAATAAAGTATCGGTGGATGCAAGAGGAAAATGAACAATAGGTAATATTTAAAAAAACATATTTTACTGGCCTTCAGAATATCCCCATCCCCGGGTACTCTACACTTTTTTTTTTTTTTTTTTTTTTGATTGGAGGTTTAACGACCACCGTGAGCAACTCAATGGGCTATAAGCAGTCGCCCGTCCCTAATTTAGGGTCACTGGTTCCAGGGAAGGGAGAGAGCCAGTGCCGTAAGACAAACACAACATCCATGCCTCACCGGGATTCGAACCCGGACCCCTTCGGACGAATGATCAGAGGCCAACGCCTTAGACCACTGCGCCACCGGGGCGGCACTCTACACTTTTGGCATCGCTTGTATAGCTGCTGGAAGCTATGGGAATGTCCCGCTTTGTTATCATCTGTAGCTATGTTGTTACACTCGCTTGAATGTCTGAAATGTCAACAAATCTCTTTCATCACTAATTTCAACCAAAGAAACAGAAAGTAGTCAGGCGGTGCAAGATCAGGCGAATACTATGGTTAGAGTGTGTGGAACAAATCTTGTGAACAGACCTTCCGCTTTCCCAAATCCTCTTTTAAAATCGAACGGACCCTTTTATGATTAATACCAAGTTTCTCAACGATCATTTGCTATATTTTCACGTACCATTTCAATGTTTTTAGGATTTTTAGAGGTCGCGGGCCTTCTACTCCGTGGAGAGACTTCAACAGAGTTCCTTCCTTCGCAAAAAAAAAAAAAAAAAAAAAAAAAAAAAACCAGTCGATAACACATTTTCAGATTATTGCTTGATCTGTGTAAATTCGGTTCAGCATTGCATGCATTTCCTATGTTGATTTTACCAGTTTGAAGCAGAACTTGATATTGGTTCTTTGATACATTTTTACCCACTAACAATGTGGACCTACATCCGCTGAAGCGACAGGCTCTCGTTGCCACATCCTTTCGCACAGCTTCGTCACGTTTACTGACATGTTTGCTCATGCAAACAACCGCATCTTTCACAACCTTTTACGCGTTACGACAGCATTTTCCCAACTCTGTTAACACATCTTGTATTTTGAACTAACACTGGAAGTTGACAATCTAGTCGTAGTGATAAAATATCAACGGATAATGTATCACCCTATTTGTATGAAATGATAGTCTTAACTGACCCTAATAAATTTGCCACTCAGTGCATAATTTTTGTTGATAGGGCCTGGTCTATTGCTTTTCTCATATCTACGCACTAAAATTTAATATCAAAACATCAGGTTAACTTTATTTATGATAAAAACATACTTACCAAGGGGTAGAAGGAAGAAAAAGGGGAACCAACACATGATGAAAACACCTACAACAATACCAAGTGTCTTGGCAGCTTTCTTTTGTCTTTTGAACTTGGCTAGTCTGTTCTGTAGACCAGGGAGGATCATCTTGGGTGGAAGAATCTTTTCGCCATCTTCGGTGTGCACGCGACTCTTTGTCATCACGTGATATGCGCCCAAGTGTACTCGCAACGTCAGCTAGAAAAACGAAATAAAAAAATAAATAAAAGCATGTGATCACTTGAACATGCTACCAGGAAATCTAGCTAAGCCTTCGAAGAAAGAAATAAAATAGAAATATTCGCTGCCTCGTATCATTTAAATTTCGATATAAAATGAATTTCCCAGAGGTAAGAAATAAATGGTGCAGAAAGCAATGCTGTTCTTATTTACCGCTGCTTTTTTCTCTACAAAATATCTTTAGATACCTCTTCGAATTTAACCATCGCCCCCTGTAACTGAAAGCCTAACAACTCATTTATAATTACGTCATCATAAGTGGACCCCAAGTTTGTTTCCAGTGCTCTTCAGACAAAGAGAATACGAGGTTTCTAGTGTAATCTGAATAGGCACAGCAGCAGATGTTCAATGTATTCGTTATTTGCTTGTAGCAAAACCGACTTGATATGTGATATAGCACAACTGCATGAGGCGCTGAAGTAAGACACTAGTCAAGACAATTGTGTTTTTAGCGCTAACACACTCAGTTTTGTGATGCGAAATACTATAAACAACGACTATGGGTAAACAGCTGCTGTTCTGTCTGTTTAAGCTCCGCCTATTCTCGTCGACAGACGAACAAGGTAAACGAAGATGTAGTCCACCTAGAATGACGTCATAAACAAGTTGTTAGCTTTCAGTGACAGGGGCATCGATTTAATACGCTCGAAGTTACGTCACTTTCGGTAATCAGAAAATAACCAATACTTTGCACTTTTAGGCAGGCCGTAGGCAAACACATTGATCATTCAGTTGTAATTTTTATGGAATTTCAAGAAAAAATAAAAAAAATACAGAAAGAACTGAAAAATAAAACATGAATGCTTTTTAACATGGCAGAAAATCAGGCAAGAATAATAGCGCCCAAAATCACTGTTACCATAGCACAGATATAAAAGGCGCCTAAAAGCACTGTTACCATGTCACAAGTTGTCTTTTTTCAGCATGATGGAACTCTATCACATTGTTTGACGTCAGTACCTGAATTATTGAAAACCACATTCAACGACAACTGGCGAGATTCCGGTGGGCTCATTGCTTGGCTTGTTAATTTTCCTGATCTGACGCTCCTCGATTTATTTGCCTGCGGGCATCGTGTACGAACAACAATTTTAGAACCTGGAGGATTTGAAGTAAAAAATCTCTGCAACATTCTCGGAAATCACTCCGGAAACGTTGAAAAACACATGGGAGGATTTGGATGGCCGGTATGAACTGTGTCACTTTTAAAACGGAGGTCATGTGGAAACCTAGATAAACTCCCATCCATAACGATAAGTTATGCCACATGTTATATTATTACAGGAGTTACATTCTATTCTACAGCGATTTTATTTTATCCCTACCCTAACAGATCCCATTGTACATTGCTTCAAATAAAGTTAAGTCAAAAGCTAACTTTATGAGATCGTTATCCTACGTGAGATCACCGAGAGCATTAACTTTTACCAAAATTTTGATTGATGAAAAGTTAACAACAGTGGTCGTGCGTTAGCATGCAGCGGGATTCCCTTACGATTCCTATATCTCAAAAAATGGCAGTTTCCATTGCGGTTCGTCGTTCAAAAGTGATGACTGAAGCGTTCCGCAGTCACTGTCAGACCTGATTGCATGAGCTCCTCATAATACAGCACACTTTGCACGTCCCACTAGATACAAAGAACCTTCTTACCGTGGATGTTAGGCTTGATGTTGATGACTCTTGCTAGCTGGAGTCTATGCATGGCATTTTGTTTCGCGGATAGACAGAGTGAACCCATATTTCGTCAACCCTAATGTTTTTTTCAGGAAGTGCATTTCTAGATATCTCTGGCAAGCAGCGAAACACTGGTGTGAAGCTTGTGACCAATGTTCCTGTCGGTTACTTTACGTTGGATCCGCTTTACCACTTTTCGAATTTTCCCGTGGTATGCTACCGTCGAACCACAGTTCACTGATTATCGTCTTAATGTATTGACTGGGCGACATCTTCGCTCAGAAGGGTTTACAAATATGTGCTCCATATCTCCTTCGGCCGTCTGCTAAACTGCTTTTCCTACACGCTGCGATCGCCACTTCCGAACTTCACAAACCATTCGCGATACATGTTCTCACCTACAGCATTCTCTCAATGTGACGAAAAATCCACTTTCGCGTATCAGTAGAGTGACGAATATGTACCTTGTCAGAAGCCATACTGTAGCTCAACTAACAGCACGTGTGAGCTGCCTACTAAAACTGGTCTTTCAGCGCAGTGGTGTTGCCGTCTGATACCCACGTTAAGAAATTATGACGAAAATTAAACTGTTTCGCTTTTACAACCTACTGCGTAGAGCACAAGAAACTTATGCGTGGATTAATTCAGATAATTCAGTAGCACACAACGCTACATCTTCGCAATACTGATCTATCTCATGTACACTCATGTGCCATGATATTATGATCATCTACCAGCACTTTGGCCCGCCTTTGGGAGAAGTAACTGCTTCCACTCAGCTTAGCGTCGACTCCATTAGACAGCGGAAGGTGCCCTTAGGACACAAATGTTTGAAGAAATTCAAAGTGAAAGAATTTGGTGGCAAAGAGACATGCGTTGTTGTCTTGCTGAGAGACACAATGGCATTCGAGTTCATGGTCACAATGTAAGAAAACACTTAATACGAAACAAAGCTTACGTAAGATCTGCCGGTAAGAGTGTGTTTAACGAGAATGAAGGGACTCAGGGATGTCCATTAGAACGTTCCCATAGCATGATAATTCCGCCGTCGGCGCATTTTCCTCTAATCGTACTTTCTGGCTGGGCGTCCCGGTGACTCAGTTGTCTAAGCGCTGGCCTGTGACCATTAAATGTGTTCGGGTTCGAATCCCGGTGCGGCATGGATATTGTATTTGTCTTACGGCACTGGCTCTCTCCCTTCCCTGGAGCCAGTGGCCCTAAATTAAGGACTGGCAACTGCTTATAACCCATCTAGTTGCTCACGGTGGTCGTTAAACGTCCAAACAAACAAATAAATAAATTCTCTGGTTGAAGTTGTTCATTCGCGCGGAATCAAACATAAACCAGTCCATCTATAGGTTAGAGCTGGAACCTGGACTCATAACCAGCCGACTCTTTTCCAGTCGTCCTGTGTCCGCTTACGGTGTTTCCATGCCTACAACAAGCGGTGTTGTCGATGACGGTCGATTAGTATGGGAACCAGAATAGGACGTTTCCTCTTTTGGCCAATCCGCAAGAGCATCCGCTCAATTGTGTGCTCCGTCCCGGTGGCGCAGTGGTCTAAGCGATGACCTCTGGTCATTCGCCCGAAAGGTGTCCGGGTTCGAATTCCGGTGAGGCATGGATTTACCAGTAGACCATATTGCTATCTTAAGCACGAAGAACAAGACATAACCGATTTTAACACGAAATAAACCAGGTCAAATAATCGTAAGCTGTGAAAACATCTTTACTTACGAAAATTAAAACTTGTTTAAAAGGTTAAACTGATTAAAACAATGCGCGAGATCTTTCGGGTCTGTCTTTTACAGACCCAGGCACAACAAGAAAACTCACACGGGGACGCTGGCTTATATACGCACCTCTGTGCATCAGCAAGATGCAACGCATGCGCCGTACTACAAGGTCGGGTATGCTTTACACAGAAAGTAACAAATGAAAATATGTACAAATGCATGAAAAGAAATACAAATGGCAGTAAGTAAGTAATCAAAACATATTTACAGTAGAAGTGGGATCCTCCAACAGGAACCTCCAGGGAGCAGGTATGATTTGCGTGGTTTCTTCATTAAAACATTGTTCGGCAAAATCATAAATATATAAACTCTCCAAAAAGAGCACTGCAGTTTTAGTTCTGGCCGAGCACAGTAATTTAGCATCCTTCCATAGCGGGAAATAATAACCTTTGTTGACTGTTCGGGCTAAGGCCGTTGCAGATGAATGGGTGCGAACATTGTATTTATGTTCGGAGATTTTCTTCCCTCAGTCAACGGCATGGAAGTTGTGTTTGTCTTACGGCACTGGCTCTCTCCCTTCCCTGGAACCAGTGACCCTAAATTAGGGACGGGCGACTGCTTATAGCCCTTTGAGTTGCTAACGGTGGTCGTTAAACTTCCAATAAAAAAAAATTGTGTGCTCGGAAATGTTTCTTAGTGCTCCATGATTGCAATCTGCCGTTGACTGAGGGATCGTGAGTCGTCTGTTACTCCCGGAAGTACGTAGAAAACGGCGTTCATTTCGATTGTTAACTTGCGATTGCCTCCCGTTTTGAGTACGTTGGGTTGTCGTACGTCCCTTTCCGGACAGTTCCCCTCCGGCCTTCACTAAGGAGCCCCACGAACAGCCAACAACGTCTGTGTGTGTGTGTGTGTGTGGTTTAACGACCACCGTGAGCAACTCAATGGGCTATAAGCAGTCGCCCGTCCCTAATTTAGGGTCACTGGTTCCAGGGAAGGGTGAGAGCCAGTGCCGTAAGACAAACACAACATCCATGCCTCACCGGGATTCGAACCCGGACCCCTTACGGACGAATGATCAGAGCCCAGCGCCTTAGACCACTGCGCCACCGGGGCGGCCAACAACGTCTGCAGTCGCTTCGATGTTTTCCCCGCCTTCCTTGCGTTGATAATAATTCCCAGTTCAAACTCCTACGACTCCCATTTTTTCCCTATTATTTTACGAGCTTAGTGCGTACGAACTGTCACTATCTTCCGTGCGATCCATATATATTCGTCGCCGATTGGTAACGTTATTTTTCGTGCTGCGCGAAGCGCCCTCTAATTGTGATAGTGGTGATCATGACGATATGAGTTCATTCTCATATTACTCATCTGGTTTTTCTTTTTTTTATTTCGAGGTTTAACGACCACCTTGAGCAACTCAATGGGCAATAAGCAGTCGCCCGTCCCTAATTTAGGGTCACTGGTTCCAGGGAAGGGAGAGAGTCAGTGCCGTAAGACAAACACAACATCCATGCCTCACCGAGATTCGAACCCGGACCCCGTTCGGACGAATGATCAGAGGCCATCGCTTAAACCACTGCGCCACCGGGGCGGCCATCTGTTTTATTTATACTTTGCAAACGATCTCGTTCGTTTCATACAAAAGGAGGCTGAACTGACTTGCAAATATTAGCAAAAACACAAAATTCACTGCACAGGATTATATAGTTCGGTTACGCAGTTACTGTCGCCGTTTATTATACCCCTGCGTTTCAAACCGTACTCCAGCAGCATACGTAAAACACTGGTGTCCCAAACATAAGGACGGACTGCATTGTTATCTGCATAAAATAAACAATACATGACTACAGCCAAATGGGGACATAATTATATTATAAGCATACGAACACATGAAAAAGGCACACTTTTTTTTATAAATGTCGCCGAAATTACGTTGTGATCAGTGAGTTACAAATTTCGGAGCAAAAGTTGCAGATTTCCGAAGAACATAGTTGGAGAAAGGATGTACAGCGCTTAACATTAACTAGGCGGTGAGATATTTCGTTACGGAATATGTCCACTCCGAACTACGATGCAGCTCCCACAACGTCGTAGAATGCTGAACATCAAGCAATCCAGGAGTTCCTGAGGCAATGCGCGAGAGTTTCAGCTTATCTCTGGCATCAATGAGCTGCGGATGACACACGACTGGACGACGGTTCATCGTTTGGCCATCTGTGCACCACTTTTGATACATACTCACTATAGCGGCACGTGAATAACACACAAGCACCGCCGTTTCCTAGATGGTAGTTCCGAGGCGCCGGGCGATCACAATTCGTCCTTAACCAAACTCCGATGAATCGGAAGCTTTTTCCATTCTGACTCCGAACACTCTACTAAACGAAAGCCGGTCCTCCGGTGTATATATATATATACTGGCGGAAAGTGAAAAAGAATACCAAGAAGGAATTGGCGGACGATCATGAGATTTACATATGTTAATGGGATTGAGTTTACGTAGGTGTGATGTTAATTTCGGGACCAACCGGTGAGCGCTTACGCAACAGCATGGCATAATATGCAAATTATCGTCGGTGGTATTTAAGGAGTACGGTGAAGTGAATGTAATCAGTCGTCGGCGTACTGACACGTGCGAAGACCTTGAAGAAGCTGCAATGCCTGGACATGGAAGATGTGTACGATTTCAGCAGTTATCGGACTTTGAGCGAGGTCGTCTAGTCGGACTCCGCGAGGCCGAGTGGTCGTATCGTCGTATTGCAGAGCGAATTGGACGGGAAGTATCGGTGGTGGTACGATGGTGGCGTAGATGGTCCGAGGAACATTCCCACACGAGAAAGACGTGGAACCGGGAGTCACAGACGGACTGATGAGCGGACCGATCGACGCATAAGAAGAGCGGCGTTGTCAAGCAGAACATCCGCTGCGACGCAAATCCGAGCTGCCGTTGCACCTGAGGTGACTGTGCGAACAATCTGCAACCGTCTACTGGATGCAGGACTACGTGCACGTGTGCCGCTGGCATGTGTACCTCTGACTCCAGCCCACCGTCAGGAACGACTGCAGTGGTGTCGCCAACGTCTGCACTGGAGAACGCAATGGCGATCTGTCGTGTTCAGCGATGAAAGCAGATTCTGCTTGGGAGCCTCCGATGGCCGTATGCGTGTTCGCAGACGCACAGGGGAACGTCTCCACCCTTCTTGCATCTGCCAGCGACACACAGGGCCTACACCTGGTCTCCTGGTGTGGGGAGCGATCAGCTATCACTCCCGTACACAACTAGTGTTTGTACCGGGTACGTTAAACAGCACGTCCTACATCAACAACATCATTCAGCCCGTTGTTGTGCCATTTGTAAGGGCAGTCCATCGTGGTGTTTTCCAGCAAGATAACGCACGCCCACACACGGCACGTGCAACGCAACATGCACTTCAGGGTGTGAGACAACTTCCATGGCCTGCACGTTCACCGGATTTGTCCCCCATTGAGCACGTGTGGGATTTTATGGGACAACGACTTATCCGGTCTCCACGGCCAGCCACGACCATTCCTGATTTACGCATCCAGGTTGAGGATGCTTGGAACTCAATACCCCAAACTTACATCCAACATCTGTACGACAGACTCCATGCCAGAATTGCACAGTGTGACGCAGTTCATGTCGGTTCAACCTCGTACTAACCATGTTACATGGAAATGTTATTTTTCAGTTTACCAGCAAATACAGCTGTATTTTGTCATAATGTTTTGATCACGTTATCCTCTGTATTCCGTTATTATGCTGTATAAATTTCGTTGGTATCAGACGTCTCCTTCTTGGTGTTCTTTTTTCATTTTCCGCCAGTGTATATATACTGCTCTGTGAAGTTTACCTGCGCCACCGTTAAGTCTCCAGGTGGGCTCATTTTTCTAGGCTGGCGGTGGTTATAACTCATCGGTGTATAATCTGATAAAGTTCTTTTTACATTATTCTTGGTAGACGTCTGATGGTTGCCACGACGTAGAGGTTTCTTCCGTCTGCAGCCCTCTAACAAGATCCATTTAAGTCAGCCTTCAGAAAAATAGGCTTTTCCTAAATTATGGCCGACAAGTTTTAATATCGACCATGAATTTTGATGGAAGTTGCTTAAACCTTAAGGAGAATTGAAGCGCCCTGAAGCGAAGTTAAGACTGTGAGATAAGAGGGATATAGCAAGTCTTCCATGCAACGCTGCTACCCATGGTTCCAAATTTAGAGGCATACGATGTGAGTGTTTTGATAGCAAAGAGTGTTTTACTCTACAGATTCGCAGGATTTTGATTTCTTAGAAGCTGTATGATGCCGTCACTTTTACTCAGTTAATGAGATGTTAGCCTGGTGGCTTAAAAGAATTTAAGAATTCTGTAAGGTAATTTGCATTCTAGTTAGTGCCAGGCGCAGAGCTTTTTGATTTATAGTGCAAACTGAGTTCTTTTGCAACAACGTCAGAGAATCATGTAAGCACAAGTACAGATCTTTGAGAAAGTAAACTGTTTTCAAGTACATACAAGGACATCGGGTAAAACCTTCAAGACAAAGGAGGAATGTGTTCTAGCTCTAAAACTTACATTTTTACTCGGCAAATGTGATATATAATAAACGTAAATAAAGTATATTAATTAATACACTATATATTTTATTAAGGCATCGAGTGAAAATTTGGGCGAGTAACTCGATGCCTTAATGAAGGGAAGATTCCTGAGGACTGGAACAATGCTACAATGATCCTGCTACATAAAAAAGGTGACATTGAGGATCTCAGGAACTACAGACCTATCAGCCTCCTATCAGTGGTTTATAAAATCTTCACTAAAGTTCTTTCACACCGCTTGAAGGTAACACTGGACATGGCTCAACCGAGAGAACAAGCTGGATTCAGGAGTGGCTACAGCACAATAGATCATATCCACGTACTGAGAGAACTAATTGAAAGAGCGAGGGAATATGAACTTCCATTGTACATGGCTTTTATCGATTATGAAAAAGCCTTTGATTCGGTGAAACCATCAGCAGTTACCACGGCTCTGAAATCCTGCGGTATTGAAGATGCATACATTAATATTATTAATAACATCTATGAAAATGCAAGTGCAAAGATTCGGCTGTTTGAAAATACAACACACATAAAAATTGGAAAGGGAGTGAGACAAGGTGACACCATATCTCCGAAGCTCTTTAATGCCACATTGGAAAATTTCTTTCAATCACTGAACTGGGAAAACAAAGGGATAAAAATTAATGGAGATTATCTAACCCACCTTCGTTTTGCTGATGACGTAGTCATTTTTGCAACTACCCCATCAGAGCTGCAGAGTATGATCCAGGAACTTGCTGACAAGAGTAAAGAAGTGGGATTAAAAATGAACTTTCAGAAGACAAAAGTGATGTTCAATGCTTTTACAAGAAATGAAGATTTATCGATTGATGGAGAAAAACTGGAGATAACAGATACGTATGTTTATCTTGGACAGCAGATATCAAGTGAGGGTCACATTAATGAAGAAATTAATCGGCGTACAAAACTTGCCTGGAGAGCTTTTGGAAGAAACAGCATAATTTTCAAGAGCAATATGCCATTATGTCTTAAAAGAAAAGTGTTTGATCAATGCATCCTTCCAGTGCTTACGTATGGTGCAGAGACGTGGACCTTAACTAAAAGAGACATACAAAGGCTGCAGACAACTCAAAGAAGCATGGAGAGGTGCATGCTTGGTATAACCAGGAGAGATAAGAAGAGGAACTCGTGGATCCGAAAAATGACGAGAGTGGAAGACATCATGATCAGAGTTAAATCCCTGAAATGGCAATGGGCTGGACATACTGCCAGAAGGACAGACCATAGATGGACAGCCGAAATTTTAGATTGGATTCCAAGGGACAGGAAAAGACCCAGAAAAAGACCACATGGGAGATGGGTGGATGAAATTCGTAAATATGCGGGAGTGACATGGAGGAGACTGGCACAAGACAGACCGTTGTGGAGGAAACTTGGGGAGACCTTCGTCCAGCAGTGGATTGATAATGGTTGACAATGATGATGATGATGATATTTTATTGCTCAACCGAAAGAATAAGCTAGTTTCAGGAGTGGCTACAGCCATATGGAACATATCCATGCGTTGAGAGAACTAATTGATAGAACGTGGGAATATGAACTTCCATCATGTATGGCTTTTATCGATTACGAAAAGGCCTTTGATTCCGGGAAACCATCATCAGTTACAGTGGCTTTGAAATCGTGCGGTATTGAAGATGCCATTCATTAGTGTTATTAGTAAAATGTATGAAAATTCAACTGTGAAGTTCGGTTATTTGAGGATACGGCACCAATATAAATTGGAAAAGATATGAGACAAGGTGACACCATATCTCCCAAACTCTTTTAATGCTATACTGCAAAATGGTTTTCAATCATTGACCTGGGAAAACAAAGGGATAAAGATCAAAAGATATTTTTTAATTCACCTTCGTTTTACTGATGACATAGTCATTTTCGCAACTGCCCTTTCAGAGCTGCAGAGTGTGATCCAAGAACTTGCTGACAAGAGTAAAGAAGTGGGATTAAAATTGAATTTTCAGAAGACAAAAGTGATGTTTTTACAAGAAATGAAAATTTATCGATTGATCTGGAAAAGTTTGAGATAACCGATACCTACATTTACCTCGGGCAACAGATATCAAACAAAGGTCACATTGATGACAAAACTAATCGACGAATAAAACTTGGTTGGAGAGCTTTCAGGAAGAAAGAGTCCAATTTTTAAGGAGCAATATACAATTAAGTCTTAAAAGAAAAGTGTTTAATCAATGTATCCTTCCAGTGCTTACTTAAGGAGCAGAGGCGTGGACCTTAACTAAAAAAGACATACAAAGACTGCAGACAACTGAAAGCAGCACGGAGAGATGCGTGCTTGGTGAAATCAGGAAAGATAAGAACAGGAACTCATGAATAAGGAAAATGACCAGAGTGGAAGACCTCAAGATCAAAGTAAAATCGCTGAAATGGCAATGGGCTGGACATGTTGCCGGAAAAACGAGCCACCGATGGACAGTCGAAATTCTAGACTGGATTCCAAGAGACAGGAAAAGATCTAGAAGCAGACCACATGGGAGATGGGTGGATGAAATTCAAAAGCAACAGGGAGTGGCACGGAGGAGACCGGCTTAAAATAGACTCTTGTGGAAGAAACCTGGGAAGACCTTCATCCAGCAGTCGATTGATAATGGTTGACAATGGTGATGATGATGTAAAATATATTAATTAATATACTGTAGATTGTATTGACTAATGAGTAAATGCTAACACAAAAATTCAAGTTTTCTGAGTAGATGGCCAAGGGGAAAACAATGAAACACGGTGCTTCTGTAAAGAAAATGATATGCAACAATGCCGATTTAAAGATGTTCTGGAGTGACCCTGTAACAGGGTGGTCAGAGGCGCGGGCTTCTTGCTGAGCTTCCCAGTTGGACTCGAGCCCCAGATGACCTATGGGTCTACTGCCGTGCCTTACTGGCTTTCTCCCTTTCTTGGAATCAATGGCCCTCATTTAGGAACTGCTGCTGCCTGTAGAAACAAACAAATAAATAGAAAGCCACATTCTGAGTTATGGTGACCAAGTTTCCTGTGAGCTATAATACGAGGGTTGTACCGAAAGTAATTCAAAAGTGGCATAACATTTTTATTAACTGACAGAGGTCGTTCAAATTGCACATGTTAGTAGAGTAACTCTTCCTCTATGATCACCCTTCTTCTTCATTGCAGGTAAGTAATGGATTACAAGCAGAAGCAACGTGCCGTCATTGTTCTTGATGAAGGAAGAGCGCAGGCTGTTCGACATCCATAGAACGCTACAGAATGTTTACGGAAATGACACCATTGACAAGAGCAATGTGCACAGATGGACGAAGAAGTTTAAGAAGGGGAAACCAGCATTGAAGACACCACGTAGTGGGATACCATCCTTTGCGCCCACTGACACGAATCGTCAGAAAGTGGATGAATTGATTAATGCGGAGAGAGAAGCCACAATCCGTGAGCTTGTTGCACAACTGGATTATGGTCACAATGTCATACAGAAAATGGTGAAAGACTCATGGTATCAGAAAGTGTGTGCAAAGTAGGTACCTCAGCAGTTGACACCCGATTTGAAGGAAAGAAGGGTGGAAGTCTGATCTGATCTGCTGAAGTAGGTTGAAGCCAATGACTACACGTTTTTCCACCTTTCCGACTTCCACCTGTTCGGTCCAGTGAATGACAGTCTCCGGAGACAACGATTTGATGACACAGACGAGGTGAAAGTGGTTGTGAAGAAGTGGGTACAACAGTCCTCACCTAAATTTTTTCAAAGAGGATTCGAAAGTTGGGTTCAACGATGACGCAAATGCATCGCTTGTGATGGAGACCATGTTGAGTAGTGCGTTTGTGTAGAGAAAGATTACTCTACCAACATTGTGGATTTGAACGACCTCTGTTTGTTAATAGAAAAGTTACGCCCACTTTTGCATTACTTTCGGTACAACCCTCGTATTATTAGAAAGACGACACCAGTTAGTTTGTACTGAAATGCACACGCATCGAAGAGTGGTTTCAACTTCTGTAGAAATCCAAATTCTACACTGTTAAAAATTTTGTGGTTGGTTGCACCAAAAAGTGGTGCTACACCAGCTGCACCACTTTCTTAGAAAGACACACCATTCTGTGGTGCAAACAAAACCCAACAGCACGATGAAACCTTGCACAATAATGTGGTGCAACCTTGTACCATAAAGTGCTACAAGGATTCACCGTGCTGTTGGGTTTTGTTTGCACCACAGAAGGGTATGTCTTTTCTAATAAAGTGGTGCAGCTGGTGTAGCACCACTTTTTGGTGCAACCAACCACAGAAGTTTTAACAGTGTAAGTCTCAGTTTCACGCTCTCAAGGTGCTAGCGTACTGAGTAGAGTGTTTCTCATAAAGGTAGGTTGCCTCTGCATCCACAGACTGACAGATAGATAGACATACGACACATTACGCTATGAAACATGAGAGGAAAAAAATGAAACTCCATACTCGTACATTGTATTCAGAGCATAAAAAACGAATTTTTTCAAATCATGTATCCATTGCCCAATTTCATTAAAGCTGGATGCACGAGCGTTAATTATGAAACTCAGAGGAACTCCAGATCACTGAAAAAACAGTTTAGTTGACTCTTACGTATGCATAAAAATCCATAACGATGTGAAGTAACAGAAAAACAAACATTCGCATCAGTAATATTTTAATAAAATAACAATAAAAAATAAATAATGAAAAGTCCTACCTCTTCCTGATGATGGGAGGTAGCAGTAGTTGTAGTTGTATTCCCCGCAGCTGTTTTAACAACTTTGACCCCCGTCTCCAGAAACTTCGTCTGCTGAGCAGCGGCCTTGTATATCCGACAGTACAGAAACAGTATCACCATTGTTGGGACATAAAAGGAGAAACAGACTGAGAACAGGACGTACCCAGTCTGTTTAGTGACTTCGCAGGTATAGGGGTCTTCAGGCGGTGGTTCCTTCCATCCAAGGAGGGGACCCACAGAGATTGCAAAGGACACAATCCACACAAACACACATGCAATGATGGCTCTCTTGTGAGTCACAATGGCTGAGTACGTCAGAGGCAGAGTTACACCTGTAGCGAAAAAAAGTGTCAGATTATCTATTTTACTACAAAAGGGTGAATCCAAGAAAGTTGGTCCATATATCTTTAGATTAAATAGTTAGGAGAATTTTAAAATCTACAAATAAGAGTTGAACTCTTCATTTAATTTGTAAAAGTTGTGGCCGTTGGCAACATGGTAGTTGCTGCTGTGGCGACTCAACTATGGAATACACTGAGTTAGTTTTACGTTAGGAACACCGACCAACTTTCTGTGCAATCACGGATTGCAGACACCTAGTAACAGATTCTACAAGGTGTCCAACATCTTTCATGCGTGGCTTGACCCATGTCCGCTGCAGCAACTCCGTCAGTTCACGTTCATTCCGTGGAAGAGAATCAGCAGTTCTCATACCTCGTTCTAAGATATCACACAAATTTTAAATTGGGTTACAGTCAGGGGAGTTTGGGAGACAAGGCAATGAAGCGAATTCGTTATCGAATTCGACTACTCAGTAGTTATACGAGTCTGATGACACGGAGAGTTGCCCTGTTGAAAGATGACACTGTGGTACAGGTAAGCTTCGACACATATGGATGGAGAGGGTCTGTTGACAGTTTCCTGTAGCGTCCACCATTCAGTGTTTGTGGAATGACAGCAAACGGTCCTAGGACTTGCCAGGAAAAAGTAAAGTTCCCCACACAAGAACATCACCTCCACTGGCCTGTTGAATCCCAACTGTGCAACCAGAGGATAGGGATTCATGCTGTTTACGCTATATGCGAACCCGGCCGTCAGCATGGTACAGCAGGAAGTGGGACTCTTCACTCCAGACGACCTTCTACAAGTACGGCGCATGGTACATGTAGAAATAAGACGAACTGCACGGCTGTTGTAATGGTGGGTGAGCTAGGTGATTGTTGTACGTCATTGCTGAGATTCCAGTCGTGCCACCCGACGCTTACCTCTACGAACAACCGTGCTTGACTGACCAATGTGGGCCCTTCTTCTGCATGTCATGCATGGTTAATCCTGTCCGGGTACACCCTTGATACAGTAGTACGGGAGCAGCCAACAAGTGTGGCTGACCAATGTGGGCCCTTCTGCTGGATGTCCTGCATGGTTCATCCTGTCCTGGTACACCCTTGATACAGTAAGTAGTACGGGAGCAGTCAACAATTGCGACTATTTCCAAAATACTAGCACTTGTCCTCTGGGCCCAAACTATTTGGTCACGGCCAAATTGGCCTAAGTTACCACGTTCCCTCATTACTGGCAAACGTTTACTGACCGCTAACAAAGGATAGAAGCGCACAATTTATAGCAGCCAAACGGGACGCTGATATCATGAGGTACCTCGTTATCCCTCCGAATTTGTAAAACGGGGAGGGTTTCTAACGCAAAGCCAACTTAGTGTGTATCTACTGTTGTATCAGCGTTAGACGAACAACGAAGTGCTGATCGTCATTTCCGTTCCTGCGAATTGCTGCCGGAACACCTGCTCACATTCCAAGCAAGAGCTTTATGAAAATCGAGATCACTTCTTAAGATCTTCAACACTTCTTTGCTTCTCTCACATAGATGTGAATTGTGTAGATGCTAGGTTCTAAGTGAGGCCACAAGAACTACATGGCAGTCTCTGAGCCATCCGTCCGTCTGTTTTTTTATTGAAGGTTTAACGACTACCCGTCCCTAATTTAGAGTCACTGGTTAAAGGGAAGGGATAGGTGCGGTAAGACAAACACAACATCCATGCCTCACGGGGATTCGTCACAAGCCAGCACTTAGGCCACTGCGGCACAGGGGCGGTCTGTCAGTCTGTATAACTAGTTGAGTATACACTGAGTGGCCATTTTATTATGACCACCTGACAGTTTTAAGCAAATGAGCTATGGCTGCACGCTGTTGCCGCCAGAGGGCGAGGCTAGTATAACAAGGGAAAGCTTAGTGCTTGCGACAGTAGTAGAAATTATTTTTGGGTGATGAGATGGGTAAAAAATGCGAGCCATGAAGCGAGTATCAGCGAAACCGCCGCATTCGTGAAATGTTCCAGAGCAGCTGTTGTTAAAGTGTTTAAAGACTGGACTGTCAGCCAAAAAACTGGGTATCTACGTGCAACGTGTGGCCTTCATCGACTAGTGACTGCTCGGGTGGAACGGAGAGTGTACAGAATGGTCCCAAACAACAGAATGCCAACAGTGCAGCAAATTACAAACCATCTTGATCAAGGATCCCCTCAAATGATCTCTGCATGCACTGTTCGCCGTACACTGCATCGGATGGGATATGGCAGCCGAAGGCTTGTTCGAACGCCTTTGCTGTCTGCAGTTAACAAGAGAAAACGTCCCCAGTTCACACAGGAGCACAAGGATTGGACAGTCGATAATTGGAAACAAATTATGTGGTCCGATGAATCAAGTTTTCAGTTGCACCATGCCGATGGCCGAGTGAGAATTTGATGGAAACAGCACGAAAGCATGGACAGCAAATGCATTGCTACAACCCTTGAAGCTGGTGGAGGCAACGTTATGGTTTGGGGAATGTTTTCGTGGCGTGCTTTGGGCCCTTTAATTCGTGTTGATCAACGTCTGACTGGCAAATCATATCTAAACATCGTTGCGAACCAAGTGCATCCTGTCATGTGAATGGTTTATCCCAATGGCGATGGCTGCTTTCAACAAGATAATGCGTCCTGCCATAGTGCTCGTATTGTACAGTATTGGTTTTAGGAACATGCCGGTGAGTTTACTTTGCTTAGGAGGCCCCCACAATCTCCAGATCTCAACCGCATTGAGAATTTGTGGGATGAAGTTGAACGAGCCATCAGACAGCTGGATCCACAACTTTGCAATTTCACACTCCTGGAAAGTGTTATTCATCAAGCATGGTCTCAGATTCCACAAACCACCTATCAACATCTCGTGGAGTCCATGCCACGAAGAATCGACGCAGTATTAAAGGCAAAAGGTGGCCCAACGAAGTACTGAGGGGGTCGTCATAATAAAGTGGCCACTCAGTGTATAAGGCATGGTAATAATAAATATCTGATACGTTGTCGATGATCTTGCGCGGACACTTACAGAAAAGACGTCATCGCATCATCAATCTTTGGGTACCACCAGTTAGCAAAAATTAATAGAAATGTTAAGCAACCATCTCTCATTTGTATATACTGTATTATATTTCCATAACAACTCAAAAAATAAAATGAAAGTGATGACAAAGACGTGTTACTCTGTCTAGAAACGCACGTGTTGTATTTATTTTTGTGTTTTATTTTATTACAGACTAATCCTGAAAAATATGCAGTTCGAGAAAAAGTAAAAATTTTAGAACTTGGATACATATTTACTGTAGCAGTTTTGCTGTGGAGACTGCGCTGTATTGATATGAAACTGGTTTGGCTTTTCAGATTTCCAATATACCTGGACTGATGTTGCGGTGTCAAAAAAAAAAAAAAAAAAAAAAAAAAGACAAAAAAAGCCCACTGGGAAGGGCGCTACCATTTCCATTACAAGCCACCACACCCATGCGATAAATGGTATCATCCGCAAATGACGTGTATATAGAGGCAGATATCTCCACTAAGCTCAAGTAGTAGCATTCACAGTTGAGATGGCAGCTTATCAGGATTTAAGCGATTTTGAATGTGGTATGATAGTCGGCACCCGGGAGATGAGTCATTCCATCTCGAAAATTCCCACGAAATTTTGATTTACATGGTAAACAATTTCAAGGGTGTACCTGAACTATACAAACTCAGGGAAAACATCCAGAGCGCAAAACCGGTTTGGCCGGAGAAAAGCCTTGGACGATCGTGAACAGCGGCGTTTGGCACGCATCATAACATCCACTCAGCGTGCAACATTGCCGCAAATCTCAGGGCAAATTCAGTGCTGGGGTCATTACTAGCATCAGCGTTCTGACAGCACAACGTTCCATGTGTTCTATGGGGTACTGGAGCCGACAACCCACCCGGATGCCATTGCCGACCCTACGACACAAGGCTGTGCCTGGGCTCGGGAACACCGTCATTAACCGAAAGATGACACGAAATGTGTAGCCTGGCAAGACAAAAAGTGGTACCAACTGTTTCGGGTAGATGGCCGACTCAGGGCATGGTAACCCCACGAGGCAATGGACTGCGTATGACTATAAAGAACAGTGCAGGCCGGCGGTGGTTCTGTTATGGAGTGGGGTGTTTTCAGCTGGCACACATTATGACCCCTGATACGACTGCAAACCGCTCTGACTGATTGAGGCTACGTCTCTAGCCCTGGGGATCATTTGCAATCGTTCATGTCATACAACCACTCCGACGAGTGCGACCTCTTTTAACACGACAATGTGCCACGGCACACGTCCACAGTCACCCGATATGTCTGGAGGAACATTCTACGGAGTTTAGTATTCTGACTTGGCCCCCCGTTTGCCGAATTTAAACGCCATCGAACACATTTGGGATGCTGTTCAACGAGCGTCAATACCAGGAATCTTCCATCGGCGAATACTACGGAATTGTGGGACATAGTATCTTCCGAGTACTACAGAGAGCTCGTGAAATCAATGCCCAGTCGCGTTACCGCCGTTATCCGATCGCGAGGAGAACTAAAGCGGTATTAGAGAGTTATCCCAGTTTTCTTGGCACTTCAATGTACACTAAAGTGCCAAAAATCATGGGGTAGCAGTATGCAACTTTTTAACTGGTGCTGACGTCGTATAAAGGCTTCGACCCACTCCACGATTTTTGTCAGTTGCGAGGTGTTATCCCGTGAGTCAAGTTGAACAAGAGCCAGTAGGATTATGGCAAGCCGACGTGAATTATTGGATATTGAACGAGGCATGGTAGTGGGAGCCAGACGGAAGGGAAATTCAATTTCCGAAGTTGTGCGGACATTCAACATTCCTCGATTCACGGTGTCACGTGTGTACCGAGAATACCACATGGAAGGCACTACCACCCACCGTGGGCAGCGCAGTGGCCGACCACGGGTGCTGAATAACCTTGACCAGCGGCGTCTGACCAGGATTGTCCGAGCGACACTGGGTCAAATAACAGCCACATTCCACACAGGAGGTAACAGAGAGACATATCCATTAGGTCAGGGTAGAGTAATTTAGCGTTCATGGGGTATGGGAGCAGAAGACCCACCAGAGTGCCTTTGTTAACACCACGACGTCGGACATAGCACCTCACCGGGGCTCGTAAACCAGGTAATTCAACCCTGGAAGGCTAGCAACATGTGGCGTGGTCCCATGAGTCACGCTACCAGTTGTTACGAGCTGATAGTAGGGTTCGGGTGTAGCGCAGAACCCATGAGGCCATGAACCCAAACTGTCAACAAGGAACTGTGCAAGCTGGTGGTGGTTCCATACATGTATGGGGTGTCTTTACATGGCACGGTGTGGGTCCTCTGGTCCTCCTAAACACGTCATCAACCTGTAATCGCTTTGTTGCTCGGCTGGGAGACCATTTGCAGCCCTTCATGAACTTAATTAACCCCAACAACGATAGGATTTTCTTGGCGGACAATGCACCATGTCATCAGGCCCAAGTTGTCCAAAATTGGTTCGAGGAGTATTGTGGAGAATTCCGACGGGTGGTGTGGCCATCACGTTTGCCTCACATGGACCCAATAGAGCACTCATGGGACGTGGTAGAAAGGTGCTTTCGCGCCCAAGATCCTGCACTTACAAATACCAAGGAACTGTGAGCTGCTGTTCAGACGGCATAGCTCACCATCCCTCCAGAAGTCTTGCGGCCACTTGTGGAATCGATGCCACACCGAGGTGCTGCACTTCGTCGGGCTAGAGGAGGTCCTACACGATACTAGGTACATATCCCAGAACTTTTGGAATTTCAGTGTATATACCTAGGTCATGATCGCAGCAGGACATGTTGTGCTGCTGCGATCATGATCTAGGTATATACAAACAATTAACAAAAGTTGAAATTAATCATGGAAATCGCTAAGATTTTTTTCTGCACATATGAAAGTAATTATCCTATTATTTAATTGTATTTGATATTCGTGCTAATGGATGTGCTTGGTGCTTCAATAGGCAAAACACACACACACACACACACACACACACACACACACACTAGAAGAATCAATGAAAGGGGATCTGTACAATAGAAACAGCGTCTCAAATTCCGTCTGTGTGTCTTTGATCTTCCTACACTAAATTAACCTAATGTTTTTCGAAAAAAACACATTCGGATGTTGCATCGTTACAATATACAGGGTAATTGATTGTAAACTCCTTCAATGAAACAAGAGGAGTGATAGTACACATCAAGACGAACAATATTTGCTATGAAACTAGGGCCACATTCCACTCCTACTGCCAGAAAAGAGTAAAGATACATATCCACGTTGAGCCTTCAACAGTGAATACAAAGAGACATACCTAATTTATGAGTTGCACAATTCCAATCCTAATTATGAGTTGCACAACACGGAATCGACCTGGACTTTCTAAATGGCGTATGAGAAAGCGATCTCGGCTGAGTGAATGTAAGATTGGTGTATGGAATACTAGAGGTATAAATGGCAAGACGAGTGAGATGATTGAGGAGATAAATAAGTATAGACTGGATGTGCTGTGTGTAAGGGAAACCCAAAAGAAGGAAATTAGGGTAGAAGAAGTGAATGGCACGGTGAGTGTATGGTCTGGAGTATTGGATAATACATATATACACACATATATTTGGTAAAATCGTACTCTTGGTCAAAAGAGTGTGATAGATTTTGTTCTTTACGATCAGCGTTTGAAACACTTAGTTGTTGACACCCGTGTGATGAGAGGTGCGGATGTTGGTTGTGATCATTACTTGGTAGTGTCACGAGTGAAACTTAATGTTGGTTGGAGGAAAAGGAATAAGAAGAGACCCAGGATAGAAAGAATAAAGATTGATAGGCTCCTTGAAGATCATCAGTGGTATTCTGACTTACTCAGAGAACGGCTGAAGGATCTGAAATCTTGTGAGAGGGATGTAGAAAAGAAGTGGGAATGTTTTAAGAACTGTGTTGTTACTGCTGCTAAAGAGGTCTGTGGCACCACAATAGTGGGTAACAATAGAGATGATGCTTGGTGGAATAGTGAGATTGCTGAGGCAGTAAAGAAAAAGAAGGAAGCCTATTTGGGGATTTTGCAAGGTAGAGTCTCTGTGGATGAATATCGCTGTAAGAAGCGTGAAGCTGCTAAGCTGTTTCGCCACAGTAAGGCAAAAGATAGGAAAGAGAAAGTAGAAAGGCATGAACTGGCTTTTTGGAAAGATAGAAAGTCCTTCTGGAAGTACATGAGACTCAGGAAAAATAGGGGAAACAAAGTTGTAAGTTGTGTGAAGAATGAGTTTGGGGAAATGATATGGGAGCCCAATGAGTTAAGTGACAAATGGGGCGAATACTTCTGTGAGTTATTAGATCAGGAGAGCAAAAATGATTCTGAGTCAGATGCAGATGATGTCACAATGAGGGATAAAAGCACAGGAGGGATCTCAAGCGAAGAAGTGTGTAAAGCTCTAAAATCTCTTCAGCATGGTAAGGCTCCAGGAGTTGATGGCATAACTGCAGATGTTGAAGTATGGTGGTGACTTTATAATTGACTGGTTAACTGAAATTTGCCAGTTGTGCTGGGAGTTAGGAATGGTCCCTCGGGATTGGAAGGATGTTATCACTGTTCCCTTGTATAAGGGAAAAGGTGATCAGACTGAATGCAAGAACTATCGTGGTATTAGCCTACTGAGTGTGCCAGGAAAAGTGTTTGGTAAGGTTGTTATTGAAAAAGTACGGGGTCTTACATCAGAGAAAGTGTGGGATGTTCAGAGTGGTTTTATGCCTGGTAAAGGCTGCACTAACCAGATTTCTGCATTACGCATGATGATTGAAAAGTATCTGGCTGTTAGGAAGAAAGTTTTTACTGCCTTCTTTAGGGAAAGCTTACGACCGAGTCAATAGGACACTTTTGTGGAAGGTATTGAATGAATATGGTGTTACTGGGAATCTACTTAATAGTGTAAAAGCCATATATGCTAGTAGTAGAGCTTGTGTACGAGTGAATGGTGTTTTATCAAAATGGTTTTCCATTGGTGCAGGAGTTAGAAAAGGCTGTGTAATGTCACAATGGCTGTTTAATATATTTATGGACGCATGCATGCGCGAGGCCAAAATAGATAATAGTGGTTTATGTCTTGGTGATATCCGTGTGTGCAGATTGCTGTATGCTGATGACACTGTCCTGTTGGCAGAGAGCAAAAGTGAGTTGCTGAGTATGTTGACTCGGATGCATGAAGTTTGCGTGAAATTCAAACTGAGTATAAATAAGGGAAAAACCTAAGTTATGGTGCTTGAGAGAGGATTGGGTAGCACTGAATGTAATGTAAGTATAAATGTCACTGTGATTGACCAGGTGAGTGAGTTTGTGTATTTAGGAAGCATGTTTGACAGAGAGAACAAGTTGGATGGTGAAATCAGTAGGCGAGTGAATTCTTCTTGGAAAGTCATAGCTGCTCTGGGAGGTTTTCACAGGAATGATGGGTTCTCTAGAGAGTCCCGCATGGCTGTGTATGAAACAGTAATTGTTCCTACTCTGATGTATGGCAGTGAAACCTTGGTACTGCAGAAGAAACATAGGAGTTGTTTGTGTTCTGGAGAAATGCGTTACTTACGTGGGGTTTGTGGCAAGACACGATCTGATTGTGTGAGGAATAAAGATGTATTGCAGTTGTGTGATGTAAAGCAAAATGTTGTTAGCAAGGTGGAGACCAATATGCTTCGGTGGTTTGGCCATGTTGAAAGAATGAGTGATGAAATGCTTACTAAGAAAATATTTTCAGCCCAAATGGCAGGAAGGAAAGGCCAAGGAAGACATGGGTGGATCAGATTCACGAGTGTCTGCATGAGAAAAAGATTATGAGTATGAAGTATAAAAGATCTTGTGTACGGCGTGTAATGGATATCAGTAAAGCACGAGTTGTATGTCAAGATCGCTGTAAATGGCGAAGTTTGATACGACAATAATAAGTAAAAATATCTGGAAGTTTGTATTTGTTTTTGGAGCTAACCTCTGAATCTCAGAGAACAGCTTAGTGATATGTATGTATGTACAATTCCAATCGCATCAGAAAAAGACTCAAAGGAGCTGCTCAAACTGGCGTCGAAGGGCGTCGTTGCACAGCCCAAACCCGCGAATGAAGGACTGTCGCAATTTCTCGTAGACTCCTGGTGTTATGTTGATCTTGTCCGCAGCAACAGCGATTCGCGCGACTAGATCTCCCAGGGAGTCCACAGATGTCTCGTACACCAATAATTTCCTGTACCCTCAGAATAAAAAATCCAGTGGATTAAGGTTCGGGAAGCGTGGAGGCCAAGCCACAGGTCCACCGCGTCCAATCCACCGCCGGGACATGTCTGACCTTAGTGGCAAAGTGTGTTGGGGCCCCATCATGCATAAAACACATGTCTCTCCGTGTGGTGAGCGGAACAACCTGCAACAGACCGGGAAACACTTGCTCCAGTAACACACGGTACGCTGCGCCGGTCAGATATATACTTACGGCAATTTTTATGTGCTGTTCACACGGTAATATCGCTGAACGGGTTCGGCTGCGTTTTTAAATGTTTACTCCTCATCGTCTACGCAGGTGTTCAGCTCACCTGATTTGCATCTTGTGCTTCTCATGCACTGATTGGAACTCCGTGTGCCTGCTGGACGTTTTTGGAACGTGCTCTTTTCTGGCACTAGCAGTGGAATGCGGCCCTAGGTTCCATTGCAAATATTGTTCGTCTTGATGTGTACTATCACACCTTTTGTTTTATTGAAGGAGTTTACAATCACTCTGTATACTTGTAGCATAGGTAGGGGAATAATTATTCAGGGTGATCCAAGGGTTATCCAAGGATAACTATCTATACAGGGTGATCCAAGGGTTCGAAAACCCAAATGCTTATACATAAGTCGGTGGTATGACACATACGACGACAATGCACAGCGCAGTTGGTCTCTCTAGTGGTCAAGCGTTCAGAGGCGCGACGTTCTGGATTATCATTCGAGCTGAGTCCGGGTTCGTGTAGCGGATGAGGAATGGGTGGTGCAAATGACTCTAGGCCATCCCGGTTGCTGAGCAGCTTCTAATAACTTCTTCCATTCGAATCCCTAGTAAGGCACGGATGGTGTATTTGTCATAGGCTCTGATATTCTCCCTTCTCATGGATCAGGGGCTCCGAATTAGGGACAGGTGACTTCCTGTAGCTCTGAATACACTTGTGAGGCGTTGAACACCCGAAAAAAAGCATAGCTAGAGTCTGTGTAAGCATGATTCTAAGTGCATCTTAGGCAAGGAATTCTTAGAATACATCACCAGCCATTGAAACACTAATCCATTCGTTGAGCATATAGAAATGCTACTTCCTCGTTGAAAGTCACCATCCGACGAATAGCTGTGTAGGAACAAAAGCAACGTATGTTCAAAATTCGGCAGAAATGATGTGTCAACAAAGTTTGCTGGCCTTTCCGGTTGTTGAGTGGTCTGGCTCCTGACTTCAGTCTGGACCCAGATGAGACATGGATGATGATTGGTCATAGCGCTGACTCTGTTCATTCACTGGAAGTAGTGGTCCAAAATTACATTGCTTAAAATTTTGTGGTAGGTTGCACCAAAAAAGTGTTGCTACACCAACAGCACCGCCTTCCGAGAAAAGATAACCCTTGTGTAGTGCAAAAAACAACAACAACATGGTGCAACCTTGCATCATAACATGGTACAACCTTGTACTATAACATAGCGCAAAGTTGAACCATGTTGTTGTGTTTTATTTACACCACATAATGGTGTATCTTGATGTTCGGTTCGGTTGGTGTGGCACCACTTTTTGGTGCAACCTACCACGAAATTTTTAACAGTGTAGGGCCGGGCGATTTCTTCTAGCCTTTAGAAGTGCTCATAGTAGCCCTTAAATCCCGAAGTGAAAGTCTGCGGTAGGGAAAATTGTGAAACAATTCCGAGAAAATGGTTATGTAGGAAATGAACGTCGTAGTGTTAGACCATGCGTTTTGATTGCCGAAAGTTTGGCAGAAGTTAAGGCTCGACTGCTTCGCAGTACCCAGAAATCTTTTCTTGCAGTTCAATTGAACTCGTAGATCTAGTCCTAGACACCACCCTGACAACTGTAAAGGCTATAAGCGGTTCCCCGTTCGTAATTTAGAACCACCAGTTCCATGGAGGAAAAGAGCCAGCTCCGTAAGATAAGCACACTGCCCATGCCTTGCAGAGTTTCATCCTGGGCAAATTGCCAGAAACCTACGCCTCTGACCACTCAGCAATCCGGAGATATTTTCATCATCACCTTGACTGCATTAGTAGTGTCGACCAATTGAGACCAGCAGGTAAGGGTAACCAAAGTGTAACGTATACTCTCGATTCACTTTCCTTTTGATTTTACTATCTCTGGTTATTTTATTTTTCTATGTAAATTATCTTCTTACTGAACGAGATGTTATTTCACCCGCTGAATGAGATCTGGCAATGAGTGTAAGTCATGACGTGGTGGTAGCCAGTATAAATAGGCGCGTTCAGCGATACCTGAGGAGAGCGTTTGTTGTTGTACAGAGAGCGTTTGTTGTTGTACGGAGAGCGTTTGTTGTTGTACGGAGAGCGTTGGTTTATGTGAAGGAGAGAGTTTGTTGTTGTATTGAGAGCTTCGTTCTATGTGATTAGTTTGATTCTTCATTATTGTGAAACGAGTTGTGTGTGTGCGTTGGATGATTCCAGAGTTATATAATAAAAGAGCTTTCTCGTAAGTACGTCTTTCTCAATTCATAGTTTTTGTCAGATCTCTGTCTGGCTGTTCGGTTTATGTCATTAGTTTATTACTATTAACAACCAGCGTTAAGACTTTATTCATCCTAATTACTGCTACAACATTACTACCAGTTATAAGTTTGTTCAATACTATTACTACACTGCTAGCAGGAGACTTTATTCATGATCTTAATTAACTAGTAACAACAACCATTTGAATTCACTATTTGAAGCTTAGTACAAGCATATAATTCAGTAGAAGAAGCATTATACTTAGCTCAGTAGTTAAAAGCTTTATTCATTATAATTAGCTTAGCTGGTAGAAGAGTATATTCATTATAATTGGCGCCCGAACTTTTCTCGAACACGAGATCTTGACAATTATTACCCATGTCTTCACTAAGTGAGACAACTTCAATTTTCCACCCTAAGACAAGTTTCGGTGGTGATGGGATTAATCTCGACCATCTGCAAGAAGCCTGTGGGGCTCACTTTGATATAAGTGATCTACACGTACCCAGGCATTCTTCACAATTTCGTAATGCACCAGCTTCCTATTACTCTGAGTCGCGGGTCGTACCTGAGGGAGTTCAATAATCTCATCGAAGCAGAATGCTTGCCCATTTCGTGCCGCATGCAGGAACAATTCTTTTTAATGGTTTGGAGGGATCCTTAAAGTTCCTCGAAGATCTGGAAGATCATTCTGATCTATACAATATTCCTGAAGACTGCAAAGTACAAATCGCAGGCACTTGCTTGAAGGATACCGCTAAGACCTGGTATCGGCAGTGGAGAGTGTCGAACCCGGATTCTCATTATGAGAATTTCCGTGCAGAATGTTTGGAGGTCTTTCCTTTCGGCCTCAGTCGAGCTAGCCTTGCACAACAGCTTTTTCTCGTCAGCAAGGACCCAACGATAGCCCTGTTGCATTTGCGTTGGAAACAACACGCTTATATAACCTATGGGATCCACATGCCAGTCATGTTGACATGTTGGATACCCTATTGCAGCAGCTCGACCCATTTTTACAAGATTTTCTTGAGGTTCGACACCCTGCCTCAATTCATGAATGCCTTCGCCTCATACGCACGTATGAAGAGCGACATGGCAAACATGGTTCCACTCACCATGCTCGGGCACCCCGCGAGGCTTATTACGAAAACCCTCAGCGGCATAATAGGCATAATAACTTTCAGCGCGAGCATACACAAGTGCACACCCAAGCTTCATACGTTCCACCACACAGAAGAGTGGCAAACCAACAGCGAGTTTCTGAACAATCTTCGGGATATCGTACAAATGCACAGTATGCTCGACCCCGTTCCAATCCGCAGCATTCGGAACGTTTTCATGCTCAAGGCAATGATGATTTTTCTGCCCGGGCTGAGGGAAGAAGTAATAGATATGAAAATGTCAACAGACACGGGGAGTTCCCGACTCAGGTTTCACGCAGTTTTCCTCATCGTGAAAATTTTTCCGATACCCGGCAGGGTCGAGGTTTCAGACCGCATGATAATCCAACCAGGAATCCTTTAAACTTCCAAAGGAAGTAGACCAAGGGTCGGTCCTTGCTTCCTGATACCAAGCATTCTGACCCTCAAACAGTATTAGTGACTGTCCAAACTCCTCAGTTGCCTGATATATTCTTGACAATTGAAGATATTATTGTCGAGACAAAGTTCGACACTGGTTCTGAAATATCAGCCCTAAATACGAAGTTTTGCACTGACAATTTTCCTGCAATACTAGTTCAGCCTGCGACGCAGTATTTGCGAGGTGCAAATAACGAAATCTTCAGTATCACAGGAACTGTCACATTATCTTTAGGGCTGGGAAAGGCTCGTTTTACGCATTCTTTCCTGCTTATAGACGAACTACCTGTGAAATGTCTAATGGGCATGGACTTTATTCATACGTTTCAAATAACTTTGAATTTCGTACAAATGTGATTTACTTTCCGGAACCTGTCGAAATGATTCCTACGGTTCCTGTAGATATAACGAGTTTGTTATTGAGTAACCATTTGAATGAGAGGCAACAAGACCAGCTTTCTCTCCTTTTACAGGAAAGCCCTGGTTTATTTTCTGATCAACCTGGTTTCACACAGGTGGTTTATCATGTCATTGACACTGATGGTTCGAAACCGATTGCGACGAAACCTTACCCTTGTGCTCCACATAAGAAACAGGAAATGCAACGTCAAATTTCTGAAATGATTAAACAGGGCATAATCAGGGAATCAAAAAGCGCCTGGGCTGCTCCTGCCTTTTTGGTTCCAAAGAAACAACCCAATGAATTTCGTTTCGTGACAGATTTCCGCAAGCTCAACCAAGTCACAAAAACGATCAATTATCCACTACCTGTCATGTCGCATATTTTACATGACCTATCGTCAACCAAATGGATGTCAACCTTTGGATTTGGCGAGTGGATATTGGCAGGTGGCAGTACATCCGGACTCTGTCGATAAAACAGGCTTTGTGACTCCTTTTGGGGCTTATGAATACCTGCGTATGCCCTTTGGACTAGCTTCTGCACCTGCTACTTTCCAAAAGCTTATGGATACGGTTCTCAGACCTGTTCTGGGTCCCCATGTGCATGTATATTTGGATGACATTATTATTACATCCGAGACTTTTGACGAGCACCTTTCTCTGCTCAAACAGGTGTTCCAACTCATATACAATGCTGGCTTGACGTTAAAACCTAGTAAATGCCAGATAGCGAGGGACGAGCATGTATATCTGGGGTTGAAAATCACTCCCCACGGCTTATTTACGGATAACGAAAAAATTAGGCCTATTGTTCACTTTCCTCGGCCTAAAACAGCATAAGAACTATCACGCTTTCTGGGAATGACCGGATGGTATCCGCAGTTCGTCTCCGCTTATGCTACAATCTGTGAGCCATTGCATGCTTTAAAACGTAAATACAAGAAGTTTGTTTGGACACCTGAGGCTAACGCTGCATTCGATACACTGAAGTCTGCGTTGACTCAGCCTCCGGTGTTGGCTTTCCCGGATCATACTAAGGAATTTGATATTTATACTGACGCATCCGGAGTTGGTCTTGGTTGCGTTTTGTCACAAGCTGGGCATCCAATAGCTTTTGCGTCTCGTACTTTAGCCAAAGCTGAACGCAATTATTCAGCTACGGAACGTGAATGTCTTGCTGTTGTGTATGCTCTTAATAAATTTCAATGTTACCTTAACGAATTGACAGTTAACATAATTACGGATCATTCTGCCCTTCAGTATTTGAATTCCGCTAAGCACCTATCTCAAAGACTTATGAAGTGGGCTCTGAAGTTACAAGAGAGCAATATCAAAATTTCTTATCAGCCAGGTCATAAGAATCAATTACCGGACACATTGTCTCGAGTTCCGATTAGTGGGGTCCCCACAGAAACTACTCCTGGATGTTAGCCTTTACTTCTAATAGCTGATATAACATCCAGAGTGCAGATAATGGCAGAATTAATAAATGATCCAGATTTTGGGGATATCTATAATTTTTTGCTTGCGGGTTCGCCCCTACAAAGTGATCCTTCTCTGGCTGGAAGGTCACAACATTTTGAAGTAATAGAGGGTCTTCTTTACTATACAAAATCTAGGACTACTAGGGCAGAGTTTCGCCCATGTATTCCGCGAACCCTTTAGAATGGCCCTTTTAAACGAATTTCATGACAAACCTCTTGCAGGCCATTTAGGTATTCGCAAGACCCGTTGTAAATTGCGGGATGTTGCCTATTGGCCTGGCATGTACCAAAGTGTGCTCGCATACGTTCAATCATGTCACTTGTGTCAGATTAATAATTACCGTAATGTAAGACCGGCCGGTCACTTGAAATCTAGTTCAAGTTCTCATGTGTTTGACATTATTTCAGTAGATTTATTGGGACCTTATCCTTTATCTGTTAAAAACAAAGCTCGTTACGTTTTAGTACTAACTGATACTTTTTCTAAATGGGTTGAAGTTTTTCCCATTAAAGCCGCAACGGCAGAAGTTATTTGTAATGTTTTTTTTTTTTTTTTTTTTTGATTGGAGGTTTAACGACCACCGTGAGCAACTCAATGGGCTATAAGCAGTCGCCCGTTCCTAATTTAGGGTCACTGGTTCCAGGGAAGGGAGAGAGCCAGTGCCGTAAGACAAACACAACATCCATGCCTCACCGGGATTCGAACCCGGACCCCGTTCGGACGAATGATCAGAGGCCATCGCTTAGACCACTGCGTCACCGGGGCGGCCATATTTGTAATGTATTAGTTAATGAAGTATTTTCTAGATATGGTGCACATAATAAAGTAGTTTCGGATAATGGTCCTCAATTTATTTCTGACATTTTTGAAAGAATGTGTGCGAGACTACAAATTAAGCATAAATTCATTTCCCTATATCATCCCCAGAGTAATCCTGCGGAACGCGTAAACCGCACGCTAGTGAAAATGATTGCTACATTTGTAATGGGTCATCATGAACGATGGGATGACCATTTGGAGCTTTTTTCGTTCGCCCTCCGCTCGTCTGTCCACGAATCTACTAAAATTACTCCTGCAGAACTTTTTCTGGGTCGCAAAATTAAAACCCCTTTTGAAAATTTAACGGGGATTATCGACGAACTAAACCAGCGACCAACTCCGCAATCAGTACGAATCATGGCAGAAAAAGCTCAGGTTGCAATGCTAGGAGCACAAGCGGCTCAAGCAAGATATTATAATACTAGGCGTAGGGAACCAGATCTTGTCGTTGGAGATCTCACACTCTTGGAAACGCACTTCCAGTCTTCGGTTTCTCATACTTTAGTGAAGAAATTTGCACCCAGTTACGAAGGTCCATATCGGGTGGCAAATGTGTTTGAAAATAACATTGTTCTTGAAAAACCTGACAATCAATTTCAATACGTACACGTTGCTCAGTGTCGCAAGTATCATGAACGAAATATCGATTTTATAATCAACCCTACTCAACCTTCTGTTTCACAGACTCAAGAGTCTATATCTCACGATCAACCTGCAGAAATTTTGGACGAACCAACAAACATTTTTGAAGAATCTCCAGTGATTTTTTTCTTCACCCTCCCCTCATCAAGACGGGTTTCCAAACACGCAACCTGATTCTCCCATGAGACCAAGGCTCGAATCAAGTTCTTCGAATACTAGTATCGTTCCTTTCCCTCCAACCATTGCCAAGACTATTGCTGCGCCGTTTCCTGATAACTCTACACCAACACCGGCTCCTACTTCCTTGAATACCTCGTCAGAAAGTATTCCTATAGGCAAAAATAAACATCGCCCTGCACGACCACTGAATTACAGCAGCGACTCAGAGGCTTCGGACATTTCTGATTTATCAGTTATGGACAATAATTTGACTATTACAAACCGTCCAGAACCACCAAAAGCTGGACGAAAACGTAACTTGTCTCCCCAATCTGCTTCGCCGCAACAGCGACGAAGGCAGAGATCCTTGCATCCGCCCGGGTTTCGCCCCTGGAACCTACGCTCAGGGCAAACAGGGCCGATGCCTGCTGCTACTCTCATGCCACGAGGGCGTAAGCGAAAGCAAACGATGTGGCCGGAGCCACGTCCGTCCAAAAGAATACTGGAAGGACACCACTGGCCCCAGCACAAAGGGACTCCATATCAAAAGCCTTGGGGGAGCCCGTTCCTATCAGCCGCAAGGATTTTCCGGACCGCCAGACTTCGGCCATTTCTGTTCGACGGACTTCAGCCGTTCCTGACCGTTCTTATCAGCCGCAGGGATTTCCGGACCCACAGACTTCAGCCGTTCCGGACCGACGGATTTCAGCCGTTCCTGACCGTTCCTGTCAGCCGCCGGGATTTCTTGACCGACAGCATACCGATGTTCCAGATCCATTCAAGTCCTTGAAAAGATCTAAGCCACCTGAATTTACCAGTCCGATTAGGCCTGGAAAACGTTATCGTACTAGAGTTTTTTATGCGTCCTCGAGATAAGTAAGTTCTCGTGGACAGGTTCTTTTCTCAGTTTGTTGTTTTTCCTGCACGACCAGTTGGCGTGTCAGAATTTCTTTTTTTCGTGTGGGCCTATGCATTCTTTTTTATGTATATATGTGTTTTTTTTTATATTTCTTCTATGTCCATCTACTAATCCAAATTTTTTTATATATATCTATGTGCTTAGGGGTAAAATAATAAAATTGTTACTGTTAGGCAGCTCCAGGCAATCTTCGCTGCTGATACAGTTGGTGTGTATTCAACGAATAATGAGAACGTAATTTGAAATTAAAAAAGTGATTCCTGCTAGGCAGAATAAAAGGAAGGTATGCCGATGCAGGTTTGTTTCGTTCAAAAATACAAGTTTCACAGACGAATACAGATTTCTTAATTTTGTCATGCCAAGTTTGATATTGTAAATACTGCTGCCACCAAAACAACAACAAAAAAGAGGTCGATAAACGTCATTCAACGAAGTGTAAGACTTACACTCCAAAATTGATAGGTTTTTCGGAAAAAAAAAATTAAGGGGAGATGATGTAACGTATACTCTCGATTCACTTTCCTTTTGATTTTACTATCTCTGGTTATTTTATTTTTCTATGTAATTTATCTTCTTACTGAACGAGATGTTATTTCACCCGCTGAATGAGATCTGGCAATGAGTGTAAGTCATGACGTGGTGGTAGCCAGTATAAATAGGCGCGTTCAGCGATACCTGAGGAGAGCGTTTGTTGTTGTACGGAGAGCGTTTGTTGTTGTACGGAGAGCGTTGGTTTATGTGAAGGAGAGAGTTTGTTGTTGTATTGAGAGCTTCGTTCTATGTGATTAGTTTGATTCTTCATTATTGTGAAACGAGTTGTGTGTGTGCGTTGGATGATTCCAGAGTTATATAATAAAAGAGCTTTCTCGTAAGTACGTCTTTCTCAATTCATAGTTTTTGTCAGATCTCTGTCTGGCTGTTCGGTTTATGTCATTTGTTTATTACTATTAACAACCAGCGTTAAGACTTTATTCATCCTAATTACTGCTACAACATTACTACCAGTTATAAGTTTGTTCAATACTATTACTACACTACCAGCAGGAGACTTTATTCATGATCTTAATTAACTAGTAACAACAACCATTTGAATTCAGTATTTGAAGCTTAGTACAAGCATATAATTCAGTAGCAGAAGCATTATACTTAGCTCAGTAGTTAAAAGCTTTATTCATTATAATTAGCTTAGCTGGTAGAAGAGTATATTCATTATAAAAGTGCTTATTATTAGCTGTTTCTACAACATATCTGGAATGAATTGGATGCCTTAAATTTCACGTTGGACGTCCCTTGGGGACAGCAAGGGTGCCGCTATCTCTTCCTCAAAATTTAATATGCCACCCCTGTCGCCACCAGAAAATTAAGAGCTGTTTGAAGTATATAAGTTGGATTATTACCCAAAATTATGGAGCCATTAAACATTTCTTTTCTTCTGCACTTGAACTCTATGAAATAAAATGATTTATTTTACATTTCATTTAATTTCAAAGTTTGCTGATGATAAGACAACGTCATGACTGATTCTGAATTCATGTTGTGTGATCCCTAGCCATTCCTGATTTTTGAGTCTTGATACGTTCGAAAAAATATATCCGTCTATGAAAGAAATAAGGATTTAGTGCCACAGATGCCTACATGCACTACAGAAAATGCCCCTGTAAAAGTTCGAACTAAACACGTTTGGTTTAAAAAGAATCTGAATTTAAGGTGGTTCCACCTAAAATCTCTGCCTTATGTTTCCTATGGTAAAACTTCTTTACCTATTTTCTTCGCAATTAATGTATTCCCAAGGATGAAAATGTGCACATCGATAAAACTAACTTTAAGTTATAGCATGGGATACTTAATACTTGCTAAAACATAACCATAATTAAGCAATCCAATATTTGTTTGCCTACTGACGTCATCAATGTACAGGTCGCGCCATCTATTAACAAGTCTGAACATTACTCAAAGAAAAATGATTGATTTTTAATATAATTATGGTTATGTTTCAGCAAGTATCAAGTATCCCATGCTATAACTTAAAGTTAGTTCTATCTATGTGCAAATTTTCATCCTTGGGAATACATTAATTGCGAAGAAAATATGTAAAGAAGTATTACCATTGGAAACGTAAGGCACATATTTTAGGTGGAACCACCTTAAAGGTACATGTCGTCTTGACACGGAGTTTGGACGTTTTCATCATTCAGCTGAGCAAACTGATTCTCTCCAATATTGTATCCAGCAAAATGTGTTAACACGCACACTGGTAATGCCAAGGATTACATTGACTTCTGAAGGAATCGTGATTTCGAAAGGATTTCATTGCATTCTTAACAATCGTGAAATTTCACAACCTCCTCGGCATTTTTAGTACGTCTTTTGTAAAAAAAGATCGTGATCGGTTTGCCCGTCCGTCCGTCTGTCTGTACCCACTATATCTCTGCAAGTATTAGTCCAATTTGAAAAATTCTTTTTGCATTGGGAAGCTTAAAATATGCAAATGATGATCCTTTATTTCGTTTTTTTTACGATGTACAATTTCGCAGATAGACGTCTCTACAACGTCCTATCTCAAATCTGCAGCAGTAACGCACAATGTCGAATTCAAAAATACGTTTTATTCCGCATATTTGCTTCTAAACATCCGATTGAAATTTTTTTTTGTCCTTCGATTCCATTTATGTCGAAGAGTATTTTAGATATAGTTAATTTTTCAAATTACGCATGAATTTTCCGCTAGGGGGCGTAAAAGTAAATTACATTTTACCCGATAACTCTTCTTCTAAAACTCCGATTTGAATTTTTTTCTTCAGCGGATACATCTCCTGATGGAAAATCTTTTGCACGTAATTTCAAATTTTTGGTAGGGAATACTTTGGCCACCAGAGGGCGTAAGTGTTAATTTTTTGCTTCTGATGTATTGGCCATAAAATCGGAGCTCCTAAAATATCGATTGAAAAAATTCTTTCGTGAACTAATGACACTCACATCGATAAACCTTTTCGGAATATTTTCTTCTTAAAATATTTCACAGTTTCTCCGCCAGCGGCGTAGATGTACATCTTATTTTTGTCAATATCTCTACTTCCAGCAGTCCGATTTGAAAAATTCCTTCTTTGTTTGATAGTGTTTTCCGTGTGACATATTTTTCATATAATTTCAAAAATGTCAGGTAATTCATAGACTTTCCGCTAGGGGGCGTAGAGGTAAATTGCGTTTCCCCCTATATCTCTGCTTCTAAATCTCCGATTTGAAAAATTCTTTCTGCACCGGATACAGCTCCTGATGGGAAATCGTTTGCACATAATTTCTAATTTTTGTAAAAAAATAGTTTGGCCACCAGGGGGCGTAAATCTTAATTTCTGCTTCTGTTGTTGCAGCAAAATATCAGCTTTTAAATTTTCGATTGAAAAAAACGTCGTTTGTTGTCCGATACTACTCATGTCGACAAACCTTTTAGAAACATATTCTTCTTAAAATAGTGAATGATTTTTACGCCAGGGGGCGTAGATATATATCTTATTTTTGCCAATATCCCTACTTCTAGGAGTCCGATTTCATAAATTCCTTCTTTGTTGGATAGTGTTTCTAATGTGACATGTGGTTTATATAATTTTAAAATTTTCAAGTAATTCATAGATTTCCCGCTAGGGGGCGTAAATGAAATTGCGTTTCCTCCTATATCCCTGCTTCTAAAGCTCCGATTTGAAAACTTCTTTCTGCACCGCATACAGCTCCTGATGGGAAATCGTTTGCACATACTTTCTAATTTTTGTAAGAAATGGTTTGACCACCAGGTGGCGCAGGTCTTAATTTCCGATTCTGACGTATTTGCAGCAAAATGTGAGCTTCTAAAATCTGGATTGAAAAAAAAGTCGTTTGTTGACCGATACTACTCATGTCGACAAACCTTTTAGGAGAATTTTCTTCTTGAAAATATGCGTGGTTTCTGCGCCAGGGGGCGTAGATGTATATCTTATTTTTGTCAATATCTCTGCTTCTAAGAGTCCGATTTGAAAATTTCTTCTTCGTTGCATAATGTTTCCGATGCGAAATGTTTTTCCTATAAATTGAAAATTTTCAAGTAATTCATAGACTTTCCGCTAGGGGGCACAAAGGTAAATTGCGTTTTCTGCGTTATTTCTGCTCTTAAAGGTCTGATTTGAAAAATTCTTCTTGTATCGCATAAAAGACCTGATGGAAAATTATTTTCACATAATTTCTAATGTTTGGTAAAGGATGGTTTAGTCACCAGGGGTCATAAGTGTTAATTTCTGCTTCTGAAGTATTTGTTGCAAAATCTGGGCTCCTGAAAACTCGACTAATTGTTTTTCTTCGACCGATACCGCTTATATGGATAAACCTTTTGAGAATACTTTCTTCCTAAAATAATGCATGGTTTTCCCACCAGTGGACGTAAAGTCACATCTTATTTTTGTCGATATCTCTGTTTCTAAGAGTTCGTAAGCTCACGATTCCGTTTACAGCAGTATCTGAGGGATCAAAAACCCGATTGAAAAACTTCTTTCTTCCGTCAGATACTATTGTTTTCCATACCGGTTCCATTGACTTTGAATAGCTTTGATAAATTTAATTTGCGTCAGAACGGATTCAAAAGACGTGCTTATTACACCCGAAAATTCGGTGTCATCTTTCTTGTTGTCCTTGAAACTGTCTCAAGGATCACGTTATTAAAAGCAATCCAAACATACTTAAGAAGGATATTATAAACCTTATACCACAAACAGAGCGTCATGTTTGACAATACGTGTCGATTTAGGTTTGAAGACTGGCTGCTGGATGTCACTTCGAATACTTAGTGCGATAGTCTGTAACGTACTACAGAGGTGAAACACGTGTCAAGACGACAAATCTGCAGCAGTAATTCCGTCGGTGTAGCTTAGTACGTTAGAGCAACTCACTCCGGAACGAGGAGACGCGGGTTCGATCACCGACAAATTCGTGTTTTTACAAGTCTTGCATACAAAATTTTCGTGTGTATGTTATAGGTAAATTCCTTGATTTGTGTAAGGAAAACCTTCTTTTCAGCAAATAAAATTTCCGGATTTCTGACTTTAGATCTTTTTGCATTTAGCCTCGAAAAACTTTAACATGAAAATATGGACAACGCTCTCTACTGTACATTGATTTTCAAAGGCACTGTTGCTGGAGTGGTGATTTAAAATTTCTAAAACGAATTTAGTTCTACTAAAGACCGTCGTTGTGTTCAGCTGTTCGGAAAAACCGACACAGTTGTGAAAGAAAAGCCTCATTTCGCAGGCAGAGATGGAAATAGGTACGGGTCACCGGGTCGACAACTTCTTGCGTGTCAAACGGGTCGGGTCAAGGCGTTCCTGACCCGATTTCAACACTGTTTTGTTTCTGTTTTATTTTTGAATAGAAAAAATAATATTTCAAAGAACCTTTCAGAGGTATGTGAAATAATACTTCAAAGCTGCAGAGTATAATCCAGGAACATGCTGAGAAGAATAAAAAAATGGAGATTAAAAATGAACTTTCAGAAGACAAAACTTATGTACAATGTTTTTACAACGAATGAAAATTTATTATTTGATGGGGAAAAGCTGGAGATAACCAATTCCTATATTTACCTTTGGCAGCAGATATCAAGTGAGGGACACATTGATGAAGAAATTAATTGGCGTATAAAACTTGGTGGGAGAGCTTTTGGAAGAAACAGTACAATTTTTAAGAGCAATATGCCATTATGTCTTAAAAGAAAAGTGTTTAATCAAAGCATCCTTCAAGTGTTTATGTACGCAGCAGAGACGAGGACATTAACTATAAAAAAAATACAAAGACTACAGACAATTGAAATAAGCACGGAGAGATGCATGCTTGGTGCAATCAAGAAAGGTAAAATGAGGAACTCGTGGATAAGGAAAATAACAAGAGTGGAACACATCACGTTCAGAGTAAAATACTTGAAATGGCAATGGGCTAGACATATTGCTAGGAGAACAGACTACCGATGAACAACCGAAATTTTAGACTGGATTTCAAGGAACAGGATAAAACCTAGAATCAGACCACGTGGAAGATGGGTGGATGGAGGAGACTGGCCAAAGACAGTCCGTTGTGGAAGAGACGTTAAGAGACTTGCATCCAGCAGTGGATTGATAATGATTGACAATGATGATGATGATATATTCGAGTTTATAGCTCATAGCAGATTTGTCCGGGTGAGGCTTGGGTCCGGGTACAAAATGTTTGACCCGTTTCCAAGTGTGGTGATGAGAATCAAACCACGTCTTCTTACTCCCGAGTAAGATATTCTACAGCTTGAACTACACCGACGAAACTTATCACTGCTACTTTGCCGTCTGGAGATGTGTGTCACCTCTGAGGTAGGTATGTCACACTGTGAATTCTTGAATAATAAATACGTAAAAGAGAGAACAGCACGAGCAAGCGAGAGAGAGAGAGAGAGAGAGAGAGAGAGAGAGAGTCAAATTCTTGTGGATATCCCTTTTCTTTTAGCTCCAGGGTTTAACAATTACCATGGCCATCCAAGGTTATAACTAGTCGCATGACCCTAATTTAGGACCACTCGCTTCAGAAAAGGGAAACAGCAAATGCTATAATACCTCGTCCAAATTTATGGCTTCAAAAGGCAAAGAACTGCCTTATCCAGGACCAAACCAAATCTTATTCCAATGAATGTATAACCTAAAGATATTGAAACTCTTTGGAGTATTTCCACCCCTCTTTTCTCGGATTTGCTTTTCCCGCGGAATACATTATTTCCATATCAAGCAATACAACAAATATGAAGACAGCATCATCTGCAGTTTTTCTGACATACATATTAATAACGAAAATTAGTACTAGTCGCTGTTTCCGGATTTAACGACCACCGTGAGCAAATCCATTTGCTACTTTCAGGGATGAAGCGATTTCTCTTACCTTCTCCTTCGTAGTTGATCGAACACCGATAGACCAACACCTCGAATGTCACACATCAGTTCGGCGACATTTTCTTTCGACTTCGCCTAACCGTGACAACTTCATGTACGCTCATGCATGCGATTGATAGTTCAGCGATATACACAGTGCGTCAAAGAATTTTTAAGACTGGCGCTAGATTTCAACCTACGGTCGCGCCACCAGTGTAATCGCGAATGCGTTATAAACCGTGACCATCTGCCTGCTTTCTGCCAAAAGTACTGCGCAGTTGTTAAAGTAACTCAAACGAAACGGCCGTTCATTAGAGAAGTAAAAATTTTTTCATGTTGAATTATTAAGATGGAACAAAGGGCTGTTATTAAATTGAACGCAAAACTTGGTAAAAGTGCCTCGGAAATGTACTAAATGATGAAACAAGTTTACGGTGAGTTTTGTTTAAGTAGATCAAATGTTTTCCTGTGGCACAAACGTTTTTTGGACGGAAGGAAGAGAGACGCTAGAAGATGATAAGCATACCGGAAGACCAAGTTCATCTAGGACACCTGAGATTATTGAAAAAGTGCGCGATTTCGTGGAAAACAATCGAAGTCCGTCGCTAAGAATGATGGAAGACTCTTTAAACATCAACAAAGAAACGATTCGAACCATCCTGCATGAAGATTTGGGCAAAACAAAAGTCTGTGCTATATTTGTTCCACGCACGTTAACCAATGAACAAAAATCAAGGAGAAGTGCACATTGAAAGACATCATTTCAGCCGCTGAAAATGATCCAAACTTCGTAAAATCGATTGTTACAGGTGATGAAACATGGTGCTTTCAATATGATCCTAAAACAAAGCGATAAAGTGCGGAGTGGAAGTAAAAAAACTCGCCACAAGCCAAAAAAAAAAAAAAAAAAAAAAAAACAAGAAAAGTTCCATCGAAAATCAAAACAATGCTCATAACATTCTTCGATAGTAAGGGTATTATCCACAAAGAAGTTGTTCCAAGTAGACAAACAATTACTGGTGAGTGTTATTTAAATGTTTTGAGGCGTTTGATGGGCAGAATTTGTCGCATTCGTTCAGAATATTGAGATAAAAACAGTTGGTGTTTGTTGCACGATAATGCACCCAGTCACACCTCACTTCTCGTTCGTAGATTTTTGGCGAAAAATAACATATGTGTGTTGAATCATCCACCGTATTCGCCTGATTAACACCCTGCGACATTTTTTGTTCCCAAAACTTAAAATGACGTTAAAAGGGTGTTATTTTGATGATATTTCGACCATACAAACAGCTTCGACGCGTGCTTTGGAGGCAATTCCGCAAAGTGAACTGGAACAGGCATTCGAATCATTATTAAATCGCTGTAACAAGTGTATTGAAGCCAGAGGGACTTATTTTGAATAACAAACCAAAACAAATTATAATTTCTTGTTTTTATTTCATTTTACAGACCCAGTCTTAAAAATTCTTTGACGCACTGTGTAGGTGTCATTTTCTTTTTCTATTATTTAGAACAGACAGGCGTTTAATTTGAGGTCATTAAATCTAGCCTAGGCATAACAAAGCGCACATCACTTTTTTTTGCAAATTTCATGTATGATTAACTGTTTTTCTCAAATTGTTAAGCATTTTCACCATCAAAGATGAAAATTATACTTCGGTATCTTCAAACGCTGAAATTACAAGAAACGAAATGCTGCCATTGTATAAATTCCAGTGAGAGTCCCAATGGTGTCTTTACTGAAAAATCATATAAACGTATTGCTGAATAACGTTGCCGATTTATTCTCAGCATAATAGCTCAGCATTTTTTGGGTGTATAATATGGGAAGAACGTAGAATTACGGAAAGTCAGGTGAAGAATATATATTTTGATTCGTTTAATAGATGGTTTATTCATGTTAAAATATAAACGTTTTGCAGATCTCAGGAAATGAACTCTGCTTTTGGAGTATCGTTTTGTTGGTCTATTTGTCCGTCAACAGCCTGCAGGCACCATATCTCTTCATTATTAAGTCGGTTACGAAAACATCTTTTCGCATCTGATAATACAATATACGTACGTATAAGGATGTTGTTCCACGGCCTTCAAATTTCTGTGATGCACTGTTCTTCGTGTGTGTGGTGTGTCTGTGTGCTGGATAGTTAACCTAAACTTCGTGAAGCTATCCGACATAAGACAATGCATTAACCTTTACAGTGAAACCCTTTACGTCAGCACGTTTTAAGCTCTAGCCTATAATCATATTCGTACTTTGCAGTGAAATGTATGTTGGAGTATTATGTAGTTTGAACCATCAGCAATTATCAAGTGAAACTTATATCAGTCCACAAACAACTGTTACTCCACAATGTGACCAGAAAAACCATAGCTCGCCAGATCAGGCAATCGCCATGTGATAATGCATACTCCTTAGCCCATCAAATGTGACTAGTGCCACATATGAAAGAGGAAACCACAAGTCGGAGGTGAATGCCATGCGGGAAAAGATGTTAACGATAGCCTAGCAACTTGTCATAGTTGTTAGAGTCATATCATAAGTGGAAAGTATTTTCGTTTCCCGTGTTTGTCTGTCGCTGAGAATAGGCGGAGCATAAACAGACGGAACACAAGATGCTTACATATAGTCGTTTTTATGAATGAAAACTTAAGTGTCTTGACTAGTGACATAGCTCAGTGCACGTATATAGTTGTGCTATATCACTTTTGCTACACAACATACTACAAATAACGACTGCATCTGAACATCTGTTGTTCTGTATCTTCTGACGACTCTAGATACCTCGTACTTTGGCTGACGAGCACTGGAAACAAACATGCGGTCCACTTACGTCATGAACAAGTTGTTCGGCTTTCAGTTCAGGGGGGCGTTGGCATAACTCATAAGATAAGAGGAAAAAAGTGCAAACATAATTCGGAAAACCAAGAGACTGCTGTGTGAGAAGGAGTGGTCATGATTCACATGTGACTCTTTCTAACACAGCAGTCTCTTCGTTAGTCATATTATATTTGCACTTCACCTCTTGTTAGCCCTGCATGAGAAAGAGTAAAGGGACCTTGTGAACAGAAGTGATCGCTCAAGAAGTAAGCAAGATACTTCATCAAAAACTCTGAAGAAAAGACAGCAGTATCTTGTTAAGTAAGTTGAAAATAGTTCGATAACAGCTCGTCGAATGAGAAGGAATCACCACCATAGTTGAATAAATGAGACGATAATCATCTGCAAATATCAATCAAAACTCGTAGTAAAGTGATTTTCACTTCTGAAAACGCCATCGCTGCTGCCCGAAATATGATGAAGGTCCGGATATAGCTTTGTTAATGAAGTTTGAAAGGTGGGATTGTGGCTCGGTAAGGATATTGTGTCACGCTAGAAAGCTCTACAACAGATCACTAAATGTGCAAAAACAAATGACTCAGCTCCAAAAGTGAGGCATTGAAAGCTGGCCAGTAACTCTACTTACGAGAGAACTGCCATATGAAACACATAACCGTGACTAATCAAATGACCTTTACCGTATGCAAAAGCGCGATCACAGCTCTAAAAATAGTCATTAGAGAAAGAGAAGCAGTAGTTCGTTAAGGGGGACTATTTTATGTCAGAAACTGCCAATATTCTGTAGCTCGTCAGATGGTTCGAAGAAACTGCAACGCATCTCAAGTTGAAGAATCAGCAAGTGCAGTTCAGAACAGTCGAAGAACAATACGACCATAGCTTATCAAATGGGACAAAGATAGCTCGATAGTTGAAAGCATTGCTACGTGATGTCACAAAAAAACTCGCAGCTAAGGTGATTGGGTTAAGTGAACATTGAATTAGACCAGTCATAAATTTCGCTCGTAGTATCTGTAGGAAAGACCACAGGGAAGGATTAGCCTATCCAGTGGCCAAGTGGATAGAGGTGTTGGTTTCTAGCCAGTCGTCCGATCTCTGCTCTGCTTTGAGTCCCGGACGTGGCATAGGTGGTGTGTTTGTGGCTCTGGATTTCTTCCTTCCTTAGAACAAGTGGTCACAAATGAAAGATGAGTGACTGTTTACAATCCTAACAGTTGCTCGTAGTGGTCAGTAAAACCCGAAACAAAAACAACAACAAAAATGAATGATTAAAAACGTCGCTCACCAATGTATCGATCGATGCTAATGACACACAAGCTCAGGATGGAAGCTGTGCAACAAAGGACATCTGTTGCCGCCCACACTCCACAGAAGGCTTGTCCGAAGAACCACTTCTTCTCTAATAGCTCCAGGCTGGCAGAGAACGGAAGGACACTTACTCCAAGCAAGAGGTCGGCAATGGCCAAGTTCACTATGAAGCAGTTGGTCGTGGTTCGTAGGGAAGGGTGCAGGAACACTGATAGAAGCACTAGGAGGTTTCCCACGATAGTGACAATGATGATGAGGACGAGAAAGGATCCCTTGAGCAGCACTGCGTATAGGGATACTGGCCAAAGGTCAGCGGCAGTCAGGTTGTAGATCCTACTCCATCCACTGCCATTGGCGGCCGATGGCTCTAAGGGTTCACACACATCGGATGAGTTGCTCATGACTGAAAGATTATGTTTTTGTTTTTTTCTATGTTTTTTTTGCTTAATATTTGTACCGAATGCTACGACAACGAGCGTGTATGAAGAGGTAATCCTAAAGCCGCCGAAGGCAATGCGCGCTTAGCAGTTTGATGACGCTCTTATGATTTAAGCGACAAGAACGCGTTTTATTCCGAAGAGGATGCATTTTATCAGCGCTTCAGTAGAGTTTTTCACAGTGCTGCACGGTGCTTATTCCAGTTGTCGTTATCCTTAAAAAGTTTCTTTTGGCAATTTTGTTTTTCGATACAAAACCTTTCGGAATATTCACCGATGCACGGCTTCTCTTCTAAAATATCTCATACCCTAGAAAAGAAAAAGAGGAAAATATAAGAAAACATTTTCAAGCAGCGGAACACATTCTTACAGTGTATGATTAAAAAAGGAATTATCTCCTAAAAATAAAAAAAAGAGCTGTATTCATGTTTATTATCATTTTTTGGAAACAATATTTTCGTGTATGACATCTATGAAAAGATGAAAAATGTTAATTAAAAAATCATTTTTTGACTAGGGTAACTAGCTGGAAAGAAGGTATAACGTACAAGTTTGTTGAATCCGGGTCCCCTCACTCCGGAGTAAGTCGCTCTCCCAACTGAACTACGCGGGCATGTGCGCTCACTGCTGTCTGCCTTTATCTCATGCGCGTACTGCTGGGCTGACACGTCACATCTCCCTCCCCCTCGGAAAGAGGGCCGGGGTCATGGCCCACGGGTTAGCCGTGCCCATGTGTCGCTGTAGGCAGTCATCCCATGAAGAACGTGCATTTGAGAAATCCCAGACAAGTTTTGGTGTGTGGAACGTAACATCCCACTGATTTATTTTTTCGAAGCACTGAAGAAGGAATTCTCATTTTTCCTGTCTCGTCGTGTGGAAAGAACATCACATCATTGCGAGAAACTTAACAGCCGGGTCATCCTGGAAGTTCGGGCGCCAATATAACGTCCCCTCACTCCAGAGTAAGGCGCTCTCCCAACTGAGCTACGCGGACATGTGCTCTCACTACTATCTGCCTTTATCTTATGTGCGTCCTGCGGTGCAGGCACGTCACAAAGGGATGATTTTTTTTCTTCTGATAAGGAAGTGAGATTCTATTCGTAGAATGACCTAAAATAAAGAAAATGAAGTATTTATGCGATCGTTTGGTGGGTTTATCAGTCGGAAAGAAGAGTTAACTTTTTTCTTCTGATAAGGTAGTGGGATTCTATTTGTAGAATGTCCTAAAATAAAAAAAAGAAGTACTTATGCGTTCCTTTGGTGCATTTATCAGTCGCAAAGAGGGGTTAATTTTTTTTTCTGAGATTCTATTTGTAGAATGTTCTAAAATAAAGAAAATGAAGTACTTATGCGATTGTTTGGTACGTTTATCAGTCCTTCCTTTGCGGACGTCGCTGCGCCTAGCAGCTCGAATTGGAAATGTTATTCGAGATTCAAGCAAAATTTAAAATGACTTTTCAGTTTTCTCTACATTCGTATGCTGATTGGAAAAATAAATTTTTTATGAAATAAACGCAAATATGTAAATTATTTCAACGTATTTCCCTGCTTTTTCTGGAGCAAAGTTTTCCCGGAAGCTCAGCATGTGTACTTAAAATTGCATTTGTATTTCTAGGAGATTGGCTGAAAGAATTTTTCCGGACGTAATTAGAGGTAAGAAAGATGAAGATTTTCCATTTCTTAATTTTCAGTCTTCTGTTGCCCAATATCCTCACCATGTGGCGTAAACGTATATAGTAGAACCCCTTATAACGAGCGCATGTTTAGTGAGATCCCGGATTTCATGTGCAAAACAGGAACTTTTGTTTGGTATAATGTTAATTCAAAGCTAATTGGATCGTTTTCAGCGAACAAAATTTGCTGCCGGAATTAATGAGGGAGTGTAAAGCTAAGATGATCACTGTTAACAAGCGAAGTAAAAATTAATGAAATTTAACATGTAACAAGCCAGAGAAAATCTACTGCGCACTGTCCCGGAATGGAGGAACAGAAATGGTGGCATACAGAACGAAATTGCAAGAGCACAGGGGTAAACTTTTGTGTGTGAGTGAACGAATGTTAACATAAAGAGCAATGGGGGAAGGAATGCATAAAATTCTTAACAAGCGAGTTGTGCAAGAAACTCTCCGCCATACACTCGAGGAAGGGTGGAGCATATGTACATGTAAGTGAATTTCTGGGCAAAAAATTGCAGAAAGGGATAGAAGAGTAGTGGAATAAGAAAAATGCCGGAGGAGAAACAGGACAAAATAATTGGTGGAATTGTGCCAATTGCCCCTTTCACCCTCCAAGTGAGCGTTGTATTGGGAGGAAGGATGCTGCTTTTGCTTCCTAGTGTTATGTAGTTAAATAGCGGTCAGTGTCACGTTGCGGACAAGTTGAATATACTTGAAAGATTTAATCAATTAACTATAGTACTGATGTAGTTAATCAGTTAAGTCTTTCAAATATATCCAATGAATATGGATATATAATATAAACGTATATGCATATTATCATTAATGCATATTTTCACATGATGTGAATTTTCAACCGCGAACGAATTTAGCGAGGGTTTCCATCGGTTCTCAGCTCCTCGTTATAAGCCTTACTTGCGCTTTTGGCTCATTAGGGTTCTTCTCCTGGAAGATACACTATATTATCAAAAGTCATCGTACACCACAATGTTTTCGGACAAAATGCTTCATTAACGCAATTAGTAGTTAGTCGGTCCACCATTTGCTTGTGTGACAGCGGCAACACGTCGAGCCATAATATCAACTAATTTCCGGTAGGTCGCATACTATCAACTAATTTCCAGTAGAACTAATTTCCGGTAGGTCGCATACTATCAACTAATTTCCGGTAGATCTCCGACAGGAATGGCTCGCCATTCGTACCGCTAAGCCGCCACTTTGGCGAGAGAAAACGGTGTGTGGGGTCGATTTCGTATCTGTCTCTCCAGTTCATTCCAGATGTGCTCTATGGGATTAGGATCAAGACGGTGAGCAGGTCAGTCTAACAATTCCACCTCATTCTCAAGAAACTAGTCCTGCACACGCTGTGCAGTGTGGAAGAGAGCTCGATCGTGTTGTTGGTAGGACAGAATTATTCGGATCGTCGAGGTACACTTCACAGTTCATGGTTTGTAGTATAATAACCAACGGGCTGAGTCCCATCCACGAAAAACAACTCCATACCTTAACAGTTGGAAGAACGCAGTCCGACGAAAATCGTTCGCCGGGCTGTCGTTAAATCCTAACACGCCCATCAGATTGGAAGAATGCAGAGTGTGACTCATCACTCAAAAGAACAGCTTTCCGGACGCCCACAGTCCAGGAACGACGAGATACACACCAATTAAAACAGTGATTATACCTAACACTGTGGGTGCAACTCTCTGCTGATAGTTATGGTACTAAACGAGCCATTACCAGCATTTCCTCCTTCAGCAGCGGTGGAAACGGCAGAGGAGGAACGCGATTTTTTAACATTTCTTACTTTCCCTATTCTGTCACGTTCCTTCAGTTTCTGATGTCTTTCTGAACGTGTTTTTTGCTGTAGTCGCACCGTCCTGTTTCCACCTCTTAAAGGCATCACTTACAGTCGATTTTGGTATGTTTAGTTTAGCTGCAATGGAAACGTTACTCAAAGTTACTGATAACATGACAGAACTTTTTTATGGAAACGTTATTCAGAGTTACTGATAACACGACAGAACTTTGTTATGGAAACGTTACTCAAAGTTACTGATAGCACGACAGAACTTTGTTATGGAAACGTTACTCAAAGTTACTGATAACACGACAGAACTTTGTTATGGAAACATTACTCAAAGTTACTGATAACACGCCAGAACTTTCTTATGGAAACGTTACTCAAAGTTACTGATAACACGACAGAACTTTGTTATGGAAAAATTACTCAAAGTTACTGATAACACGCCAGAACTTTGTTATGGAAACGTTACTCAAAGTTACTGATAACACAACAGAACTCTATTACGGAAAAGTTACTCAAAGTTACTGATAACACGACAGAACTATGTTATGGAAAAGTTACTCAAAATTACTGATAACACGACAGAACTATGTTATGGAAAAGTTACTCAAAGTTACTGATAATACGACAGAACTTTGTCATGGAAACGTTACTCAAAGTTACTGATAACACCACAGAATTTTGTTATGGAAACGTTACTGAAAGCTACTGATAACACGACACAACTTTGTTATGCAAACGTTACTCAAATGACATCTTGTGACCAGATCACGGTGCAACTAAAAAAGTTCACGTCCACGCGATGTATGCGCTTCAAAGTTACTGATAACACGACAGAACATCTCAGCTTTATATGCTTACCGTCCTGAGGTACCGTTCTTTGCACTAAAGCTGAGACAAGATTGCTCGTGATCACAAAACACAAAATTTCATTCAAAATTTCAGTCGTTTTGTCAAAAAATAATAACAAAAAACAAAGAGATCAACACTTCGTTTGCAATAGATGGCGAAATGTCGTATCATTACTCCTTTGCTTTAACACCAGCTTATTTTTACAGGTACGAGTTGAATACAGCAACACACACGTACAAGATGCTTTAAATGACATGCGCATCTCATGTACTTCTTCTTTTTCATTTCAGCGTATCATGTGTCAAAACTTAACGTACTCTGTGAAGATGCTCAGAAAATACACTGCCTGACAGAAAAAATGCCACACTATGAAGTAATGCTCGAAAACAGACCAAACTGCACACACAGATAACAAAGTAGGTCCTGAACAAATGATTTAATTGCCACATACAGACTAGGCTCCAGCGGCCGAATATACAGGATGATCAATAAGGAATGTGGTTCCTATTTTTGGCGATACAGCGTCGAATCCGACGTGGCATCAAGGCAATGAGAGTCCGAATAGTCTAGGGGCTTCGGGGACCATGTGGTGTTTATCCGAGTCCACAATTCATCTTTATTTTTCAAGGGGTGGGAGGGTACTCAACCGACGTCCAATCGTGTCCCACAGATGCTCGATGGGCGAGAGATCAAGGGATCGTGCTAGCCACTGGAGCATCCACACACCGTGTAAAGCATTCAGGCTGATCCGAGCTGTATGAGGCCGGGCGTTATTCTGCTGAAAAACGGATTTTGGGATGCCCTGCAGATACGGTAGTGCCACGGGCCGCAGCACATCGTCAACATAGCGGCGTGCCGTCAGTATGTCCGTAATGCGTACCAGTGGTGAACGGCTATGAATGGTGGAGGAATCCACCCGTTGTCCACGTCGCCTCCAGACTCTCACACGGCGATCACGCGTTTTGAGACAGAACCGCGATTCGTCGCTGAACACAACACTGTTCTATTCGGCACCCGACGCAGCTCTGGAGCGAAACCACGGCAAACGGGGACGACGCTAGCTCGCTGTTAAGGGTAGCCTTCGTAACGGACGAATAGATAGCAAACAGACGCAGCGAATTGGCGCGACATTGTCCGTCCACGTCGATATCGAAGCATCCAAGCTTCCCCGCACACTCCGCAAAATGTCGCCCGCTGTGGCCTGTCGGTTCGCTACGGCATGACATCGGATGCGACGATCGGTGCGCTCGAATGTCCGCCTCCGTACTTCGGTCCCCATAAGACGTTGCACCGATCCTTCCTGGAACCACTTTCTCCAAATGTGACCGATGGTTGCAGCATCATGTTGCGTTTCTTCCGCAATACGACGCAATGACCATCCGGGGGTACGAAGGCCCTACGATGACACCTCTCATGTACTCATCCGTTGGACAAAATCTCGTATGACGGCATCTTAACGGCATTGGTACCCCTTGTTCTTTCTCCAGACACGGTTACAGGAGAACCACTCACTTCTCGCGGCCGTTACGACATCTCGACTGATAGAATCACGTACTGGTTGTCCGCTTATATTCCGCGCGCAGTTCGTGCGACTGGCCTTTAAATGTAATCATTTGCATAAATTGTACGTGTGCACCTATCCTGCAATTTACATGGCACTGCGTTCACGTCTCCATGATGTGGTCAGAGAAAATGACCACATCTTCATGATGTGGTCATTTTCTCTGTCAGGCAGTGTTTATGCAAAACTTTTACTCCAGTAAATTTCGCCCATATCATTAGAGCTTTGCATGAACGTTTACTGTAAGCATAACAAGTTTTAATTTGTGCATTACGTGCATGGCATTTTTTATTCATTCAAAAAGATGGATGCTGGTTGACTGGTTGCTGAGTTTAACGACCACCGTGAGCAGCCAATGGGCTGTCAACAGTCTTCCGTCCCTAATTTGGGGGCCACTTATTCCGGGGGAAGCAGCGCAGTGTGACAGGTGCACCATCTATGCGTCACCCGGGATTCAGGCCCGGGCCCTTCTAGTACGAGCGATTACAGGCGATTGCTTTGTACCATTCGACTACTGGAGTGGCATAAAAAGAGGCACGCACCTAACTGCTCTGGCGTGCAAAAATTAAGGTCAAGACCGCTTTTCGAATGTAACGTCGTGCAGAAGTGTGCCACATTGACTCAAATCCTACCATATGATCTCCAAGATGTAAGAATATGGGACAAGTGAGCAAAACCGTCCAAACAAGGAATCCAAAGGATACAAATGCACTTTATTGAAAAGGTAGCTTCGAGCACAACTGGACAGAATACAGAAACGTCCACGTGACATGCGGCTGTAAAGAAAAATCTAGTCTTTAGTAGAGGATATGATCACCCCTGACTGCGTTGTAGGATTTACAACGTCTGTCCATGCTGAGGACGAGGTTGTCAAGGAGCTGTTGAGGCATCGCGGCCCATTCCTCTTGTAGCTCAAATGGCAGCTGAGGAATCGTTGCTGGCGGTTGGTGAAGTGCTACCAAGCGTCTCCCGAGAAGGTCCCACACGTGTTCGATTGGATTTAGGTCCGGGGATTTTGCGGGCCGATCCATGCGTTGAATATCTTCACTCTCCAACAGCTCTGCGACAGCCACTGTACGATGAGGTGTAGCGTTGTCGTCCATGAAGAGGAACTCAGGACCCACAGCACCTTTAAACAGACGCACGGGAGGCAGGAGAACCTCGGTACAATAGCGGACACCAGTGATTGAACATCCTTGAAAGATGTGGAGGTCAGTACGCCTAGCATGATACCGCCACAAACGAGAACTCCGCCACTTCCAAACTGGTCCCTTTCGATGATGTTGGAGGTGTAATTGCGTGTTCCTTGCTCTCTCCAGATGTGTATACGTCCAGAATTGCTCGTCAGATTAAATCGGCTCTCATCCGTAAAGAGAACTCGACCCTATTGCTGATGTGTCCAGTTCTTGTGTTCCTGGTACCACAGAAACCGCCGTCTCCGATGAGCAGGCGTTAATGGCACACACCGTACTGGTCGTCGTGCAAATAGACCACATTTATGCAGCCTTCTGGCCACGGTAAAATGCGATAACGGACGCCCAGTTGTCTGTTGCATGTGCCTTGCGATTTATCCTGCTGTGTGCCGTCTGTATCTTCTCGCCTGTAGGACAATATACCGGTCATCAGCCGCCGTGGTTGCTCGTGGAAGACCACTGCCAAACTCTCGGACAGCTGTTTCTGTCGTTTGAAATGCTCTCCAAGCTCGTGAAACGCTGCTTTGAGTGATCCCGAACTCCTAGGCTACACTAGTCACACTTTGACCTTCTTCCAACTTCCTAATGACGCGACCTCTGGTAAAGTCATCCAGATGTCGTCTACTGGATTGCCTGTTAGCTATATCACACGGTGGCAGCAACTCGACGTCGTTCAAACCGATGTACACCGTGCAATAGCTTTCACTGAATTGCTGGGCGTACACCGCCCGTGTGTTTTATGCCCTTCCGACCCTTCCCCCCTCCCCTACGTCATGCTGCATATATGCGCAAGCCCTACCGTACCGGACCCTAGTCTATCTCCTGAGTGGTGTTTCGGTCCGTTCTGCCTGCTCGTTCCGCTGTTATGCTAATTTCTCCTCTTCGTCCTTAATTTTTGCATACCAGTATAAGATAATAAAGCATTGAAGATTTTCAGAAACACTCTAAGAGAGAAAGAGCTGCAAATAAGTCATGCGTATTACGTCCTGTGGAAGTATTTGGAAAAACTTCATGAATTTAAAACGTTATACACTGAGTGGACAGAAATAACACAGTGAGGAATTGAGTCCATTAGGTCACAAATGCACACAGATATCACCACCCATGCTTGCTGCACCTATATCCGTGATTCCTTCGCATTCCTGGGTGGAGGATCCAAAGCTCGAATGGACCTTTCCTGAGCATCCCAAAGATTTCCCACAGGATTCATGTCGGGTAAAAGGGGTGACCATTACAGGATGAAAACTTGTGCAGAATGCTCTTCTAACCAGTTCTAGTCCCCACTACCCTGTGGGGAGGCGCATTGCCCTGCTAGAAGAGTCCATTGCCCTCTGGGTGCATGATGACATTGCACGGATGCAGATGGTCTGCAAAGATGGACACATGGACCGTTCAGAGATGCATCTAGACGTACCAGAGATCCCTACGAATGACAGCTGAACACGCTTGAGACCATAACTGAGCCTCCATGAGCCCAAACAGTTCCTTAACATGCTGGGTCTAATGTTTCATGCAAGTTTCGCCAGATCCATACCCTCCCGTCTGCGCGAAATAACTGAAAACGGGACTCAGCGGACTAGGAAACCAGTGTCCAATCATCCAAGGTCCAGTGGCCTTGTTCTTTCGCCCAGATGAGGTGTATAGTTCAGTGATGTGGTGTTAGCAATGAGACTGTGGTGGATCGGCGGCTCCCATTACGACTCATGATCGCCTGATGATCTTGGTGGAATCCTTTCTGACACCATCCTCGTTGAAGCCTGCGGTATTTGTGCCACTGTCGCTCTGCGGTTAGTTGCAACCATGCGAGACAGACGTCGACGCCAGAACCACCTCCGCGATAAAGTGGCCCATGCATCGTGTACCCACTATCATTCCTCTTTCAAACTTATCAACTCACAACCTTTATCCCTAATGACACCGAATTGCCGTCTACGTGAGTGCAGTAATGTCTTATTACCTATATACCTGCAAAGCGGTAGGTTCTTCATTAGCAAGAGGAGTCACAGCGTCACTTTGACAAGGCACCAAGTATTCCATGATTTCTGTTCTCTCAGTGTATTTTAAGCTAACGAATAATGTACCGACTGTAACTTTTTTCCAGGGAAGGTAAAGCTTCTTTTGTTTGTTTGAGTAAGCTTTCACGATTACCATGAGAGACACTCTAAGGTCTATAAACAGTCAGCTGTCCCTATTTAAGGCCACTGTCTCCAGGGGGAGAGATAGCCAGTATCTTAAGACAAACATATGACTCATTCCACATGTAGGACTCTAGCACGGGCCTGGCTTGCAACCTTCGGCTCGGACTATTTGGCCACCTGGACGGCAGCTTCTTCTGTAGCATGATTATTCCCGGGTCTAAATGGTTCGCTGCTTCGGTTCTTCTTCATCCACTAATTTATTTCTTGTGTAAACTACACGGTCGAGTCACATTATTGTGACCACCAGCTAATATCCAGAGTAACCGCCTTGTGCATTGCAGACACCAGCTAGACGGGCTGGGAGTGACTCAATAAGGTGCTGGAAAGTGTTCACATGTATGTGGAGCCATGCTGACTGCAGTGCATCTGACAGCTACTGGAGGGTGCGTGGTGGAGGACCCATACAGCGAACAACACGAAAAAGGTAGTCCCATAGATGCTCAATTGGGTTTAAGTCTGGGAAATTAGTGGTCCAGGGAAGTACTTTGAAATCTTCATCGTGCTCTTCCAACCACTCTTGGACATTTCTAGCTCTGTGACACGTCGCATTCTCGTTCTAGAAGATCCCATCCGCCCCAAAGAAGACAAACAGCATGTCTGGGTGTACGTGGTATGCAAGGATGGATTCATAACGAATTCGGTTCATAGTGTCTTCCACAGGTATGAGTGGACCCCGGGAATGCCACGAAAATATTTCCCAGACCATAACGCTGCCCCAACCAGCTTGTGTTCTTCCAGCAATAGTTGAAGAGTGTTTGTTCTCCCCTGTTTCTCGCCTTATACTACAACGTCCATCCATTCGATGAAGCAGAAAACGTGACTCATCGAAGAAAGCAATCCTTTGCCGACCAGCGGAGGTCCAATTCTGATACTGCCGTACAAATGCAAGCCTTTTCTGTCGATGCACTTTCGTTAGCATAGGTGCATTGACCATCCGTCTGAATCGGAGCCCCATATACGCAGCAGATTTCGCTGAACTGTCGTTTTAGACACACATCCGGTAGCACCCTGGTTCATTCGGCCAGTCAGTTGCTCCACTGTAGCATGTCGATCAGCCCTCACGCACCTTCGCAGCCGACGTTGACCTCTCACATCAATGGCACGTGATGCTCTGCAGTTTCCACATCGCTTATTCGTAATGGTGCCATTTCTCCAATCACGATAAACTGTAAATACATAAGCACGAGAAAAGTTCACAAACTGCGCTGTTTTAAAATACTGCCACCCTTGGCCCGAAAGCCGATAATCATCTTTTTTTGCAAATCTGATAAATTGCTCCTTTTATCCATGACAGCAACAAGTGATACGTTTTCAGATTGCCTAAAACATACCTTATATACCCGCCAAACCAGATCACGACACGTGCCTTCTTTCATTAGCTACGCGCTGTTAACGTCAAAAGGAGGAGGTGGTCACAATAATGTGACTCGATTATGTAGTTCTTCACTGTCTTTTTAGCACGTCTTTTCTAAAAAAGATCGTGCTTATGTTATCGGTTTGTCCGTCCGTCTGTACCCACGGTATCTCTGCAACTATTAGTCCGATTTGAAAAATTCTTTTTGCATTCGAAAGCTTGAAATATGCGAATGATGATCCTTTATTTCGTCTTTTTTTTTACGATGTACAATTTCGCCGCTAGAGGGCGTAAATGCAGATGATGTCGAGTTCAAAAACACGTTTTATTCCACATATTTGCTTCTAAACATCCGATTAAAAAAACATTTTACCTTTCGATTCAATTTATGTCGAAGAGTATTTTGGATATAGTTTCTTTTTCAAATTAAGCATAGATTTTCCGCTAGGGGGCGTAAAAGTAAATTGCATTTTTTCCGATAACTCTTCTTCTAAAACTCCGATTTGAAAATTTGATTTTGCAGCGGATACATCTCCTGATGGCCGCCCCGGTGGCGCTGGCCTCTGACCATTCGTCCGTCTGGGGTCCGGGTTCGAATCCCGGTGAGGCATGGATGTTGTGTTTGTCTTACGGCACTGGCTCTCTCCCTTCCCTGGAACCAGTGACCCTAAATTAGGGACGGGCGACTGCTTATAGCCCATTGAGTTGCTCACGGTGGTCGTTAAACCTCCAATCAAAAAAAAAAAAAAAAATCTCCTGATGCACAATTTTTTGCATATAAATCCGAATTTTTGGTAAATAATACTTTGGCCACCAGGTGGAGTAAGTGTTAATTTTCGCTTCTGATGTATTTGCCCTAAAATCTGAGCTTCTAAAACATCGATCGAAAAAATTCTTTCGTGGACTGATGCCACTCACATCGATAAACCTTTTCGGAATATTTTCTTCCTAAAATATTGCACAGTTTTTCCGCCTGGGGTCGTAGATGTATATCTTATTTTTGTCAATATCTCAACTTCTTGGAGACCAATTTGAAAAATTCCTTCTTTGTTGGATAGTGTTTTCCGTGTGACATGTTTTTCATATAGTTTCAAAATTTTCAAGTAATTCATAGATTTTCCGCTAGGTGGCGTAAAGGTAAATTGCGTTTTCCCCTATGTCTCTGCTTCTAAATCTCCGATCTGAAAAATTCTTTCTCCACCGGATACAGCTCCTGATGGGAAATCGTTTGCACATAATTTCTAATTTTTGAAAAAAAAATGGTTTAACCACCAGGGGGCGTAAACCTTAACTTACGCTTCTGATGTATTTGCAGCCAAATATGAGCTTCTAAATTCTCGATTGAAAATAACATCGTTTGTAGACCGATACTACTAATGTCTACAAGCATTTTGGGAACATTTCTTTCTTGAAATAATGCATGGTTTCTACGCCAGAGACGTAGATGTATATCTTATTTTTGTCAATATCTCTACTTCTAAAAGTCAGATTTAAAAAATTCCTTCTTTGTTGGATAGTGTTTGCGATGCGAAATGTTTTCCCTATAAATTCAAAATTTTCAAGTAAATCATAAACTTTCCGCTAGGGCGCATAATAGTAAATTGCGTTTTCTGCTCCTAAAACTCCGATTTGAAAAATTCTTCCTGTATCGCATACAAGACCTGACGGAACATATTTTTCACGTAATACCTAATGTGTGGTAAAGAATGGTTTGGCCACCAGGGGTCATAGGTGTTAATTTCTACTTCTGATGTATTTGTAGCAAAATCTGGGCTCCTGAAAACTCGACTAAAATTCTTTTTCTTGGACCGATACCGCTCACATGGACAAACCTTTTGTGAATACTTTCTTCTTAAAATAATGCATGGTTTTCCCACCAAGGGACGTAAGGTCACATCTTATTTTTGTCGATAACTCTGTTCCTAAGAGTTCGTAAGCTCACGATTCCATTTACAGCAATATCTGAGTGATTAAAGACCCGATTGAAAATCTTCTTTCTTTCGTCAGATCTATTGTTTTCCATACCGGTTCCATTGACTTTGAATAGCTTTGATAAATTTAATTTGCGTCAGAACGGATTCAAAAGACGTGCTTATTAGACCCGAAAATTCGGTGTCATCTTTCTTGTTCTTCATGTAATCGTTGTCGCGGTATTTTTATCTCAGCTTAGGCCTTTCTACAGTTCCCTTTCCGAGCTCTATGCCCATAACCCTGGTTGTTACGCATTTCGTGTTCCTTCTCAAAAGAAACAGATGTTTAGAAAAGGGATAAAAGAAAACAAAGTGAATAATTAAAACGTTTTCTTGTGTGGCATGCGCACACGAAAGCCGTGGGATATTTACTCTTCCAGAGAACTGTCTAAACCTGCTAGGGCTTGAACTGCTAGATCGCAGTCCAGATTTAAAATGCCCCTGCTAGAAAGGATGAAAATTGTACCTTTTTGAATTGCACCGTAGAAGAAATATTCGTTTCTTTCGATGTTGATATATTCTTGTTGAAAGTCAGCCAGTAGATAAGAATACTGCAGCCACTTTGTTAGTATGAGATTTTTCTACTGAATTCTTTTACTATGTTCACTGTTAAAATCAACTAAAGTTACTAACACAATTAAATGCTCGGAAATTTCCATACTTTTGTACCACATCTTGTTTTTTTTTAACGACGTATTTATGCTATTACTATGCCCTTCCGTCTGTCCGTCCGGCTGTGGTGACCGCATCTCTTCAACTGTTAGTCCGATTTGAAAACAAATTGTTTTCGCATTGCGGGGCATGATATAAGAGAAACTATTTGGTTTTAAATCCTTTTCAAAGCGAGAATCTCGTCACTAGATAGCATAAATGCAGATGTTATCGATTTGAAAACGCATTTTATTCGATATTATTGCTTCTAAGCATCCGATTATCTCTGTTTTCTTCGACAATATTTACAACGAGGACAATTTTAGGGACAGTTTCCTTTTCAAATAATGCACGGTATGGAAATCCTCGCAAAATCTGTTTTGGGGTGAAAAAACCCACCATTTAAAAATACACAGTGTGTTGGTTAAGTAATGAGACAAAAATTATTATATATAAAAGAAAACAACAAAAACAAAAAACAACAACAACACCTATATTTTTAATTGTCACTTACACAGATCCAAAATAATCTCTCTCAAACTCTACACAACGGTTAGGTCTTTCGTACAGGTGTTCGAAGGCACAGTGGAAATCCTGAACTGGAGTCTCATTCAGTCTGTTAGTCTCATTCTCACCTGGTTGGATGTCCTGGATGTCACTGAAGCGCCCCCGGTTCAAGGCACACTTCACGTTTCGAAAGAGGAAAATCTCTGCTGGAGCCAAATCTGGCGAGAAGGCTGGATATATTCCGCAGCCAGGAACTTCTTCACAAGCAACCGGTGCTCTCTCTGCTCGTGTGAAAAAGAGTGCGTCACAAACCTCCAACAAATCTTTCTCTTGCGCAGATCTTTTTCTAAGATTATCCTGGCCGTTTCCTTACCGACACCAAGCTGTTCAGCGAGTAGCCTAGGGGTTATTCTCCTGTTATGGGCAACAATTTCGATAGCCTTCACCACATTTTCATTTGTCTGTGCAGAAACTGGACGTTCTGTGCTTGATTCATCATCGAAGGGCCCCTCCTCTATTTAAACGTTGAAAACTAGCGAAAAAACTGTACACTGGTCAGACAGTCATCGCGATAAACGTTATTTTAGGTCTTGGTAAACGTCCGTGGCAGTTTTCCCTAATTTACAATAAAATGTTATTGTTATCATAACTCTTTGCTCTATTAAGCAACTTCTGGTACGCTCCACTCACACAGTCTTAGTTGGACAGTGGTCACACGAAAACAACTGCATTATCCGACTCGAAAGTTGCTCCTACGATTACAGCACACTCTTGCCGTCAAACATATAAACCCATTTGTTACTTTTATTCAAAGGCTGTCCCGTAAAAATTAGTCTCATTATTTAACGGTCACATGTGTATGTATACATAAAAATACACTTTGTATTTGTACACATTTGTATTATACACTATATTGACAAACGTCACCGGACTCCTCTTCAAAAGAAAACGAACGGATCCGCTGCGTTGCTAAGATGCGCGGAACAGCTGTAAACGGTATAAAAACAAGCCTGCAGCTGACCGCGATCGCATTGCACTGTGAGGTTGAGTGAAAATGTCTCGGCGGGAGTGAACTGACTTTGAGAAAGGAAAGATTGTTGGGTGTTATATTAGTGGTTTGTCCATAAGAGAAACAGAGAGGCGTTTAAACATACCCAAGTCAACTATCTTGGATGGATTGAATACGTGGAAGACCCTTGGCGTGCATGAAGCAGCAAAACGTACCGGCAGACCAAAGAAAATCAGTGATCAAGGACGTCAAAGCCTAAGGAGAATCGTTACAGCTAATCGATGGAGTACTGCACAAGACCTTGGTGTACAGGCGAGTAAAAATGCTGGAACCTCGGTATGTAGCCAACACATACCATTCGTAGAGAACTTCATTCCATGGGTTACCGTGGTCGTGCGGCTGCTCATAAGCCTTTCATCTAAACTCGGAATGCTACTCGCCGTCTAGCATGGTGTAAAGAACATTTATCGTACACCGTAGATCAATGGAAATGGGTCTTATGGACTGATAAATTCAAATACACAATCAAATACATTGATGGCGGCAGCCGGGGGAACGCTATTTACCACAGTGTACTGTTTTTACTGTCAAGTTTGGAGTTGGCATTGTACTCGTGTGGTTTTTTTCGTTGTATGGCCCCGGCCTATTGGTTATCGTGGATAAACCTGTTAACCAGCACGTCTACCTCGATATTCTGGACAATTATGCCCTACCAACTCTGTTACAATACTATGGAACCGAGTCTTGTTGGTGCCAACAGGATAATGCACAGAAAGAAAAAGCAAGGACTGTTACGGCGTGGTTTGACGATAATTTCGTATCGTGTGGGAACTGGCCAGCACAGAGCTCTGATCATAATCCCATATATCACCTATGGGATGAATTAGAGCGCAGCATAAGAAGTTTGGAACCAACAAGGCTTAGTACTAAGCAACAGTTAGTGGCAGTATTATGTACTGAATGGAAGGACATATCTATCGCTGTGTTCCAAAACCCTTGTCGAAAGCATGTGTCGAAAGGTCAGTGCATGCATTAAGGCCATAGGTGGACCGACACCGTACTAATGTATGTCAATAAATGCTATAATGTGTTTCTCTTCTTGGTGTCCTGTGACTTTTATCAGTACAGTGTATATCAATAACAATTGGACTTGAAATACCTAACTAGTTAACTAAAGTAGTACAAATTTAAAATAAAATAAGAATTTACACGAATACATGATAGCAGCGAATCACGAAGCAGACATTACGTGGAAATATTTAAAAAATACTCCCTCTTCTCCACACCGTTGGAGTGGGTGGCGGAGAAGGTCTCTTGCACAACTCACTGTTTGAGCATTTGTCATAGTCCTTCCCCATTGCTTTTCTATCAAAATTCTTCCTCTAGCACACAAAGATTCTCCTGTGTTTGTGTTCGTAATTTCATTACTTTGGCACTTAAAAATTAAAATTGTAATTTTGATATGATATATTAAAGAAACATGGAACACTAAACGAAAGAAACAAATCTGGTTTCACATTAATTAATTAATCCACTTCCCAAAACGTAAGAGTGTGTCGTCTTTCATGCAATCTAACATTAGCAGACATTCATAGGCTGGCTTTCTTTAGGATTTCAGAGAAATTCGAGGGATATCGTACTATGACCATTGCCATTGCTTGCTAGTTCCGAGCCAATACTAAATGGTCCTAATTCTGTTTTCGATGTATGGTAATTCTGTCTGAAACAAGAATTACCACTCTAGATTAGGTTCGTTTGTCTCTGAACAAATGTCTTAAAGGGAATTAAAAATATATATATAAACTTCTTGGCCTGGATATAAATGCTTCCTTTGAGAAGTTAAGTAATGAGTAACTTTTCAACATAGCCCATTTCAAATCTTGCACATTTGAAAGGAGCTATGATTAATTTTTCAATTAATCATAGCTCCTTTCATATTTGCAGACGACGCTATCAGAGGCGAGTTGGGACAACCAAACCAGGCGGGGAATTTCTGTCACGCGGTCCAGTACAAAAAACAGAATTTTCTGCAGGGTACCACATCAAAAATCCCCCCCCCCCTCGAAAAACATTCTATTGGATCCTGAATGAGAGAGAAATGTTGAAATATGCATTGTAAAACGAATTCAGTCGTGGAATTTTTTAAGCAACAATTTAACCGCGGAAGAATTTAAAAAATCCGCTCATAATTAATTGAATGTATCATTAAACCGCGCTCAAGACGAAGTTTGAGGTTGTACCAGATAATTACTTTCCATTCAAAAAATTTGGTTTTGGCAAAATCACGAGTCCCTTGGGGATACCATTTCGAACTAAAGCATCACGTAAAAGTTGAAATGTGCGCATGCCGCATAGCAATTTTCTTACGCAATTAATTTTCCCATTTATTTGGCCACTGACCGCTTGTTGCGAAATGATATTGGTACCTCCTCGAACGGTAGACGCCATTTCAAAGTCTACCCATTATTTTGACCCACGAACTAGTGCTTAAATCGTTTTTTTGTGTACGTAAACGGAGGTGCTACATGGATTTCTAAATATCTCTGTCGGAGAATAGCTTTATGCTCTGTATGAGTCAGTGGATAAAGAGGCCGGGATGATGGGCGATCACAGTGGGTCTCTTTCAAGATTATAAAAGAAAGGTAGGATATACCAGTGACCTTGGGCCCCGAATCTTGCAGTCGACGTCTAACTGTAGTTTGCTTTAGCTTAGTTAATTTACAAAAACGTGTTTGGTCCAGCGGCACTTCTCTCACATAAGAACAGATTGTTTTGCTATGACATTTCAGAGTAAGCGCCCAACGTGGAACGAAACGCTTTTTTTTTAAGAAATAACTTTGCAGACGGACATAAAGCTCAAATGAAGATAACGATTGTTGTACATAAGTATAAAAAAATAATTATTCGTTCGTTCCAAAAAAAAATCTAGACAAAAAGAACACAAGAAAATGGGCCATTCCTCGAGTGGTCCAGCGGAAAATGTCGCGGTGGACCAGTTCGCCTATGGATGCAATGAAGCGTTGATTCTAGCTGTGGTGAAAGTTTTGTTTCTGTCTTTCCGAAATGTCTTTACTTCAGTAATAGCGTAATTGCAAGTGGGAAAATGATGTTTTTCGAAACTAGGAAACATATGAAAGCCTATTGTCCAAAATCTGCCAAATATGGGAGATGGCCCATTTACTGTTGCAACGAATGAGAAGAGATAGCATGGTTAAGAAAATAATTTACGGTATTTATAATTGTAGCACTGGATTAAAATAACGGAAGTTACAAAAGCGAACGTGAACATATTTTCCCATCTACGAAATTATGGCGTAGTGAAGACGAAGGGTTATCCCCATATCGTCGTGTGGCAGGCTGCAGAGGTTAACTCCGCATGCTCAGATACCCTCTCAAAGAAACCAAATAGATGATTTGCCTTCAGCGGCAAATAAAAAGGTTTTTACGTACTTCGGACGAACCTGGATATTGATAAAGGCAATCAAATGTAAGGTATGCTCGCTTTTCCGAACAAAATGGGGATTTTTTTTATTGGGTGTTTAACGACCACCGTGAGCAACTCGATGGGCTATAAGCAGTTGCCCGTCCCTGATTTAGGGCCACTGCTTTTAGGAAAGGAAGAGTGCTGGTGCCGTAAGACAAACACAACATCCATGCCTCCGCGTCAGAAGCCATCGCTTAGACCACTATGCTTCGCGGCGGCAAATGCTGATTTCAGCGGGCAGCTATTAATATTAGTTACATAAAATAACGTGTTTTAATCTCCGAACAATTATGTTTGTTAATCAAATAAAATATCCTTGAATATAACAATTAGAGAACAGGCCCACGTGCTTCTTTAGAAAAATAGTCACTGGTGACTACACAAAGAGTAATACATAAAAGTTCAGAAATCGCAACACTGTCCCTTCATTCTCAGGTCATGAACTATTGAAGCACCCCCTCCCGCCTTCCTCCTCTGAAACAGCAAAATGAGTGCATATCTTTATGTACAAAGCTGTTAATCCGTCAGAAGCCATCGCTTAGACCACTATGCTTCGCGGCGGCAAATGCTGATTTCAGCGGGCAGCTATTAATATTAGTTACATAAAATAACGTGTTTTAATCTCCGAACAATTATGTTTGTTAATCAAATAAAATATCCTTGAATATAACAATTAGAGAACAGGCCCACGTGCTTCTTTAGAAAAATAGTCACTGGTGACTACACAAAGAGTAATACATAAAAGTTCAGAAATCGCAACACTGTCCCTTCATTCTCAGGTCATGAACTATTGAAGCACCCCCTCCCGCCTTCCTCCTCTGAAACAGCAAAATGAGTGCATATCTTTACGTACAAAGCTGTTAATCCTTCCAGAAAAAGCAAACCGGAAGTTATGTTTTTGAACGAGCTTGAAATCTTGAGCATCCAAAAACATCAGCGGACATAACCAAAATGTTCTCAACTTTTCCTTGGGAAGTAGTTTTTCTCTATATGTCATGGATGTATACATATGTTTTGAATATCATATCTAAAATTTGGTCTGAAAAAATGATCTTTTTATCAAATCTATAGTCATAACCACAATTATCAGGTTTTTTGGAAATAAAATTTTCACATATTGTGACAGCAATAAATGCGTCATATAGCTGAAAAAGTACATCATATGTTCTGTCTGTGAGTACTCGTTTTCGAGGTTCGAAATAATAGTGACATGTTACAGGACATTTTAAATTTGGACTTCTTTTTTGCAAAAGAAAAGCACTTATTACATTTTTGAGTGTTTTCTGACATACCTCTTATTATTTCGGTTTAGCGGAAACGTTTTCACAATCCCTTGGGAAATTTCCCCTTTTAGCGTGACTTTTCTTTCTGAAGTAAACAAAGAGAGAAGGGGAATTTCGAGAATGAAGACCAGATGTGACTTATGCGAGTATCTCATAATCTTCATAACCAGACGCGTTTAAAATTTAAAGTGAGTGAACGTTGAAAAATGAGCCAAAATATTTGCATAAAGTCGATTTCACTTTTATGAAATTTCATAACTTGCATAGCCAACAACTCTAATGTAATTGTTTCTATCTGAGCAGTGTTTTCATCTGAGGAACTGGCAATAGTTGCACACCTATACCTACAGTCACAGGTTCTGGTAATTTAAGCGCATCTTATTTGTTAGGCATCCAGTTTATTTAGTAAGACAAACAGCTTACTAGCAAGTTTTAACTGAATTGTGATGACTTTCAGACAGTAAACTAATTTTTAAGGCGTCTTAATAAATATAACTATTGAACAAATAATACACTAGAGTCGGGGGAGGGGGGGGGCACGGAGGTCACTTCCATCTCTAGAAAATTGAAATGCGATGGCAAGCCTACGATAGGATATCAAATATGAATTAGAATATCAAGTTGGAAACACATGGAATGATTAATAGAGACATAAATCAAGCTATTTTTTTCCATGTAACATAACCACAGAAATTTGAAAATTTAATCGTCGTGGAACGGGAATCGAACCGGCATCTCCCGATTTGCGCTTCTATCATGCTCAATCGCAAATGAGTATGCTATCATACTCGAGCGCAAATCGGGAAATGCGGGTTCGATTTCCGTCCCAGGACGATTAAATTTTCAAATTTCTGTGGTTATGTTACACGGAAAAGAACAGCTTGATTTATGAATGGGAAGTTTAATAAAGTCGCCACGAAGTTCAAAGAGAAAGGAGGCAAAAAGTTTATACACAGACACTGTTATGCTCACCTTTCAGATTTAGCTGTGATTCGTTTTTGTGTGTTAAATTCATTAAATAACATTTTTCATGTATCAGCAAAAAGATTTGTAACATTTAAAAGAATTTTGAGAAAAAGAGACGACTTTATTTTCAGAAAGCTTAGCATCTTGTAAAAAAATGCCCTGTACTGTTCAACATCGTCTCTCAGCTGGAAACCTACTGCACTGAGTAGCGGATCAAGATCAATCCGTCTAAGAGCAGTGCGCTGTTGATTTTTGGATGTCTCCAAGGAGTACCGAAACTCTTTATGTTTCTAGAGACAATCCCCTGGGCTACCTCCACTAAGCCAGGGCTACAACTAGATTGTCGACTTTCGTGGGTGGCAAACTCCAGATACTACACGAATAAAGCTAGACAATGCCTTGTGCAGCTAGCTCCACTACTCCACCGGAGAAGCTTCCTTACAACACGGCACAAAGTACTGCTGTACAAGACAGTCGTCAGGTCGGTGCTTAACTACGCCTCTCCCATCTGGATAGGTATCAGTAGGAATCAGCGAGAGAGAATCGAGAGGGTGCAGAGCCGAGCACTTCGTATGATCACTGGAGCTCCCGCTTGGACCCCACTTCAGAACCTGAAGAACAGACTTGGAATCGAGAAGGTACACGAGTTTTCCACCAGAATCGCAAAGAAGTTCTTCAAGAAAGCGAAAATCCACACTAATGGACTTGTTAGGGACGCGGTTGATTAAAATCTCAACGAATTCCTTAGGTATCCCAGAACTAAGGCGGCGATCGTTGACTCCCTCAACAGAGAGATTAAGTATGTGAACAATGGTGGGTGTTATACAGACCACCAACCCCTTCTTTTTAGCACGTCTTTTGTAAAAAAAAGATCGTGCTTATGTTATCGGTTTGTCCGTTCGTCCGTCTGTATCCACGGTATCTCTGCAACTATTAGTCCGATTTAAAAAATTCTTTTGCATTCGGAAGCTTGAAATATGCGAATGATGATCCTTCATTTCGTGTTTTTTACAATGTACAATTTCGCCGCTAGAGGGCGTAAATGCAGATGATGTCGAATACAAAATTGCGTTTTATTCCACATATTTGCTTCTAAATATCAGATTGAAAAAAATATTTTATCTTTCGATCCCATTTATATCGAAGAGTATTTTAGATATAGTTACTTTTTCAAATTACGCATAGATTTTCCCCTAGAGGGCGTAAAAGTAAATTACAGTTTTGCCGAAAACTCTTCTTCTAAAACTCCGATTTGAAATTTTTTTTTTCAGCGGATACATCTCCTGATGAAAAATCTTTTGCATATAACTTCAAATTTTTGATAAAGAATACTTTGGCCACCAGGGGGCGTAAGCGTTAATTTTTGCTTCCTTTGTATTTGCCATAAAATCTGAGCTTCTAAAACATCAATTGAAAAATTCTTTCGTGAACTGGTGCCATTCACACCGATAAACCTTTTCGGAATATTTTGTTCTTAAAATATTCCACAGTTTCTCCGCCAGGGGGCGTAGATGTATATCTTATTTTTGTCAATATCTCTACTTCTAGGAGTCCGATTGGAAAAAATCCTTCTTTGTTGGATAATGTTTTCCGTGTGACATTTTGTTTATATAATTTCAAAATTTTCAAGTAATTCATAGACTTTCCGCTAGGGGCGTAAAGGTAAATTGCGTTTCTCCCTATATCTCTGCTTCTAAACCTCCGATTTGAAAAAAATCTTTCTGCACCGGATACAGCTCCTGATGGGAAATCGTTTGCACATAATTTCTAATTTTTGTACAAAAATGGTTTGACCACCACGGGGCGTAAATCTTGATTTCCGCTTCTCATGAATTTGCAGCAAAATATGAGCTTCTAAATTCTCGATTGAAAAAAACGTCGTTTGTAGACCGATGCTACTCATGTCGACAAGTCTTTTAGAAACATTTTCTTCTTAAAACAGTGCATGGTTTCTACGCCAGGTGGCGTAGATGTATATCTTGTTTTTGGTCAATATCTCTACTAGAAGTAGAGATTTGAAAAATTATTTTTTTGGGGCCCGATTTGAAAAATTCTTTTTTTGTTGGATAGTGTTTCCAGTGTGACATGTGTTTCATATAATTTCAAAATTTTCAAGTAATTCATAGACTTTCCGCTAGGGGGCGTAAGGGTAAATTGCGTTTCCCCCTATATCTCTGCTTCTAAACCTCCTATTTAAAAAATTCTTTCTGCACCGGATACAGCTCCTATTGGAAAATCGTTTGCACATAATTTATAATTTTTGTAAAAAAATGGTTTGACCACCAGGTGGCGTAAGTCTTAATTTCCGCTGCTAATGTATTTGCAGCAAAATATGAGCTTCTAAAATCTCGATTGAAAAAAAGTCGTTTGTTGACCGATACCAGTCATGTTGACAAACCTTTTAGGAACATTTTCTTCTTGAAATAATGCATGGTTTCAACGCCAGGGGGCGTAGATGTATATCTTATTTTTGTCAATATCTCTACTTCTAAAAGTCCGATTTGAAAAATTCCTTCTTTGTTGGATAGTGTTTCCGATGCGAAATGTTTTTCCTGTAAATTCGAAATTTTCATGTAAATCATAGACTTTCCGCTAGGGCGCACAAAGGTAAATAGCGTTTTCTGCTCCTAAAACTCCGATTTGAAAAATTCTTCCTGTATCGCATACAAGACCTGATGGAAAATAATTTTCACATAATTTCTAATGCTTAGTAAAGAATGGTTTAGCCACCAGTGGTCATAAGGGTTAATTTCTACTTCTGATGTATTTGTAGCAAAATCTGGGCTCCTGAAAACTCGAGTAAATTTTGTTTTTCTTGGACCGATACCGCTCATATGGATAAACCTTTTGAGAATACTTTCATCCTAAAATAATACATGGTTTTCCCACCAGGGGACGTAAAGTCACATCTTATTTTTGTCGATAACTCTGTTCCTAAGAGTTCGTAAGCTCACGATTTCACTTACAGCAATATCTGAGGGATCAAAAATCCGATTGAAATGCTTCTTTCTTCCGTCAGATACTATTGTTTTCCATATCGGTTCCATTGACTTTGAATAGCTTTGATAAATTTAATTTGCGTCAGAACGGATTCAAAAGACGTGCTCATTACACCAGAAAATTCGGTGTCATCTTTCTTGTTCAAATTGGTATCGAGATGGTGAGAATGGATTCTGCTCAGACATTTGGATTTGGTTGCGGTGAGTTTTTCGGTCACCCCGGTGACGTCGGCGGCTGTGTGGTGTTGTGGTTCTCTGTGATGTTGTGCGGTGCTTGGTTCCACCTCGCCTTGCCCCCTTCCCCCCCGGACTGGTGTCACTGTTCACAGTTTGAAAGTTATGTCACTCTCTCCTTTCACTCATTTTTCTGTTTACCTTTCCTATTGTTCACTTACTCAGATCTCTTAGCTTCCTATTTCTAAGGGTAGTTTTAGACCTAGGGTCAGACACTCCTCCTAAAACTTCTTCAAATATCGTATCGTATGCTCAACATCGTTCATTATCGGAAGCGATTGAAAGGTAATACATAACAAAATAAAATGTCGTTATGCACTTAAAAGATCCAAGTTTTGTGACATTTACGGAGAAACTGTTTCAAGAATGATCTCCCCACACGAACCAAAACATCAGTTTGCACTGATTTGTGACCATTAAGGTAAACATCAGTTTATTCTTGCCCCCCTCAAATTGTTTGTGAACGTAACGCCTATATTGGCAAATACAATGTCCTCAAAATTTTGTTTTATTCCTAAAACGCAACGTGTGAGTTGCTGAATCCTTCTTCATAAATTTTCTGCGGTGCTTGCCAGTTCCTTGATTAAGTTTCTAATTGTTGGTACTGTTTAAAATTTTACTTCGCCATTAACTTAAACTCTGTGGATTTGAATTTCAAAACCACTGGGCAAAATGGTTTATCAAATGGGTGCTCTGCGTGACAAATAAAACTTAGGTACTGATCAAGCACATACCCACTAAGCTTTTTTTGTATTTCATATTTAATAACTGAAATAAAGGGTTTACATTTAAGGTGAACCTGTGTGCACTATTTGTTTTTGTTTTCGAAGTAATCCACTTTATTACATGTTTTCTATGGTCCTAGAAATGGATTTTGATTTTAAAGGTAAAACAAGAAATATGAAACCGAATTATGTCGTCTCTCGCATCCTTTCTGATGCGAATAAAATTTATCAAAGTTATTCAAAGTCAGTTAAACCGGTTAGAAAAAATCAATTGTATTTTTGCAACGATAAAACATTCAGAAACAGAAAGAGCTACTTACTTCTATCAGCTGCTAAAAAGATGGTTACGAAAATTAACAATTGGCCCACAAAAAGTTTCTCACAACACAAGTAATATCAGAGACATAGATTTTCAAATCGAAAAATTGAAAGAAGAAATATAGAAGGAAACATGACATAATTCTACGCATTATAGCGGAAGAATTTTGCATAATGGAAAAGTTGAAAATATGCGAAAAGTATTCTTCATAGCAAAAGCTATGCTACGGAGAAAAACTTTTCCAGTACGTTTTCTCCTAGAAGCAGAGATAGCGAGTGAAAGATTCTGACTCTAGCTGGAATGCTGTTCTCCTAGCTGGAATACTGTGCATTATTTAAAGAGGATAATGTTCCCTATCATTATTGTAGCGAATGGCATACAGTAAAAAACGAAATTTCTCAGAGGGTTTTTAGAAGCGGAAATACAGCGGCAAACAAAAATACAAAAACACCACCTACCGACAGAATTGTGAGATACAAAACTACTGAAATACAAATCTAAGGTGTTCCACAAAGTAAATGGAATCCGGTGTTAAAATATTTTTTTTAAATCCTACAGTTAGAAGCAGAGATATTGAAAAAAAAACAGATTAAACATCTACGCCCCTAGCGGCGAAATTGTGCATCATTTTGGAAAAATGTACACGAAGAGTTTTCATAGTTAGTACTATCTGATCGAAAAATAATTCTTTCAATCGGGTCTGTAGTCCCTCAGATATTGCTGTAAAAGTAAACGCGAACGTGCGCACTGTAATGAAACACTTGTGCGTTTAGAAAAAATTAAATTATATGAGAAACATTTCGCACCGGAAACGCTCTCCGACAAATAAATTTTTCAAATCGGACTGTTAATCGCAGATATACGGTTCAAATGAGATATACATCTACGTCCCATGGTGGAGAAACTATGTAATATTTTAAGCAGAAGGTATTCTCAAAAAAGTTTTCGTGGTGAGCAGTATCGGTTCACGAAAGAATTTTCTAAATCGAGTTTTTAGAATCGCAGATTTTGCTGCAAATACATCAGTAACAGAAAAACAAACAAACTTGCGCTTCTTGGTTGCTAAATCATTCTTTACTAAAAATTAGAAATTATATGCAGAACATTTTCCATTTGGAGCTTTATCCAACGCAGAATGAATGTTTGAAATACGACCTTTAGAAGCAATGATATCGGGGAAATCGTAATTTATCTTTACGTCCCCTAGCAAAAATTCTATGAACTTCTTGATAAAAATACTGCACCCAAAATAGTCTTCGTGATAAATGGCATCGAAGGGAAGAAAGAGTTTTTTCAATTGGATATTTAGAAATAATGAAATGGAATAAACTGTATTTTGAATTCGATAGCATCTGCATTTACGCCCTCTAGCGGCAAAGTTATGCATCGTAAAAAAACCCGGAAGGCCCGAATCATCGTTCTCATATTTCTAGCTTTCCACTGCAAAAATATTTTTTTTTAAAAGCTGTCTAATAGTTTCAGAGACATGGTGTCCACAGACGGACGGACAAAATTATACTAATAAGTACGTACTTTTTTTCCCCCAAAAGACATCAGTAACAGAAATTCTTTCAAAAGACATCACATCCGACAGAAAAAGAAACAAAGAGAAGGTTTACAGGAGAAATTCAGCAGTTTCTGAAATGTCAGAGCGCATTTGTGTCGCTACAGAACAGTATACGTAGAAGGATAGTCGTAAGAAACCAAATTTATTGCATTACTATTAGTTTTGTACTCAACTTGCACATCTTGGGAGAAGATGGTGGGAAATGCTTTGCTGGAGAAGGGAAATTTCAACTTCCGCATCGACAGAATTTTATGTTTTTCGGGGTGGCAACGGTGACCGGAAATGCCAATTAAGCATTTGAAATTGCTGAGCAGGAAAGTTCCTCATATTTTCTGGTCCTAGAAAGTGTTTCATCGAAGTCATTCCAATAAACAACAATGCCCTTAAGGCTACAATGTATCAAGCTCGATATGATCTACTAGATGGGAAACAGAAGATGATAAAGTTTCTAGTTGAATAGACAGGAGGTTTCGAAAACAAGTGTTGTTTTCGAAACGGAGCACAATGTCGACATTGGAGTGCAGTGTATCATTGCTGAACGAAAGAGAAAGCGATTCGGGAAGAAAATAATCACGTAGGGAAGTCCATTGAACCGCCCAAACTGTCCAGACACGGCAAAAGAGATGGCTGTCGAGCTGCTATAAAACAGCAGAACGGATGGGGTGTTTTATGTGTAGCTTACCAAAGAGAAAACAAAAACATTGCCCTCTCAGAAAGTTTGTTGCACGTACTCCGGCGCCGCGAGTTGCACATTATCTCAAAATATGAGGACAAAGTGGATCTTGCAATTCAAGATACACATCGACAACTCAAATATAAAAAAGAAAAAAGGAGAAGGAAGAAAAAATATATAGTTTAGTCTCCGTTGTACTTTTGGTCTCATATTCGTTTTAGCTTTTCTACGCACGACGAATGAAAGAGGAACGATTTTGTAAACATGAAAACATCTCGTTGGGGTTTTCATTGTCAGATTGAGGTTTCCATTTAGTCAATTTCAGATTTTTGTTTCATTTGAGACGCTCGTAAACTCAAATATTTTTTGTTTGTACTTGCTTTCAGAACCGAAACTAGAGGTCTTTCAACCTTTTTCAGCTGTGGCCACTCGTAAAACAAAGTAATGAAAAGAGGGTTGCGTTTGAAGACTCTTGTTCGGAGGTTTAACGACCACCGTTAAACCTCCGAACAAGATCCATGGAAGAGAGCGAGCCAATGCCGTAAGACAAACAAAACATCCATGCCTAGCCGAGATTCGGACCCATCTCTGACGAAATGCCAGTAGCCAGCGTTTAGACCACTGCACCCCCGGAGCAGCGTTGAAGATGACAATTAAAGTCAGTTGGACCGACCCAGTGGTAGAGTTCTCGTTTTTGACTTGTCACCCGAGATAACCTCCGGTTTGAGTCTTAGGTGATGCATCCTATGCTACTAGCTCTCTTCCTCGCTGCAAAAAGTAACCCTAAATTAGGATGAGTGACTGCTTGTAGCCCTTAGATTTGCCCATGGTGGTCGTTTAGCCTTGAAACAAAACAATCAAAAAGAATAACAACAAAATATTTACTTAGTATCTACTACACCTAAAATGCGAAAGTTAGTTGAGCATAACTTCTACTTGCATACTAAAGCAATCTGATGACCAGCATTGGTGTTACCATTAATAGGTGGATTCAACCTACTTGGTTAACATCCGATACGCATACATGTATGCAATTTAGCAAATTACATACATGATGGTCCCGTACTAACTTCTTTTTTTTTTTGGTTATCAAACAATTTTGATGATTAGCATGGATATCACCATCGTTAGGGATTTCCATAGCTGATAGCGAATGATGAAATTGACAGAAAAATTGCTAGGTCACGACGGTTTGACGTTAACTGAGAATGAGAACGACAGTCAGACAGAGAGAGAGAGAGAGAGAGAGAGAGAGAGGGGGGGGGTAAAAATGCGCGGTATAGCATTAGGGTGATTCAAAAGTCATTGCCGTTTTCTGACAGTTGATGAAAACATGTATAAATGCAAAAACGCAAAAGTTTAGTCTTCGAAATAGTGTCCATTGTTCTCGATAGTCCTACACCATCGTCGTGTCATTTCTTGAATCCCTTTGCGAAAAAAATCCTTTGGTTTCGAGGCGAAAACGTCTTGGCCGCCAATTTCAAAATCGTGGATGTTTTGGCAGTATTTCCCACGTAGAAAATGTGCCATGGACCGGACGTGCAAATTCCGGAGTATAAGCAGGGCGGGCATTAACTCAAAACCCTCCAGTTCTTGTATTTCTTTCTTGGTTGACCGGGCACGATGAGTTGGAGCATTTTCCTGTTGGTGAATAATTCATCTACGGTTCACCAGAGCAGGATACTTTCGGCTTAAAGCGGCATACATCCGCTCGAACTGGGCACAGTACAGCTACTCATTAATACATTCACCATCTGAAACCGATTCCCAATTAATGGGGCCCTCAAAGTTCCGATATACGCATATCACAACCTTGTGTTCAAATCATCCCCTTTTTGGGATGGTTCTGGTGGCGTTTTTGGATCTAACCACTGTTTTCTCATGTCAGGATGCACGAAAAATATCCACTTTACATCATATGTCACTATTCATCTAAAGAAACGGTCATCCTGGAGATTTGCCAGCAATTGGCGACACGCATATGCATGTCGCTGAGCTTGATCAACAGTCAGTTAGCTCATAGGGGTACTTGACAATTTCTGTGCGTTTTGCCGAGTTTGCGCAGTTCGCAAACACTTGTGGGCTGAGGTATTTCCAGCTCATTCGACAATTGCCTAATGCTTGTGCACTGATTTGACTCAGACGCTTGACGTACAACTGGCAAATTCATCGTCGATTGTCGTCCATAGCTTTTGACAGCAGAAAATTTTCCAATAAATCACGATAGCGTGTGCTCTTATTTGTACCAACTAGATGATACCGGTTTTCCTGTCATGCTTTTTTTTTTTTTGATTAGAGTTTTTTTTTCTTTTAAATTATTTATTGGACTTGTTTGACAGATACAGTTACATATATATTGGACTTGGTTGACAGATATACGTATACAGATTCTGTGTTTTTCGACATCAATGTACATAGGTGAACAAAGAACTCAGCGAATAAACCTCCGAAAGACAAACACAAACAATCATGTCTTACCAGACCCCTCTGTTAGGTGAATGATCAGAAACCATCGCTCAGAGCACTCCGCCAGCGGGGCGACCATGCGTTGTTCTTATCTGCATAACGCAAGCCCACCGAGTAATTGTCTGACACAGGACGACTCTTCAAAACGGCAATGGGTTTTGAATTACCTTAAACTAACAGTTTTCAGGTGAGACGTCCAACTTTGATGCGTAATTTGGAAATAAGCAGCCGCAGAGAGAAAATAGTTCTTGCGAAATAGCTAAAGAACACATTGCAGATATACCGCCGACGCCAATTTGGGATTTAGATAAATCTTGCGAAATGTTAGGGTTCGCATAACTGTTAATGGAAGCCCTCTAAAACGATTTAATGAACAAGAAAGGTGACACCGAGTTCTCAGGTGTAATGAATACGTTTTTTGAACCCTTTCCGACATGGGAAAAGATATTTCAAAGCAGATTTTTGAAAGAAAATGTCAGCGAAAAACATAATGCATTTACGCTCCACAAGGAAAATCTGAAAATAATTGTGTTTAAACTACACAATGCGAGCAGAGTACTTCAGAGTTTATAGAAACGACTACAAAAAAAAAAAAAAAAAAAAAAGAGATACATGGGTTTTTACGATCGCTAAAACATCCGCACATAAAAATAGCTGTTTCCGTCCACTAGAGCTGAAATGTGTGCTATGAAAAGTAAAATTGTGCGTAAAGCATTTCTCATAGTGGAAGATATCCGCGGCAGATGATATATGAAAAAAAAAGTTATATAACCTTGGGCCCCTAGCGGAAAACCTGTGCGTTACTTATAAGAAAAAATGAGTGTAAAATAGTCTTCACAATGAAGAGTAGTATCCTTCAAAGAGAAGGATTTTCCAAGGGATTTCAAAAATAAAAAATGTCCTTTCAAATAGAAATACACGCTGACGCTCTCTTGAGGAAGAATCGAAAAAACAAACAATATGTGCAAAATATTCTTCATAGCGAAAGGTAGCCGAAGGAAAAGAATTTGTCAAAACGACATTTTGCAAGCATAGAGAAAGTGAAAAAAGATTTTTACGTATGTCACCCTAGCGGGAAAACTGTGCTTTATTTAAAGAAGATAATGTTTCCATTCTTCACCGTAACGAATGGCACACAGTACAAAAATAATTTTTTCACTGGGATTCGCAGAAGTTGAGATATACAGTAGATTCAGGTTCATTGGGCCTCCATTTAATCGGGGCAGTCATTTATTTGGGACAGTTCTTGAAGAACATCCCAAATTAGTTCTTTGGGATGAAGCTTCGCATAATTGGAGCAGCCTATTAATTGAGCCAAAGTGCCAAGATATGTCCCAATCAACTAGAATCAACTGCAGTTGCAAACAGAAATGCACGCTAACTCCACCTAACGTCAGAACTATGTATTATAAGAAACAGAGAGTACATGGGAAATGCTTCACAAAACGAATGATATCCATTCCTGAAAAGTTTTTCTGAATCTAACCTTTAGAAACAGATATACTTGGAAAATAGATTGCACATTTGCAAACCCTGTTAGTTAAATTGCGTATTATTTTAAGCAGGAAATTCGGGTAAATTTGTTTCGTGGTTAATGGTATCTTGCTGAAAATAAAATTTTCAGTCGGGATTTTAGATGCCCAGTCATTAATGTTAGTCTGTTGTTAAAAGAAATGTAAGCTTAGGCCTAGTTGCAAAACTGTGAGTTACAGAAAATTAGAGATTATGTGTTGTAAGTTTCTCATCAGAAGCGCTGTCCGACAAATTAAGAATTTTTCCAATCGGACTTTTGGAAGCAGGGATATAAAGAAAAGTGTAACGTACATGTGCTCTCCCCTGGGAAAAAAATGTGCATTATTATGAGCAGAAAATATTCACAAAAGCTTTTTCCTGGTGAATGGTATTTAAAGGAATTTTTTTTCAATGAAGTTTTCAGGAGTGCAGATATTGCCGCAAATCAACTGAAAAAAGAAATACACTGTTACGCTTCTTAGTAGCGAAACTGTTTGACGCAAAAAATTGGAACTGCATGAAAACCTTTCTTACCAAAAGTTCTCTACGCGCAAAAATAATTTTTCAAATCGAACTTTCGGAAGCACAATTATCAGGAAAAGCACAATTTATCCTTACGTTCCCTAGTGGAAAAAACCGTGCATTATTTAAAAAAAGAAACTGTCCTTAAAATAGTCATTGTTTAAAACGGTATTGAAGAACTGAAATAATCTTTTCCGTCTGGTGTTTAGAAGCAATAACATGCAATTAAAACGCATTTTAAAATCGATAACATCTGCATTTACACCCTCTAGCGGCAAAGTTCTTAGGTGGGAAAAAAGATGAAAAAGCAAAGATAATGGTTTTCTCATTTCAGGCTTCCCAGTGCAAAAAGTATTTTTCAAATAGGACTAACACGTACAGATATATGGTGTTCACAGATTGACGGACAGACAGACTGCCACAGTGACTGCGTAAGTACGTCGGTTTTTACCCTCGAACGACTTACTAAAAATCAATAATATCTGTTCTAAGATATCTAGAAATTTGATCCAAATGATTTCATCAAAATATTTTCAATTTTGAAGCACATTTTGACGTTGCAGGGCTCTGAACTATTGTTCGAATAAGAACAGTTTTTTCGCTTAGAATGCATTCCCTGTTAAATAATGGTCAACATAATACTCCGGTCTCCAAAATGAAATTAGAAATCTTATAATAAAATGTTATCCTGACAGAATATACACAATGTGTATATAGGCAGCATTCCAGTCTTTCCCGGATATCTATGAATCATGATAGTGATACCAATCTTCCCTCATTGTTTTGGATATAATGGGCGTGGTTTCAGGCCTATTGATTAATTAATTCGTGGTCTCTGGTTGGGTTTTGGGACAAAAAAAAGTTGCCACGCACACACACACACACACACACACACACACACACACACACACACACACACACAAAGTGAAACAGGGACCACCCAGAAAGGCTTTGTCGTTACGTGTGGGGGATCGAAGGCGACAAAAACAGTCGTAAGACACTCTGGAGGAAGCACACAAAGAGTACGGGGGTAAAATCGATCGCCCATCGCGGGCAGACAGATTTATGGATTAGACTAAGGCCCTGGTGATTTACACTTATCCTCAAAAAATAGATGCACCCTGAAAGAAACAACCGACAGGAATGAAACTTCGTGGGTAGCTTTGAGATCATGAGACATGCAAATGATTCAAGTATCACGCTCGATCGCGCATGTGACGCAAGCAAGGAGGAATCGTAGCGATGTGCTCGACCGGTTATATAAGGTCGTCCCGTTGTACGCGCTTGCCATTCTGACTCATGCTGTTGTGTTGGTTGCATCCTTTGCAAGTGAAGAATGACTCTGGAGAAAAGTTCGGAAGCAATTCGAGCAGTTGAAAGAGTTCAAGAGGGGCCTCATCGTCGGGCTCTAGGAAGCGGGATGGTCTTATCCCCGTATTGCGCGCCATACCGGTTTTGAGGATATCACCATAGCACGCTATTGGCGGCAGTGGATAGAACAAGGCACGCAGCAGCGACAGGAAGGGTCTGGGAGACCTAGACGAATCACGGAGAGAGAGGACCGACGGGTTGTCCGACATGCGCGGAGTGACCCAACAGCCACGATTGCGAATATTCAGCGAGCAGTGGTTCCCTCCATACATCATCCGATTAGAGCCAGCACCATTGGCAGACGGCTGCACGACGTAAGACTACACGCACACAGACCGTTACGACGACTACCCTTAATACCATTGCATCGCCGCCAAAGACTACAATGGTGTCGTGCCAGACTGTCATGGAACCACACAGAATGGCAGCGGGTGACCTTCAGTGACGATTTCCGCTTTTGTCTTGGAGGAGACTACTAACGAATCCGTGTGTGGAGGCACCATGGTCAGTGCCAAAACGAACGGTTTGTTGTCGAGCGTCACGCGTCCAGAAGGCCTGGTGTCATGGTGTGTGTGTGTGTGTGTGTGTGTGTGTGTGTGTGTGTGTGTGTGTGTGTGTGTGTGTGGGGGGTAATTGCCTACGATGCCAGATCCCCTTTGGTATTCATTACAGGCACTTTGACCGGCCAACGTTACGTTAATGAGGTCCTGCAACCAGTGACCTTACTTTTTCTGAACGCTTATTCCTGTGCGATTTTCCAACAAGACAACTCTCCTCCGCATACTGCTGCTGTTTCGAGAGCTTGCCTTCAAGGCACTGCCACTTTGCAATGGCCGGTCGCATCGTCAGAGCTACCGCCAACTGAAAATGTGTGGACTGCTACTGGACCTGCTATCCACACTCCATCCCTACCGCACAGTCTGCAGGAACCTCGTGAGAAGATTCAAGTTGCATGGGATGGCTTATCGCAGGACACCATTAGGAACCTGTACAACTCCATGCCGAGACGTCTGGCATGCTGCGTGAGCAAACATGGTGGCCCGACGCCATATTGAGAGACACTACTTATTGGTGTGTTGCTCAATAAATGCTGCTCATATCAGTCTCAATGTTTAATCATTTATTAGTCCTGGTAACCTTTACCTTCCTCCCGAATAGCATTGCAATCCGACACGTCCTTCTGGATGCAACTATTTTTTTTTTGACGATGAGTGTAATTATCAGCTAAGAGCGTTGCTCTCTCCTGACCATGAGAGAACATCATACAGGGGTCTTAATGCTATCCTCCACTAAGCGGTTTTCGGCCGGACCATCTGCATAGAGAGACAGAATGTGTTCGAGTTCGAGAGTCATGGAAGCGTGCACCCGTGTAAAACCATAGGAATGTTTCTGATAAAGTTGCGGTGCATCCAAAAGTGAAAAAAATATAACAGGAGGATTACAGGTTAACACCTCCTCGAAATATATGTGTGTGTGCAGAAAGGTTTGGTTAACAACGCTTAACCAGGACATACCCGTAAGTAAACTTTATTTGTTAAGCACTGATGTTTATTGCCCTCAGCTGTAGTATATCGAGACAGAAACTGCTAATCATCTTACATGTTACAAGACATTCGATTAACTGTCTCAGAACTTACGATTGGACATTATGATCCGGTAGAAATTGTAATTTTGGTCGTAGTGACCTGTCTATGGCCATAATTCGACCTAACTCATCATGAATTATGTAAATATGAGTTTCTAATTAAAGTGTATTTATGTTCCGGCAATAGTCTAAGGTAATTGGTGGATGCTCTGGTGATAGCAAAATTAATTTTAGGTAAATGCACGCCGTCACAATAGCAGTCTTCGCGAGAGAACCTACACAATCTTTTTCGAAGAATTACGCTCGGTTCGTATCAAATTGGTGGCGAGCTTTCAGTTTGTCGCTAAGCTCGGTACGTTAAAATATCCTGTAGTCTTTTTGTTTTATTTAACACAGAAAGAGGTTAAAAATCATTCTCTCTCTTTCCGGCCAAGAGAAATTTAATTTTAGTTGTCACATACAGGTTACATAGATTAAGTGAAACTAATTATGCGGCAGATATGCAACAACAGGGATAAAAAGAGCGAAAAGGCTGAATGGGCCTAACTAGCTCTCTTCTCCCAAAACAATGATTCTTGAAACAAATATCAACTCAAGTAGACGTACTAGTGATCGGCGGCCCTGAGAGACAGTTATCATTATAATTTCAATTTGATTGCTGAAGCAGCTCCACCCTATAATATTCAATATTAAAAATGTAAATTAAAACCATACCACTTAAGGTAATAACAGATTAGTAAAAGACCCAAATAATTATATTCAGTATTAAGATTGCTAATATTAAACATCAGTTTTTATAGTGATCCAAGGGTTTCAATCATTATTATTGTTATAAAATGTTAAATTTAAGGATTTAGAAACACGAAGACTGTTCCAGTTAATTTATAAATCAGCTGCTACCCACATTATAACGAGGCTGATCGTGTTAGATGTTGTTTAATTTTTTTTCAAATAAATAAACCTTGCTTAGATTTATAAACTCATCAAGCAAAGTATTCCCCAAAGTTGGTCCGGTATAGTTAACGTGTGCTCTAGAACGTTCATTTTGTGCAAACATAGGCACTAATTTAGTTTTGTTTTTAGTAGAATGCTAATGGGTGTGAAAATTTAGTGAAAATAAATCGCTATAAATTATTTTTTATTCTTTTAAACATTAATATTCCTAGATTGTAATTATATATTTGATCAATAGTTAAATCATTAAGTGTAGGCACAATCGGGTTGTCAAGCTTCGCGAATGATTGTTTTGAAAGTTCAACTGAAGAAGTCTGATGAATTTACTTTGTATTCGTTCTAATTTAATAATATTATATTTGGAAGTTTTTCCCCAGGTCAGGATACAGCAATTAAGGTGAGTTTTGATTAAAGTGAAATATAATTGTAACATCAATTTTGGAGAAAAATAGGCCGTAACATTGCCAATTGCTCCAATGCTTCGAGATATTTTACTGGTTAAAAACTTCGATATGTTTGTTTGACTTAAGATCCCATTGAATTATAGTACCAAGATAAGTATAAGATTGAACAACTCCAATAGGAATATTATTCAGCAAGATCTCAGTAGGTGTAAATGCTAAGTGTAATATTAAGTTATAAACATTACACGTGTAATGCTAAGTAAAAAGAGAAAATCATTCATTTTGTTTTATGTGTATTAATAGCTAAGTCGTTAACCGTTAACCAATGAAGTAAAGATGAAAAACAATTTTCCAACTAGCAATTAAGTCATACACTGACGGAAAAAAATCCCAACACCAAGAAAGGGTTGTGTTAGATAAACGACAGTTGGTAGTCGGTGAGAGTACATCTGTAAGATGACATCTATGCAAATTTCGCGCTCGGCGCATACGTATGGCGCTAGTAGCGCCCCTCGGAACATGCAAAGCAGGCTTGCTGTAAATACGCGCTGTAACGTTCGTGAGCGTTAGTTATCGTTGAGATTCGACGTAGTGTGTTGATGTTAGTCAAGAATGCCTTTAAGAAGACGAAGAAGCCATTGTCAACAGCTCACGGAGTTTGAACGAGGTCGTGTAATAGGACTACGAGAAGGTGGATTTTCTTTCCGCAATATTGCAGAACGACTTGGCAGGAATGTAGTCACCATGCATGATTGTTGGCAGCGGTGATCAAGGGAAGGTACTGTCTCAAGAAGACCGGGTTCCGGCCGGCCACGTGGCACTACCGAGAAGGAAGACCACCGTGTACGGCGTATGGCCGTGGCGCATCGTACTGCGTCTGAGGCAGCAATTCGAGCTGCAGTTGCCACCACAGTGACCCAACAAACTGTTACAAATTGGTTACTTGAAGGACAGCTCCAAGCCAGACGCCCTGTAGCATGCATTGCACTTACTCCAAACCACTGCCGTTTGCGCCGTCAGTGTTTGTCTCGGCCGCAGACAGGTTGGTTGCAGGTGCTCACCTGGCCTGCAACCAATCGCAGATAGGTTGGTTGCAGGCCAGGTGAGCACCTGCAACCAACCTGTCTGCGGCCGAGACACACTGGACCTACACCTGTAGTTATGGTCTGGGGGGCAATTTCCTATGACAGCAGGAGTACTCTCGTGGTTATCCCACGCACCCTGACGGCACAGTTGTACGTCGGTCTGGTGATTCAACCTGTTGTGCTGCCATTCATGAATAGCATTCCAGGGGGTGTTTTCCAACAGGATAACGCTCATCCGAATACCGCTGTTGTAACCCAACATGTTCTACAGAGTGTCGACATGTTGCCGTGGCCTGCTAGATCACCAGATCTTTCACCAATCGAGCACGTATGGGACATCAATGGACGACAACTCCAGCGTCACCTCCAACCAGCATTAACCGTCCCTGTATTGACCGACCAAGTGCAACAGGCATGGAACTCCATCCCACAAACTGACATCCAGCACCTGTACGACACAATGCATGAACGTTTGCGCGCTTGCATTCAACATTCTGGCGGTTACACCTGTTATTAATGTACCAGCATTTCACATTTAAAATGGCTCTTTTGGCGCTTACATTAAGCTGTGAGTTTGAAACCTTAATCGATTAAATATGTTACCTATACAAATGTATTGCCGGCATTTCATTCCTGTACAACTATTTTTTCGTGGTGTTGGGATTTTTTTCCGTCAGTGTATAAATCATTTCCATGTAAAAATAAAATACCATAATCAGCATATAATATTATATCAGCATTAGGTGTAATAGAAAAAATGTCATTAATGTAAAGATTAAAAAGCAGCGGGGCCAATACTGAGCCCTGAGGCACTCCAGAGGTGGTACGTTTTATATCCGATTTAACATAATCGTTTTCGACAAATTGTTGTCGATCACATAAATAACTGTTAAAAAATGTAAGTATTGTACCTCTAATTCCAATTCTATATAATTTAATTAGCAACAAACCATGGTTTATAGTGTGGAATGTTCTTGAGAGGTCCAAAACCAATCGCAAAGAAAATTTAGTATGTTTAGATTAGTTTGGATTTTTTTTAGATTAAGCAGAGCAATTTCGGTTGAACAGTTTGGCAAAAACCCGAATTGGCTTTAATTAAAGATATTAAATTTAGTGATGAAAGCAATCAGTCTAGAATATATTAAGTTTTCAAATGTTTTTGCAAAGGCATATAAGTTAACAGTAGGCCTATGGTTATTAATATCCCTTTCTGTACCTGATTTAAAGACTGGAGTAATTTTTGCAGTTTTAAAAGATTCTGGACAAATTCCAGTAGTTAAGATAGAATTATATAGTAGATATGAAATAAGGGATCAACAATAGAAGGAACGACATACTTTAAATTTTTTTGTAAAATATCATTAAATCCTGGACCAGAGAGCAAATTAAAATCCTGGACCAAAGAGCAAATTAAAATGCTGGACCAAAAGAGCAAATTAATAAGTTACAATGAATGGATTAATTAAGTATTTGTAATTTTGAGAATGTCAATTGAGTTTTCATTAATTCGACTAGAAACAGGTGTTAAGGAAATGTTAAAGAGGTGTTAAGGAAATAAATCAAATTAGAGTATAATATGAGGGTTTGCTGATAAGTTCTTGGCTTTGTAAAGATAACAACACGCTACCGGATTGAATAAAATTATTTACTCTACATATTATACCCTGAGCTCCACGCACTTATGACTTCGTTGTTTTAACGTTTTTAACTCATAAAGAAAAAAATAGTTCTTTCGGTTCTGCTGCAAACCACTCCTCCGCAGCCGCTGTGGCCTCCTCAATGCTTGAATTTTTTTTTCCTTGAGGTGCTTTTTCAGGTTAGGAAAGAGGTAGAGTGCGAAGGAGCCAAATCAGGTGAGTAGCTCGGGTGTTTCAAAATTTCAAAGTGAAGATCAGCCAATTTCTGCTTCGTAATGGCCGCTTTGTGAGGAGAGGCATTGTCTTGAAGAAACAACATCCCCTTCGAAAACTTACCTCGAAGTTTGGAGACCAGTTGCTGCTCCAGTTTGTCGAGAAGTGCAACGAGTACCTTGGCGTAATGGTTGCACACTTTTCCAGATAATCTACAGTGTAACGTATACTCTATATTCACTTTCCTTTTGATTTTACTATCTCTGGTTATTTTATTTTACTATGTAAATTATCTTCTTACTGAACGAAATATTATTTCACCCGCTGAATGTGATCTGGCAATGAGTGTAAGTCATGACGTGGTGGTAGCTAGTATATAGGCGCGTTCATCGAGACTTTGAGCGTTGTGTTGTTGTTATGAGGTGAGCTGGTGTGTTGTTATGAGGTGAGCGTTGTGTGTTGTTACGAGGTGAGCTTGTGTGTTGTTATGAGGAGGAAAGATTATTCATTATTGTGTACAAGAGTTATGAGTGCCTTAGTTGACCAAGAGTCATTCTAATAAAGAAGTTTTCAGTAAGTTCAGTCTTTCTCAATTCATAGTTTTTGTCAGACCGTCTGTCTGGCTGTTAGGTTTATAACTTTTATTACTTACTATAAATAACCAGCGTTGAGACTTTGTTTAAGTTCGTAATTAACTAGTAACAACACCCTTTTGGGAATTCATTATTTTGAAGCTTAGTGCAAGTATATCATTAGCTAGCTGGTAAGAAGAGAATCATTCATAATAATTAGCTTAGCGGAAAGCAAATAAAGCTACTTCGTTATAATGGCGCCCGAACTACCCGGATGACCCGACCGTTCAAAATCTCGCATTGGTGTGATGTTATTTCCACACCGCGAGATAGGAAAAATCAGAGAATCCCTTCTCCAGTGCTTCGAAAAATAAATGTGTGTGACGTTGCATTCCACACACCAGATTGACGGGGAGTTCTCAAGTGCACGTTCTTCAGTGGTTGTCTGCCTGCAACGATTCATGGTCACGGCTGATCCGTGGGCCATGCCCCCGGCCCTCTTTCGGGGGGGGGATGTGACGTACCTGCCAGCAGGACGCACATGACATAAAGGCAGATAGGAATCAGAATACATGTCTGCGTAGCTCAGTTGGTAGAGCTGCTTGTTCCGGAATAAGCGTACTCGGGTTCTAATCCCGGCGTAAACCAAAAATGACGGAGAAATTTACTTCGTTGTAACAGGCAAAATTACATCTTTGTTACAGAAGCCAACACCTTGCTTGTGACTTCTGTGCCTTGAACTTCTTTGGACGCGGGGAACCGCCGTGTCTCAATTTTTTGGATTGTTTTTTTGCTGTCTGGAGCTTATATATGGATCCACGTTTCATTCATATTTAGAGAATGTTCAAATATTCCACAGGATCTCGTCGAAATCGGACCAAAATGGCTTGTGAAGCAATCACTTGACCACGCTTTGGTCAGGAAGTGATTAACCACGCTTTGGTCAGGAAGTGATTAACCACGCTTTAGTCGAAAGCTCTCAACTCAGTTGGTTGAGAGCTATCACATGTCTAAAATTTCGAGAATAATACAGTCTACTGCTTCTGGAGATATTTCCAGGGTCTCTGATATCTTTTTAGTGAATATTCTTCAATCATCTAGGATAATAGAATGTAGGGCATCTGCGTTTTCTGGAATTGTCAGTTGAGTTGGTCTCCCAGAACGTTCTTCGACTTCGGTGCTCAAATGTCCTGTTCTAAACCTAGCAACCCAATTCTTGACTGTGGAGTAGGAAGGACACTTATTACCTAATGAAACCGACATTTTATCATAAATTTGTTTGGCCGAGTTCCTTTTTAGGAAAAGATATTTCATCACTGCTCGACACACTTTTGGAGTGAAATCATTGTTATCTCAGATATGAAAAAAGAATGAAATAATCAGGATACAATTATGATATTTGGTCAGACACATGCATAAAAATTAATTTTGATATGATAAAAGTATTATTGGTCTAAGAGTATTTGAAATGGAAAAAGCCAGATTTATCAGCACCCTTACGTAACTGAATGGTGTCTGGAAGAAGTGTACACGTACAGCATAATGATCTGGTCTTCCGAGATAAAATCTAATCTGAGTATTCGTAACACACTGTTATCTAGAAGCGGAAATTGTAACATTCTAGTACGATTCTCATATTCTGCTGAAATAAAGTCAGGACGTCCATATCATAATCGAATGTAAACAAGGATATGCAGAGTACGTATAAAAAGATGCATACGTACTTTTGCCCAGTGCTGTAGCTCTTCAAATGTGGTTATGAAAGCATCTATGCCCCATTACCGAATTTTTGCCAATGATATTTCCATGAGCGACCACCCTTAGATCCAGGAAAGGGGCACCTGCTCCGTGCCTCCAGGGCCCTCGCGCCTCAGGAGGCTCTGCTCTTTGGAAATACCTTGCTCACCACAGAGAATTAAGGATAAAATGCAACATGCAGAATATAGCATATTTATTATGAATGGCTTGCACAACCAAGAGAATGTGGAATATGGGAACGTCTGGACACACCTAAATCAAGCCAACCAATTTTCGTTGATTAGACGGGATCGTTCCAGCTTCCGATAGCCTCGGATCCAATTGTGTACGTTTTGTACTTTTCGTGTTTTATGTGTGTGTTCAAACTGTCGCAAAAATAAACAAGAAAGATGGCATCCAATTTTGGGTTGTAATGAACACGCCTTTTGAATCGTTTCCGACAGGAACGAAATATTTTAGTCATTCTTAGTCAATAGAATTCGTTCAAAAATTCATTGGGATTTCTACAATCGACAAAACATCTAGAAATAGCCACTTTTTCCCACTAGAGGCTGAAAAGTATGTCACGAAAGTAAAAAAAATGGTCACAAACGTTTCTTGGAGTTCAAGGAAGATATAAGAGACAAAGAGATTTGCAAACTGAACAGTTAGAACAAGAGATGTAGAGGAAAACAGGATATAATTTTACGTCCCCAGCAGAAGAATTTTGCACAATGAAAAAGTAGAAAATATGCGAAAAGTATTTTTCATAGCAAAAGTTATGCTGAGGAAAAATAATTTTTAAGGTACGTCTCCTGGAAGCAGAGATAGCGAGAAAAAGATTTTGACATTTACGCCCCCTAGCGAAAAAATGTGCATTATTTAAAGGGGGAAACGTATTCCCCATCTTTAGTGTAGCAAATGGCATACAGTAAAAAAAGAAATTTTCGATAGAAGTTTTAGATACAGCTGCAAAGAGAAATACATGCAACGCCACTTAGCTCCAGAACTGTAAACTACAAAAAAAAAAAAAAAAAAAAACTAAGGAACACAGGCAAACGGTTTCACAAAGTAATGGGTATCCGGTGTTAACAGAATGTTTTAAATCGGATTTTTAGAAGAAGAGATATCTATAAAAACAATTATGATAAAACACTTGCGGGAAAACTGCATTATTTTAGGAAGGAAATGCCCACGAATATTTTACGCAGTTAGCAGTGTCTAACTGAAAAGGATTTTTTTCACTCCGGTTTTTAGACATATAGATATTGCTGTACACATGCTCTAAACACAAACGTGAACTTATGTGAACTTATGCCTGTTGGTGGAAAACTTGTACGTTAAAAAAAAATTTTAATTATACGCAAAACATTTTTCTCTAGAAACATTCTCCGACAAAGAAAGAAATTTTCAAATCCGACTGTTAGAACCAGAGATATTGAGAAAAATAAGATATACATCAACGCTCCCTGGCGTAAAAAAAAATGCATTATTTTAAGCAGAGGAAATTTTGGAAAGGTTGTTTGTAGTGAGTGGCGTCAGACCACAAAATAATTTTTTCAGTGAGTTTTCAGAAGGGGAGATATTACTGCAAATACATCAGAAACAGAAAATTACATTTGCGCTCCCTAATGGCAAATCGGTCTTTACCAAAAATTAAATTCTATATGCAAAGCATTTTCCACCAGAAGATATATCTGATGCAAAAAGGACTTTTCAAATCCATCGTTAAGAAACAGAGACATAAAAATCACAAATTACTTTACGCCCCTAACGGGTAAACTATGCATTACTTGAAAAAGAAACTCTACTTAAAATAGTCTTCGTTATAAATGACATCGAAAGGAAGAAATAGTTTTTTCAGCCGGATAGTTAAAAGCAATAATATGGGATAAAATGTGTTTTGAATTCGACAGCATCTGAATTTATGCCCTCTAGCAGCGAAGTTGTGCATCGGAGAAAAACCAGAAAACAAAGATCATCGTTCTTACATTTCGAACATCTCAACGTAACAAAATATTTTTCAAATTGTACGAATAGTTTTAGAGATATGGTGTCCACAGACGGACAGACAAAGGGATATTATAAGCACATACGTTATTCACAAAAGACGTGCTAAAAACAGGCCGTAGTGCAATTTCTAATATGAAATTTTTGTTATACGTTTGTGTCAATAATTGAAAAGCAAGTTCTACTTGATTTCGTTTTATTAAATTGTGAATTTGACGTACTTTGTATATTTAATACAAAGTAATTATTAATTTAATTTCGAAAAGAGTTTTTTTACCTGAGGTTACTAACAAGAATCTATGAAATATAAAGACAGCATCAGCATTCCTTTCTCAGGTTTATTTGTACCGACAACAAAACAAATAATGTGAAAAATATATTTTGAATAAATTAAGATTTTATTTTTTAGTCCTTTAGATAGTTCAGAATGAGCACGAGACTGAGATAGAAACAGAAAATGCGAAAGTGGGGATCAGAAAAGAAGGAAAGCTGAAAAGAAAAATGAAATCGATCGGCAATGAGGACGTCTGCTGAAATTAAAAAACAAAAACTAGAAACAATTAAAGCGACAAGGCTTCTGTTGAGAATGAACCAAATTCTGTAGTCAATAAAGACTTGATTTCTGATCGCAAAAATAAAAATATGGCTTATTCTCATCGTATTTAGCATTTGAATGACTCAGATGAAATTTCTCTAGCTTCATGTCCGTTAGCAAACGAAGATTTAATTACAGACGAGAATGAAAAATGAAATTATACGTATCAAATTCACATCTCTGAAGCAGCAAATGCAACCTTGGCCTACTCATTAGATTATGATTCTCTACACATTATTCAAATTTTCAGTGATAGATCAGTTTATTTCATATGGGTCCATGAATTTTGTAATAAAGTTTTTAATCAAACTGTTTGTGTAAACAGAAGCTCAGCAAAAAGTATTTGCCAGGGGCTCCACACACCCTAGGGACGGTCATGCTTCCACACTTTGGTAAAACAATAAGCAGTCAAAGCACCTTCAACTGTTTCCTTCGGAAACAGTCTATTTAAGTTTCAGTGTTCAAAATATTTATATCTTGAAGGCTTTGCATTAAGTCCCAGGTCTGCCATCCATTTAGTCTGCGGTTTTTCTTGGAGTTTCTGGAGATTGACCCCAAGAAAAATGGCAGACTGGATGCGATTTTTATTTACTACCCGGAGGTGGGAAAGCGAATGCGGGGATGGTTCCACATGAAATCGGCCGTGGATGCAAGCCGCTCCTGGTCTCACTCAACTTGATGTCATCGCTTTTGCGGCCGATGCCCAAAACGTAGCTTTTGTGCCTGTTGGAACTTTGACTCTCCCTTTTCCGCAAAAGCGTCTGTGCCTTTTGTGTTGTTCCCCCACCACTGATTACCAGAGGGAGGCTAGACATCGTATGATTTAAAAATGGCGATTCGTCCTCTCCCCCACCCCTCTTACATTTTCCCAGTCGCTTAATAAACTGTTATTTGAGTTCGTGTTACTTACTCGTTATTTAGTTTTGCTCAGAGTTTTAGCCGTGCATTGCGTTTTCAAGGAACACCACGAGGAGGTAGTCTGACTTCGTTTCCCAAAAAGTATTGTTGTGGTTTCTAAGACTACTCCTTCTTCTTTTAATTTTTCTTGTCACAAATGCAGGAAAAATCTTTGTCAAAAAAAATGCAGTGAAAATAGATGTGATTGGTAGCACTTTGTCAATTTTAAGAACTTATCTAACATATTATTGTAGTTTCACCGTGTATGCTAAAGCACGTAAGCATTCAATTAGTGTCTTCTTTTCGGTTTCGAAATTATGAACCGTTTCCTCAATTATTTTATCCAAATTTATATATATTTTTTGTCTTTTTTTGTAGGCATATTAAGTTCATGTTGTTTTCTTTGAATGCCATAGATCTTTAAACCTAATCAAAAGTTCTAATATATTTGGATGTGATTTTCCTACAGATTTATTTAATCTCTATCTGTCGTGCCACGATTCTACAAAATTTGTCGTTCTGTGACGCTCTTTCAAACAGTTTCATATTCGACCAATAACAGGGTTGTCCATCCACTGATCTACCATAAAATTATTAAACTATTGAACAGCATCATTTGTGGGCGCATCCTCCATTATGGCTAAAAATCCATCGTCTACACAAGTGGGCGGAATGAATGCAAGAGCTGCAAACATTCGTATATGACGTTTGATGTCTTCATCGGATGTTAGGCCTAAATTTTGAACTTTACGCCACAGAGATTGGTTGTAATGGTAATTACATTCTTTGACTTCGCAATCTACATAGTAAACAAAACGGGAAAGGATGAATCGGTACCTACTCCTGTGTGCAGGGAGCGAATTGCACTACCTGTTAAAACCCAAGAATGAAACGGCACGATTTTGAGCAGAGGATGAAACGAGAAAGGATGAATCGGTACCTACTCCTTTAAAAGACACAAAGAGACAGCCTTGTTTAATCACTTGTTTAATCTCAAAAGGGTGAGTCTCGAATTACTAACGGGAGCAAAACCTACGTTTACGGCACCGGCCGCAATATAGGCGACCACATCCTCAGCTTTGATAGGCGACCACATCGTCAGCACACTTGCGAGGCTACCCCTTTCGCAACCTGTTTCAGTGTGACAGTAACGGATCGTAACTAACAGTAATTGTAACTTATATTGCGTCTTCAATTGAAGTGCTTCATGTCTTTGATATTATATAAGATTTCGTATCCAGATTTGGCTCTCTTTGTTTTATTAGCAGGTCTTTTGAAAAACAAAAAAACCCGGATGTGCTTAGCTTGTTACTTTGTCCATCCCGTCGTCCGTCTGTGGGTCGAATTATCCGATCTACAAAATCTGGTTTATCTCTGATGCATTACTTCGCCGCTAGTGGGCGTAAATGCATAATCTGTTAAATTCAAAATGTACTTTTCTTCTATACTAGCCTATAGCCCTTCCTAGGACGGTTATTTAAAAACTTTAGATAATATAAATATATAGGGAATGTTGCCAGTCCTAGGACCGGCTGAAATTATTAATTGAGGCAGATTGAAAACAGATCAAATAGAAGCCGAATTTTTGTAAGGAAATATGGTAAAAACTTATATAGTAAGAACTCATTCATAATAGAACTAAAAGTTATATGCTATTTATTTCCGTTTTTCAAAAGATAAATAAAAACTCTGTGTAAAACATTTGTGGTTGTTTAACTATTTTTCTTGTAGTCCAGTTGTTTTCGTGTAAACTTACCTTAATAACTTTTGCTTCGATTTTTCACGGAAAATGACTTTTTCTCCGGCGCCCTTCACGGCTTGTTTTAGACTGTCCTATTCAACGGTTAGTTTGAAACTTCATACCAAACCTTTTTCTACAAAATAATGCGACATCTAGTATTACAAATCGGAGCTATGTAAAAAGCGATGGCCTCTGATCATTTGTCCGAACGGGGTCCGGGTTCGAATCCCGGTGAGGCATGGATGGGATGTTGTGTTTGTCTTACGGCACTGGCTCTCTCCCCTTCCTGGAACCAGTGACCCTAAATTAGGGACGGGCGACTGCTTACAGCCCATTGAGTTGCTCACGGTGGTCGTTAAACCTCCAATCAAGAAACAAGAAGGAACTATGTAAATTCTCGACGATGTGCTACTGGGCTGACATCTGCTTTTAGATGAAATTTTGCTCACTTTGACATCTCAAGATTTCGGTTTTTATTGCAGGTTAGAGCGCTTAGACGGATCGATATTTTGCAAAATGTTTAGTAAAATCATCACTAAACTCGGGAAGTTAGTTAAATTAAAAAAGTAAAAAATAATTAAAGCGTACACATTAATATCCGAATTGTGTTAAATTAAATTGATATTCCAACTCAACTTGCTGTGATATTAAGATTTCAATTCGAATTTTGTAGATCGGAAAAATAGAACTCCAGTAATTAATAATCCACTGTTATTAAATTAGCACGTGATCACCTTGACATCTCAATGTGATAGCGTCCTATTTTTTTATATTCGTGCTATGTTTTAGCATGCAATCATTTTGACATCGCGAGAGCACACAAGAATTTATCAATAAGTGATGGCGCAAAAATGCAGACTTTAATGTGATGTCAACCATTCTAGAGAGACAGACGGATCTGGGTGTTTATATTATTAATTATTGCTTCTAAACATCCCATGGAAACAATTTATTCTTTATTTAAATGACAGTCTTATTCCTCAAAGAACACCATTTTGCGTCCAGTTTCTACTTCAAGTAATGAACGGCAGCCCCGGTGGCGCAGTGGTCTAAGCGATAGCTTCTGATCCTTCGCCCAACGGGGGGTCTGGGTTCGAATCTCGTGTAAGGCATGGATGTCTGTGTTTGTCTTTCGGCACTGGCTCTCTCTGTTATTTGCCAATCTGGCATACTGTATCACATGTTCGATCTGTACTTTGATGATTTCAATACATTGCATAATATTCGTACCCTGTGACGCACAATACTGTATTTGTCTGAATTCGAGATGTATGTGCTAACCATGACCAATGTATGAATTCAAGTTGTATGTGTTACCTGGTACCAATAAATTATTAAAAAGAAAAACCCCTCCAATCAAAAAAAAAAAAAAAAATAAATAAAAAATAAAGTAATGAACGGTTTTTTGCTAGGGGGTATAAATTATAAATGCGTAAATATATATTTCCTTTCCCTCAATTTCTCTCCTTCTAAAAAGGATGATTTGAATTTTTTTTCTGAATAGCATAGAGCTTGAATTGAAAAATGATCTGAATATAATTCCTAATTTTTCGTAACGCACGGTTTGGCGCGTCAATATTTCTGTTTCAGATACATTTGCAGTTGTGTCTGGGCTCTAGACCAACCAGATTGTAAGGATTCATTTTTGGTAAGACAACGCTTACGGCAGGTAGTATTTTTCCGATATTGCCTTTTCAAACTAATACATAGTTTTCACGCCAAAAGGTGCAAAATGTGTATCATATAGTTTTCTTGGTTATTCTGTTTCTAATAGTCTCATTGAAAAGTTTCTTTTTGAACAGTGTTTATCTTGAGAAATATTTTACGTATACCTTCTAATTTTTCTTAACAAACAATTTATCACTAGGGAGCGTAAATGAATACTTTTTTAAATAATATATCTGCAGCTGTCTCTATGCATCCCGATTAAAAAAAATCAATTTTGTCCGTACACCACTCACCACGAAAATGTTTTATGTGCATTTCTTCCTGCTGCAAGTTTTGAGGGCGCAAACGTCTATTTCATTTTCCTCGATATCTCTGCTTCTAAAAGAACCAGTGGTGCACCGACGGTGGGGTCCAACGGGTCCTAAATCCCCCTTTAAAATAATAGCAATGACTTTAAGATATTGTGCTATTACAAAAATAATAAATAATTAATTCATGCATACTATATTGCATCCACACGCAAGATATGTTCATTAAATAAAAAAAAAAAGACAGTTAAAGCATGTGCATTCTTTCAGCCCTTCTTGAGAGGAGTTCCTCCTGGGAAAACATGAGCTTTAGTTAGGATCTGAGTGTTGATTCTATGTCTACGGGGAGGTATGGGAGAGGGCTAGTGACTTTCGCGGTATCTTAGTTATGCTGTTGCTTTAATCGGTCAGGGGTAGGCGGTACGGGATGTGTAACATTGTTGATACATCTGCTCGGTAAAAGAGCCTGTGACCTTGATGAAGGCTGAGGTAACCTCTGATCTTTAGCCTTTCAGACAGAGTTATTAGGGGTATGCAGAAGTTTCCGCCGTTTTAAGGAAAAAAGAGACCCACCAGTACACATTTATTCAACGAAATATTGGCCGTTAACATCAATGACCTTTTGCCATTTTTCTAGCTACAAATGAATGCCTCTGTGATAGAAGGACTCGGATTTTGAGCTGAAGAACGCAGTGGCGAAATTTTCCACCTCTGGAACTGTCGTAAACCGCTGTTGGACTAGGGCATGTTGCATAGAGCGAAACAGATGAAAGTCTGAGGGTGCAATGTCCAGGGTGTAAGCCGGGTGCTGTAAAACCTCCAAGTGTAACTGTTCAAGGGTTGATTTCGTGGTGACACTCACATGTGGTCTGGCATTATCGTGTAACAGGATAATTGGGCGGCGTCCTTCGGGCGTTTTTGCTCGATTGCAGCTTTCAGTTTCATCAGCTGATCGCTATGTCGTTGTACAGTGATTGTTTCGCCCGGTTTCAACAGTTCGATGTACAGCACTCCATACATATCCCATCACACACATACAACAGCACCTTTTCCCCGTGGATATCCTGCTTTGCAGTGGATGTTGATGGCTGGCCTGGGTCAACCCACCCATTTTTCATCCCCGGTGACAACCTTCCGCAAGAAATTCTTCCCTTGAAACCTCTTCAGCAACGGAATGCAGATGCGCAATCGTTGACCAATATTACGCTCCGTTAAAGTATGCTGAACCCACTTACCAATCTTCTGGATCTTCCCCAAGGCTTGTAGACGCCTTACCACCGTCGATTGAGCCACTTTCAAACGTTTCGCCAGTTGCCTCTTGCAACAGCGATTCCAGCTTCTCGTCTGCGAGTTCCTGCAGTCTACCTGCACGTGGCTTGTCTTCCAAACTTAGATCACCTTTCTGAAACCAGGAAAACCATTCTCGACACGTCCGCCCACCCATAACCCTTTCGCCGTTACCTGACATATTGAACCGTATGCTTTACTCGCACTTTTCCATAAATTAAATATTAATAACAAACAGTGTCATAAACGAACTTTATCCACCGCCATGCTTGGTTTCATGTACGAACTGACAGCACGGGTCGCCGGCTGGTTAAACTCCTACAGCGTCCGCTAGCGGGGACAGTGGAAACTTTTGCATACTCTTAATACTTCAAGTTCCTAATGGCTATCCAGAAATTTTTTTGTGTTCATATCAAACCGCTCCCCAGATATTCATCGGAAACATAGGATAGACGGACAGACGAACAGACACATAAAGTGCAAACATGGTGTGACAGTTATGTGCAGTCAGTAAAAACCATCCACAAAATTTCAAATCTCTCTCCAACGGTTAACAAGATATTTATTAAAAACAGGCGGGCGTACAGATAGACGGACAAAAAAGTACTAACGTGTTGTTAGCTGTAGGAGTTGCTTTCTGACCTTAAATAAAGTCATCCCGCAAATTTCAAGTCTCCAACTAAGGAGGTTCAACGAAATATTAGGTAAGTGTCCAATCCATGATAATATTTCTAGTGTCAGTATTTATCTATACAAGGTCGATAAACGCACACGCACACATATTTTCATATTTTTTTCTACGAGAAGATATTTTCTGGAAACCCCCCCCCTCACTTGTCAAAATCTTGGGTACACCACTGAAAAGAGCGATTAATAAAATTCTTTGAACATCGTGTAGAACTCACTTCGCGAAATAATCTGCGTATACTCCTGAATTTTTCATAATACAGGATTCTGACGCACGGTGGCGTTAGTATGTATTTCGGCTTGCAAATGTATCTTTACCTTAAAAAATTAGTTGGAGAAACCTTTTTGTAGTGTACCTCATTCGTTATGGAATAGATTGCGAACACAGTATTGGTATGTTTTCCAGATGGGAACTAATATGTAAATTTTTTTCTTGCTATCTATGATTCTAGAAGCCGTATTTAAAAAATTCTTTTCCCGTCGTATGGTCTCCGCTATGAAAAATATTTGCGCATATTCTCCGCTTTTTGATAATTCAAAGTTCTGTCGCCAGGGACGTCATAATTGTAAAAGAGTGTCTCAGATTCTAAAAATTCCTTGAAAAGAATCCCTTCTTGGTAGGATCTCCTTCACAGTGAAGAACTTTTTTCGCAGAATCTTTTCAGATAACGCACAGCACTGCCGCACGGGAACGAGAAGTTATATCACGTTAACCACCGTATCTTTTTATCTATTTGTTTGGTTTAGAAAGTTTCTTTTGCCTCGGACATTTTTCTCTATGAGGAACGTTTTGTGTACAACTTGTGATTGTTCGTAACACACATTTCTGCCATTAGTGGACACCAGTAGCTGTTTCTATACTTGTTCTACTTATTCTAGAAATTTGGTTGGATTTTTTGTTGTAACTGGTTTAGTTCACCACGAAGAATATCGCGAATATTTTGCGTTTTAAATAATGCCCAGTTTTTCCACCAAGGGGAAGTAAGTGACTTTTTCTTTTGTTAAAAATCTGCTTTAAAAAATTGTTTTCGTGTCGGAAAGCATTTAAACTCGTGCATTATTCGATAGAATTAGGTATCCTCTTTCCTGCTTTCGTTATTCAGAAGCATGCTGAGAATCAGATAACGCGAGGAACTGTTCCTGCGACTTGCAGAATATACTATGTATTTTCTTATTCGGCATATTCTGTACGTAATGTACACGTCATTTTCAGCATGTTCCTTGAAAAATAAGTAAGTGCTTACGCTGTTTTCATGATCGTAATTGCGAAGGCGGTCACTATAGCTCTGCACTTGTAAATCCAATTTAAAACATTGTTTTTGCATCATAAAGCTAGAACTGTGAAAACGATTCTCTTTTGTTCTATTCTGATGAAAAACTCCGCCGTTAAAGGGTGCAAATGCAAATGCTAATAATTTCAAAATATAGTTTAGCCCATATCATAGCTTCTAAAAATCAGTTAAAAACATTTTGTTTTCCTTCGATACCCTTTACCATGAAGACCATTTTGCAGACAATTTCTTCAAATAATGCGCAATTTTTCCACTAGGACTTGTGAGAGAATATCCTTTTTTTATTTTTTAGGTGTATGTATTGTTAAAATACCAATTTGAAAAATTCTTTTTCGTCGGATAGCTTTTGTGATGTAAAATATTTTGAATTCAGTTTTTCATGTCTCATAGGATTGCCACTAGGGAGCGTAAGGACATATTTCTGTCTGCAAAATATATGCGGCCACATCTTAGTTTCAAAAAATCGGATTGCAAAACTTTTTCTTGGTTAGATACTATTTGTTAGTGACAACATATTGGGCATATTTTCTGCTCAAACGTTTCCTGCCGGGGGTGCAAAACTGTACCTTAGTTTTTCTGATATCTGTTCTAAATATCCGATTTAAAATTCCTTCCTCCCAGGAAGCGAATAAATTTTACACATAATTACCATTTGTTCCTGATTTACAATTTCGTCACTTGGAGGTATAAACTCATATTTAAGTTAACAAATTATTGGCAGCCACAGCTACACCTCTAAAGCCCCAACTGAAAAACAAAATGGACGGATAACGCTCACCACGAACACCTCTTTGTGTTCAAAATAAGGCACAATTTTCCAGCTAGGAAGCCTGAAAGTGCATTTCATTTTTTCCGACATGTAAGCTTATAAAAGTCCGAATTCGAAAACACTTTTCGAATCGGATATTATTCACCCGGGGAAACATTTTACGTATAATTTAGAATGAACAGTTTTAGCGGCCTTGGTGGCGTAAGTGTGCGCGTTTTGGTTTGTTTTTGTATCTGCGTTCCAAAAATCCGATTGTAAACATACTTTTCGTATTGTGTATCATTCGTTATTGTAAAAATTGCAAACATTATCCAACTTAAATAATGCACACTTTGCCCGCCAAGAGCGAATATACACAATATTCACAAAAGTCACCGGACACCTAGAAGAGAAACACAACATAGCATTTATTGACATACGGTGTCGGTCTACCTTTGGCCTTAATGCAGGCACTGACCCTTCGAGACATGCTTTCGACAAGGTTTTGGAACACAGAAATAGGTATGCGCTTCCATTCAGTACATGATGCTGCCTCTAACTGTTGCTTAGTAGTGGACGTTGGTTCCAAACTTCTTATGTGGCGCTCTAATTCCATCCCATAGGTGCTCTATGGGATTAAGATCAGGGCTGTGAGCAGGCCAGTCCACACACGATACGGAATTATCGTCAAAGCACGCAGTAACAGTCCTTGCGTTATGGCTCGGTGCATTATCTTTCTGGTACCAACAAGGCTCGGTTCCATAATATTGGCACAGAGTTGGTAGGGTATAATTGCTCAGAACATTAAGGTAAACATGCTGGTTAATAGATGTGTTCATGATAACCAATGGGACGTGACCATACCACGAAAAACACCCCCACACGAGTACACTGCCAGCTCCAAACTTTACCGTAAGAACAGTACGCTGTGGTAAATAGCGTTCCCTTCGGTGCCGACATACCCACACACAGCCATCAGACTTTTAGATCATGTATCTGAATTCATCAGTCCATAGGACCCGTTCCAATTGATCCACGGTCCACGATAAATGTTCTTTATGCCAAACGACTAGTAGTACTCCGAGTAGAGATGAAAGGCTTATGAGCAGCCGCACGACCACAGTAACCCATGGAATGAAGTTCTAATGGCACGTGTACATACTGAGGTTCCAGCACTTTTACTCACCTGTACACTGAGGTCTTGTGCAGTACTCCGTCGATTAGCTGTAACGACTCTCCTGAGGCTTTGACATCCTCTATCACTGATTTGTTTTGGTCTACTGGTACGTTTTGCTGCTTCAGGCACGCCATGCGTATTCCACTTATTCAGTTCATCCAAAATAGTTGGCTTGGGTATGTTTAAACGCCTCTCGGTTTCTCTTACAGGCAACCCACTAATATAACACCCAACAATCTTTCCTTTCTCAAAGTAAGTTCTTTCCCCCGCGACATTTTCACTCAACCTCACAGTGCGATATGATCGCGGTCGGCTGAAGGCTTGTTTTCATACCGTGTGCACTGTACTGCGCATCTTAACAACGCAGCGGATACGTTAATTTGCTTTTGAAGGAATGTCCGGTGACTGTTGTCAGTATAGTGTATATAAACTGTTTCGTTGCTATTTCGTCTTCTAAAAGTCGTACTTAAAGTCGCCCCACCCCTCCCTAGGCCCACCGCCTTCCCGAAAAAAAAATGTGCATGCTTTTTACTCTTTAATAATGAACAGTTCGGACGTGATGGGAGTCAATATGTACTCTGATTTGAAAGAGAATATTTTCTTCCAGAAATCCGTGTGAAAAATTCATTCTGAGTGTGGATACCCCTGATGATAAAAAAAATGGATTTCTCTTCCTTCTTCAAATAAACGGCAATTTTCTCTCTAGGAGGAGCGAAGTTATAGTAGAATTTTTCTCCATAGCTGTGTTCCTAATTGTATGAATTGAAAAATTTCTTTTGTTTCTGATATTTTGCTTCTGCCGCCAGAGGCAGTAAGTAGCTATTTCTGATTGCAAATGTTTTACCAATTCTACTAAAATATACTTTACGTAATTGAGCCCGTTCACTATGGAAAATACTGTACATTTTAAACAATGAGCAGTTTTTTCGGTTAGATGGTGCAAATATACACATTGTTTTTTCGGTGATTGTTTACTTCTCTAAAATTCCGCTTCGAAAATATTGTTTTTGCAGTCAGAAAAGATTAAAAAGACGTGCTGATTTCGACGGAGAATTTGATGTAATCTTCTTGTTTAATGCTATTTCTAGCAAAACTTCAACCTAGTAGCGTTTCGGTTAGATGGGGGAAATACCATGGTGAAGAATAAATTCGTACCGTTTTGGCGTACGATGTTCAGTCTGGTACCACATGTTGACCACATATGGCTATTCGGCAAAATACAGTCCATCAGTGTGTACGGTCCTTCACGAACTTTCAGCCAAAGAGGCAATTCCGTTGCAACACCAGGCGGTTGGCTTGGATCTAAAAAACTCAATGATATCATCTTTCACAGCCACCAAGGAATGGAACTGTCTGCTAGCCAAGAAGTACGCCAAGGAACGAAACAGGTAAAAATCCGAAGGGGTCAAGGTCCGGGTTATATACTGTGTGTGGTAGGATTTCTACGCCATCAAAATACTTAATTTTCTGATGGACAACCCCTGACTTATGACATGGAGCGTTGTCGAATTGCAGGAGGGCCTTCTTTCGTTTCATCATAGCGGGGTAGCGCTGGCGTAGAACATCGTATACGTGTGTCAGCTGGTCGGCATACAGGATCTCATCGACGGCCCGACCTTGTGGCACAAGCTCCCAGTGTACAGGACCCTCGAAATTCCAACATACACACAACCTTGTTTTCACTTCAAAACGCCCTCTTTGAACCACTGCTTCAGCCTCATTCCCTGGGCGCAGCCATTGGTTTCCGGTATCAGGAAAACGTAGGAAAACCCACTTCTCATCTTTCGTTACGATTCTCCACCAAAACCGGTCGTCACGTGGATTTTGCAGCAATTCTCGACACAAAGTGACACGCTCTCCAGCTTGCTTTGGTCTCAACTCATCGGGAGCCTTTCGCGGACGGCTGAAGTTAAAACCGAGCTGGTGTAGGTGACGAACGATGGGGGTTTGTGATGCATGGACCTCCTATGCTAATCCTACGGTGCTGATTCCTGTGTGCTATTCAACAGCAAGACGCAGGGCTTCTGTGTTGGTGGTGACTGGTCTCCCACACATCGATTTGTCAACAAGCTCGGTGTCTCCGTCCCGGAAGCGTTGGAACCATTTTTTTTGCTGTTGCAGGGTGCACTGTCCCCTCACCTTCTACACTACACATTTCCTTCGCAGCAGCTGTCGCGTTCAACCCTTTTTTTCAATAATGGCGTAGGAGCACACGAACAACAAGTTTTGCCTCCGATATTCTCGTCTTGTATGAGCGGCACACACGCGTTGGGGCCAGCGTATGTCTAGATGTCTGATCAGCGGAGCACGTCACCCAATCAGGCGTGAGACACATTCCGCCTTACTGCGCATGTCCCACCTGTTCGACAGAGCTTTTCCATCTGTACCGCGAAATGCTAACAATTTATGACCCATCCTGGTATGAGCAGCTTTATTTATTTATTTGCTGCTACGTCTTTCCAAATATGGCGCTTTGTATGTGGTATCCACGTCAGAGAAGCAACGAGGATTTGAAGTTCAGCAGGGGTCCGGGTTCGAATCCCGGTGAGGCATGGATGTTGTGTTTGTCTTACGGCACTGGCTCTCTCCCTTCCCTGGAACCAGTGACCCTAAATCAGGGACTGCTTATAGCCATTAAATTGCTCACGGTGGTCGTTAAACCTCCAATCAAAAAAAAAAGAAGTTCAGCAGTGCTGTTTTACGCCCTTTGCTGTCTTTAAAAGGCAGCATCCACAACAGCAGTCGCTTCCATGAATTTAGTGCTTTGCACTGCTCCGGACCCGTTGCAGGAATTAGTGTAGTCGATTTGTATCTAAAACATGAAGCCTATGAAAATCAGAGACGCTGTTGGCGAGGCTGCTGGTGGGCTAATGGTTAGTGCTCACGACTTATCTCAGAGAGTTCCAGGTTCGTGTCCCGCTGGTGTATCCCGTATCCCCCTGTTATGTACCCCATCCCAATTTGTCCCTTTATCTATGTTATTATCACTCTCACTCTCTTTCTCTATCTACCTCCTATTCTGGAAGATTCAAAACAACCAGCTGCATTACAGATAAAAGCCATGAAACTGAGAATGGGCTTGACTTTAAACGATCTCTCCGTGGTGGAGCAGTAAGTAACATGAAGCATTTGTGGTCACGGGGGAGAGATATAAGATAATGAAAACATTTAACCCCTTTCCTTGGGCCTTCGGTCAGGGACATTTTGCCCATTGTTCAGCAAATGTACCACCGATTCGAAATTCAACAATCTGCTAATTCACAGAAAACTTGAAAATTTCACTGACCTAGAGCGGGAACCGAACCCCGCATCTACCGAGTATGTTATGCTAACCGTTACACCACCCAGGACAGTTAAGTTCCAAGAAACTGAGACATAGGAATCTTAAAGTCCTCAGATTTTCGCTAGTCGAAGCATCCATTCTTTCCCATAGCGCTTTGACCAAATTCCCATCCGGACGGATGCAGGTCGGAGGTCACCAATACCACGGATAAATCAATGAAGAAATAAACATTCTTCATACTACATGGGAAATTCACAGAATATTCAAGCAGAGCAGGGTTCGATTCCCGCTCCAGGACGGATAAGTTTTTTCTGAGAAGTGTTACATGGATGACCAGTAAGTGGTACAAGCAAATTCAGTTTGCTTTGCTCGAATATTCTGTGAAATTTCCATGTATTATGAAGAATATTTCTTTCTTCATTGATTTATCTGCTAATTCTAATCTTCATGAGATCGTTTTCTGCTGTTTGGACACATAAAGGAAAGAGACTGTACGTTGGATAACATAACATGTGCGACGGAGCCTTCAAGAAAAATTATGAAATCGCTGACGAAGATTCACGTCTTATATCATATTTTTTGGTTGTCCCTTACAACGCAATTTAGTTTTCTCCCTCATCTACCATCTCTGAAAGACAGAGGTTGGTGTCCAGAGAATACACACCGTGGACTTCTAAATCTGGTATTGCGAATAATTACCTACCATTTAATCCTTTCGAGGCATCAATTCATCCACGTATGCATCTTGCTCTTTTCTCATTTATTTATTTTCTGCTTCGAGGTTCAACAACGGACTTGAGCAAACTTGAGGCTTTAAGAAGTCGCCCATACTTAATTTGAAGACACTGGTTTTAGGGAAGTAAAACAGCCAGCGCAGTAAGGCAGACGCACCACCCATGCCTCATCCGCGATGTCAGGGATTCGAAACTGGGCCCAATATCTGACGAATCGCCAGAAGCCAGCACCTCAGACTTTCACTTGTATTTATTCACAAAATTGAGGAAATATATACAAAAACCGTCACACACGTAATCAACCCGAAGCGACAAGTACAGCTAACTCCGTAGTTCTAAAAACTTTAATTAAGAGTTAAAAAAACATATTTACTCTCCCATAAAACCTTTCGGGAACACCGTGCACCCACCTTCAGACAGATCCAGCGACTCAGAGAGTCTCCATATACGCTGCTGGCCACCCAAAATGCAACACCAAGGACACGAGATAGCAAAGCCTGATTTACTGGACACATAACAATAGATACAAAGATGAAACGATTGAGCTTACAGGCCCGTGCAACTTAACACGCAGTCATCAATAGTTCGTGTGGCCCCCATGACTGGCAATAACGGCCGCTACACGCCGCTGCATCGAGCAAAAGAGGCTTTGAATGTGGGCTTGGGGTATGTCGGTCCAGTCTGCTTCAACACGTTGCCACAGTTCATCAGGCGTAGCCGCGGGTGGTGTTTGCCGGGCCACTCGGTTGCCAATCAGCGATAGGCGACATATCGGGAGAACAGGCGGGCCACGGCAGCAGTGATACCTAGTGGGCCGTGAAGAATTGTTGCACGATGCGTGCCACGTGCGGGCGCGCATTGTCTTGTTGAAACGTGGCCGCTGGCAGGTCCTGCATGTAAGGGAGGACTACAGGCTCCGAAACGGCGGAGAAGTAGCGGTGGCTGTTGAGTGTACCGGCGATGCGTACCAGAGGGGTGCGCGTGTCATATCCAATTGCGCCCCAAACCATAACCACAGGGGACGGATCGGTATGGCGATGCATAATGCAGGCGTCATACAGTCTCTCGCCGCGGTGCCGCCACACGCGGATCTGACCATCGTGGTGTTGCAGGCAGAAGCGGGATTCGTCGGAGAATACAATGTCGTGCCATTCCGTAGTACAGGTGCGGCGTTCAACGACCTACTGCCGCCGCACTCGCCGGTGGTGTAACGTCAACGGTAATCGGAGGAATAGGCGCCGTTCTACAAGTCCCCGCTCCTGCAGACGACGTCGAACGGTACGCGCTGACACAGTTTGTTGCGCAACACACCCTAATTCCTGCGCTAACGTTCGTGATGTGGAGGTGCGAGCCGTCAATGCCCGCCGCACAACATGCCGGTACTCTCGTTCGGTGGTGTGCCGCGGCTGCGGCAATCGCTCACGTCGGGCCGTCCGTCCCTCGTGCACCGTACCGAGACATCGTCGCACACGGGCGCCGATGTCTCGGTACGATCAACCGCTGTCGCGATAATCCACTATTCATCCTATGTCGAACTCCGTAACGTGCTGGAATGACTGCCGTGTTCTGCGACGAGGCATCAGGAAGTTTCCGACGCACAGGTCCGGCAGCACAACACACTTTCACTACATACACCCCGCTTTCTGTGCACCCTTCTTATAGTGCTTCTCGACGGCGTGGCGCGCACACCTGATTTGCATATGCCCTGCAATGCTAATCGTTTGCATTTCCTCTCGCGGGCGAAGCATGCTGCGAATTTCAGGGCAAATCGGATGCTTCCTTCTTGGTGCTGCATTTTTGGTGGCCAGCAGTGTATATACACTAGAAGTCACGCTAATTAAGTACACCAGGAAAATGGGGATGCGCGAAGAAGTCAACAACTCGTCATTGAAGTGAATTATACAGTAGGTGAAACCAAAAAATTAAAAATCAAAAAATCTTGATTAGGTGGATCAATGCTAATCACCCACTACACATTGTCATAAAATAAAGACACAAAATTACAAAAATATGGTACAGGTAAAAATGCTGTCACTAAACACATAAGTACAAATCAATGCACACAAGTGCTAACATCATATTGAGTAATGAGCTGTTTCCAGGATGCAGGTATATCACATGGATATGTAACATTAGAGCATGAAAACCTATTGGCATAAATACTCATGCTTTCAGCTTTTAGTAATGATAAATGTCAGAGTTCAGCTAATAGTAATGATGAATGTCATAGTAATGATGAATGTCATAGTAATGATGGAATGTCTGAGTAGTATTCTGTCTAGGCACTCTGACACTCTATCATTACTATTAGCTGAAAGCATGAGTATTTATGCCAACAGGGTCTCATGCTGCAATGATACATATCCATGCGATATACCTGCATCCTGCAAACAGCTCATTCAAGTTGGGACTACTCAGTCTGATGTTAGTACCTGTGATTTGTACTTCTGTGTGTTTAGTGACAGCATTCTTACCTGTACCATATTTATGTCATTTTAGACCGCTAACCCCCTCTACACCTTGCCATAAAATAAAGATCGATCTTTATTTTATGGCAAGGTGTAGAGGGGGTTAGCGTTCATCCACCTTATTAACATTTTTCTATTTTAATATTTTTGTTTCACCTACTATATATGTCACTTCAATGACGAGTTGTTGACCCTTTTTGCACATGCCCAGGCTCCTGCTGAACGTTAGTAGCGCGACTTCTAGTGTATATACACTATCTACCAACAAATAGTTGGACACCCCTGCAATCCACGATATCTGCGGTCCTGATACATGTCACGGCCGCCGCCGTTAAATATCGTGTGGGAAACAACGCAACCAGTCGCATGCAAGATAACGCAACCAGTCGCATGCGAACAACGCAACCAGTCGCATGCAAGATGCCACGCAGTTCGGAGCTCTCTGATTTCGAGAAAGGTGTAATCGTCGGGTATCACAGAAATGACCGATAGATACGTAACATATCCACCGAGTTGAAGTACCCAAAATCGACAGGGGCCTACGTGATTGGCAAGTGGAAGGTGAGAGGTGACTGTCGGAATGTGTCCCGACCCGGCAGACCCACAAAACTGGGAGTTAGAGACCGACGGGTGCTGGCCAGAGAAATTCGGAAGAACCGCACCACATCGATAGGCCACATCCGCGAGGAGTTGTAACAGGCATCCGGGAGTGTTCTTTTGATGAATACCATCCGTAAGGAAGCCCATCTGCTCGGTTATCATGGACGTGCTGCCACCCACAAGCCTTTGATCACCAAGTCTAATAGCGCTGCTCGGCTAACGTGGTGCAAAGAACAACGACATTGGACCGTTGAACAGTGGAAACAGGTTCTCTGGAGTGACGAATGAAGGTTCACCCTCTACCGTTCGTACGGCAGGGTCTGGGTTTGGCGTCTTCCTAGAGAACGCCTCCTGCCGGAAAGTATTGTGCCAACTGTGAAGTTCGGCGGCGGTGGAATTATGCTATGGGGGTGTTTCTCCTGGTATGGCACGGGACCCTTGGTCGCAATTCCTGGTAGACTCAACGCCGAGATCTACTGCACCATTTTGGATTACTATGCGCTTCCTACGTTGTGGCAGTTTTGCGGGGTAAACCCATGTTACTTTCAGGATGACAATGCCACCTGTCATATTGCGAGGTCCACTATGGCTTGGTATAGTGACAGTGGGGTTAATCGAATTTACTGGCCTACGCAGAGCCCGGACCTTAACCTTATAGAGCACATCTGGGACGAGTAGGAGCGTCGACTTAAGTGGTGCCCCCACCGTCCGAAATCAGTGAAGGAACTGACCTGCCTTCTCCAAGCCGAGTGGAAGAAAATACCGCTAGCCTTCGTACAACACCTGGTTGAGAGTATGCCCTGGAGGGTCGCAGATGTAATCGCCGCTCGTGGAGGCTCCACCAACCATTGAAGGTGAATAAATTTCGTTGTCCTTTGCTATCACAGGTGTCCAATTACTTGTTGGTAGATAGTGTATATGGAGACTCGATGAGTCGCAGTATCTGTCAGAAGATGGGAGCACGGTGTTCCAGAAAGGTCTTACGGGAGTGTAAATGCTTTTTTAAACTCTTAATTAAAGTTTTTAGTAATACGGAGATAGCCGTACTTGCCGCTTCGAGTTGATTACGTGTGTGACAGTTTTTTCATATAATTCATCAGTTTTAACAGCACATTTGTCATCTTTTATACGTTTCACAAAATTACTGCAGAAACAATTACTTATTTGGTTTTATGATAACACTCACGGTTAGATCATTGCTGTTGTCGTTGTTGTTTTGTTTCTGGGCTTAACAACTACTGTTGGAAACTCCAAGGTCGATGTCTCAAATTTAAGCCCATTAGTTCCAAGGAAGGAAAAGAGCCAGTGCGTTGGACAAAGAAACTACCCATGCCTCATCCTGGACTCGAACGCGTTGCCTGCACTTAGACCACTTTGGCTGCACCGGGGCGACCTATTTACTTTTGAAGGTGGTGTTCGTCCAGCACTTTCTAGGACTACATCACTAGAAATTTTACGAGTCAATTTAATTTTAACATTTTCCGAAGGTGTCACATCTCAAAGGCTACAAATCAAGTTTTCTAACAGAATCTTTCTTGAGTGTCCATATCCTACCTTCATAAATCTGAATCGGAACGATATAACATTTAACAGCATTTCGGTTAGAAATTATATATATCTATAGTTTCTTCGCAATATGTTTTCTTTCCTAGCTGAGTCTGATCTTGGCTTGTCGATGCCTGCTTTTCAGTTCTTTTCTTTGATTGCTGCCATGACAACAAAGGCAATCCACATGTCGGAGTCTTCAGTTTGTCGGTATGTTAGTGCTAAATGCGCCCATTATCATTGTATTCTTGAATTTTAATTTGTGAGTTCCATTTTATCACTTTTTTGCTTTTATTTCTCCAACCACTGTTTGAAAGATTTTTGGCACGGGACCAAAAGTACCGAACAAGAGCTAAAATGTGCCATCAGGTAGGTTACTGGTGAAGTTGGGGCCTCAACTGAAGATTTGATTTATTCTCCAGGAGATCGGACGAAACAGGTCGTTATGCTTCATGAAAAAGCAGGTCATGCACGACTCACGTGACTACGATAGATGTGGCATCAATAGGCTCCGAAATATTCAGTCATCCTTCCAAAAGTACCGAACAAGAGCTAAAATGTGCCATCAGGTAGGTTACTGGTGAAGTTGGGGCCTCAACTGAAGATTTGATTTATTCTCCAGGAGATCGGACGAAACAGGTCGTTATGCTTCATGAAAAAGCAGGTCATGCATGACTCATGTGACTACGATAGCTGTGGCATCAATAGGCTCCGAAATATTCAGTCATCCTTCCAAAAGTACCGAACAAGAGCTAAAATGTGCCATCAGGTAGGTTACTGGTGAAGTTGGGGCCTCAACTGAAGATTTGATTTATTCTCCAGGAGATCGGACGAAACAGGTCGTTATGCTTCATGAAAAAGCAGGTCATGCATGACTCATGTGACTACGATAGCTGTGGCATCAATAGGCTCCGAAATATTCAGTCATCCTTCCAAAAGTACCGAACAAGAGCTAAAATGTGCCATCAGGTAGGTTACTGGTGAAGTTGGGGCCTCAACTGAAGATTTGATTTATTCTCCAGGAGATCGGACGAAACAGGTCGTTATGCTTCATGAAAAAGCAGGTCATGCACGACTCACGTGACTACGATAGATGTGGCATCAATAGGCTCCGAAATATTCAGTCATCCTTCCAAAAGTACCGAACAAGAGCTAAAATGTGCCATCAGGTAGGTTACTGGTGAAGTTGGGGCATCAACTGAAGATTTGATTTATTCTCCAGGAGATCGGACGAAACAGGTCGTTATGCTTCATGAAAAAGCAGGTCATGCACGACTCACGTGACTACGATAGATGTGGCATCAATAGGCTTCGAAATATTCAGTCATCCTTCCAAAAGTACCGAACAAGAGCTAAAATGTGCCATCAGGTAGGTTACTGGTGAAGTTGGGGCCTCAACTGAAGATTTGATTTATTCTCCAGGAGATCGGACGAAACAGGTCGTTATGCTTCATGAAAAAGCAGGTCATGCATGACTCATGTGACTACGATAGCTGTGGCATCAATAGGCTCCGAAATATTCAGTCATCCTTCCAAAAGTACCGAACAAGAGCTAAAATGTGCCATCAGGTAGGTTACTGGTGAAGTTGGGGCCTCAACTGAAGATTTGATTTATTCTCCAGGAGATCGGACGAAACAGGTCGTTATGCTTCATGAAAAAGCAGGTCATGCACGACTCACGTGACTACGATAGATGTGGCATCAATAGGCTCCGAAATATTCAGTCATCCTTCCAAAAGTACCGAACAAGAGCTAAAATGTGCCATCAGATAGGTTACTGGTGAAGTTGGGGCCCTCAACTGAAGATTTGATTTATTCTCCAGGAGATCGGACGAAACAGGTCGTTATGCTTCATGAAAAAGCAGGTCATGCATGACTCATGTGACTACGATAGCTGTGGCATCAATAGGCTCAGAAATATTCAGTCATCCTTGTCCAGGCTTGGATACAAGTTATTTTCACTTTTTCGGCCCCACTTAAGCCACATTAAGGAGGAAAGAAATTCGCTACAGATGGAAAAACTACAAGAGTGTGTCCTAGAATGGATAGGACAGCGATCCTAGTCCTTCTACTGTACATGAGATGACTGGTTGTTTGGGTGTTTGACGACCGGTGAGAAACTCTAAGGAATGTAAGCTGTCGTAAGTCACTAATGTACGTATATACACTGTGGCCACTTTATTATGACCACCCCCTCAGTACTTCGTTGGGCCACCTTTTGCCTTTAATACTGCGTCGATTCTTCGTGGCATTGACTCCACGAGATGTTGATAGGTGGCTTGTGGAATCTGAGACTATGCTTGATGAATAGCACTCTCCAGGAGTGTGAGATTGCAGGGTTGTAGATCCAGCTGTCTGATGGCTCGTTCAACTTCATCCCACAAATTCTCAATGGGGTTGAGATCTGGAGATTGTGGGGGCCACCTAAGCAAAGTAAACTCACCGGCATGTTCCTGAAACCAATCCTGTACAATACGAGCACTATGGCAGGACGCATTATCTTGTTCAAAGTAGCCATCGCCATTGGGATAAACCATCCACATGACGGATGCACTTGGTCCGTAACGATATTTAGATATGATGTGCGAGTCAGATGTTGATCAACACGAATTAAAGGGCCCAAAGCATGCCAGGAAAACATTCCCCAAACCATAACGTTGCTTTCACTAGCTTGAAGTGTTGTAGCAATGCATTTGGGGTCCTTGCTTTCGTGCTGTTGCCGCCAAATTCTCACTCGGCCATCGGCATGGTGCAACTGAAAACGTGATTCATCGGACCACATAATTTGTTTCCAATTATTGACTGTCCAATCCTCGTGCTCCTGTGCGAACTGGAAACGTTTTCTTTTGTTAACTGCAGACAGCAAAGGTGTTCGAACAGGCCTTCGGCTGCCGTATCCCATCCAATGCAGTGTACGGCAAACAGTGCGTGCAGAGATCATTTGAGGGGATCCTTGATTAAGATGGTCTGTAATTTGCTGCACTGTTGCCCTTCTGTTGTCTGTTACCAGTCTGGACACTCCGTTCCGCCCGAGCAGTCACTAGTCGATGACGATCACACGTTGCACGTAGAGACCCAGTTTTTTGGCTGACAGTCCAGTCTTTAAACACTTTAACAACAGCTGCTCTGGAACATTTCACGAATGCGGCGGTTTCGGTCCATGGCTCCGAGCTCTTACAATTATTCCACGTTGAAAGTCCGTCAAATCGCATTTTTACCCATCTCGTCACCCAAAAATCACTTCTCCTACTGTCGCAAGCACTAAGCTTTCCCTTTTTATACTAGCCTCGCTCTCTGGCGGCAACAGCGTGCAGCTATAGCTCATTTGCTTAAAACTGTCAGGTGGTCATAATAAAGTGGCCACTCAGTGTATATATATATATAAAAATGTGAAACATAAAAGCAAATTTTGAACAAAAAACAAAACAAAACAAAACAAAAAAACAAAAAAATCGGTGAACGAGAATAAGAACAACAATCACCACTTTCCAACAGCCCGAAGCAGGTGAGCCTCAAGCGATGTAAATTTAACGAACAGAAGAATGCAGGGAAGCATATTAATCACTGACTCCTTGTTGGCTTCGTCAAGGGCAAGCAATAAGAAAATCACTCATTAATCTACTGAGACCAGATAATTGTGGATTTCTGTTATTTTGGTTTGCTATAAGGACCAATTAAATTTAGGGGTAAAATAGACAAAAAAAAAAGGGATTTCTAATAAAAACCTAGCAAACTAAAACAATTTGTCCGACCGCACAACAGCCAAGATAATCACACAAAAAATAAAAAAGAATGTGAGCCGAGCTCCTCAAAAAAACTAAAAAACAAATCCAGGTAAGAAATTAGTATTAAAAATAAAAAAATTCAACCAAGAATGGTACTGAAGGGATATCTTTAAACTTGTGACAGAAAAAGTGAAACCTTAATCCTGCCAGACAAAAGGATAATCAGAAAACACCAGAAAGAAAATAAAAAACAAAAATAAATTAAAACCAGACAAAGAAGCACCTCACATGTAATCTCATCTTTTAACTGTATGTAAGGCGTTTTTTATTTTTATTTTTTTTGTAGGAATAAGTGAATTTTCGTTTTTATAAATTTGCACTAAACTTAATTTTAATGTTTTCTTGGGTGTCTTGGGCATATAATTTGCTTCACTGTTGATTGTTCCTAGCCCTTTGGTATTAAATTTTTATTTTTCTAAAGAATTTATTTTTAATTTAAGATTTTTGCTGTGGGTATTGGACTTTTTACTTGACATTCTGAGACATGCAACTTGGTTATTTTGGTTCACTCTCGGGATTTGCAACTGTAAATTACTCCTTGGGCAATTTTTGCTTAATTTTTTCCTAAATTCGTTGCTTGCTTTCTTTTGAATATTGTATGTTGCTTTTTATGGTTTTAATTTATTTTTGTTTTTTATTTTATTTTTTTAGTGTTTCCTGGTTATCTTTTTGTCTGGCAAGATTAAGGTTTCACTTTTTCTGAGACAAATTTTAAGATATTCCTTCAGTGCCGTTTTTTGGTTGGATTTTTCTTGATTTTTAATACTAATTTCTTACCTAGATTTGTGTTTTTTGAGGAGCTCGGCTCACATCCTTTTTTTATTTTTTGTGTGATTATCTTGGCTGTTGTGCGATCGGGCAACGTGTTTTAGTTCGCTGGGTTTGGGGTTTTATTAGAAATCCCTTTTATTTTGACAATTTTACCCCTAAATTTAATTGGTCCTTATAGCAAACTAAAATAGCAGAAACCCACAATATCTGGTCTCAGTATATTAATGAGTGATTTTCTTATTGCCTGCCCTTGACGAAGCCAACAAGGAGTCAGTCATTAATATGCTTCCCTGCATTCTTCTGTTCGTTAAATTTACATCGCTTAAGGCTCGCCTGCTTCGGGCGGTTGGAAAGTGGTGATTCACGTTCACCGATTTTTTGCTTTTTGTTTTTTTTGTTCAAAATTTGCTTTTATGTTTCACATTTTTATATTATTTGATTTTTCTTCTATGCAGCCTCTGGTGCTTTGGAATTCCAAATTAATCTTGTTTTTTTTTGTTTTTTCCCTTTAAATGCTTTTGCTATATATATATAGTGTAGAGTATATATATATATATGGGATGTAAGGTCAGGTGATGCGTAACATCACAGCCTCTCCTTGACAAATGTCAACCCCGCCTTCTCGTAATGCATCCTGTTCCCACTAAAGGGGCTCTGACGACCGCCAATAGCGGTATAACTATACCATCGGGATTAGAGGAAATTCTATCCCACACTCACCAACCCGCTTGGCCAGCGTGGTGAGTTATGGCCAAACCCCTTCAAAAGGACTCCACAACTTAAATCTTGGCCCTCAGTCTCCGGCAGCTGGAATGTACCTGGCCAAGGCAGCGGCCAGTGCGACATGAAGGCAGAGGGTGCTAAGAATCCCCGGAGGACCGGACTAGGCTGCCATCTGATGCTGACCTTGGCAACGTACAATGGACGCTCCCTATCTTCTGATTCAAGGCTTCTTGAATTGGAAGAGGAACTACAAAGGATCAAGTGGGACATCCTGGGGCTAAGTGAGATAAGGAGAAAAGGAGAAGATCTCATCGAACTGAAAAGTGGACATCTCTTCTACTATCGTGGGACAGATACTGGCAGAACTAGTGGTGTTAGATTTATAATAAACAAGAAACTGAAGGATAAAGTGGTAGAAGTTGAAAGTTCCTCTGACAGAGCTGCACGACTCGTTATCCAACTATCGAGAAGATACCAGGCTCAGATTATTCAAACTTATGCACCCACCACAAGTCATCCTAAAGAAGAAATTGAAGAATTTTATGAGGAAATTTGTCATCTAAATAATAAAGGTAAGCAGCACTTGAAAATAATTATGGGAGATTTCAATGCAAAAATAGGGCAACGGCAACAGAATGAAACTTCAGTAGGTAAATTCGGTCACGGCAACAGAAACCAGCGTGGAAATACTCTCGTTGAGTTTGCAGAGGCAGAAGGGTTTTTCATCTTGAACTCCTTCTTCAAGAAAAAGCCACACAGGAAATGGACATGGAGACATCCAAATGGGACGACAAGTGAAATTGATTTTATTATGTGTAACAAAAAATTCGTCATAGAAGACTGCAGTGTGCTAAACAAGTTCAACACAGGTAGTGACCATAGATTGGTGAGATGTAAGATGCACCTCAACACTAAACTTGAACGTGGCAAGCTCATAAGACAAACAAAATGTATTGACATAACCAACCTTAAAAAACACCATAATACCTTCAAGTTGGAACTGAAGAACAGATTCTCTGCTTTAGAAGGCCTAACATCGGAAGAAGTGGCCATCTCTGAAGTTAACAGAAAAATAACCAAAGCTCTTATGGAAACAGCAACAAAATTAGCTGGGTCTAAGAACAAGTTGCATGTAAATAAATTATCAAGAAAAACGAAAATGTTGATGCAAAAAAGAAGAGAGATGAGGACAACTAAAGAAGATGTGACTTCCAAAGTGGAATATATAGAGCTATGCAATACAGTACGAAAAAGTATCACTGAAGACGTAAGAAAATTCAACTGTGAACTAGTGAGGAAAGCAATTGAAAACAACCAAAGCCTAAAGATAGCAAAGGGACATCTCAGTAAGGGAAGAAAACAGATTATGGCACTGTGAAAAGAACATGGTTCTGTAACAAGAAATAGAGGCGAAATTTTGACAAGAGTGAAAGATTTCTACTCCAAATTATATGAAAGGGATGATACATGCACTCCAGACATCATGAAAGATACCAGTACCAGAGTTCCTCCAGTCCTTCCAGCAGAAGTTGCACATGCAATTAAGAACATGAAGCGGGGAAAAGCTCCAGGAGAAGATGGAATTACTGTAGACATCATACAAGAAGCAAGTGGAGAAATCGAAACAGTACTCGCCCAAATTTTCACTGGATGCCTTAATGAAGGAAAGATTCCTGAGGATTGGAACACCGCTACAATGATCCTGCTACATAAGAAAGGTGACATTGAGGATCTTGGAAACTACAGACCTATCAGCTTCCTATCAGTAGTTTATAAAATCTTCACTAAAGTTCTTTCACACCGCTTGAAGGTAACACTGGACATGGCTCAACCGAGAGAACAAGCTGGATTCAGGAGTGGCTACAGCACAATAGATCATATCCATGTGCTGAGAGAACTAATTGAAAGAGCGAGGGAATATGAACTTCCATTGTGCATGGCTTTTATCGATTATGAAAAAGCCTTTGATTCGGTGAAACCATCAGCAGTTACAATGGCTCTGAAAACCTGCGGTATTGAAGATGCATACATTAGTATTATTAATAACATCTATGAAAATGCAGGTGCAAAGATTAGGCTGTTTGAAAATACAACACACATAAAAATTGGAAAGGGAGTGAGACAAGGTGACACCATATCTCCGAAGCTCTTTAATGCCACATTGGAGGGTGTTTTTCAGTCACTGAGCTGGGAAAACAAGGGGATAAAGATTAATGGAGATTATCTAACCCACCTTCGTTTTGCTGATGACGTAGCCATTTTTGGAACTAGCCCATCAGAGCTGCAGAGTATGATCCAGGAACTTGCTGACAAGAGTAAAGAAGTGGGATTAAAAATGAACTTTCAGAAGACAAAAGTGAAGTTCAATGCTTTTACAAGAAATGAAGATTTATCGATTGATGGAGAAAAGCTGGAGATAACAGATACGTACGTTTATCTTGGACAGCAGATATCAAGTGAGGGTCACATTGATGAAGAAATTAATCGGCGTACAAAACTTGCCTGGAGAGCTTTTGGAAGAAACAATATAATTTTCAAGAGCAATATGCCATTATGTCTTAAAAGAAAAGTGTTTGATCAATGCATCCTTCCAGTGCTTACGTATGGTGCAGAGACGTGGACCTTAACTAAAAGAGACATACAAAGGCTGCAGACAACTCAAAAAAGCATGGAGAGGTGCATACGTGGTGTAACCAGGAGAGATAAGAAGAGGAACACGTGGATCCGAAAAATGACAAGAGTGGAAGACATCATGATCAGAGTTAAATCCGTGAAATGGCAATGGGCTGGACATACTGCCAGAAGGACAGATCATCGATGGACAGCCGAAATTTTAGATTGGATTCCAAGGGACAGGAAAAGACCCAGAAGAAGACCACATGGGAGATGGGTGGATGAAATTCGAAAGTATGCAGGGGTGGCATGGAGGAGACTAGCACAAGACAGACCGTTGTGGAGGAAACTTGGGGAGACCTTCGTCCAGCAGTGGATTGATAATGGTTGACAATGATGATGATGATGATGATATATATATATATATATATATATATATATATATATATATATATATATATATATATATATATTCTATAAAGAATATCAGTTTTGCCCTTAAGTATATATATATATATATATATATATATATATATATATATATATATATACACTACAAAGTAGAGACTGTAATAAAAAAAATATTTAACAAGGACAAAAACAACAAAGAAAAACTCAAAACCAATAGGCATGAGTAAACAAATAAAATAAAGTAATAACAAACCTGAATGCAGAAAGTGTCGAGAATGCCGAGCCTTGGCTTTATCAAGGACCAGCAAAACTCTGCATTTTCCCACTTCCACAAAGACCTAGTTGGAAATGGGTTTCTGCAAAGCCATAGATGCAAGTTTAAATCCCTCTAAAATTTTTAATTAACATAACCGCCCTCAAAGGTGCGTGAAAAATAATTTAGTAAAAGTTTTTTCATACATCTATAACTTTTACTAAATTATTCTTCAGGCACCTTTGAAGGCGGTTAAGTTAATTAAAAATTTTTAGAGGGATTTAAACTTGCATCTATGGCTTTGCCGAATCTATTTTCAAACCCATTTCCAACTAGGTCTTTGTGGAAGTGAGAAAATGCAGAGTTTTGCTGGTCCTTGATAAAGCCAAGGCTCGGCATTCTCGACACTTTCTACATTCAGGTTTGTTATTATTTTATTTTATTTTTTTACTCATGCCTGTTGGTTTTGAGTTTTTCTTTGTTGTTTTTGTCTTTGTTAAATAATTTTTTTATTACAGTCTCTACTTTGTAGTGTGTGATTTCTGAATATCATAACTGGTGCATTGCGCGTCATGATCTTCAGATAGTATGTTAAACTACTTTGGTTTTAAATTCTTAGGTGTAAATTAAGTCTTTGATTAGTGATAGACAACAGCTTACATTCCTTAGAGTTTCGCACCGGTCGTCAAACACCCAAACAACCAGCCATGCTATGTACAGTAGAAGGACCAGAATCGCTGTCCTATCCATTCTAGGACACACCCTTGTAGTTATTCATCTGCAGCGAATTTCTTTCCTCCTTAATATGGCTTAAGTGGGGCCGAAAAAGTGAAAATCACTTGTATCCAAGCCAGGACTGTAGGAAGGATGACTGTATATTTCTGAGCCTATTGATGCCACAGCTATCGTAGTCACGTGAGTCGTGCATGACCTGCTTTTTCATGAAGCATGAAAAAGCACGCGAACTGACGACCTGTTTCGTCAGATTTCCTCACTGGAGATTTGATTTATTTTCCAGAAGATCTGACAACCTGTTTCGTCAGATCTCCTGGAGAATAAATCAAATCTTCAGTGAGTGTCCCACTTTCACCAGTAACCTACCTGATGGCACATTTTAGCTCTTGTTTGGTACTTTTGGTCCCGTACCAAAACTCTTTCAAACAGTGGTTGGAGAAATAAAACTAAAAAAGTGATAAAATGTCTGTCAATAAGGGTGCATGGTGTTTGTCTTCCGGGTGTCCGGTGACTTTTGTCAATATAGTGTATATATATAAAGCTCTCCAGGCAAGTTTTGTACGCCGATTAATTTCTTCATCAATGTGACCCTCACTTGATATCTGTTGTCCAAGATAAACGTACATATCTGTTATCTCCAGCTTTTCTCCATCAATCGATAAATCTTAATTTCTTGTAAAAGCATTGAACATCACTTTTGACTTCTGAAAGTTCATTTTTAATCCCACTTCTTTATTCTTGTCAGCACGTTCCTGGATCATACTCTGCAGATATGATGGGGTAGTTGCAAAAATGACTACGTCATGAGCAAAACGAAGGTGAGTTATATAATCTCCATTAATCTTTATCCATTTGTTTTCCCAGTTCAGTGATTGAAAGACGTTTTCCAATGTGGCATTACAGAGTTTCGAAAATTTGGTGTCACCTTGTCTCACTCCCTTTCCAATTTTTATGTGTCTTGTATTTTCAAACAGCCGAATCTTTGTACTTGCATTTTCATAGATGTTATTAATAATATTAATGTATGCATCTTCAATACCGCAGGATTTCAGAGCCATTGTAACTGCAGATGGTTTCACCGAATCAAAGGTTTTTTCATAATCGATAAAAGCCAATGCATGGTAGTTCATATTCCCTCGCTCTATCAATTAGTTCTCTCAGTACGTGGATATGATCTATTGTGCTGTAGCCACTCCTGAATCCAGCTTGTTCTCTCGCTTGAGCCATGTCTAGTGCTGCCTTCAAACGGCGTAACCGAACTTTAGTGAAGATTTTATAAACCACTGATAGGAGGCTGATATGTCTGTAGTTCCTGAGATCCTCAATGTCACCTTTTTTATGTAGCAGGATCATTGTAGCGTTGTTCCAATCCTCAGGAATTTTCCCTTCACTAAGGCATGGAGTGAAAATTCGGGAGAGTACTGTTTCGATTTCTCCATTTGCTTCTTGTGTGATGTCTATAGTAATTCCATCTTCTCCTTTAGCTTTTCCCCGCTTCATGTTCTTGATTGTATGTGCAACTTCTGCTGGAAGGACTGGAAGAACTCTGGTACTGGTACCTTTCATGATGTCTGGAGTACATGTATCATCCATTTCATATAATTTAGAGTAGAAATCTTTCACTCTTGTCAAAATGTCGCCTCTATTTCTTGTTACAGAACCATGTTCTTTTCTCAGTGCCATAATCTGTTTTCTTCCCTTACTGAGATGTCCCTATGCTATCTTTGGGCTTTTGTTGTTTTCAATTGCTTTCCTCACTAGTTCCCAGTTGAATTTCCTTACGTCTTCAGTGATACCTTTTCGTACTGTCTTGCATAGTTCTATATATTCCACTTTGGAAGTCACATCTTCTTTAGTTGTCCTCATCTCTCTTCTTTTTTGCATCAACATTTTCTTTTTTCCTGATAATTTATTTACATGAAACTTGTTGTTAGACCCAGCTTATTTTGTTGCTGTTATAATAAGAGCTTTGGTTACTTTTCTGTTAACTTCAGAAATATCCACTTCTTACGATGTTAGGCCTTCTAAAGCAGAGAATCTGTTCTTCAGTCCCAACTTTAAGGTATTATGGTGTTTTTTAAGGTTGGTTATGTCAATACATTTTGTTTTTTTTATGAGCTTGCCACGTTCGAGTTTAGTGTTGAGGTGCATCTTATATCTCACCAATCTATGGTCACTACCTATGTTGAACTTGTTTAGCACACTCCAGTGTTCTATGAAGAATTTTTTGTTACACATAATAAAATCAATTTCCCTTGTCGTCCCATTTGGATGTCTTCATGTCCATTTCCTGAGTGGCTTTTTCTTGAGAAAGGAGTTCAAGATGAAAAATCCTTCTGCCTCTGCAAACTCAACGATATGTATATATACACACTACATTGACAAAAATTACCGGACACCCAGAAGAGAAACACCACATAGCATTTATGGACATACATTAGTACGGTGTCGGTCCACCCGTGGCCTTAATGCATGCACTGACCCTTCGAGACATGCTTACGACAAGGGTTTGGAACAAAGCGATAGGTATGCGCTTCCATTCAGTGCATAATGCTGCCGCTAACGGTTGTTTATTATGCAGCGCAAACTTCTTATGCAGTTCTTTAATTTACCCCATAGGTTCTTACGGGATTAAGATCAGGGCTATGTGCTGGCCAGTCCACACACGATACGGAATTATCGTCAAACCACGCAGTAACAGTCTTTGCTTTATGGTTCGGTGCATTTTCGTGCTGGTATCAATAAGGCTCGGTTTTAAAGTATTGCCACGGAGTTGATAGGGCATAATTGTCCAGAATATTGAGGTAGACGTGCTGGTTAACAGGTTTGTCAACGATAAGCATTGGGCCGTGACCATACCACGAAGTACACCCACACACAAGTACATTGCCAGCTCTAAACCTGACCGTAGGAACAGTACACTGTGGTAAATAGCGTTCCCCCGGCTGCCGACATACCCACACATGGCGATCAGACTGATGGATCGTGCATCTGGATTCATCAGTCCATAGGACCCGTTTCCATTGATCTACGGTCCACGATAAATATTCTTTACACCATGCTAAAAGACGAGTAGCATTCCGAGTGGAGATGAAAAGCTTATGAGTGGCCGCACGACCACGGTAATCCATGGAATGAAGTTCTCTGCGAATGGTACGTGTACATGCCGAGGTTCCAGCGTTTCTATTCACCTGTAAACTGAGGTCTTGTGCAGTAAGTACTCAGTCTATTAGTTGTATTTAATATCTTCTATCACTGATTTTCTTTGGTCTGCTGGTACGTTTTGCTGCTTCAGGCACGCCATGTGTCTCCCAATTATTCAATTTATCCATAACAGTTGACTTGGATATGTTAAAACGCCTCTCGGTTTCTCTTACGGACAACCCACTAATATAACACTCAACAATCTTTCCCTTCTCAAAGTCAGTTCTCTCCAGCTGCGACATTTTCATTCAACCTCAGAGTACGATATGATCGAGGTCAGCTGAAGGCTTGTTTTTATACCGCTTGCAGCTGTACCGTGCATCTTAATAACGCAGCGGATCCATTCATTTGCTTTTGAATGGATGTCCGTTGACTTTTGTCAATATAGCCTCTCTTTGACAAATGTCAACCCCGCCTTCTCGTGGTGTATCCTGTTCCTACTAAAGAGGCTCTGACGACCGCCAATAGCGGCATAACTATACCATCGGGATTAGAGGAAATGCTATCCTACACTCACCAACCCTCTTGGCCAGCGTGGTGAGTTATGGCCAAACCCCTCCAAAATGATTCCACAACTTAAATCATGGCCCTCAGTCTCCGGCAGCTGGAATGTACCTGGCCAAGGCAGCGGCCAGTGCGACATGAAGGCAGAGGGTGCTAAGAATCCCTGGAGGACCGGACTAGGCGGCCATCTGATGCTGACCTTAGCTACGTATAATGGACGCTCCCTATCTTCTGATTCAAGGCTTCTTGAAGTGGAAGAGCAACTACAAAGGATCAAGTGGGACATCGTCGGGCTAAGTGAGGTAAGGAGAAAAGGAAAAGATCTAATTGAACTGAAAAGTGGACATCTCTTCTACTATCGTGGGACAGATACTGGCAGAACTAGTGGTGTTGGATTTATAATAAACAAGAAACTGAAGGATAAAGTTGTAGAAGTTGGAAGTTCCTGTGACAGAGCTGCACGACTCGTTATCCAACTCTCGAGAAGATACCAGGCTCAGATTATTCAAACTTATGCACCCACCACAAGTCATCCTAAAGAAGAAATTGAAGAATTTTATGTGGAAATTCGTCATCTAAATAATAAAGGTAAGCAGCACTTGTAGATAATATGGGAGATTTCAATGCAAAAATAGGGCAACGGCAACAGAATGAAACTTCAGTAGGTAAATTCGGTCACGGCAACAGAAACCAGCGTGGAAATACTCTCGTAGAGTTTGCAGAGGCAGAAGGGTTTTTCATCTTGAACTCCTTTTTCAAGAAAAAGCCACACAGGAAATGGACATGGAGACATCCAAATGGGACGACAAGTGAAATTGATTTTATTATGTGTAACAAAAAATTCGTCATAGAAGACTGGAGTGTGCTAAACAAGTTCAACACAGGTAGTGACCATAGATTGGTGAGATGTAAGATGCACCTCAACACTAAACTTGAACGTGGCAAGCTCATAAGACAAACAAAATGTATTGACATAACCAACCTTAAAAAACACCATAATACCTTCAAGTTGGAACTGAAGAACAGATTCTCTGCTTTAGAAGGTCTAACATGTGAAGAAGTGGATGTTTCTGAAGTTAACAGAAAAGTAACAAAAGCTCTTATGGAAACAGCAACAAAATTAGCTGGGTCTAAGAACAAGTTGCATGTGAACAAATTATCAGGAAAAACGAAAATGTTGATGCAAAAAAGAAGAGAGATGAGGACAACGAAAGAAGATGTGACTTCTAAAGTGGAATATATAGAGCTATGCAAGACAGTAAGAAAAAGTATCGCTGAAGACGTAAGAAAATTCAACTGTGAACTAGTGAGGAAAGCAACTGAAAACAACCAAAGCCTAAAGATAGCAAAGGGACATCTCAGTAAGGGAAGAAAACACATTATGGCACTGAGAAAAGAAGATGGTTCTGTAACAAGAAATAGAGGCGAAATTTTGACAAGAGTGAAAGATTTCTACTCCAAATTATATGAAAGGGATGATACATGCACTCCAGACATCATGAAAGATACCAGTACCAGAGTTCCTCCAGTCCTTCCAGCAGAAGTTGCACATGCAATCAAGAACATGAAGCGGGGAAAAAGCTCCAGGAAAAGATGGAATTACTGTAGACATCATACAAGAAGCAAGTGGAGAAATCGAAACAGTACTCGCCCAAATTTTCACTCGATGCCTTAATGAAGGAAAGATTCCTGAGGATTGGAACACCGCTACAATGATCCTGCTACATAAAAAGGTGACATTGAGGATTTCGGGAACTACAGACCTATCAGCCTCCTATCAGTGATTTATAAAATCTTCACTGAAGTTCCTTCACACCGCTTGAAGGTAACACTGGACATGGTTCAACCGAGAGAACAAGCTGGATTTAGGAGTGGCTACAGCACAATAGATCATATCCACGTACTGAGAGAACTAATTGAAAGAGCGAGGGAATATGAACTTCCATTGTGCATGGCTTTTATCGATTATGAAAAAGCCTTCGATTCGGTGAAACCATCAGCAGCAGTTACAATGGCTCTGAAATCCTGCGGTATTGAAGATGCATACATTAATATTATTAGTAACATCTATGAAAATGCAAGTACAAAGATTCGGCTGTTTGAAAATACAAGACACATAAAAATTGGAAAGGGAGTGAGACAAGGTGACACCAAATTTTCGAAACTCTGTAATGCCACATTGGAAAATGTCTTTCAATCACTGAACTGGAAAAACAAAGGGATAAAGGTTAATGGAGATTATCTAACCCACCTTCGTTTTGCTGATGACGTAGCCATTTTTGGAACTAGCCCATCAGAGCTGCAGAGTATGATCCAGGAACTTGCTGACAAGAGTAAAGAAGTGGGATTAAAAATGAACTTTCCGAAGACAAAAGTGGTGTTCAATGCTTTTACAAGAAATGAAGATTTATCGATTGATGAAGAAAAGCTGGAGATAACAGATATGTATGTTTATCGTGGACAACAGATATCAAGTGAGGGTCACATTGATGAAGAAGTTAATCGGCGTACAAAACTTGCCTGGAGAGCCTTTGGAAGAAACAGCAAATTTTCAAGAGCAATATGCCATTATGTCTTAAAAGAAATGTGTTTGATCAATGCATCCTTCCATTGCTTACGTATGGTGCAGAGACGTGGACCTTAACTAAAAGAGACATACAAAGGCTGCAGACAACTCAAAAAAGCATGGAGAGGTGCATGCTTGGTGTAACCAGGAGAGATAAGAAGAGGAACTCGTTGATTCGAAAAACGACAAGAGTGGAAGACATCATATGATCAGAGTTAAATCCCTCAAATGACAATGGGCTCGACATACTGCCAGAAGGAGAGATCATCGATGGACATCCGAAATTTCAGATTGGAATCCAAGGGACAGGAAAAGACCCAGAAGAAGACCACATGGGAGATGGGTTGATGAAATTCGAAAGTATGCAGGGGTGACATGGAGGAGACTGGCACAAGACTGACCGTTGTGGAGGAAACGTGGGGAGACCTTCGTCCAGCAGTGGATTGATAATGGTTGACAATGATGATGCCATATAATAGAGGCGAAATTTTGACAAGAGTGAAAGATTTCTACTTCAAATTATATGAAAGGGATGATACATGTACTCCAGACATCATGAAAGGTAGCAGTACCAGAGTTCTTCCAGTCCTTCCAGCAGAAGTTGCACATGCAATCAAGAACATGAAGCGGGGGAAAGCTCCAGGAAAAGATGGAATTACTGTAGACATCATACAAGAAGCAAGTGGAGAAATCGAAACAGTACTCGCCCAAATTTTCACTCGATGTCTTAATAAAGGGAAGATTCCTGAGGATTGGAACAACGCTACAATGATCCTGCTACATAAAAAAGGTGACATTGAGGATCTCAGGAACTACAGACCTATCAGCCTCCTATCAGTGGTTTATAAAATCTTCACTAAAGTTCTTTCACACCGCTTGAAGGTGACACTGGGCATGGCTCAACCGAGAGAACAAGCTGGATTCAAGGGTGGCTACAGCACAATAGATCATATCCACGTACTGAGAGAACTAATTGAAAGAGCGAGGGAATATGAACTGCCATTGTGCATGGCTTTTATCGATTATGAAAAAGCCTTTGATTCGGTGAAACCATCAGCAGTTACAATGGCTCTGAAATCCTGCGGTGTTAAAGATGCGTATATTAATATTAATAAGAAAATCTATGAAATTGCAAGCGCAAAGATTCGGCTGTTTGAAAATACAACACACATAAAAATTGGAAAGGGCGTGAGACAAGGTGACACCATATCTACTGAAGCTCTTTAATGCCACATTGGAGGGTGTTTTTCAGTCTCTGAGCTGGGAAAACAAATGGATAAAGATTAATGGAGATTATCTAACCCACCTTCTTTTTGCTGATGACGTAATCATTTTTGCAAGTACCCCATCAGAGCTGCAGAATATGATCCAGGAACTTGCTGACAAGAGTAAAGAAGTTTGATTAAAAATGAACTTTCAGAAGACAAAAGTGATGTTCAATGCTTTTGCAAGAAATGAAGATTTATCGATCGATGGAGAAAAGCTGGAGATAACAGACACGTACGTTTATCTTGGACAGCAGATATCAAGTGAGGGTCACATTGATGAAGAAATTAATCGGCTTACAAAACTTGGCTGGAGAGCTTTTGGAAGAAACAGCATAATTTTCAAGAGCAATATGCCGTTATGTCTTAAAAGAAAAGTGTTTGATCAATGCATCCTTCCAGTGCTTACGTATGGTGCAGAGACGTGGACCTTAACTAAAAGAGACATACAAAGGCTGCAGACAACTCAAAAAAGCATGGAGAGGTGCATACTTGGTGTAACCAAGAGAGATAAGAAGAGGAACTCGTGGATCCGAAAAAAGACAAGAGTGGAAGACATCATGATCAGAGTTAAATCCCTGAAATGGCAATGGGCCGGACATACTGCCAGAAGGACAGATCATCGATGGACAGCCGAAACTTTAGATTGGATTCCAAGGGACAGGAAAAGACCCAGAAGAAGACCACATGGGAGATGGGTAAATGAAATTCGAAAGTATGCAGGGGTGACACAGAGGAGACTGGCACAAGACAGACCGTTGTGGAGGAAACTTGGGGAGACCTTCGTCCAGCAGTGGATTGATAATGGTTGACAATGATGATGATGATGATATATTCATATATATACGTACGAGTTGTATGAAGTTACTGTGGATGTCTGAGGTGTGTGCGTGAAGCATCTGTAGTATTCTGTACAACTAATGGTCATAAATTAGACGTTAGTAAGGGGCAAAAGGGCACCATTGTTTTTGCCCGAGAACGTGGTCATTCCTTTCAAGAAGTGGCGAAGTTTGTTGGGATGTCTGAGCCAACAGTCAATAGTGTCTATTTCCAGTGGAAGAGGTATGGAAGCTATCACTGTAGGCGGAGCTACTGTGGTAAAGACTCTATGATTACAAATATGGGTCGCAGGCATTTGAGACAGTTAACAACTACTGCACGATTCGTCAAGAACTGCTTCAACGGTACAATGCTGGACCCACTAAACCAGTCTCAGAACGAACGCTACGGAGAGAACTGCATGGCTTGGGCATTTTTAGTCGTTTTGCGTAGATACCTTCGAAGTTAACAATGGTCCAGGAGAAAAATTGCTTTGCTAGGGCTAACCAGCTTCGTCACTGGAGCATTGAACAGTGGTGACGAATAACGTGGTCCGACGAATCCAGATTCTGCTTGCATTCCAAAGATGGTCGCTCCAGGGTCATGCTGAAGGCTGAAGATGCATTTAGCCCAGAATGTGTCCAAAGAACTGTGCAAGGAGGTAGTGAAAGTGTCATGTTTTGGGGCAGTATTTAAGTACTGGAGTTGTACCATTCGTTGAGGTGCCAAATCGAATAAAATCTATGGATTATGTGCCATTTTTAAATGATGCATTATAGCCATTTGTCTAATATTTATAACAAGAAGGACACATAGTGGGTCCTGTGTCTCAAGGTGATAACTCTCGTGTCCGTCGAGCTTGAATTGTAGTGGACTGGTTTGAAGAATACGAGAGAGATACTCCACATCGCAATTGGCCTGCAAATGCACCCCATCTAAATGTCACTGAAAAAAATTGGGATATGTTAGAAAGAGCTCTGAAAAAGAAAAAAACAACACACTGCAAATTTGGCGGAATTAAGGGATCGTTTGAGCATGATGTGGAATAAACTTCATGCGCATGTGATACTGAGCTATATTGATAGCACGCCAAACAAAATTAAAGCTGTAATTACAGCAAGTAGTGATGTGACTCCATGTTAAGGGATAAAGTTCGCATTCCGTAATTTTTTGCGGGGTTCGTATAAATATATGTATATACACTGATCGTCAAAAAAAAAATTGCACCCAGAAGGAAGCAACCGACAGGAATGGAACTTCTTGGGTAGGTTTGACATTGTGAGACATGCAAATGATTCAAGTATCACGCTCGGCCGCGCATGTAACGCAAGCCCCGCACGGGGATAACTGGTTTTCCAGTTATTTGGGGAGCGGCGCCCCCACGGCCCGAGCTGACCTTGTGACTGGTCAACATCTGATGTCATGCCACCGCTTGTTTTTTGTTTCGGTGCTGTTGGTGTTTGCAGGGACGGCTGTTCATCCAGCTGTTGGGGGTCGCGTCCCCACGTTCCCGAGCTGGTCTTGTGTCTCGCTTTTTCGTTTTTATTTATTTTCTCCACTGGCTAGTTGCCCGTGTTGTATTCTCTACCTAATCACTACCACGTTATGTACTAACACCCCGGTCTTGTGGTTTTGTTACCCTCCACCACTAACTGATTTATATTAACCGCTCAGTTCGTAGGTTGCTGAGATTCCGTTTAGGTTCCCTGCCAGGATTTGTCTTCTTTGGATTTCTTTTTTTTCCTTTTAGCTGGTTTGGGTGCTAGACCTACCTGCATGTTTGCCGCGTGCGGAGACCCGTGAGGCGGAAATGGGATGTCTGGCGGCTGAGGTCGCAGGAGACCGGTTAAGTGCCTCCTGTGTACCAACACTCCTCTTCGACCCCGGCTTCGCTGTAAACGGGAGGCTAGAGACTAACCCACCTCTAGTCAGAAGTCTTGTACCAAGTTGTGTACAGGGCTTTAGCGGCTTTTTTGTCGTATGGCACGGCAGGGTGAGCCCGGGGGCTGTGGGATCATGCCAAAGGCGTTGGCATGACGGTACCAGGAGACCGAAGTGTCCGCCGAGTGCATGTGAACACAACCATTGGACTATATTTGCAACTAAGCTCTAGAACTGTGTCTTGCGTCATGTGTTTGGTTTGCGGACCTCCAGCTCTCCCCTGTTGGGCTCGATTGTGGGCGGAGTACGTTGCTAATGAATTTTTTCTTACTCCCATGGGGAAACATAAACCCTCCTCAAAATTTAAAAAGCAACAGGATATGGTGATTGATCAGGCGCCAAATTTGCCTCAACCACCTCCCAAACATACCACATTGAAGAGAACTTTCGTTGAAAAACGACATCACCCCGACGTATCTTTAGAACCAGGTGTTGAGCCGTCAGCTCGGAAACGTCGCATTTCACTTGCAGATTCGATACCTCAAGCTACTTTTCTCGTCATTTCTTCAACTGACCAGATGTTGAAACTTTCCTCAAAGTCTCCTTTTTTCATCTCGAAGGCACTTGCGGGTGTTGCTTGCTCTTTGAAGTCAGTGAAGAAGCTACGCTCTGGAGACCTGCTTGTGGAAACTTGCACTCTCTCTCAGAGCAAGTCTCTTCTGCAGTTGACCAGACTTCAGGATATTCCAGTTCAAGTGACGGCACATCCGTATCTCAACACCTCCAAGGGAGTCATTTCTGAGCCCGACTTGTTGGTCTGCGATGAAGATGAACTTGTGTGTGAACTTGCTGATCAGGGTGTCATAGCTGCCAGACGCATGACTTTCAGGCGCGATGGCGCGCTGATCAAATCACGAAATGTTGTTTTGACTTTTAACAGCCCGCAGGTACCTACTGACATAAAGGCTGGTTACTTGTTATGCGCAGTTCGTCCTTATATTCCAAATCCTCTACGCTGCTTCAAGTGCCAGAGGTATGGACATTCCCAGCGGTCCTGTAACAGTGCTGCGAGGTGCGCCAATTGTGGATCCCGAGACCACGAAGGGACTGGATGCACTTCAGAGCCCTGCTGTGTAAACTGTGGTGACTCCCACGCTGCTTATGCCCGGTCCTGTTCGAAGTGGAACGACGAGAAGGCGATCCAGCGCCTCAAGACCCTGGAGGGCCTCTCGTACCCTGCTGCCAAGGCCAAGTTGGGTATTCCCAACAACCGTCAGCGTACTTTTGTCGCAGTTGTTCAGTCTCAGCCACCACCCGTGCAGCCCTTTGTTTCGCGCCCTGTAGCTCTCGCCGCACTTGCCAAGCGATCTACAGTTGAACAAGCGACACAGGTGGATTTCACCGAGCTCCAGCTTATTTGACCAGCTGAGTCTGCGCCTTCTCTTTTGAAGACGACCGACTCTTCCAGTTCCCAGCAGAAGGCCTGCACGTGCTGGAGACCCGGCCCTCAATCCGCTAAGGTGTGCAGTGTCCATCCACATGTCGCGGTCTACATGGCCGACTTTGCAACTGTCTCGGACTCAGCGCGGTCCCCACCCTCGACCAACATTATAGAGGAACATGGGGGGGGGGAGGAGAGTGACATTTCGTCCCCGCCCTCGGCCAGCGTTGCAGAGGAGTGTGGGGGGAGGAGAGTGACATTTCGTCCCCGCCCTCGGCCAGCGTTGCAGAGGAGTGTGGGGGAGGAGAGTGACAGTTCAGCTCCCTCCTTTTGACTCATCCTATGTGTAGTTGTGTTCGAATTCGTACTGTGTTTTATCATTCTCATTCCTCAGTTTTACTTAATCGGCTTGTTTCTCACCATTGTACCATGTTTTTCATACTGTTTGTTTCATTGTCTTTTTTGGCCCTCCCTTCGTACTCATGTTTCGGTTTTACTTGGTCGGCCAGATTTTGCGATTTTTGCCACGTTTTTTTTTATTTCTGTCTGTTTGTCTTGTGTCTGGCGCTCTTTGGCCAACCATGGCCCTTGCGCCAATAAAATCTAACCAACCAACCAACCAACCAACCATGTAACGCAAGCAAGGAGGAATCGTAGCGCTGTGCTTGACCGGCTATATAAGGTTGTTCCGTTGCGCGTGCTTGCCATTCAGACTCGTGCTCTTATGTTGGTTGCATCCTTTGCAAGTGAAGTATGCATCGGAGTAAAGTTCGGAAGCAATTCGAGCAGTTGGAGGAGTTCAACAGGGGCCGCATCATCGGGCTCTGGGCAGCGTGATAATCTTATAGCCGTATTGCGCGCCATACCGGTCGTGCGGATATCACCATAACACGCTGTTGGCGGCAGTGGACAGAACAAAGCACGCAGAAGCGACAAGAAGGGTTTGGGCGGATTAGGCGAACCACGTAGAGAGAGTGGACCGACGGATTGTCCGACATGCGCGGAGTGACCCAACAGCCACGATTGCGAATATTCAGCGAGCAGTGGTTCCCTCCATACATCATCCGATTAGAGCCAGCACCATTGGCAGACGGCTGCACGACGTAAGACTACACGCACACAAACCGTTACGACGACTACCCTTAACACCATTGCATCGCCGCCAAAGACTACAATGGTGTCGTGTCAGACTGTCATGGAGCCTCTCAGAATGGCAGCGCGTGATCTTCAGTGACGAATCCCGCTTTTGTCTTGGAGGAGACTACTAACGAATCAGTGTGTGAAGGTACTATGGTTAGCGCCAAGGTGAACGGTTTCTTGTCGAGCGACACACGTCCAGAAGGCCTGGTGTCATGGTGTGGGGGTGCAATTTCCTACAATGGCAGATCACCTTTGGTATTCATTACAAGCACTTTGAAAACCCAACGTTACATTAATGAGGCCCTGCAACCAGTGACCACACCTGTTTTGAACGCTCACTCCGGTGCAACATTCCAACAGGAAAACGCTCTTCCGCATACGACTTATTGATGTGTAGCTCAATAAATATTGCCCATATCAGTCTCAATGTTTACTCATTTATTGTTGCTGGTCACCTTTATCTTCCTCCCGAATAGCATTGCAATCCCTAGGTTAGTAGAGAGAAGGTTGCCTCGATTCCTATACTTCCCTGCAATCACATTTTGGGTGGGGGAGTGACGTCAGTGACAGACCCGCTGTCAAGGTCAACGCTCACCCATCTCTTCCCGCAAGAGCTAAATCCTATGTAATTTCAATGTAATCTCACTTTGAGCTTAGGTGTTTTTTGTGTAGCAACATTTTTCAGAGTGATATATGAACTGCTACCTAATAACATTCAACATTCATAGCTACTATTTTATGTGACTAACTATCAGTGATGCCAGGAATGAGATGCACTGTTGCAATTTGCAACAACAGTTTGTCGAAAACTAAAAAAGATCCTGATAAAAAGAACGTAATGTATCATTCTTTTACAAAAGATCCAGAGCTCAGGAAAAAGTGGATTCATTTTTGCAGCAGAGATGGGAAATGGAACTCAGCATCCTTGTGCTGAGTGTTCAGAACAGTTTGAAACCGAAGATAATGAGCGGGATTTGAAATTCGAACTTTTAAATTTGCCACCCAAAAGAAAATTAAAAAGCTTTGCCTTGTCTTCAAAACATTTGCTGAAAAGTTCTGAGGTTATAAAACACGTGGATTCTTGCAATAAAAATCGTATTGAAAGACTTATACTTAAAGAGAAACTAAAAATATGCTTTCTGATTTGTCACAAGTAAACCATTGAGATAATAGTTCTGAGAAGCAAAATGCGGTGGAATCCGATGGAGTATCAGAAATCAGAGATATAGAATATGGCGCATTAATGTGCAAATATAGACAGTTGCTGACTAAAAATATCGCGTTACGTGAAAAGGTGTGCAATCAACAAAAAGAAATAAGAGATTCAGCTCTAAAAATACGCAGATTGAAATATGAAATTGTTGCAATGAAAAGGAAAAATATTTGCAAAAAAAATGTTGAACTTCAAGTTTGTTCAATACTACTAAAGATGTTTACAAGGGGTCAAGTAAATATGCTTTTGAATAAAAAAAAGATTATTTGGTCCAATGAGGATATATCGATCGCTTTGACTCTGCGATACCTGAGTAAGAGGTCATACATTTATTTACGAATTATCCCTTGCCTGGATTATCAACTTTGCAGAAATGGGTGTCCAAGATTAATCCCCAAAAAGGTACCATGACAGACATACTTAAAATTATGAAAACCGGGCACAATACAGGAAAATACTATTACCCAGACTGATGAATCATACACGAAAGAATTCAGAGTTGCAATAGTGCTGCGCCACGTTGGAGTCAAAAGTGACGAAAAAATGTCCAAAGATTTATACGATGCTTATTCTTATTCTATATACAAGCGACAACGATAATGTGTTAAATACACGACAATGCCTAACCACAGTAACAGAAGATGACAGCCGAGAGTATCTTGTTGGTTGGGTGGCCAAAAAATATAAAGAAAAATACCCACATCTGGGAGACTACACATCAAAAAATAACACTGTACATATTGAGGAATCATGGCTACGCCATCATTCATTTAGAGGACTCATTTAACAATCCCTTGAGGTCTTTCGCTAAAAAATTGGAATATGAATTTCTTAAACAAAACATAAATTACACTATAAGTAAAGAGCTTTATATCGTAAATACGTTAACCGAAAATGCATCTCTCTTGTTTCCTGGATTTCCCACAGAGGTACGTAGGACATATTATCAAGTGAGAATAATAATTAGGATTAAATATTTCAATGGGAAGCTGCAGTCCACCCTAACTTCCAAAAGAAAAACCAAAAATAAAGATGACATTTGCTCAAAGAAGAGAAAACCTATGAAAATAGTAAATTAGGAAAATAAAAAAACAATCTTAGACCTACCCATTTAGAAATGACCTCTAGTTTTGCGGATTGGTGTGATTAAATCAATTATAAGTATATTAATTGGATTATAACACATGTTGCTAAATCATGAAAAGCCAAAGAAACAGAACTGAAACTACAGTAAACGTAAGTACAAAATAATACACTTTATGCTTCAGTCAGAAATATTCAGTTTTTATAATGCATATGCATGTTTTTCTTTCTTTTTTCTAACCTTTTAAATAACTTTATTCTAAAGCAGGTTATGGCTATATCTTTTGTAAGGGTCCTAAACTTTTTCAAAATAAACAGGCTTTAAAAAAGAAGAAAAAACTCAGTTGATTCCACATTCCGGACGGACAGACCTCGAGTTAAACCCTACGATGGGTCTGTCAGCGACGTCACGCGCCTCTCCCTCTCCGCTCGAAGATTTTCCGCGATTGAGGCAACCTTCTCTTCTACTAACCTTGTTGCAATCTGACCGTCCTTCTGGGTACAACTATTTTTTTTGGTGATGAGTATATACATATATTTATGCACATTACTTGAAATATTTTTACGCTTTTGTTTTCTATATTGAACGAAAGTATTCGAATAGTGGTTATGGAAACTTATCTACATCATATTGTCTTATTTCTTTTTCATGTTCAAAAAATTTGTTAATTATCATCTCTGCTTTATCCATCGTTCAAATTCATCCGAATAATGGCGATGGCAATGTTTTTTTTACTCGTATTGAGAACATTGGACTTATTTCTCTTGTTGAGTTCACGGGGATAATTATTGCACTAATGAGTTTCTCACTCCCGAACGAATTCATTTAAATGGTGATTATGCTTCACTTTTTGTATGTATTTTGAGAAAAGCTCAAGTTCAACCTGGTAATGACGGTGATGTAGGTTTTCCTTATTAAGTTTCGTATATTCATCCGAGAAACGACAATGTTTTTTTTTCTAAATGTCGGCAGAAAAAAAACTGAGCAAAACGATGGAACTAATTTTTTCTAATAAATCTATCCGATTGATTATTAGGATTGACTTTTTTATACTTAAAAATAGGATTCAAGTAATCATTTAATCATTATGCTATGCTTTTAGCTTTTTCTTATTTTGTATGAGGACTGCATGATGCCCATCAACGTTTCAATGTTGATGCACTTGAAATCAGATAAAAAAAGACAACTCATATTTCGTTTATTGAAATGATCTTCAATTACTTTTTGTACAGAAATGGTATTTAATGATTTCCACAACATCCAAAAAAAAACAAAAAACAAAAAAAAACAGAGCTTATTTGGAAAACAAGTGAAACTTTTTCCTTCACTAGTTCATCCGAATGTCCTGCATTGTGACGGATACCTCTGGAGAGACGTACCTACCTCAGAGGTAACGCAGATGTCATGACGGTAAAGTTGCAGAAAAAGGTTCGTCGGTGTGGTTTAGTTGAGAGAACAACTGACGCCGGAGTAAGGAGGCGTGATTCGAATCTCCCTACCTCCATCGGGCTTGGTTATGTGCTTAGCCACCATGCAAAAAAAGTAATAATACATAAATAAAGAGAGAGAGAGAGAGAGAGAGAGAGAGAGAGAGAGAAAGACAGAGAACGCGGATAAGATTAATTGTGTTGTAAAATGCCGATTTCGAAGAGGGATGTTTGGGTAAATATATTAAAAAATATCCGATTCAATTAGGTAAAAAATAGCCTGGCACCGCGAGGTCTTGACTGCACACCTACCATCTACTTCTTTCGCTTTACTCTAAAGAAACCATCCTTTTGAGTTTGACTGCACACCTACCACCTACTTCTTTCGCTTTACTCTAAAGAAACCATCCTTTTGAGTTTGAGCGCACACCTACCGCCTACGTCTTTCGCTTTACTCTAAAGTAAACTTCCTTTTGAGTTTGACTGCACACCTACCACCTACTTCTTTCGCTTTACTCTAAAGTAACCTTCCTTTTGAATTTGACTGCACACCTACCCCCTACTTTTTTCGCTTTACTCTAAAGTAAACTTCCTTTTGAGTTTGCCTGCGCACGTACCGCCTACTTCTTTCGCTTTACTCTAAAGTAGACTTCCTTTTGAATTTGACTTCGCACCTACCACCTACTTCTTCCGCTTTACTGTAAAGTAACCTTCCTTTTGAGTTTCTGTGTTTTTACGTAAATTTGGTCTTTCCTCGTAAAAGATTTTCCGACAAATTCTCTCCCAACGAGCTATTAAAGTTGGCAACGTGTCAATGGGTCAAATGGCAATCAACGTAAGAGTCTCAGGATCGATCCCAGACAGGTACGAACGCCGGAACTACTAAATATCCGCCGTGCATCGGTTGAGCACGCTAAGCCGTGGGTACTGGTCCGCCTGGTTAGAAATAAGCGCGTCTTCCTCCCTCTTTCTTCTTTGCTTCCGCGTGACTTTCCTGTCGGGCACTCTAACGAATATCTCTTACCTTCCTACTTCTAAAGATTGTCTAAGACCTGGGGGTCAGACACTTCCATTCTAAAATCATCTACATAAATCTCAAATCTCTCTCTGAAACGCATATACACTATACTGACAAAAGTCACCGTGCAGCCCTTCAAAAGCAAATGAACGGATTCGCTGTGTTATAAGGCTGCGCGGTACAGCTGCAAACGGTATAAAAACAAGCCTGTAGTTGACCGTGATCACATCGCATTGTGAGGTTTAGTGAAAATGTCGCGGGGGTGAGAACTGACTTTGAGAAAGGAAAGATTGTTGGGTATTATATTAGTGGGTTGTCCATAAGAGAAACCGAGTGGCATTTAAACATATCGAAGTCAACTGTTTTGGATGTACTGAATAAGTAGAAGACACATGGCGTGCCTGAAGCAGCGAAACGTACCGGCAGACAAAAGAGCATCAGTTATAGAGGACGTCGAAGCTTCAGGAGAGTCGTTACAGCTAATGGACGGAGTACTGCACAAGACCGCAGTGTGCTGGCACCTCGGTATCTACACGTACCATTCGCAGAGAACTTCATTCCATGGGTTACCATGGGCGTGCGGCTGCTCATAAGCCTTACATCTCCACTCGGAATGCTACTCGTCATTTAACATGGTGTAAAGGACATTTATAGTGGACCGTAGATCTGTGGAAACGGGTCCTATGGACTCATGAGTACAGATAAACGATTCATTAGTCTGATGGCCGTGTGTGGGTATGGCGACAGCAGCCGGGGGAATGCTATTTACCACAGTGTACTGTTCCTACGGTCCAGTTTGGAGCTGGCAGTGTACTTGTGTGGGGGTGTACTTCGTGGTATGATTCCAGCCCATTGTTTATCGTGGAAAAACCTGTTAACCTGCACGTCTACCTCGATATTATGGACCATTATGCCCTATCGACTCTGTGGCGATACTATGGAACCGAGCCTTGTTGGTACCAGCAGGAAAATGCACCGAGCCATAAAGCTAGGTTTCAAAATCGCTTTATTATTATTAGCTAGGACTGTTACGGCGTGGTTTCACAATAATTCCGTATCGTGTGTGGACTGGCAGCACAGAGCCCTGATCTTAGTCCCATAGAACACCTATGGGATGAATTAGAGCGCCGCATTAGAAGTTTGGAACCAAGGCCTACTACTAAGCAACAGTTAGCGGCAGTATTATGTACTGAATAGAAGCGCATACCTTTCGCTGTGTTCCAAAACTTTGTCGAAAACATGTCTCGAAGGGTCAGCGCATGAATTAAGGCTAAAGGTGGACCGACACCGTATTAAAATATGTCAGTAAATGCTTTGTTGTGTTTCTCTTCTAGGTAACCGGTGACTTTTGTGAATATAATGTATTCGCTGTCTAGGAAGTGGACCGGATGTGGCTAAAACGACTGAACCTGCACATCAGAAAGTGTTGCATTTCCCTTTTATTTAAAGAGGCCATTGAGGGGTATGATTAACACTAATATGTTCTTACTGATTTCCTGCTAAAAGGACTATAACAATGGTATAGAACTTAAGAAAGGGGAGATTAGATGTTTTTGTTACTTATTTCTACCCAGGGCGCTAGCTAGCAGGGATCTGAAGGGGGCTCAGCCTCCCCTGCAAGGAAAGCAATCCCTCTTTGAAAAATGGACGTTGTTGTAAATTCCTTGAACTTTTATTTTAGGTGGATTATGAATATTTCTTTTGTTTTTCATTATAAGCTTAAATACTTTACCTCATTTATCCGCTATTGAAAGTTTAAAAAAAAAACTAAAATGGAAGTGATACAGCAGGAACAACGGATACCCAAAAGAAATTACTTTTCGAAGTGAATCAGTTGAACAGCTGCGCCAATGATTCTCTGCTACATGGGCACTGGACGTGCTGCTAAGTAAGGGTCACGGAAGAGAGAAATATTTCTTTTTTGAGAAAGGTACAACGTAAAAAAGTAAAAGAACTTTACCAAGAAAAAAAAAGACTGAGAGAGAGAGAGAGGGAGAGGCGGAAGCGTAGTTGCGCATATGGGTGAAAACTGTTGGCCACATGGTAAGTGAGCATGAGGGGCTAATCTCCTGTCAAAAAACTTCCAGTTGCCATAAAAGAAGTGTTGTGGGAACATGTTTAGCTAAATATATCCCTCTAAGCGACGTAAAACAGTGCTAAAGAGAAATATTTGACGAGAGAGAGACAGAGAGAGAGAGAGAGAGAGAGAGAGAGTGAGAGAGCTTCAACTTCTTCCTGCTCATTGTTTTGCGGTCAGTGGTCAGTAGAAGTGGCTCTGGTATGCATGCACAGCAAAAAACGTATTTATTAGCAAGAGTCTGCAGGCTTTCAATTTTTTACTGGGGAAGGATGGGGGTTGGCTGTTGACATTGGTAAGAAGAGGTTACCTCCGAGCAACATGTAAAAAAGAATGCGCGATTAAAGATGGAGTAGAAAGAACCGAAATTCGGTGTCAATATCTCCTCAATGCCATTACATGGATCCACAGAAAGGAACTAGAATAGTAAAGTAAAAAAAAAATATTTTCAAATTGGGAGTTATCTTTCCTCTAGTGATAATGATCCTGCCATTTAGAGTTCAATTTTCTCCCCTCTCCCCTTCTTTATTCATATTTTGAATTCCATTTTGTTTCTTCTCGGCATGGAGAGAATATGGAAGTAAATTAACAAAATGAACGAAAATACAAAGCAAAACTTGCATTTGTATTTGAGGAAGAATATAATTTGTCGTTGAACACAGAGCTCCACCAGATGAGTCTTCAGCCCTTCCAGTTCTGAGACTAGCCACGGCCCTGTTTCTACCGAGTGGCATGGTGTCTGTGCAAGGAGGACTAGCCATTTTCGATCATGCATGAAGCCATAAAGGACTAGATTCGAGCGCTTATCACCAATGATAGGTTTATGGCAAGCAATGCTGAGATGAGGTGGGGGGGGGGGTGAAGCGTTTTGAAGGATCTATCATAAAACCTGGTCTCCATATCAACATTTCATTTTGGAGAGCGCAGAAATTTTTTAGCACTATTTAGTTCCGCTACATCGGGTAAGCACTAATTTGCAGTGAGTTTAGATCTTACATGAAATAATTCTTCAATCCAATTTAAAGCCCTAATTTTCCAGCCATAAAAACAAACTAATTTTTAATTTGTGTGGCTCCTGTGGATTATATCTGCTGTTCAACCCTCCTCCCCCGTGGTTTCCTAGAAAGTGTTATTCTAAAGTTTGCACGTTTGAAATATCCTTGACTGCGGAATTACCATACTGAGGATTCAGTATTTATTGCGAGTGGTGTAATCTTGACAGCATTTTGTTTTTGGTCTTTGCTAGGTCAGTAGATAAGAGTAACGTCATCAGAATGATCAGCATTTATTATATTCTTGAGTCTACAACTATTCCCACTGCCATTCCCATTATTCCCATTAAGTCATAATGCAGTGATCCAAACCTCAGTATCGCAAAAGTCATTCTCAGATAAGACGTTCAAGCTCTTTTGCCTTTTATGAGGACTCTATTTTTCGTTCCTTTTTATTTGACTTTTTGCACCGTGATGAAGCTATCCGCTATTACCATTTTGATAGACCTTTCCGGAAATTAATTCATTGCCATAAAGGGTAGGTTTATGTTACTTGAATTCTTTAGTGCCACAAATGTGATTTAGGGACAGTTAGGCGCCATTAAGCTCGTATCTCGGGCGAAATCGATACTGTAACAAGTTATGCCGCTCTTACTGCCGAACACACATTTTTGACAGATCTCTCTCTCTTTCCCTGTGATGTCCCCCCACTATCAATGACAATCGCTGTCTCACTCTTACAGCCGCTCCGCAGTGTATTAATCAGCACTAATTTTGAATTCAGTAAATCGTAAACAAGAATAGCCTTAAAGTCAGATGTACAAATTTAACAACAAGCGTGTCCTTGTATGTTTGGTCGAAAGGAATGGAAGGAGAAGTCGCATTATTAAAGAGAAAGGGAACAGAATGAAAGTGCACAAGGCGATCAATCATGGAACCACTCTGATCGATTTCGGGGAGTCAGTAAAGACCTAAAATTGTCAAAAACGGCCATACATATGGAACATTGCAAAAATGACAAGCATAAGGTGCCATTTTGTCGATCTGTCAGTCTGCATGTTGGTCAGTTGCACTCAAAAATCTGCTGAAAAGGCCAGCTGTCAGAGATACTCTTGAAGCCCTTTCCGCTGTTGAGAAAATTGCAGTCACAGAACCATAAGTTCATGTGCGTATATACATATACATGTGTAATTAATATTTCTATGTGTATGTAGTATATGGGTTTCATATTGCCATCTGGTGGAGTCGATAAAGTCTATTAGCGGTATCCAGAGACATATGTGTAGACTTGTCCCAAAAGTCAGAAGAAGAGATACTGTTGCTTTGATTAAATCAAATATTCTAAGTAATATATATATATATATATGCATACAGGGGTTGGACAAAATAATGTGGAAACCTGTAAAAAGCGATTTCGCTGTAAATAAAGTGTTGGACCACCATTTGTTTTTCATACAGCTTCTGATCTTCTTGGAATAGAGTCATTTAGCCTTTGAATAGTCTTCAGTGGAATAAGAACACAATCCTCATGAAAAGTAACTACACTAATAAAGTGACGCCGTCTGTTCACGTTATACACTTGGGCTCACTGTGGAACATCCAGTTACGTTTAATAACAAGAAAGATGACACCAAATTTTCGGGTGTAATAAGCACGTCTTTTGAATCCGTTCTGACGCAAATTAAATTTATCAAAGCTATACAAAGTGAATGGAGACGGCATGGAAAACAATAGTATCTGACGGAAGAAAGAAGTTCTTCAATCGGGCTTTTAATCCCTCAAATATTGCTGTAAACGGAATCGTGAGCTTACGCCCTCTGGTTGCAGACTTGTGTGTTAAGAAAAACATGAATTTATATGAGAAACATTTTGCACCGGAAACGCTCTCCAACACAGAAATAATTTTTCAAATCGGACTCTTAGAAACAGAGATATCGACAAAAAATTAGGATGTGACTTTGCGTCCCCTGGTGGGAAAACCATGCATCATTTTAGGAAGAAAGTATTCTCAAACGGATTTTCCATATGAGCGGTATCGGCCCAAGAAAAAAAAATCTTAGTCGAGTTTTCAAGAGCCCAGGTTTTGCTACAAATACATCAGAAGCAAAAATTAACACTTATGCGCCCTGGTGGCCAAACCATTATTTACCAAACATTAGAAATTATGTGAAAAATATTTTCCATCAGGTCTTGTATGCAATATAGGAAGAATTTTTCAAATCGGAGTTTTAGAAGCAGAAATAATGCAGAAAAACGCAATTTACCTTTGTGCCCCCTAGCGGAAAGTCTATGATTTACTTGAAAATATTGAATTTATAGAAAAACATTTTGCTTTGGAAACACTTTCTAACAAAGAAGGAATTTTTCAAATCGGTCTCCTAGAAGTAGAGATATTGACAAAAATAATATATACATCTACGCCCCCTGGCGTAGAAACCATGTATTATTTCAAGAAGAAAATGTTCCTAAAACGTTTGTCGACATGAGTAGTATCGGTCAACAAACGACTTTTTTCCATCGAGATTTTGGAAGCTCATATTTTGCTGCAAATACATCAGAAGCGGAAACTAAGACTTACGCCACCTGGTGGCCAAACAATTTTTTACAAAAATTATAAATTATATGCAAAGGACTTCCCACCAGGAGCTGTATCCGGTGCAGAAAGAATTTTTCAAATAGGAGATTTACAAGCAGAGATGTAGGGGGAAAGCAATTTACCTATACGCTTCCTAGCGGAAAGTCTACGAATTATTTGAAAGTTTTGAAATTATATGAAAAACATGTCACACTGGAAACACTATCCAACAAAGAAGAAATTTTTTAAATCGGACGCCTAGAAGTAGAGATATTGACAAAAATAAGATATACATCTACGCCCCCTGGGGGAGAAACCATGCATTATTGTAAGAAGAAAATGTTTCTAAAAGGTTTGTCGACATGAGTATCATCGGTCTACAAACGACGTGTTTTTCAATCGAGAATTTAAAAGCTCATATTTTGCTGCAAATACATCAGAAGCGGAAATTAAAGTTTACGTCCCTTGGCGGCCAAACCATTTATTTTACAAAAATAGAAATTATGTGCAAACGATTTCCCAATAAGAGCTGTATCCGGTGCAGAAAGAATTTTTCAAATCGGAGATTTAGAAGCAGGGATATAGGGGGAAACGTAATTTACCTCAAAGCCCCTAGCGGAAAGTCTATGAATTACTTGAAAATTTTGAAATTATATGAAAAACGTGTCACACTGAAAACACTATCCAACAAAGAAGGAATTTTTGAAATCGGACTCCTAGAAGTGGAGATATTGAGAAAAATAATATATATATCTACGCCCCTGGCGGAGAAACTGTGGAATATTTTAAGAAGAAAATATTTCAAAAAGGTTTATCGATGTGAGTGGCATCATTGCACGAAATAATTTTTTCAATCGATATTTTAGAAGATCAGATTTTATGGCAAACACATCTAAAGCAAAAATGAACACTTACTCCCCCTCGTGGCTAAAGTATTCTTTACCAAAAAATTGATATTATATGCAAAAGATTTTCCATAACGAGGTGCATCCGCTGAAATAAAAATTTTTCAAATCGGAGCTTTAGAAGAAGAGTTATCGGGGAAAATGTCATTTAATTTTACGCCCCCTAGCGAAAAATCTGTGCGTAACTTGAATAAGTAACTATATTTAAAATACTCTTCGTCATAAATGGAATCGAAAGGTAAAATAATTTTTTTAATCTAATGTTTAGAAGCAAATATGTGGAATTAAACGTATTTTTGAATTCGACATCATCTGCATTTACACCCTCTAGCGGCGAAATTGTACATCGTAAAAAAAAAAAAAAAAAGAAATAAAGGATCATCATTCGCATGTTTCAAGCTTCCCAATGCAAAAAGAATTTTTCAAATCGGACTAATAGTTTGAGAGATAGCGTGAGTACAGACGGACGGACAAACCGGTAACATAAGCACGATTTTTTTTTACAAAAGACGTGCTAAAAATACACTAAGTATGAAAGAACGTATAAGATCTTTCGGACACTCCGCACCGGGGTCCATCATCAGATGGCCGCCCCGGTGGCGCAGTGGTCTAAGCGATGGCCTCTGATCATTCGTCCGAACGGGGTCCGGGTTCGAATCCCGGTGAGGCATGGATGTTGTGTTTGTCTTACAGCACTGGCTCTCTCCCTTCCCTGGAACCAGTGACCCTACATTAGGGGCGGGCGACTGCTTATAGCCCATTGAGTTGCTCACGGTGGTCGTTAAACCTCCAATCAAAAAAAAAAAAAAAAAATCATCAGATGCATAAAGAAAGGTAACGTGGGCTGGATACAGACAATTTACAATATCACACGTGACGCAAATGCGAACTGTCATCTGGTGTACAAACTAAACTTACGATTACAATTATGATTAAGTTAAGTAGTAACATATTCAATCGGACAGTTATGTGCACTGTTATGCGTAAACAAAAATGTCCAAGGTTTAGGTATGACATATGGAACAGAGTTATTACAACACAGATGCCCCTTCCATGCAGTAAATAGACTTTCAAGACTTTCGGTGCGGGGTGTCCGAAATATCTTATATGTTCTTTTATACTCAGTGTATTTTTATTAAACGTAACTGGAGGTATATATATGCACGATATATATATCGTGCATAGACGGCGTCATGTTATTACTCCAGTGGAATGTTGTACCATACGTTGATCAGAACATCAACTAATTGGTTCATAGATGCTGGACGAGGGAACCAGCTTCTCACTTTGGTGTCCCAAACTGCCCAGAGTGGTTCGATGATATTCAAGTCAGGTGATTAAGTTGGCCAGGGCAGATCTTGAAGTTCATCTTCGTGCGCATCAAACCAAGAATCAACTGTTGTGGCTGTGTATATGGGCGCACTATCATCAGAAAATTGAAATCATTATCGGTAAACAACATTTGGACCATTAGATGCACCTGACTGAACCATAAGATGCACCTTAGACCAAAAGATGCACCTGATGGTTCTCCTTCAACATCTGTGAATGTCCAAGTACTCGCTTGCAGTAACTCAACCATGTACAGTAATTATGAATGTCTGGTTCCAACTACCATGTATGGTAGTTGGAACCAGACATTCCGAATTGTAAGCTTCCTTGTGGGTTATCCATACATAAACCAGACTTACTGTTGGCAATAAGGAAAATACGGACTCATCGTACCATATCTCACGTTTTCAGTCATCAGCAGTGCAGATTTATGCTCATGACACCATTTACGCAATGTAGCGTTGGTTTCTGTGATTAAATGGTTAACAATTGCAGATCTTACATAGATGTTGGTATTGTGAAGTTCTCTGCAGACTGTTTTTTGTGGAAATAGGGTCTTGCAGCTGCATATTAAATTCTATTGTCAGTTTTGCTGTAGCAGTTCTGTGTTGTTTGAACACAACCCTCGTTAGTGTTTGACGATCTCTCTCATTCAATCTCGGTTTTCACCAACTGTTCTTCTTCGCCGACGAAGCCCTGCCATGCTTTGTGTAGGCAGTCTCAATCGTGGAGACTATTCCTCTTGAAAAACCAAACAGTTTGGCTGTTACAGTTACAGATGCTTCTGCTTAACGGGATCCCACGGTTTGTCCTCTTTGGAAGTCTAACAGGACACACATTTCATCGACCTCTTGCACGAACCATCTTTTTTGTCTAACTTGTGCTACATACAACCTGGAGAATATATACAAAGAAAAAATACACAACAGATAATTACAAAATTTATTTCTGACAGTGTAGCCTACTCGAATAACACTAACCCCTATCATAATGGTATTCACATTATTTTATATAATCCCTGTATGTATATAAAACGATTTTTCGGTAAGAATTAGGGTAATAACTACAATTTTAACAAGAAACAGTGCAATATTTTATTTCATTTAGACAACTAAAGGGAATAAATGATTGAGCTGCATGGTAAAATACACAGTACGGCAATTAAGTAATGAGACTGAATAACGATCGGCCAACGAAAGGAAGGAATTGCACAGGTCATCTTTTGGTATGGAGCGAAGAGCTGATGTCACAGTTCTTTGTATGTCTTCATATTTATTCGAAGTACATTCCTCCTATGTTAATACAAGAAGTGTCAGGATCAGCCGACGAAAGGAAGAACTTGCAGAGGTCATGTTTTGGTATTGAGCGAAGAGCTGATGTCACAGTTCTTTGTATGCCTTCATATTTATTCGAAGTATATTCCTTCTGTGTTAATGCAAGAACTGACAGGATCAGCCAACGAAAGGAAGTACTTGCAGAGGTCATCTTTTGGTATGTAGTGAAGAGCTGGTGTCATAGTTTTGCATGTCTTCATATTTATTCGAAGTGTTTTCCTCCTGTGTTAATACAAGAAGTGACACGATCAGCCAACGAAAGGAAGGATTTGCAGAAGTCATCTTCTGGTATGGAGTGAAGAGCTGATATCACAGTTCTTTGTATGTCTTCAATACCTTGAAAACCTTTTCCGTTTAAAGGCAGCTTTAATTTAGGGAAGAGAGAGTAGTCACACAGTAAAAACTCTGGAGAATAGGGGTGGGGGGATGGCTGAGTACAGACACTTGCTTCGTGCCAGAAATTGCCGTACACTGTGAGGGTGCGTTATCGTTAAGAAGAAACCACTGCCCGTTTTGTACGCATGCCTGACATGAACAATTATCTTCCACAGTTGTTCCAAATTGGATGTGTAAGCATTGCAGTGACAGTTGTACCTTCTGGAATGAACTATAATGAATTAGCTTTATACTTCTTTCCGCTAAGCTAATTATATGAATGATTCTCTTCCTACCAGTTAGCTAATGATATACTTGTACTAAGCTTCAAAACAGTGAACTCAAAATAGTTGTTACTAGTTAATTACGAACGTAAACAAAGTCTTAACGCTGGTTATTTATGGTAATGAATAAAGTTATAAACCTAACAGCCAGACAGAGGTCTGACAAAAACTATAAATTGAGAAAGACTAACTTACTGTAACTTCTTTATTATAAGACTCTTGGTCAACTAAAGCACACACACAACTTGTTTTACACTAATGAAGAATCTCTCCTCATAACAACACAATCTCTCCGTAAACAACAACGCTCTCTCATAACAACAACAAAAGCTCTTTTCTAAGTCTCGATGAACGCGCCTATATACTAGCTACCACCACGTCATGACTTACACTCATTGCCAGATCTCATTCATCGGGTGAAATAATATTTCGTTCAGTAGGAAGATAATTTACATAGTAAAATAAAATAACCAGAGATAGTAAAATCAAAAGGAAAGTGAATATAGAGTATACGTTACAGAACTCGTGATGCGGATTTCCCTTGCTGTCGTAAAAGCACACCATGCGCATTGTCTTGATTTTGGACTTCTGCACCTTGACCTTCTTTCCTTTTGAGTAACGGTGGCGACTTCCACGTATGGCTTATTTTTCTTAACATCCCCTAAATTAACACAATGGCGATAACGTTGTATTCGACTAACTAGTACCACGAGAGGACACTGCCCGTGTTGCTTCTGCGCATGCGCAATCACGTTGCTTCCACCTCCTGTTGGGGTTGCTTCGGTTGCCAGCTACGGACCGCTAGTGGCACTTGCTTGGTGGCCCGCAATTCACAGCGATGCTGCAGGGCCATCAATGGCTGCCAATTGATGGCGCTGCCGCCAACAGACCGCTACCGTGCCGTGAGCGGCAGATTTCAGCCAGCAGTGACTCATCACTGCCAGCTGGTGGCCAGCAGTTTCCAAACACTTGCGTGTTTGCTGGGAAATTACAAGAAACTCGACTACATCCTGCAAAATTTGTGATTGGTATTCTCTGTCCCGACCCAGAATGATTGGACCCAGTTTCTTCAGAAGCGTAGTATACTTGGAGTCATACACTGGCGCGCAAAAATTATGGACGAGACGGTTTTTCGAATGTAACGTCGTGAAGAAGTGCTCCACATCGACTCAAATCATACCATAAGATCCCTAAGATGTAAGAATATGGGACAAGTGAGCAAAACCGTTCAAGCAAGGAATCCAAAGGATACAAAGGCACTTTATTGAAAAGGTAGCTTCGAGCACAACTGGACAGAAGACAGAAACATCCATGTGACAGGCGGCTGCCAAAAACAATCCAGTCTTTAGTAGTAAGGGATATGATCACCCCTGACTGCGTTGCAGGATTTATAACGTCTGTCCATGCCGAGGACGAGGTTGTCAAGGAGCTGTTGAGGCATCGCGGCCCATTCCTCTTGTAGCGCCAGTCGCAGCTGCGGAATCGTTGCTGGTGGCTGGTGACGTGATGCCAAGCGTCTCCCGAGAAGGTCCCTCACGTGTTCGATTGGATTTAGGTCCGAGGACCTTGAGGGACCAATCCATGCGTGGAATATCTTCACTCTCCAACAGCTCTGCGACAGCCACTGTACGATGAGGTGTAGCGTTATCGTCCATGAAGAGGAACTCAGGACCCACAGCACCTCTAAAAAGACGCACGTGAGGCAAGAGAACGTCGGTACAATACCGGACACCAGTGACTGAACCTCCTTGGAAGATGTGTAGGTCAGTACGGCTACCAAGCATGATACCGCCCCAAGCAAGAACTCCGCCACCTCCGAACCGGTCCCTTTCGATGATGTTGGAGGTGTGATTGCGTGTTCCCTGCTCTTTCCAGATGTGTATACGTCCAGAGTCATTCGTCAGACTAAATCGGCTCTCATCCGTTAAGAAAACTCGACCCCATTGCTGATGTGTCCAATTCTTGTGTTCCTGGCACCACAGAAACCGCCGTCTCCGATGAGCAGGCGTTAATGGCACTCACCGTACCGGTCGTCGTGCAAATGATCACGTTGTCTGTTGCATGTGCCTTGCGATTTCTTCCGCTGTCTGCCGTCTGTCTCTTCTCGCCTGCAGGACAATATACCTGTCGTCCGCCGCCGTGGTTGCTCGTGGACGATCTCTGCTAAACTCTCGGACAGCTGTTCCTGTTGTTTGAAATGCTCTCCAAGTTCGTGAAACGATGCTGTGAGCGATCCCGAACTCTTCGGCCACATTAGTCACACTTCGACCTTCTTCCAACTTCCCAATGACGCGACCTCGGGTAAAGTCATCCAGATGTCGTCTACTCTATTGCCTGTTGGCCATATCACACGGGGGCAGCTACTCGACGTCGTTCAAACCGATGTACACCGTGCAATAGCTTTCACCGAATTGCTGAGCGTACACCGCCCGTGTGCTTTACACCCTTCCGACCCCCCTACGTCATGCTGTATATATGCGCATGCCCTACCGTACCGAACCCTAGTCTATCTCCTGAGTGGCCTTTCGGTCCGTTCTACCTGCTCGTTTCGCTGTTATGCTAATTTCTCCTCTTCGTCCTTAATTTTTGCACACCAGTGCATGTGAACATTTTCAGATTTGTGGACGAATTAACCAACATCGATTTGACAACATCGATTGATTAACCAACATCGATTGATTAACCAACATCGATTTGACAACGAGGTACTTTCAACAGGATGGAACGACACGCCACACGTACCGTGTGAGCATTAATGAAATTTCTTCTTTCCTTGGTAACCGAGTGATCTCCAGAGGAATGTGGCGACTTCGTTCACCCGATTTGACTCCACCCGATTTTTTCTTATGGGGAATATTTGAAATGTCGTACTTACAGCAATAAGCTTCACACGTTAGAAGACTTAGAAAACAACATCAGTGTAGCAATCCAGACTGTTGATGATGACATGCTGCGGAGGGCCTTCGATAATACGCAGCGTCGCGTTCGAGTGTGTTTGGATGATAGTGGAGGACATTTCCAGCATTTATTGTGAATGGTGCTTAATCCCATGAGCTAAAGTATGTTGTAAACCACAAGTTATGTTTATAAGTAGTGTTTTGCAAAATATGACTGATTCTTTTGGGTAACTATCTAGTGAAACACCCCGTATAAAAAATCATCTGTTAATACAGACACTTGACGTGGACTAGGGACATTAAACAGAAGTCGTCGCTCTTTCCACGTTTATAAGTGAGTCACGGAAAATATCTCATTGGCCGTCACCGGGAATAGAACCCAGGATCTTCCAGGTGCGCGCCGGATATGCTTCCACTGCACCACAGCATTGTGTGGGGCTCCAGAAGCAATCTGCACCCACTGAATCCCCAGCATTGTGTGGGGCTCCAAGAAGCAATCTGCCAATTGGCTTGGCAGTTAGTGTATGTGAGTCCGGGGGAATTCGAGGCCATTGTGGTACACTGGAAGCATATCTGGCGCGTAACTGGAAGACCCTGGGTTTGATTCCCAGTGGCGGGCAATGAGAATTTTTCCGTGACTCACTTAAAAACGTGGAAAGAGCGATGACTTCTGTTTAACGAAATCATCTGTATTGGCTATTTTTTTCAGTCTTAGTAACATGACTATGATTAACGCAATGACTGCTCGTGTCATTATCTTATATGCATGGTCACTGAACTCATTAAGCATCCACATCTTGAAATTCAACAACTCTTTAAAACTGTTCCATAAATTTTCTTAAGTGTAAACCGTAATGCTGGTTAATAAAAACTTTTTTACCACAAAATCAGTTTTCTTCTCTACATTATTTGGTTGCTGCCGTCAGCAGAGTTTTTATCAGTATATATTTTTTATTTGGGGGTTTAACGACCACCGTAAGCAACTTGATGGGCTATAAGCAGCCGCCCGTCCCTAATTTAGGGCCACTGGTTCCAGGAAAGTAAGAGAGCCAGTGCCGTAAGGCAAACACAATGTCCATTCCTCACTGGGTTTCGAACCAAGACCCCATCTTGGGCAAATAGGCAGAAGCCAGAGTTTAGACCACTGCGCCACCATGCGGCATTTGTCACTATGAAACATTACCATACAATGAAAAACAACTTTGCCACTCAGGTAGCGCAGTGGTCTGATCTCTGGCTTATGACTATTAGTCCGAGAAGGGTCAAATTTTGAAGCCCAGTGTGGCATGGATGGTGTGTTTGTCTTACGGCTCTCTCCCTTTCCTGGAACCACTGGCCCTAAATTAGGGACGGGCGACTGCTTATATCCCATTGAGCACGGTGGGCGTTAAACGTTCAATCAGAAAAAAAAGCTGTTCGTTTTTTTGATAGATAACACAAGTCTGCGATGGAGAAATTGTCTGATAAATGTTAAAATGTTTTGTATAGATTTTTGGGCGCTGATTTCAACAAAAATAATGAAAAAAATCTATCACATATAATTTTTCCACGAAATAAAAAATAATTTCGCTCTCTATTATTACGTATAAAATGATTATTTGAATTTTATAGCTCCTTTGTTTACCGAACTTACTATCATTTGACAAATCTACTCTAAAATGATTATGTTTGTAACAAGAATACATTAGGGTCGGTAAAACCTTGTTTGCACTGCAAAAAGCTTGAGCAAATAAAGTTATGAAATGTAGCATTGGTTCTCACTAACCTGAACTACAACGGTCATAGATGGACGATGTGTGGTGATCTTAATGTACTGTTCACACTCCTTGAACAGCGAGGAGGATACGCATAAAATACCCACGATTTTTGTGCGAACGGGACAGCCCAGCGAAAGGCCAACCTCTGGGTCAAAAGACAGTTGCCTAGCAGCGCTGCTTTAAAATCGAGAAATAAAAATTCTATTCGGAAAGTTAGGTTGATTCCAAAAATGTCCTTCTAGCTCCTCTTCATATTAAATTTGGGCTTATGAAGCAGTTTGTAGCAAATAGTAGAAAACATGCAAAAAAATTCGCCCTTTGCGATTGCGCATTCGTCTAGGGGCTAACTTCTGACTATTCGTCCGAGATGTGTCCGGGTTCCAGTCCCGGTGAAGCATGGATGTCTTACGGCACTGGCTCTCTTCTTTTCCTGGAAACAGTGGTCTAAATTAATGATGGGAGATTCCTTGTAGCCCACCGAGTTGCTCACGGTGGTCGTTAAAACCACAGAAACAAAAAAAAAAAAAAAAAAAATTAAGGGGTTGTGTTGTTCAAGGAACTTGAAAGTGCGCTTTCTGAATCTCACTTCAGCTACTTTTCTGAAAACCTTGGAACCATTAGTGCGGAAGAAGAAGAAAGATTCCACCAAGACAAAAATTAAATCGGATGACGACACCTGGGAAGATGTAATATCAACATGATGGCAGATTACTCACAGAGAAGCCGCACAGAAAAGACTTTCAAGCTGAAAAAAAGAAAAGCACCAAACGAAGCTCTGAAGAAAGAAAAAAGACTATGAGGACTTGTGAATATCAATAACATTTCAAAATTTTTATTTGTAAATTTTTTTGTACACAAAATATGTAGCTTTTGTAATGAAATGAACTTTTCGTCAGAATACATGTGAACAGGCTATTTTTCCGCATCTTCACATCCACTTTGTGAAAAAATCCTTTCGTCTTAAAGAAAAATCGCAGTAATTTTTTAAATCAGCACAATCCAGATATCACGTTTGGAATTAGTTAAAAACTTGTAGACAATTTTTAGTGACTCAAATTTTGCAGGCGCCTGTGTAACCTGTTTAAACTTTTGCAGTAATGTTTTTTACATTGCGACACTTCTAAGAAAGTTTTTCTAATAGACAAGTCATTTCGAACAGGACACATATTTTTATAAAAACGCTCTGATATTTATTTTTATCGTTTGTACTCTTTTGTGTGTGTAAGTGTGTAAGCAATGCCTTTGACAAATAAGGAAACGTTGTTTCAAATCAATGAATAATCTGGAAAACAAAGTCGCAGTGTGTATCTCCTCAAAAAGAAGAAAGAAAGAAAAAAAGAATCTGAGGGAAAATATCCAAAGAGTAAAAAATTCTATGCTGAGTCTAAATGGTACAGGTAGTACGCACATGAGGTCCGACGTTTTTCATTTACCTATATTACTGAATATTGATCAAGAAAGCTATTGACTTTCATTTTTAAACCAGGGAAATATGAAAACAAAATATATTTGGAAAATGCTCATGAACTCTGACTATCAATACTGTGGGAGAAGTGCCAGTTTTTGGCAAAAAAACCCAAAAAAAACTTGATTACTTTCCTCACTCGTAGTTTTAATATCCTGTATCCACTGCATGTGAGTGAGGACTTATTTACCTTCATATCGCGATAGATCGTTTAACAGTGAAATAAAATTAACTCGTTTCCAAAATCTGTAAGATTATCTCTATACAGAAAACCCTCCATTGTTCTCGTAATCCCGAAGCTACCTAGAAAACCCCCCATTGTGCGTAATTTTCAGATAAACTTCCGTTTATATATTCGTGATTAAAAATCGACGGAAAACAATCTTTTTCATGAATACACAAAAACATAGATTCTAAGATATCGGTTTCCATGTAAATTTGGCTTTTACTTTATGCCATTTGTTTATATTGTTTGCCTAACTTCTGTGAAGGAAAATTAAGCATTCGAAAAACATGCAAAAATTAGCTGAATAAAAAGAATCATCAATTTTTTTAAAGAACATCTTCAGGAGTCAGTCGCACAGTTCCAGGAGGATATAAAAGAATAAATTAACATTGCCGGAATCAGTGGCTTCGCCGGATCACTCAGAGAGTACTGAAGCCTCACCGGTTGTACCGGAAACGCCTTTCAATAATTTCCAATAAGTTTTTCGCTTGTTAAAAGTAAATATAAATTTGTAAACACTTACTAAATTCGGAAGATAAGGATTTTAATCAATGATCAATCATAAAAAATAAATGTAAAAAAAGAAGACAAAAAATTGAATGACAAATTGGAGATTATAAGCTCTGCAAGGGTTATAATATACGCTGTATAAAGCGTATATTATAATAACGATGGGCGATTTCCTATAGCCTTATAATATAGGCCGATATAAATTTACTTTGGTTAGGGGTTTAACGCATGCATAAATTACGCTTGGTTTCTCTGTCTTCCTATTCCGCTCAGGTCGGTTTGAGTAACTCAAAGACGAATATTTCATTTATGAGGTTGTTTGTGGAATTAATTCAGCCATCTCGCCACTCCGGGTATCGTTCACTTGAACGAAAGATCACTTGACCGAAAAGCTCATTTCACCGAAAGGTCCCTTCAACTAAAAGTTCATTTCCTCGAAAGGACATTTGATCGAAACGTTCATTTCACCGAAGGATTACTTTACCGACTAAAAGTTCATTATATTGAAAACTCATTTCACCGAATGGTCAGTTTATCGAAAACTTAGAATTTTGTTATTGGAGATCTGTCAGAGTGTGGTGCGGGATTTTGAAAAACTGGCCACCTAAACATTATCGGATTGTATAAAAAATACATTTTTAATTTCTGTGAAACACCTCCCCATGAGTAGGTTTTTCGAAATTTAATATTAACTACAAGGCCTAGATCTGTGCCTTTTTATCAATTTTTAATCCTCCGAGCTCATATTCATAAGGGTTACATAGAAAGTCAAGTAACTAATGTTGCATATTTTTTCAGGCAAATTGAATCAGATTTAGGTCCCTAGGCTACTCGGCTTGGCTTTTTTTAGAAAATTTTAATAGTGCGTGCTCATGTTCATAAAGTTTACATAAAAAGTCAAGTTAATAATGTTGCACATTTATTCAGGCAAAAAGAATCAATTTTAGAGCCCTAGTCCTTGGCTTAGGCCTTTTTAGTAAATTGTAATCGTGCATGATCATGTTCATAAGGTTTACATATAAAAGTCAAGTTAATAATGTTGCGCATTTTTAGGTAAACCTTATGATATGAGCTCGCTCGATTAAAATTTTCTAAAAAGGCCTAAATTGAGGCCTAGGGACCTAAAATTGATTCAATTTGCCTGCAAAAATATGCAACATTAGTAATTTGACGTTTTATTTAAACCTTCCGAATATTAGCTCGCTCGATTTTAATTTGCTAAAAAGGCCTAAGCCGAGGCCTAAGGACTTAAAATTAATTATTTTTGTCTTAAAACTAAATCTTTGCGTTCTTTGTGACACTGAGAAATCAAAAGTGCAATTTGAGTATGATCCCCTAACGGTTCGGTGGTCTGTCTGCCAAACTTGCAACATGCTTCAACAGATCCTGTAATGAAATCCAAAGTTTTCGATAAACTGACCCTTCGGTGAAATGACCTTTAGATGAAATGAACTTTTAGGTAAAGTGAAATGAACTTTTAGATCAAGTGACCCTTCGATGAAATGTACCTTTCGATCAAGTGACAGTTCGATGAAATGTACCTTTCGATCAAGTGACCCTTCGGTGAAATGAACGTATCGATGAAGTGATCTTTCGGTGAAACAATATTATCGGTGAAGTGAATTTCGGTCAAGTGACCCTTCAGTGAAGTAAACGTCGGGCAAATGAACCAGACCACGCCACTCCTCTGCTGGATATCGGGACCAAGGACAAAGTGCTTCCGAGGCCCGCTTTTCAGGAAACCATCTACGCATTCGCGTTCCCATACGTTTAGCTTGGGGATCATAATATACGCTGATATAAATTTGCGTTTGGTTTTGGGGGTTAATGTCTAACGCAGTTACATCGGATACAAGCTATAGCCCGTCCCTAATTCCAGGAAAGAGACAGACAAACACAACATACATAGCTCACTGGATTCGAACCTGGACCCATCTCGGACGAAGGTCAAAAAGCTGTTGATTAGACCACTGCGCCACCGCGATGCCGAAGCTTACATTTGACAATTATATGCTATTGAGGGATATGTAAGGAACCACCCGTTGCTTAAGGACGCGGACGCGGATAGTCGGCTGTATAATGTGTTTTACATATTTTTTTACTTTTCAGCCATAGGTTCCTTTCAAGAGTTGGGAACACTATGGGCTTGATGAAAGTGGAGAACAATTTGATTTTCAGATACTTTGTCTCGTGCACTGAATTCGGTGTAACAGGGTTAATTTTGTGGCCCTATGGTGGGTTTTCCGTTTCTCTCTCTCTCTCTCTGTTACTCTTAACTGTCCTTAACTTCAGTACAGCACTGCTCAGTACTCCTCATCGCAGCAAAGCTTTCTATCCGAAAACGTGACACTCTGTGGGGTCACTACTCTAATAAACCACACCACCCAGACACAAATCAACTATTCACTCTGTCCCTTGTTTAAACTGCAAGGGCTGTAAAAGTAAAAGTTTGACTTCTGTACTGTGTACACACGGAATCCGTTACTCGTCCTAACAAAGGCTACAAATAAAATTCCTCCGGAACAAAAAGATAGGTGAGCCCACTGCAGCATTATACAATACTCCTCACCTCAGCAAAACAATTAGTGACCATCTTGGCCTTCTCAAAAATCCGCCGAAAATGAGAAAATATCAACATTTAAATAATACTGATGCTACGCTAAAATTGATTTACTGAAACTAAAGATCTCTAGATTTCATTGATTACTAGCGAAATTAAAAATGTATTAATTTAAATATTTTGAATTTAAAACGCAATTAAATTGTACAAAAGTGGTCTTACCGATGGCGCAGTGGCCTAAGTGCTGGCTTATAAACATTAGTCCGAGTTCGAATCCCGGTGAGTCATGGTTTTTGTGATTTGGGCTCTTTCCCTTTCCTGGAACCAGAGGTCCTAAATTGGGGACGGGCGACAATTTTTGGCTGTTTGGGGGTACACGGCGCTCGTTAAACTCTCAAACGAAAAATAAAATAAAAGTGGCAACTATCAATTTTAAAATTCTGCAGTTTAATATTTTTCTCCGTTACGGAAGTGAGGGGATGAGGTGAGTACGAGTTAGTGGAAAAAATAAAGCCTTGTTCAGCTTCCCAATGTTCTTAATCTAAGGACGCCCCTGATCGGAATAAATACATCATTGCTACTTCTTTTATTTAAGAGAAACTGAAGATAGAGCATGACAACATTTTTGCAAACAAATGGGAAATAAATCTATTCTAAAGTGTGATCTGAAAACAAACACGAAGGAACGGCTAAACAGTGATCAAAAGAAAAGAAAAAAGGTAAAAAGTCAGCATGAGATGAAGGTGGAAGCAGACTCCGATTTCAGTATCGCCCATAGGATTGTAATTGGTTCAATGCTCCGTGCAATGACTGAGCAGTGTTTGTCGAGAGAGAGAAAGAGAGAGAATGGGAGAGCCCTGTTGATACTATCGATTGTTCATGGGCGACACCACATTGCAAGCCACAGGAGTAACAATCTCGAGCTCCTTTCAAACCTTTGTAATCACTGTCAAGAAACAGAAAGCATGTCTGGAGTGAACTAAATTGACAATTCTGACGTCACAACGGTGAGGTCGAAAAGCCGACCAGCGATATATGCTTTTGCTCTTCGAACTGTTCTGATTTTGTACAGCACGATCAGGGACATATCCAAGGGAAGGAGTCTAGGTGTCCCGACCCCTCCCGAAATATTTCACCTGCAGTATTTGTTTGATCGTTTTCTTAGAGTCATTTCAAAATACGTGCTGTTTACAACCAAATTCCACACTGTTTTTGCATGGTTGTAAGATTTGTATGATTTAAAGTTTGTATGATTAACGAGTTTAGTTGTAGTTATGACAGCTGAATTTGAATATACATTATGTTACATGCTCAACATTGTTTTCTCTTTTTATGTGTGTTATATCTCTCTTCGTAGAAGAATAGAACTCTATGCTATGGAGACTGTAAAGCTTCTCCTTAAAGTATCCACTTAGGGCCTTATTTTGAAAATCTGTGATTCGTACAACAGTAAAGACATCCCTCCCGTGGTGCAAGAAATGGAAACAGTCGTTGGAAAAGTTAAAACCCGCTGACGTTTCTACAACTCCTGTTGCTTGTGAACAGAAATTCTAAACAAGTATTCGGAAACCATTAAAAGTTTTGGGTTAGCTCTTTAAGGGTTCCTTAAGAATAAATTCCGCTTCTTTAAAATCGGCACTAGTGAATATATTCTTTAAATCGGCACTAGTGAATTTTATTGTACGAAGTAGGATAATTTAGTGGAAGAGTATATGCAGGGGAAAGTGAATGAGTTGCAGGGGAAAGTGAATTTTATTGTACGAAGTAGGATAATTTAGTGGAAGAGTATATGCAGGGGAAAGTGAATGAGTTGCAGGGGAAAGTGAATTTTATTGTACGAAGTAGGATAATTTAGTGGAAGAGTATATGCAGGGGAAAGTGAATGAGTTGCAGGGGAAAGTGAATGAGTTGCAGGGGAAAGTGAATGAGTTGCAGGGGAAAGTGAATGAGTTGCAGGGGAAAGTGAATGAGTTGCAGGGGAAAGTGAACGAGTTGCAGGGGAAAGTGAATGAGTTGCAGGGGAAAGTGAATTTTATTGTACGAAGTAGGATAATTTAGTGGAAGAGTATATGCAGGGGAAAGTGAATGAGTTGCAGGGGAAAGTGAATGAATTGCAGGGGAAAGTGAATGAGTTGCAGGGGAAAGTGAATGAGTTGCATGGGAAAGTGAATTTCATTGTACGAAGTAGGATAATTTAGTGGAAGAGTATATGCAGGGGAAAGTGAACGAGTTGCAGGGGAAAGTGAATGAGTTGCAGGGGAAAGTGAATTTTATTGTACGAAGCTGGGTAATTTAGTGGAAGAGTATATGCAGGGGAAAGTGAATGAGTTGCAGGGGAAAGTGAATGAGTTGCAGGGGAAAGTGAATGAGTTGCAGGGGAAAGTGAATGAGTTGCAGGGGAAAGTGAATTTTATTGTACGAAGTAGGATAATTTAGTGGAAGAGTATATGCAGGGGAAAGTGAATGAGTTGCAGAGGAAAGTGAATGAGTTGCAGGGGAAAGTGAATTTTACTGTACGAAGCTGGGTAATTTAGTGGAAGAATACGAAGTAGGATAATAAAGTGGAAGAGTACATGCTTTTGCATTTCATATGTGTTCTTTATTTCCATATTCATATTCGATACAAGCAAGCATGCTGGTTTGTGAGAATTTACATTTAGTTTATATTTTCTTTTATGCTTGCATTAGGTTGGCGCAGATGAAGTGTCAGAAATGAGAGTGCTACTTAAAAAACTTCGTAAAAAAAGAAAGCACCAACCACCTAGTCAAAATGGTTCATTCCGCATCGAGATACTTCTGTCTAGGAGTTACAACACTGTGGAATCCAAGACTATAAAACACTAGAGTATGTGAAGCGAAGAAAGTGGAAATGACATGACATACAGCTCGGTCGTTTGGGAAGGTCTTCTCTGCCAGGGAACGATCCAGATACCGGAACAGGTGATGATTCGTGGGAGCAAGATCTGGTGAATATCCATAGGGCGTCAGAGTTTCCTAATCCAACTAGTGAATTTGTTGGACGACTGTTAGCGGAACATGTGGGAGCGCGTTGTCGTGTTACAGAAGGATCCCATACCAGTTGACCAAAACGGATTGCTTGGTACGGAGCTTTTTTGCATCGTTGAATTTCAGAACAATAGCGACCCGAATAGGGGTCTCACCTGGTCGGATAAATTTATGATGGATGAAAGCGGCAGCAGACCACCCTACGGGAAGCCGCACTTTCTTTGGGTGTGAGGTTGGCCTTGGACGTTTAGGTGGTTCCATGGTACCCAATCACTTTGCGGATCACTTACAATGGTTGTAGAATACTCACCGTTCATCTCGGGTTAGGATCCGAAGCAGGAGTCTCTTTCTTCTGTGCCTGGTCAAAAGGAAATTGCACACCTCCAGACGGTGTGTCTTTTTAGCTGCTGTAAATTGGTGTGGCACTTAGACATCAAGCTCTTTACCTTCCCACCACCAGCGGACCCCCACACAAGAAGTGTAATGTCCGAGGTCGAACTGATACGGGAAAATTACGCACAACGTATGTTTGTAAATTGTATTCTGAAAAAATCGCTTTTGTATTGAAAATAGCTAGGCACCTGCAAAATTTTCGATTTTCTCTTAGGGTGGAAGTTTAAGAGAAACGAAAGCTGAAACAGCACAGATGTAACACATAATATTGCGTGTTGCATGATATCTCATATCATATAACACCAGATACCCTGTTACAATAATACGATATACCTGTTACAACGTACAGTGCAAAATGTTTGAAGAACGGACAATCTAAGTGGTACTACTAAGATGTGCTCATTACATCACGGTGTCTAGTAACATCACAATTCCCATGCTTTAAGATTGGCTTTGAGCAGAGTTTTTGCTTAGTTTGAAATTGCATGATATATAGAACTTTTAGCATATGCAGAAGGCTTTTGGTTTTGAGAGTTGATCAAATCAAAAGCCCTCTCAATTTTTGTCTCTAAAATTATCCGAGGTACAGCAACGAAATTTACGTCATTTTTCAACATAAAGTTTTGCCGCTTCTTTTCATTTCCGAAAACAACTTGTTTCCACCCTACTGCAAAATGTCACAAAAAACTACTGATTAGCTTCGAAATTTTTCTCCATGGAATCCGTCTTTCATCGCAGAGAACAGCAAAACGCCTCTTTGCTGCAAGCTCTGGCAAAGGGTGCGGTTTTCGCTAATGATGTTCAATTTTGTCGCATAAAGTGAAACATCGTACAGATACAAGGAATGATATGATTCAAGAAAAAGTGAAAGTTCAACTTCTCAGAAAGGCTCTCAAGAAGTAGCAAACGTTTTAAAAATAGCGCTGGAAACAGAACCATTGTTGAAAATCTATGACGCGTTTGAGTGAAAAAAGTGAAAAAAAGAATTAAGAGACAATATATACTGATTGCTTCTTTTTACTACGCCAGGCAAATATCAAAGATAGATATTATTTTTGGCAAATATCGATTTACTCAGCTTTATCAAGATTTGACTTAGTGAATTGGGATTTTTACCACGCATATTCTCAGGTATATCTGCATTACAAAAGGCAGCAAACGAATTTCAAAATATTTCGTCCTTTCATTATTAGAAACGATTTCAGGAAAATACCAGTGCAAAGACATTGCCAAAAATAAATTATCTATAAATTGCGACTGAAGATGGTTTTTACGAACTATCAATCACTTCTCGCTCTTTTACTGAAATGAGATCCGTGTGTGTGTGTAAAATGGCGTTTTTAAATACGGAAGCAGTTACGAAATAGGACTTTTGCTAACGGAAGGCACTCAGGAATGAATCTCTTACTGGTAGTCAGGGATTTGCAAGATCCTCTTGTAAACTAAAGTGTTCCACTGTCACACGCAGAAGAAAGAAAGTGAAGTGTAACTCCAAGTGCCAGTCGTCTTTTCTTTGCTGCACTAAATAAACGATGCCATTCTCTTCTTGGGAGCAAACCGAATTTGGATTAGCGTTTCATACTGCTTGAATTCGAAACATGCTGGTTTTTTACGCTTTCCAACCGTAGGTTGAAGAAGCGTATATGCTCCAGCTTTGTCCGTCTGTCTGTCCGTCCGTCCGCATGATCACTCACTTAAAAATGATTCGATTTCGATGAAATTTTAGTATGTGGTAGGGGACCACCTGGGGATGAACCCTATTAAAATGGGTGAAATGGGGTCAAAGGTCAAGACATAGGAGCGGGATCCATTCCATTGCCCTTATGTGTCATAACTTACGTAAAATGCTTCGATTGCGACAAAACTTTATCATGTTGTTTCGGAGGTGTACTGAACCAGTTCTGTTGAATATCATCGAAATGGGTTCAAAGGTCGGGACACAGGAGCGAGATTTATTCCACAGCCATTATCCCATAACTTGAGTAACAACTTGAGAAATGATTTCTGGTATATTGAAAAGCGTATCATAATCAATGCATTGCATGATTTTACTATGTTGTTATTTCATGTTATATGTTCGAATATTACGTTTCTGATGCTATGCATCTCTCCCGACAGTAGTAAAGTAAATCCCAAGTAAAAAAAATCAATGTACCGATAATGAGTAACAGAAGTAGTCAAAACAGTTGTTGAAATCTGATTCTTGAATGCTGTCTCATGAAGGAACGTAACAATAGTTAATTTCATTGTTACTCTACAATATATGCTACTAAACTATCTCCAAAATTTCATCACATTTTATATAAACGTAACTATATGTCATTTTAATCTGCGTAAATTACAAGAACTTCATGCTAAATGTGATAAAAGACATTACAAAAATGTATTTTTGATGCTATGAAAACAGTACGTCGTAGCAAAGTTTGGCTTCCTTTTGACCTCGCCAAGTGGGGCGAGAGAGAGGGGTCACCTATGCTATTGACGCAAGCTTTAAGATGATGAAAAACACAATAGAGTGTATCCTGTAGATATCCTTGACCAAAAGTTACCAATCCCCCTTGCTGACACACTTGAGGGTCAGATTGTTTATAGGTCAGACTTTAGCTTGCGCATGCGCATATCGAATTTCTTTGCTACATCACATTTCATCGGTGTCAAAGTCGTTTCTTACGTTCGCCTAAATCTCAATAATATACAACAATAAAAATAAATATTGTTTCGGAAAAACTAAACATTCGAAATATGTACACTATATTGTCAAAAGTCACCGAACACCTAGAAGAGACGACATAGCATTTATTGACATACATTAGTACGGTGTAGGTCCACCTTTGGTCTTAATGCATGCACTGGCATTTCGAGACATGCTTTCGACAAGGTTTTGGAACACAACGACAGCTATATGCGCTTTCTTTTAGTACATAATGCTGCCGCTAACTGTTGCTAAGTAGTAGGCCTTGGTTCCAAACTTCTTATGCAGCGATCTAATTCATCCTATAAGTGCTCTATGGCAGTGTTTCTCGAAGTGTGTTTCGTGGAACCCCGGGGTTCCGCGACGGTTCTCCAGGGGTTCCACAAAAGCAATTCGTAAAACAACTCCGAAATTTTCGAGAAAACCTGTGAATTCCATATTTTTCCCAATGACAGCCTTAACTAACCAATTTCCCACAGCCAATACAAAAACAGTTCAAAAAATAATACACGTTCTGGGAGGTGTGATCAAGATAAAACTGTCAAATTTGCGAAAAGAAGAATGTACGATCAGAGCTATATTAGTTTCGGATTTATGAACGCTGATGATAATCCTCAGTGTGTCATATGCAACAAAGTTTTTCATAATAGCTCAATGGCCCCTGCTAAACTTCGGCGCATTTAAGTAGAACACATCTATAGCTCAAAGATAAAAATGTTGATTTTTTTGTACGCAAGCATGATGGACTTTTAAAAGTGAAAACGTTTTTTTTCATGCAGCACGAAAAAGCTACTGAGGTTTCTCTTTCAGTAAGTTATTAAATAGCACAAGCAGGTGAACCTTATACAATAGTTGAGAATCTTATCAAGCCATGTACTATTGACATGGTTAAGTGCATGCTTGGTGAAAAATCAGCCAAAGAAATAGCGAAAATTCCGTTATCAAGCGATACAGTGTCTCTCCGAGTGAAGGAAATAGCACAGCCCCGGAGGTGTCAAAGGGATGACTTTTGATCATTTTTCCAAGAGGGGTCCGGGTTCGCATCCCTGTGATAAATATAAAACATGCAATGGCTCATAAATATAAAACAAACAATGTGATGAAATCACCCAGCATCTGGAAGCTTTCCATGATTCAACGAGGCACTATTTTCCTGATGAGCAGCACGAAAAATAAAAAAGTCAATTATGGATTAAAAATCCATTTGTTATTAATGAAAAAGCTCCATGCTTTTCATCTGATGGATATGAAAAATTTATTGATCTGATTTCGGATTTCTCAGTGACATCCCTTTATAAAACAGTGTCAGTGGCAGAATTTTGGTGCAGTTTAAAAGGGGAATATCCATTATTATCGCAAAAAGCTGTGTTAGTATTCTTACCATTTGCGACAACCTGTCTTTGTGAAACGGACTTTTCTGTGTACGCCTGAACAAACACTAAGCACCACAATAAGCTGGATGCAAAGCCCAATATGAGATTACAGCTTTCTTCGATAGAACTAAATTTTAAACAACTATGTGGCAGTAAAAATCAAAGCCATTAATCACATTCATATTTTTCATTAATGATTGCTATCATAATTAGCATAATAAATTTTATTGGGTCTACATGACCTTTTTGTAAGTATTATCTTTTTTATTGACTAATTGCTTATTTGTTTCGTTTCATTTTTATTTCAAATCAGTGATACATAATTGGCATATAGGTATATTAATTTTTAATGGTATTTATAGAGGGATTCCGTTGCTAGACATTGTAGAAAAAAGGGTTTCATAGGATAAAAAGTTTGAGAACCACTGCTCTATGGGATTAAGATCACGGCTCTGTGCAGGCCAGTCCACACACGATACAGAATTATCGTCAAACCACGCCGTAACAGTCCTTGTTTTATGGCTAGGTGCATTATCCTGCTGGTACCAACAAGGCTCGGTTCCATAGTATTGATACAGAGTTGGTAGGGCATAATTGTCCAGAATATCGAGGTTAACAGGTTTGTTCACGATAACCAATGGGCCGGGATCATACCACGTAAAACACCCCCACACGAATACACTGCCAGCTCCAAACTTGACCGTCGGAACAGTATACTGTGGTAAATAGCGTTCCCCCGGCTGCCTCCATACCCACCCACGGGCACCAGACTGATGGATCGTGTATCTGGATTCATCAGTTCATAGGACCCTTTTCCATTGATCTACGGTACAAGATAAATGTTCTTTACACCATGCTAAACGCCGATTAGCATTCGGAGTGGAGATGAAACGCTTATGAGCAGCCGCACGACCACGGTAACCATAGAATAAAGTACTCTGCGAATGGTACGTGTACATTCCTAGGTTCTAGCATTTTTACTCACCTGTACACTAAGGTCTTGTGGAGTGCTCCGTCGATTAGCTGTAACGACTCTCCTGAGGTTTCGACGTCCTCCATAACTGATTTTTGTTTGGTCTCTCGGTACGTTTTGCTGCTTCAGGCACGTCATGCGTCTTCCAATTATTCAGTACATCCAAAAAAGTTGACTTTGGTATGTTTAAACGCCTCTCGATTTCTTTTATGGGCAACCAACTGATATAACTCCCAACAATCTTTCCCTTCTCAAAGTCAGTTCTCTCCCGCCACGAAATTTTCACTCAACCTCACAGTGCGATAAGATCGCGGTCAGCTGCAGGCTTGTTTTTATATCATTTGCAACTGTACCGCGCATCTTAAAAACGCAAGGAATTTTCATTTGATTTTGAAGGGGTGTCCGGTGACTTTTGTCAATATAGTGTATATACTTATTATTGCCGCAGCCATAGATTAGTAAATACTTTCTTTTATGACTCACACACTTCTTTTATTGGTTTTACGACAATAACATTCATACTTCTTCCATTGGTTTCACTGCAATATCATTTTGGCCGCACTACTTAGCGAAGAATGACATGATGCCACACGACACATGGACGCAGGTGTTTATACCATCCCACTAAAGTATCCGGACACAACGCTAAAATACTGCGTAGGTCACACAAAAAGATCCTTCAAACTGCGGTTGGCGGAGCACGTTCGGGACGTTAAGCAATGAAAGTTCTGGACAGCACTGTCTAGGGAAGTAAGGAACCAAGCAACCCAAACGCAATAGCAGGATCTCCGCAGAGTCGCCCCGTACCACAATAAAAAATCAGCGGCCGTCAGAGAAACAATAGAGATTCTAACGCGCCAGAATGTATGCACCTCTGATGTATCGACTGAGCTACCATTAATCTGGCCAACCCTTCTAGACATCGACTCGCATAGGAGCCCAACTTAAACAACAGCTCTGAGATATACACTAATTCGATGCCACAGAAACTCTCCGAAGTTAAACTATAGCAAAGAATATCTAACTGAGAAGAAGTTAAGGCTCGGCGAGACGTGACTAGCGCCGCCATATCTTAAGAGTTAAACTGCAGTGCACAGAAGTCAACATACAGGCTAATGCCGGAGCAGACTGCGCATGCGCATTTCTGTTGACTTCAATTCTTTGGGTAAAGAAAAGTCAGCCGAGCTACTCACAGCACGTGATTGTTACTTTCTCGGTAACATAATAACTTCGCAAATCGGATATGTTAGTTTTGTTACGCCAATCGGGTTAGTTAAGGCTTTTGTTTGTTCTTCAGCTTTTCAGTAATGCAAATACTAGGGAATGTCTGCATTCTGTACGGATCCTTAGGCCCAGTTATAATATTTGCTAAAATTTAATTTAAATAGTAATACTAATGTTATTGCATATTTTTCTCACCAAAATAAAGGATGGGCGGGATATCAGAAAACAGCAACAAGAAAAAAACTGCTCTAAGCAAATAGTCACCAGATCGAAAAAACCCATCGTGGATCAAAGAAAAGCTTCACTGCCGTAGTCCCCCTATAACGTGTTTTGCTCCTGAATGTTAACTTTCCCACAGAGCATATTACCTCTTAAGATGTGGCGGCGCTGTTGTCGCCTGTTTTACGTTATCTGTAAGAGAGTTGGCCTTCTTCAAGCGTTATATATTCTTTGACTATAGTGCTATTAATGGCAAGCCTCTTACACCTTCGTGAAACTCTTGCATGTGCAACGCGCCTTTATTTAAGTTCACCTCGAATTGTTATTACTTCTACTATTTAAATTCTCATTTGATTCTGTGATCTTAACCTAATAATCGCCTGACAAAGGCGTCCGTTGACGGAGAAAGCTCGCGGGGGAATTTGTGTATATTTCTCTGTTTACATACGCCAATAAACACGGATTATCTTTTATCTTTTCATCTGTTCATTAATTCACCTACCTACGTACGGCTCAATGTCAGGAATGAGTAAACCTTATTGTTTGTTGTTATGATTTAATTCCACTTATTATGTACCGGACTGTGGCTTTGTGTGGTCGTGAGTGACGTGAATAAATGCAATGTGTTGTATGTACATAAATGTATTCTCTCGAATCATTCGTTTTATTTCACACCCACAAAGATCTTGGCATGAGAAAGATGAATAGCATAAATTATCTAAAAATAGTATTCTCGATTTTTAAAACAACTGGTTTTTTGGTAAGTAGGTATACAGTTATTTTTTACACATTTCATTTCTTTGAGCAAGAAGAGACATGCGAGATTTCGCGACTTAATCAAGTAGAATGCGAAACACTATTGAATTTCGTAGTATGTTCAATTTAAGGGACTTGTCGGGAATATATTCTTCGACATACATTCGCTAAAAACATTTTGCGTAAATGAAGTATATTTTAATTACTCTACGCATTCTTCGAGCGTATAATATAAATTGTAGGCCATTAAAAGTGCAACACCACGAAAGATAAGAGATATCAAAGTCTTATTTATTGTACAGAAAGCAGGTGATACAAGAGTGAATCGATTACAAATACAACACGGTGAGACGAGAGCAACACGTAACATTCAGTATCTGGTGTAGCCACCATGGGCGGCAATTACTTCTGCTACGGCCCGGAATCGAGAGGAAGAGACGTTGAATGTGTGTTTGAGGAATGTCCGCCCACGCAGCTTCGATACGATGCCACAATTCCTCCGTTGTCGCAGGGGGTGGTCGCTGGTGTCCAGTCGTCCGGTGAACGTGAACCACACGTGTCCAATAGGTGACATGAACACGTGCGGGCCAAGGAAGACGTGGCACATGGTGGCGATCCAGAAAGTCTTGGACGTTGCCTGCCACATACGATCGCTCACTATCCTGTTGGTGAATGGCATCAGGCAGTCCCTGAAGATATAGTATAACAACAGGTTCCAACACCTCAGTGATGTAAATATGGCTGTTTTACGTACTTGTAACGCGAACGAGCCGCGTGCGGGAGTGGTACCTAATGGCACCCTATACCCCAACGCCGGATGGAGGACCGATATGGCGCAGAATAATGCAGGATTCACTCAGCCGGTCGCCGCGGTACCGCCAGATACAGATTTGTCCATCATGGTACTGCAAACTGAAAAACACGATGCCTTGTTCTTCACTTCTCCATGCACAATGTTCGTGGCACCATTGCAGACGCAGACGCCGGTGTTCTACAGTCAAAGATAGCCAAAGCAATAGGCGCCGTGCACAAATACCCCGCCGCTGCAGACGACGTCGAACCGTCCTTGCGGAGACTGGGTGTTGTGGCATACACCCGAACTGTTTTGCTACGATGATCCACGTGGCTATGCGATCAGTCAGAGGCATGTGCACCAGATATCGGGCCGCTTGTTCGGTGGTGTGACGAGGCCATCAGGATCCCGCACGTCAATATGTTCGTTCCTTCGCTACCCACTGACAATATATTCTCTCCACCGTGGCCGCATGACGTCACACACGAGCACCAATGTCTCAGAGTGATAATCCGTAATCCAGACATGCCACAATTCTCCCGCGATCGAAGTCAGAAACCTGCTGATACGGCTGCCGTTGACTTCCATGGGGCATGCTGCAGTTGTCCGCGGCCAGGAACGGCTAGTAAACACATTTTGAGTGCCTAACACTGGCACTTTGTTCACCCCTCTTATACGACTTCCAGGAGCCGCTACTATCCCACATGATTTCCATATGTGCTACCCGGTTAGTCATTTACATGTGTGCGCCAGCGTTCTGCCCTTCTGCCAACTTTCGAATCCCTGGGATGCTATCCTCATGATGTTGTACTTTCAATGGCCAGCAGTGTGTTTACTAATGCACTGAAATATTGAAGGTGTTGTATTCTTTTCAATTCCTTTGGTCAATGTTCAATTTAAGGCTGCGTAGCTTAACTCTGAGTCGCAGTAATTGATTTTTTTAAAATTGGAATAAGAGTATCAAAAGAAATATCGAAAAAAGTATTATAAACGAAAGGTTTTGTGAAATTATGTTGCACGTGATTTGACATTACCGTGTGATTGAACCATTTTTGATATAATGAGAAATAGACTGTACCTTTCACTATAGTAGTTGATATGTGACATTTGGGGAGAACATTATACCTGGGCTATACTTAAGTACTTTCGTGCCTCTTGTTGTTCTTTCGAGCTCTTTTTTCAGAACGATTATACAGCTGAATTTTGGTATCTAGTTAAACGTCGATAGCGGCGAAAAAGTTAAGTCTACGCAAAATATATTTCAAACTGCCGGAGGAACTCCTGGCTTTGCTAGATTATTCCCGTTAGGCGAACTCAAGATATTTCTTTTATTGCAAGGGTCAAAGAGTTGTCACGGAGGATAGGAAATATATGTAGCATTTTCAGTTAGTTCATGAGATCACCTGATTGTATCGCGTTACACTACTTTACCAAATAACTTAAGCATACAAAGAGGGCAAAGACCAAGTAACTTTCTTAATCATACAAAGAGGGCAAAGACCAAGTAACTTTCTTAATCATACAAAGAGGGCAAAGACAAAATAAATTAAGTATACAAACAGTCCGGGGTTAAATTTGGCTTCTTGATCCATTTGTGCGTTGAGAGATTTGTTCTATCTGAAATCATGCACAACACAATCACTGTTGTTTACAGAAAACTTCAATTTTTATCCATTCATATTTTTCTGAAACTTCCGGGTATATATAATTAGGGATAATTTTTTAGGTGATGCGTAACATCACAGCCTCTCCTTGACAAATGTCAACCCCGCCTTCTCGTGGTGCATCCTGTTCCCACTAAAGGGGCTCTGACGACCGCCAATAGCGGTATAACTATACCATCGGGATCAGAGGAAATGCTATCCCACACTCACCAACCCGCTTGGCCAGCGTGGTGAGTTATGGCCAAACCCCTCCAAAATGATTCCACAACTTAAATCTTGGCCCTCAGTCTCCGGCAGCTGGAATGTACCTGGCCAAGGCAGCGGCCAGTGCGACATGAAGGCAGAGGGTGTTAAGAATCTCGGAGGACCGGACTAGGCTGCCATCTGATGCTGACCTTGGCTACTTACAATGGACGCTCTCTATCTTCTGATTCAAGGCTTCTTGAATTGGAAGAGGAACTACAAAGGATCAAGTGGGACATCGTGGGGCTAAGTGAGGTATGAGAAAAGGAGAAGATCTCATCGAACTGAAAAGTGGACATCTCTTCTACTATCGTGGGACAGATACTGGCAGAACTAGTGGTGTTGGATTTATAATAAACAAGAAACTGAAGGATAAAGTTGTAGAAGTTGAAAGTTCCTCTGACAGAGCTGCACGACTTGTTATCCAACTCTCGAAAAGATACCAGGCTCAGATTATTCAAACTTATGCCCCCACCACAAGTCATCCTGAAGAAGAAATTGAAGAATTTTATGAGGAAATATGTCATCTAAATAATAAAGGTAAGCAGCACTTGAAAATAATTATGGGAGATTTCAATGCAAAAATAGGACAACGGCAACAGAATGAAACTTCAGTAGGTAAATTCGGTCATGGCAACAGAAACCAGCGTGGAAATACTCTCGTTGAGTTTGCAGAGGCAGAAGGATTTTTCATCTTGAACTCCTTCTTCAAGAAAAAGCCACACAGGAAATGGACATGGAGACATCCAAATGGGACGACAAGTGAAATTGATTTTATTATGTGTAACAAAAAATTCGTCATAGAAGACTGCAGTGTGCTAAACAAGTTCAACACAGGTAGTGACCGTAGATTGGTGAGATGTAAGATGCACCTCAACACTAAACTTGAACGTGGCAAGCTCATAAGACAAACAAAATCTATTGACATAACCAACCTTAAAAAACACCATAATACCTTCAAGTTAGAACTGAAGAACAGGTTCTCTGCTTTAGAAGGCCTAACATCGGAAGAAGTGGACATCTCTGAAGTTAACAGAAAAGTAACCAAAGCTCTTATGGAAACAGCAACAAAATTAGCTGGGTCTAAGAACAAGTTGCATGTGAACAAATTATCAGGAAAAACCAAAATGTTGATGCAAAAAAAGAAGAGAGATGAGGACAACTAAAGAAGATGTGACTTCTAAAGTGGAATATATAGAGCTATGCAAGACAGTAAGAAAAAGTATCACTGAAGACGTAAGGAAATTCAACTGTGAACTAGTGAGGAAAGCAATTGAAAACAACCAAAGCCTAAAGACAGCAAAGGGACATCTCAGTAAGGGAAGAAAACAGATTATGGCACTGAGAAAAGAAGATGGTTCTGTAACAAGAAATAGAGGCGAAATTTTGACAAGAGTGAAAGATTTCTACTCCAAATTATATGAAAGGGATGATATATGCACTCCAGACATCATGAAAGATACCAGTACCAGAGTTCCTCCAGTCCTTCCAGCAGAAGTTGCACATGCAATCAAGAACATGAAGCGAGGAAAAGCTCCAGGAGAAGATGGAATTACTGTAGACATCATACAAGAAGCAAGTGGAGAAATCGAAACAGTACTCGCCCAAATTTTCACTCGATGCCTTAATGAAGGAAAGATTCCTGAGGATTGGAACACCGCTACAATGATCCTTCTACATAAGAAAGGTTACATTGAGGATCTCGGAAACTACAGACCTATCAGCCTCCTATCAGTAGTTTATAAAATCTTCAAGTTCTTTCACACCGCTTGAAGGTAACACTGGACATGGCTCAACCGAGAGAACAAGCTGGATTTAGGAGGCGGCTACAGCACAATAGATCATATCCACGTGCTGAGAGAACTAATTGAAAGAGCGAGGGAATATGAACTTCCATTGTGCATGGCTTTTATTGATTATGAAAAAGCCTTTGATTCGGTGAAACCATCAGCAGTTACAATGGCTCTGAAAACCTGCGGTATTGAAGATGCATACATTAATATTATTAATAACATCTATGAAAATGCAAGTGCAAAGATTAGGCTGTTTGAAAATACAACACACGTAAAAATTGGAAAGGGAGTGAGACAAGGTGACACCATATCTCCGAAGCTCTTTAATGCCACATTGGAGGGTGTTTTTCAGTCGCTGAGTTGGGAAAACAAGGGGATAAAGATTAATGGAGATTATCTAACCCACCTTCGTTTTGCTGATGACGTAGTCATTTTTGCAACTACCCCATCAGAGCTGCAGAGTATGATCCAGGAACTTGCTGACAAGAGTAAAGAAGTGGGATTAAAAATGAACTTTCAGAAGACAAAAGTGATGTTCAATGCTTTTACAAGAAATGAAGATTTATCGATTGATGGAGAAAAGCTGGAGATAACAGACACGTACGTTTATCTTGGACAGCAGATATCAAGTGAGGGTCACATTGATGAAGAAATTAATCGGCGTACAAAACTTGCCTGGAGAGCTTTTGGAAGAAACAGCATAATTTTCAAGAGCAATATGCCATTATGTCTTAAAAGAAAAGTGTTCGATCAATGCATCCTTCCAGTGCTTACGTATGGTGCAGAGACGTGGACCTTAACTAAAAGAGACATACAAAGGCTGCAGACAACTCAAAAGAGCATGGAGAGGTGCATGCTTGGTGTAACCAGGAGAGATAAGAAGAGGAACTCGTGGATCCGAAAAATGACAAGAGTGGAAGACATCATGATCAGAGTTAAATCCCTGAAATGGCAATGGGCTGGACATACTGCCAGAAGGACAGATCATCGATGGACAGCCGAAATTTTAGATTGGATTCCAAGGGACAGGAAAAGACCCAGAAGAAGACCACATGGGAGATGGGTGGATGAAATTCGGAAAGTATGCAGGGGTGACATGGAGGAGACTGGCACAAGACAGACCGTTGTGGAGGAAACTTGGGGAGACCTTCGTCCAGCAGTGGATTGATAATGGTTGACAATGATGATGATGATGAATTTTTTAAATTGAAAATATGCAACGGTAAAACAACACAATGCTCTAAATTTGAAATATTACTGATAAATTTCCAAATAAATGAAGCATTATGGTAGATTTGTGAATGAAAACGATCCAAATGTGACATCCCAAAGATATTTCCTGTTTTCTGCTTCTTTACTACTTAACAGTCAGGTGAAAGGAATCGAATTTCGCAGCTCAAAAATAATATCATGTTTTAACTATACCACGTGCAATGCCATTGAAAATCACATTACCATGCAATAGACGTATGCGTGACATTGCTTACAGACCAAATGCGATTCAGATAATTTCAGTTACTAAGACTTTATAAGAACCAAATGTGATTCAAATGCATTTAGTTACTTTGTAAGAACTAGATTCGATTCAAATGCATTCAGTTAGTGTTACTTTATAATCCAAATACATTCAGTTAGTGGGATTTTATAATCCAAATACATTCAGTTAGTGGAATTTGATAATCCAAATACATTCAGTTAGTGTGATTTTACAATCCAAATACATTCAGTTAGTGTGATTTTATAATCCAAATACATTCAGTTAGTGTGATTTTATAATCCAAATACACTCAGTTAGTGTGATTTTATAATCCAAATACATTCAGTTACCGTGCCTTTACAAGAACCAAGTGTGATTCAAATATATTCAGTTACTATGACTTTATAAGAATTAAATATGATTCCAATACATTCAGTTGTTGGGACTTTATAAGAACTAAATATGATTCAAATAAATTCAGTTGCTGTGACTTTATAAGAACTAAATATGATTCAAATAAATTCAGTTGCTGTGACTTTATAAGAACCAAATGTGAATCAAATACATCCAGTTACTAACTGTAACTACACAAGAAACAGAAATCAATATAATCGAAATGCGCGCTTTAAGTTTGCCTTCTTCAATCACATCGGGTCCGTAATAATGCAGTTGTGTGTCCAGAGGAGGTAAAAGAGTGCATTTTCACCATCAAACATTCCTGTGTCCTGATGTATTTGCAATATCAAATACATCAGGATACAGAGATTGTTATTGCATTTTGCGATATCTAATTTCAAAGATATTTATATTGAATTTGATTGCATTTGCAATATCTAATTTCCCGTTTTCCCAAATTCTAAATAAGCATAAACCGATAGAAGAATCTTATTTAAAATTTAATTCATATAGCTTAGATATATAATGCAGTCGGAAAGAAGTAAAATGTTTGTAAGCTGTGCATAAGAATTCTACTTGCCGAAATGGCGCCTTGTCATCATATTATGGGTGGTTTCGCTCGTTATTAGACAAATTTTATTGCGCTGCGCACCAACAGCGCTGGAAGCATACCGATTTTTAATAAATTAAAACTATGTATCCTCCAGAAAAATAACTTCTGAATACGCCTCTGTAGTAATGTGAAACTTTTCTTAGGAAATGCAAAATTTCTCTGAAAAACCTAACTAGTCTTCTTGTAAAAGTTTTTCTTTGGAGAAATGGACAGCAGTGAAAGAAAAAAACAACAACAAAAATTTCCATTGTTTTTCTCCCAGATATGTTCATACACTCAGTGAATTTCGCCCTATAGATAATATTTCCCAGGAGAGGGAATTTTCTTCTGAAAAATATATGAAGGAAAAAATTCTTCAGAAAACAGATAATTCACTCAGCTCCAGAAGGAATCCCATTGAGAAACTGGGGTCAAGACATATTTCTACCCAAAAGATCCCGACGACTAAATAATTCTGACAAAACAGTCACAAAAATAAATATCTTTCCATGCGTATATTTCGCTTTATAAAATTCTTTCTTACTACTCTGGTAAAAAAAGGAAAAACATGCTTTTATTCACGGGAAAACTGAACTCCAAAAATCTTCCCTTCCGTTGTTCCACATAACCCCATAACCCTTCACACCTCGAACAGGCGTTTCTCATTAACATTGCCTTGGAAATCTTAGCAAAACAATGTCTTCACTAGCAACGGAAGAGGGTTACTTTTTACCATGCATTTGTTCAAAAGCTGTGTGATCCAGTTCCCCCACATTTTTTGACTTTATTTTAAGAATCAGCAAGATTTCAATGAACAAGGATGACAGATCTTTACATTGTTGCTAAAACGATATTGCCCCTGGCACTCTGTTCCGATGTTTCCTTCATGCTATCGAACTAACGCAATTTTCATTGTCTTCACTACTTGAAGTTTCCAAACAACACTGTTTTTATCTGCATGTTCGTAAATAAACTTTTTTATGCATTTTGGTTTTGGACGCACTGTTTATTTCAGTTAAAAAATAGTAGGCCCGTTAAATAAGAAGCTTTAAGGCTTTATGAAATTTATTTGTTCTTGGGAAACTATTATTTAAGAACGCAATTTGCTGACGAGTTATGATGAAAAATTTAAGGCCAATGTAAATCAGAATCATTATGCATATATCTAGTACTATAAGCCTGCATACAAGAGATTTACTTATAATTATAGCATAACTAATAGCATTCGTACTTAAAGGGAATTTTGCCCGGGCCATGCATAGAGGAAAAATCATGCGGATCCGAGTTTGGTCCTAAAAATTTGACCTGGACTTATTTTGTACCATCTTCTTGCATCTGTGCATTACTTTCACCTCTGACCCCAACCGAAGTTTATTAACTAAGCATAGTTTGAAATGATTCGTAGAAAGGAACCTTTGAAATTTCTTTTACGAAGTAATAAGCATAAATACTCATCGAATTCTGGAATGGTAAAATTGCTAATATCCTCTCTGATAGAGAAACTAAAATGCCTTTGTATGTCTCCAAAGGACAGACAAATGATCCTATCTTCGCAGAAAATTTCAAACAAAATAAGACCCCATCAGAAAATGAATCATCAAGAATTTCTAATAGATAATGCTGTTTAAATCCCGAAAAGTTATATTTTAAGAAATATTCTTTTACGTTGTTTGTTGCTGCTTCTCTTTCCAGAAAATATCCTTTGTGAAAAATTTCTTCCAAGAAAGTTTCATATGACCAACTTTAAAAATGAAATAAATAATAAAAATTTCTATCTCAAATACTCTTCCCGTAAAGAAAATGACGCCTCGAAAGCTATTTATATGCTGTGTTTTGATTTTTCAGTGTTTGTACAAAGAATTTCCAGTAAACATTAGAAATTTCTCCCGAGAAATTATTACCTAAGCGATTGCTGCTCGCCGTAAGTTACTCTCGGGACAGAAATTTTCATGACAAACTATTATCCTCCGAAAACTTAAATAAAGGAAATCTACTGTGATATCAGATTCATATGTTATCTGCGCAAAAACAACGGTTTCTACGGAAAAAATATTTTCCTAAGACTGCCATTTCTGTGAGAACTCCTCTATTAAAACTTTCTTTCCATGACTCGAAGTTTCGCATGCACTTATACAGGGTGTCCATAGAGTCTTTCCCACATTACAAAAATTAATGCAAAAAATGTATTACAGGTACAAGAAAGAGAAGAGATTGCACGACAATGAGGGTGCACCAGCATAGTTTTTTTCCACTGTCAGTACACACCACATGGGCGCCATTTGTGGACCGTAGGACATCTAAGCGATATTCGATTTCAATTCATGTTTTGTTTAACATCTCAGCAGAGACAGAACCAATGATGTCCGTTATTCTCCTCTTCAACATCTTGACATCCGGAACACGGCTAGAGTAAACTTGGTCTTTCATATAAATCCACAGGAAAAAGTCTAGAGGGGTTATGTCGGGCGATCGAGGTGGCCATGTCGTGGGACCGTCGCCGCCAATCCATCTGTCCGGAAATGTGACATTCAGGATCTCACAAACCATTACTGACGAATGTGGTGGGGCACCGTCTTGTTGGAAAACAACCGAAGGTTGGAGTGCATGCAACTGAGATGCTAGAAAAACTTCCAGCATGTCCAGGTACTTGTTACAAGTTACCGCGGGCTCTGTAAAAAAGAATGGTCCGATAATTTTGCAATGCATCAGGCAGCACCATACGTTTACTTTTTTCTGTTGTTCGATGATATAATGGGGATTTTCTGATCCCCATATTCGCTCATTGTGCCTATTTACTATACCAGAGACGTGGAATGTGGCTTCCTATGAGAGAAACAGACACGGTGCAGATAATCCCTATCATGAGCTATGTGCTGCAACATCTCCGTCGCAAATGCAGCACTGCAAAACCGGTCATCAGCCTGTAGAGCTTGAACGATCTGTATCTTATAAGCATACAGATGAAGACGTTTGTGCAAAATTTTGTCAACCGTGGCACGGGGAATCCCAGTTTCCAGTGAAGGACGGCGAATGGATTTCCTGGGGCTTCGGAGAAATGTCTCCTGAACAGCTGCAGCTGTCTCTTGTGTAACCGTTGGTCGGCCCGCTCGGGGGAGATCGCCAACACCACCCATCACTTTAAACTTTTCATTCCAAGCTTTTATGCTTTCTTTGGTCCTATGGTGATCATCTGTACTCTTTTCTGAAATGACGCAGGACAGTAACCGCCGGTTTGGTCTCATGGAACCACAACACGCAAGCAGCATTTTCTTGCATGGAAGTTATTATCGATGAAATACTCCTTTTATTCCAGCAGTAGTGTTCACCTAAAGAACAGAAAAAAGCTTTATGAGTGTTGCTGTATTATGTTGGCAACCATTTTATTTTAACTTACATAGATTTTTTTATATTAAGTTTTGTAAAGCGGGAAAGACTTTATGGAAACCCTGTATTTCCCCATCGAAAATTTCTGGGAACAAAGTAATGTGTTGCGAGAGTAAAACCTGGGAAAATGATTTGTAAAAAAACGGTTGTGAGAGACTGTTTCCCGAGGAAGCTTGTTTCACAATTTTTTTTAAACAGGAAAGTTCAAATCAAATGGAAGACCAAATGAAATTTACTCCTAAGAATTGGTGAAAAAAATGCTTCACTTTAAACAATCCTTACTTCTGAAAATCTCAATGCGAAATTGTTTTCCTACAGTATTGCATCTGAATACTAGTCCATCTGAATTTCTTACGTTGAAAATATTTTTTTGCACATAACGTTTTGGAGAAATACCAAATTAAGGTATTTTCGTACCTGGAAATTACAAAAAAAAAATTCTCACAATAATTCAGTAGGTAAATTCTCCAACGTGCCCATTCTCTCTGCAATATTTCTGAAACTTCAACTTATTTAAATGATCTAAGGAAAAATTCTAAAATGCGAATTTTATTTGCGGAAAACAATTATGAAGAAAGAAGAAGGATATCAAAAGGACAGTAGGTTAAGGGCGGGGGGTGGACTCCAGAAAGAAGGTGTCAGAAAGAATTTGTCCAAAGATATGTGCATAAGAGATAGTCAGTTCGAAAACACTGAAGATTTGTCAGGAGGTAATTACAATTCTTCCAATCGATTTTATTCAGATCGACCGACTAAACAGGTAAGCTAATTGTTTCATTTTGAAAAATTAGAAAGGAAGATGATATTCCATTGATTATGGCAACTTGCGTGACCACGAATAGCGCAAGATTGGTTCCGATGGAACAGATACTAATATTACGAATGAAATAAAAACTATGACACGAATGTCACAGCTGAGCCTTCCCTGTATATCACACATGATAGCCATTAATGGCAAAAAGAAGATGACTTGAATAACACAGAAACTATCATCATGAAACAGAATAAATGTTATGACTTTGAATCTGACACATATACAAATAGCACAGGAAGTATAACTTTGAACAGTGTTTTTCCATTCTGTGATCTCAGAATATCCTGAAAAGTGATAGGTAGTCCGTAAAAACAGATTCTTCTATCTAGGAGAAATAACACATGGTGTATTAGAAACTCTGTTTGCATTCCGAGGCAGACCCCCTCCTGGGTGTGTGGGGCCCCGCCGAAAGTTTTTGAGGGGCCGCTATCAGAATAAACAATTTGATTAAAATGCATTACAAAATGTTTTATCCCATGTGTGGTATACTGACCTATTGATGAAGATTTAGTATAATGAGTAGATAAGAGGTTATGCTTCGCTAAATATTCGACACATGATGTTTTTCTTTTAAGAACATTACACAGATGCTCTATTTAGGCATTTAGTTGTCTTTGTTGCATATGCTACCAGTTGTTTGGTATTTATTTAGCCTTTGACTCAGTTCTAGTAACTGAATGTGTACTTTTTTGTGTGCAAGTGATGTTTCATGTTCATTTTAATCGAGAGCTTATGTGTTTTCGTTGGCAGATACTTTCATTTACCAAAGTTGATCTTGAAGACGAAACATGTAACAGCGGTAACAAGATATGGACTTAGAATATAAAATCCAGTTTCTACAGTTTCGCCGTTTGAAGGAATCGTTGTATGAAATGAATTACTAAACTTTCTACCATATTGTGGAATGGGAAATCGTAATATTAATTTGAAATGCATTATGTTTTGCTAGAAATATCCTCATGCCATTAGAAAGATGTGATGGCGATTTTGCAGGATCATCAAGTAAAGCTCAAGAAATTTCTTCTGTTACTTCCACTTTTCCAATTTCATAACAATAATTTTCTTTCAATATCTAATGGGTAGGTTAAGGTTGCATTTGTTGATTCAGAAATGCGAATTTGATACGAATAATTTCCTTTTACATTCTCATCTGTAATTAAATCTTCACTTGATAAAGAACATGGAGTTTCACGAATTTCATCTGAATCATTCAAACGCTGGATACGATGAAATATATGCTTTATTTTTAATTTTCATCTTTGTGATCAATAAATAAGTCTTTTATGACCATAGAATTCAGTTCATGCCAAATAGGAGACTGCTCGGTTTCATTGTTTCTAGATTGCAAAAATCTAGGCAGAACGGCTATTTGCAGATCTTCAATTTCTTTTCAGCTTTTTTTCTTTTCTGACCACCACTTTCGTATTTTCTACTTCTATCTCGATCTTCCATTGTACCCATTCTGAATTATCTAAAGCATTACAAAATAAAATTTTGATGTATTCAATGCACAGTTTTTAATATTATTTGTTGTGGTGGCAGTACAAATAAACCAGAGAATGGATTATTGATACTGTCTTTACATTTTATAGCGCTTTGTTTTTTTGAAACCTCAGATACAACTATATCTTATTAGATATAAAAAAATAATCACTTCGGATTAAATATACAAAATATAAATACAAATACAAATTATCGAGATAAATAATTTTATCTCGATAATGTTTTGTGTCTATGATGAGCGGATTCTTACAAAGCGCCGGCCCGTGTGAGGCGCGGGACACGAGACATGTGCCCGGCTTACCCGGGTCTAAGGACGGTCCTGTTCCGAGACAACAAAATCGTGCAACATGTCATCGTTCAACTATCGTTGACGTAGAATAAGTACCATATGTTTGTAATGATGTAATAATAAGTGAAGAATTGCCACCTACCTTACAAATTGTCAAAAATTCGTTAACGATTTCCCTTTCATTTTCATATTCCATTGCCTTCATGAAAAAACAATATGTCAAAAAAATGATAGGAAGGACTTTTAATTTATTGTCAGTGTGTGTCTGTGGGGAGTTACGAAAAATATCTCCGTTGGAATTTTTTTTTTTTTTGGTGAAAATGTTTTCAAAATTCCTCTTTAGGAAAAATTTGCTCTCCTTGGAAAGAGTAAGGAAATTTCACATAAAGATTTTAAAAGTTTCTAAGCGGAGTTCTCAAACAGTGCTAAATTCTGAAAGAAAACGATATTACTAGGCCAGCATTCAAGACAAGGAGCATCGCGGGATGAAGTTGCAATGAAAAGTTACGGGAATTTTCTACGGAAGTTACTTCTATTGTGAGGAAGGGAGTCCCAAAATTTCCTGCAAGGCTTTCAACAAAACTTCCTGAAAGAAAACAAAATATCAGTGTTAGCGTATTTTTCAGCGGAAATAGGTTTTCAAGAGCGAATTTGCTGAAGAAACGTTCCATGGAGGAATAAAGCTTCTGCTAGAAACTGTAGCAAGTTGATTTCCACTAAGAATTTACAATGGAAAAAGTACCTCCTAAAATCTTTGTCAGTGAACAGATTAAAACAAATGTTATGTAGGGCTGTAATGAAAGGAATCTTATAGCGTATAGCTTTAAAATAAGTTTCCTCCCATTTTAAGCTTCAAGATAAGCTTGATCATATTTTAATCCGTGGCAAAAGTTTGCCATTGAGGCTGAAAAGTAGTTTTGTAAACTGTAGCAGCATTAGTCATGGGTACTGCATGTAAACTATTTACCAGCAAGTAATTGGACCTGTGATAGCAAAGAAAAACAAAGTTTATTCATCTTCAATAGTTGGTGGAGTGTCCACGAGCGGCGATTACAGCTGCGACCCTCAGGGGCATACTCTCAACCAGGCGTTGTACGACGGCTAGCGGTATTTTCTTCCACTCGGCTTGGAGAAGACAGGTCAGTTCCTTCACCGATTTTGGACGGTGGGGGCACCCCTTAAGTCGATGCTCCAACTCGTCCCAGAGGTACTTGATACTGTTAAGGTCCGGGCTGTGCGCAGGCCAGTCCATTCGATTAACATCATTGTCACCATACCAAGCCATGGTGGACCTCGCAACATGACAGGTGGCATTGTCATCCTGAAAGTAACATGGGTCCACCCCGTAAAACTGCCACAGCGTAGGAAGCGCATGGTCATCCAAAATGGTGCAGTAGGTCTCGGCGTTGAGTCTACCAGGAATTGCGACCAAGGGTCCCATGCCATACCTGGAGAAACACCTTCATAGCATAACTCCACCGCCGCCGAACTTCACAGTTGGCACAATACATTCCGGCAGGAGGCGTTCTCCAGGCAGACGCCAAACCCAAACCCTGCCATCAGAACGTTAGAGGGTGAACCTTGATTCGTCGCTCCAGAGAACCTGTTTCCACTGTTCAACGGTCCACTGTCGACGTTCTTTACACCACGTTAGCCGAACAGCGCTATTGGACTTGGTGATCAAAGGATTGTGTGCTGCAGCACGTCCATGATAACCGAGCAGATGGGATTCCTTACGGATGGCATTCATCAAAAGAACACTCCCGGATGCCTGTTGAAACTCCTCGCGGATGTGGCCCATCGATTTGGTGCGGTTCTTCTGAATTTCTCTGGCCTGCACCCGTCGGTATCTAACTCCCAGTTTTGTGGGTCTGCCTGGTCGGGAACATTCCGACAGTCACCTTTCACCTTCCACTTGCCAATAACGTAGGCCACTGTCAATTTTGGGTACTTCAACTCGCTGGATATGTCACGTATGAATCGGCCATTTCTGGGATACCCGACGATTACACCTTTCTCGAAATCAGAAAGCTCCAAACTGCGTGGCATCTTGCATGCGACTGGTTGGGTTGTTGTTTCCCACACGATATTTAACGACGGCGGCCGTGACGTGTATCAGGACCGCAGATATGGTCGATTGCAGGGGTGTCCAATTACTTGTTGGTAGATAGTGTAATAGCGAAACGTTACGATGATACTTATAAATTAGTTATGCGGTACTGCATAAAACTAGAAAAAACTAATATCTTAGTCATACCGTATTGTATATAAATTCGAAAAATGACAAGACGAATAGGAATAAGATTAACATAATGATGATACTGATATTGAGGTTTTTTAGTTCTGCTTGTAGACTAGGAAATGACAAGATGTGTATGAGAATAAGTGAGAATAGGAAAACACACTACGAAATTCTGATATCGTAGTTATTCGGTACTCTACAGGTACTACGAAATTGATAAGTGTGACGTACACAGAGGTGAAGCACATGTCAAGACGGAGAAGTTGCAGCTAAAAATTCCGTCGTTGTAGCTTAATTAGAAAACATTCGGCTCCGAAGCAGAATGATCCGGATTCGAGTGTCGCTACCAGAAAATTTGTGTTGTCACATTGGTGCCCGATTGTAAAAATGAATCTGCTGAAACTTGGGGGTCTTGGGACACTGTATGATGTCCCTTCCGCACATCGTCTGGAATTAATGAGAATACCTTCTTCTACAGAGAGTTCTTTCAAGCACGATTAGTCATGCGGTATTGTATAGAGACTTGAAAAATAACAAGACGGAGATATTGATTTGAATGCACGGTACCGTCACGGTGTGTAAAATTCCAAAAATAGTAACTGTTAAAGTGCTTGAGGTTTCGGAGTAAGCAAAATAAGAACATTGTGCTTTTGCAGAGTTTCGTGCTGAAAAAACACAAACGAGAAATGGAAGAGGACCCAGGTTGAAATGGAGAGATAAAGCAGTGAAAAATGGAAACGACGACTTGACGTAAGAAAAAAAAAAGATAGTGAAGAAAGGTGGTGCAAGCAAGCTACCTTACCTAATTGTGACACTAATTAGATGCTAGAAGAAGATAATTTGAGTTGACATATTTCATTAACATTAAACTTTTAACGCTCCAAAGTAATTTGAAATTTTATTTTTTGCATCACGTATCCACTAAGATCTTATGCACCGTAAGGGACTGAGTGATTAATTATTCGTAGTAAGTCAATTTTTAAACCATTTTAAAAATTTATGCTCTTTATTTATTGTATTCTTTCAAGTTGTTTTGATCATAGCCACATCGAAGCAGTAATTGTCGATATTTTTTGAGACGTGATCACGGGCATATTACTTGCTTTTGAGTCCGGCCGTAAACAGTAATTACTGGTGTAACGGAAGCGCACCTATGAAATATATGTTCATTTTCAACAGAAATAACTGGAAAGAAGTGCACTTCGTTTTGAATATCACAGTTATGCTGACAACGTAGCCAACGTAAAATCTGCTAATGCCTATTTGTTCGTGATTCAAAGAAGCGAAGGTAATAATATTTAACACACTACGATCAGCAGACAGGAACATTTCTCAGACAGTGAAGAGCACATCTGAATTTTCTTAACCTTTGCACCCTGCCCGTACGTAATACATATAAGAGCTCTTACAAGAACTGAAGACTTAAACGTTGACGCAGCAAATCCAAAAATAACTGATGCCAGCGTTGACCTTGGACAACAGCGTATCAAGCAAGGGCCACAACGAAGAAGAAATCAATGATCGTATAAAACTTAGTTGGAATGCATTTGGAAGAAACAGTACAATTTTAAAGGATTTTTCCATTACTTCTTAAAAGAAACGTGTTTAATCAGTGCATCCTTCCAGTTCTTACTTATTGACAAAAGCGTAAACTTAAAAAAAAAAAAAAAAGAAATAAAAAGGCATACAGAGGCTGCGCACAACTGAAAGAAACTTGAAGAGGGGCATGCTTGGTGTAACCAAGAGAGATTGGAAACAGGAATTCATGAATAAGGCAAATGGCAAGTGGATGACATCATAATCAAGATAAAAAGCCTCAAATGGCAATGGGATGGACAAATTACCAGAACTGACCACCGTTGGACAACTGAAATGCTAGACTGGATATCAAGAGACATGAAAACCCCAGAAGATAGCAGATGAGTGGATGAAATTAATCTGAAAACATGCCGGAGTGACATGGACGAGACTGGATCAAGACAAAAAGTTGTGCACGAGACTTGGGGTTTCCTCCAGTATTACCTTAATACTGGTTGATGATGATGCGTGTTCAAGACAATAATGTCTCTTTTAGGCCCCCCAAAATGCACAGGAAGTTCCACGTTACGTATCCTTCATAAGACGGAACCCGTCTAAACAGGAAACTAATTGTATTGTTTATCGGGGAAACATGTTGCAACAGAAAGTTCTTAGCTTCTTTTATAAGGTTGTAAGACTTCCGAGAAAATATTTTTCACTTATCAGGCATAGCATGAAGAAAACGGTTCTGCTATTTTCGATTTTCGGCTTCTCAAAGCTTGTACAGATGACACAAAAAAAGGTACGAATGGCAGCATCACCCGTAAGGAAAGGGAGAAAGAAATTTGCATTCTGTGCTTTTTTTTAAGCTAAGAAAAGAACGATAACTAACAGTACACATATTAGGTGTGCAACTTAATTCTCGCCCCTAACCGCAAGTGATCATAGAACGTCGGCAAATGCAAATAACTGTGTGCGATAATGGCTGATTGCAGCGCCATCCAACAGCTTTGAAGGCAAGAGTAACCGCTCACAGCTGTAGGGACGAAAGTTGACGGTGAACTCAATGTCGTTCGAGAAGCACCATTTGAGGCACTGCCTCCTGTTAGCGTTTCAGCTGAAAACAAGTGCCACGGAAGCCCAGAAAATGATCTGTGCTACTTTGGGTGAGGCTGCTGTGTCGTACAGTACATGTAAGAATTCATTCCAGCGGTTTAAGCAGGAAAATTTCGATTCCGCTTTGCAGAACGTCCGGGACGGACACAGAAAGTTGACGATGAGGAACTGGAACAACTTTTGGACGCGGATCCATGTCTCACACAGTCAGAGCTCGCCTAGGAACTCGGAGTAATACGACAAGCCATTGAAAAGCGCCTGCACAAGCTTGGACCGATTCACAAGGAGGGCCGTTGGGTGCCCCACCAAATCACAGCTGCGAATAAATCTCGGCGCTACGATGTTTCTGTGTCTTTGCTCTCCAAATTCGAGAAGACGGATTTCCTCCACAAGATTTTGACCTGTGATGAGAAGTGCATTCCCACCGATAATCCTAAGCGGCGCAAATCGTGGGTTTATCCAGGTCAGCCTACCACCAGCACCGCCAAACCGAATATTCATGCCAGGAAGTTGTTGCTGTGCATATGGTGGGATCAGCGCGGAGTCGTACACTATGAGTTGATCAAACCTGGTGAAACGGTCAATGCTGAGCGTTATTTTCAGCAACTCATTCGTGTGAGTGACGCAATGGAGGCGAAAAGGCCATACACCGACAAGGGCAGAAGGTCGGCCCTGTTGCTTCAGGATAACGCGCTTCCTCACACCGCGAAAACCACTTTAAACACGATCACCGACCTGGGATCGGAGATTTTGTCCCACCCGGCGTATTCTCCAGACTTCGCCCCGTCGGACTGTCACCTCTTTCGCTCCCTGCAACATCACCTGAGTGATACACACTTCACTTCTGTCGAGGAGGTCCACACAAGTATTGATGACTTTATCAACTAGAAACAGCCCTCTTTCTTCCTCAGTGGCATTCGGCAGCTCTCCGACCGATGGCTCAAATGTATCCAACACGACGGGGATTATCTCCCTGATTAGCTACGTATTCGATCTACTATAATTTGCTGTCAATGTGTCGTGCCTGTGGCTGAGAATTTAGTTGCTGCCCTAATATGTAACAACTGTATCTTTTTCTTTTATCTGGAATCAAAGAAGGGAACGATCCCTTCAAAACCAGGACCAACGTGAAGGAAGAGGTGCGGATTACGCATTCTTCCAGTCGCACACTGAGCTGACATTACACAATCACAACGTAGCCTAGTCTTTGCCTCTGTAATGTTTTCACGCAACATGTGCATCAGGGGCAGTTTCGTTTTTTACGTCTTGGAGCCGTTTCAAGGGTAACATTCCTGATATACGCGTGGCGATGAACTATGTCCTTCATCTTATTCAGCTTGAAGGATATCTTTACAGAACCTATGGATCCACAGGTTAAAGCGTGCGGACTCTTCATTGAGATATGCTGCTTTAGAAGCGGAAGGTAGCACTTAGGTTTTTGTTTCACCTAATATTGCACTGCAGTACCCTCTGCTTGATTTTACTGCAACCTTACTTCTGTGTTTGAGATAATATTGAAAGTTTTCTACGAGATATTACCCCCAAAGTACGCACCAGACTTAAGCACGAAAATGTAAGCCACTGGAGCAAAAAGGAAATAAACATTTTAGCATAAAACAAGTTATTACGGAGACGTTTAAAATCGAAAAGACGCGGTTTCAAAGTTAGAATATTTGAAAAACTAAAGGTTGGGATTTTTAGTTTATTGAAGTACGTACGAACAGTACATTCTTTTAAGGGATCATTAATTTTGTACAGTCCGCATCTAGCATAATAAAAATTCAAATGTTTACATTTCAATGGATTCCATGGATGCATCTGTATTAAACGGAAACCTGTCTAAAATGGAAAACTGTTTGAGTCTTCGGGATTTAGTCTTAGAAAGGTTTCACTGAATATATAACACTAACCCGAAATTGTCGATCAGGTCTTTGTAATTTTTCCTTAAGCATGTGAATATATATGCGTGACTCGAAAAGCATATATCATCATTATCAACCAACTTCTGGATGAAGATCTCTCCAGGTCACTTTTTGTTTTGACTCAGTCTATTCCAAGTGACTCCAGAACGCTTTCGAATTTTACCCACCTATCTCCCACGTGGTCTTCTTACAGGTCTTTTCTTGTCCCTTCGTATTCAGTCTAGTATTTCAGTTGTCCAACAGTGGACAATTTTACTAGCAATACTTTCAACCCATAGCAACTTGAGGGTCTTCACTTTGATCATGATGCCACAAACTGTTGTCTTTACCCAAATCTATGTATTCCTCTTTCTATCTTTCCTGGTTATCCAAATCAAGCATCTCTCCATGCACCTCTGAGTTGTTTGCAGCCTCTGGATATTTTTCTGGATTTATGAATCACAGCCCATATACACTGCAGAGCAATTGAATTAGAGATACCTGTCTAGTAACGCATAGCACCACCTTTCGCCCTGATGACGGAGGCGATTCGTCTCGGCATGGAATCGGCAAGACACCGATAGCGTTGAGAAGCCATACGGCTCCACGAACCCTGAACAAGCTCCCACAGTTCACGAAGATTTGATGGAGGGGGTCAGAGCAGCGAAAATCTCTATCGATGGCATCCCAGATGTTCTCGATGGGATTGAGGTCAGGTGAACTAGCTGGCCAAGGAAGCGAGGTAACGTCGGTGGAGTGTTCATCCAACCATTCGGATACAATTCGGGAGCGATGGCACGGTGTCTTGTTGCAGGATGAGGTCCATAGTGGGATGTTGAAGACGCACAAACGGGAGCAAATGGTCGTCCAGGATATCCCGGTAAAGTTGACCTGTAAGGGACGATGTCACATGTACCAGGGGTACCATTTGAGTGCACGAAAACAGTCCCCAGACGAGAATGCCACCCCCACCAGCTTCAAGAGTACCCTGCTGGCAAGAAGGATCCATCGCTTCATGTGGTTTGCGCCGTACTTGTATCCTGCCATCCGCATGTACCAACGCGAATCTCGACTCATCAGTCCAGTTAACATTTTTCAGTCGCGATGTTCCCGCGCCCATACTAATCTTTGCACCCTGTGATGTGCGGTCAGCAGCGGTACGCTCGTGGGACGATGGTTTCTGTACCCCATAGGGAGGAGATGGTTCTGGATGGTGTGGCTGCTTACACGTTTTTGTGCACCAGCGTTAAATTGCCGAGTGATTTCTTGCACTGTGGCCCGTCTATCCGCTGTTACAATGCGAGCTAGCCGACGATGACCCCGCTCATCCACACGTTGTTGTACACGGCAGTTGGCCCTTTCAGGGATGGTTTTACCGGATTCGATGTACTCACGGTGCACCCGTGACACAGTGGCTCGTGAAAATCCCAATGCCTGCGCGATTTCCGAGATAAAGTGACCCATTCGTAGGGCCCCGACGATTTGCCCACGATTAAATGCGCTTAGATCCTTCGTCTTACCCATACTGCGTCCGACTTGAATTAGAGATACCTGTATATTGTCGGATCACTGCATACGTCTTGTCGTTTCCGTTTACAGGGCCACCCCCAGCGCCACATTTGCCTAACTCCAGCTGTCTCTAATTCAATTGCTCTTCGGTGTATCTGTTCCATAATTGAGAACTGGAATGATGCATTGATTAAACTCTTTTCTTTTAGGACATAATGATAAATTGCTCTTGAAAATGGCTCTTGAAAATTGCACTGTTTCTTCTCAAAGATATCCAACCAAGTTTTTTACGCCTATTAATTTCTTCTTGCACAAAATAACTCCAAAGATGGGCTAACATATCTTTGAAAACTGAATTGCAATTTTTTTAAACTTAGATTTTGAGGCCTGAAATTCTACAACTTCGTAGCTGTAGTGTGCTTCATGTAGTTTTATATCACATGACTTTGAAAGTGCTTTTCCATCGATAAGCATGCAAATCTTTGTCACGTAGCACCAATATGTTTAGCAGTAGCAGGTCAAACCACTGACAGAATAATGACAAAAGCTGTGAATTAGAGTACATGCAAAAATTTTAGAATTTGGCGCCGCTGGTAATGTGGATGATCGCCATATAATCCAATGGCATTTAGTTTTATTATAGTCTTATATATAACTATATAACGGAAGTTGCGTTTCATTACAATATGCAAATTTCATTTTTTTGCAGCTCAATTCCTGTAAGATAAGTCCCAAATTTATTATTACAGATTTATTATTACAGATATACACTGGCGTGCAAAAATTAAGGACGAGATGGTTTTTCGAATGTAACGTCTTGCAGAAGTTCTCCACATCGACTCAAATCATATAATAAGATCCCCAACATGTAAGAATATGGGACAAGTGAGCAAAACCGTTCAAACAAGGAATCCAAAGGATACAAAGGCACTTTATTGAAAAGATAGCTTCGAGCACAACTGGACAGAAGACAGAAACGTCCATGTGATAGGCGGCTGCCAAGAAAAATCCAATCTCTAGTAGGGGATATGATCACCCCTGACTGCGTTGCAGGATTTACAACATCTGTCCATGCTGAGGACAAGGTTGTCAAGGAGCTGTTAAGGCATCACAGCCCACATCGCTGCCCATTCCTCTTGTAGCGCCAATTGCAGCTGCGGAATCGTTGCTGGCGGCTGGTGACGTGCTGCCAAGCGTCTCTCGAGAAGGTCCCACACGTGTTCGATTGGATTTAGGTCCGGGGACCTTGCGGGCCAATCCATGCGTTGAATATCTTCACTCTCCAACAGCTCTGCGACAGCCACCGTACGATGAGGTGTAGCGTTGTCGTCCATGAAGAGGAATTCAGGACCCACAGCACCTCTAAACAGACGCACGTGAGGCAGGAGAACCTCGGTACAATACCGGTCACCAGTGACTGAACCTCCTTGGAAGATATGGAGGTCAGTACGGCTACCAAGCATGATACCGCCCCAAACGAGAACTCCGCCACCTCCAAACCGGTCCCTTTCGATGATGATGGAGGTGTGATTGCGCATTCCCTGCTCTCACCAGATGTGTATATGTCCAGAATCGCTCGTCAGACTAAATCTGCTCTCATCCGTAAAGAGAACTATACCCCATTGCTGATGTGTCCAATTCCTGTGTTCCTGGCACCACAGAAACCGACGTCTCCGATGAGCAGGCTTTAATGGCACACACCGTACTGGCCGTCGTGCAAATAGACCACCTTTGTGCAGCCTACTGGCCACGGTAAAACGCGATAACGGACGTCTAGTTGTTTGTTGCATGTGCCTTGCGATTTCTCCCGCTGTCTGCCGTCTGTCTCTTCTCGCCTGTAGGACAATATCCCGGTCGTCCGCCGCCGTGGTTGCTCGTGGACGACAACTGCTAAACTCTCTGACAGCTGTTCCTGTCGTTTGAAATGCTCTCCTAGCTCGTGAAACGATGCTGTGAGTGATCCCGAACTCCTCGGCCACACTAGTCACACTTCAATCTTCTTCCAACTTCCCAAAGACGCGACCTCAGGTAAAGGTATCCAGATGTCGTCCACTGGATTGCCTATTGGCCATATCACACGGTGGCAGCAACTCGACGTCGTTCAAACCGATGTACACCGTGCAATAGCTTTCACCGGATTACTGAGCGTACATCGCACGTGTGTTTTATACCCTTCTGACACTACTCCCCTCCCCTACGTCATGCTGCATATATGCGCATGCGCTACCGTACCGGACCCTAGTCTATCTCCTGAGTGGTCTTTCGGTCCGTTCTGCCTGCTCGTTCCGCTGTTATGCTAATTGCTCCTCTACGTCCTTAATTTTTGCACACCAGTGTAGCTACATTTACTTTCAACAAAACTATGTGACAGAGATGAAACATCTATTACAGACATAAACAAATACGTATATAAGTACTAAAGTTCTCTCCAGTTCCGGCAGAAGCTGCAAGTGCAATTAAAAACGTAAAACTGGGAAGATCCGCAGAAAAAGACAGAATTGCCATGGACATTGTACAGGAAGCCTATGAAGAAATATAAATTATACTTTCTGTAGTTTTTGATACAAGCGTAAATGAAGACAAGATTCCTGATGACTAGAGAGAAGTTTGGAAACACAAGTTTGTCCGTGTCCCCTCACTCCGGAGTAAATCGCTCTCCCAAGTGAGCTTCGCGGACAGAATGTCTCGCTGCAGATGTGTCGTCTTAACGCATGTTTTCACCTCTGTAGTTCGTCAAATCATCTCCGTCTTAATTTTCCCTTTGTCTTTGAATCCAAGTAGAAATTTTTCATTAATTCCAAACAATGTATGGAACAAAGGTCACACATTTTTCGAAGAACCCAACTGCCAGTGTATCCATTTTCCACAATCGGGCGCCAATGTGGAAAACAAGTTTGTCTGCGACGGCATCGAATCCGTCTCCCCTCACTCCGGAGTAAGTCACTCTCCCAACTGAGCTACGCGGAGAGAACGTCTCGCTGCAGATTTGTCGTATTGACACATGTTTTGTCACAGAAGTACAATTATAACGCAGTAAATTTCTCCGTCATTTTTGGTCTACGCCGGGATTCGAACCCAAGGCTGCTTATTCCGGAACAAGTCGCTCTACCAACTGAGCTACGCAGACGTTTATTCTGATTCCTATCTGCCTTTATGTCGTGTGCGTCCTGCTGGCAGGTACGTCACATCTCCCCCCCCGAAAGAGGGCCGGGGCATGGCCCACGGGTCAGCCGTGACCATGAATCGTTGCAGGTAGCCATCCACTGTAGAACGTGCACTTGAGAACTCCCAGTCAATCTGCTGTGTGGAATGCAACATCACACATTTTTATTTTTCGAAGCGCTGGAGAAGGAATTCTCTGATTTTTCCTGTCTCGCGGTGTGGAAATAACATCACACCAATGCGAGATTTTGAACGGCCTGGGTCATCCGGATAGTTCGGGCGCCATTATAACGAAGTAAATTTCTCCGTCATTTTTGGTCTACGCCGGGATTCGAACCCGAGGCCGCTTATTCCGGAACAAGTCGCTCTACCAACTGAGCTACGCAGACGTTTATTCTGATTCCTATCTGCCTTTATGTCGTGTGCGTCCTGCTGGCAGGTACGTCACACAATGCTCTTGCTGCATAGAAAAAGGGACCTTGAAAATCTCAGCAACTGCTCGTATGTTCTCAGAAGCTTCCTATACATTGTTTATAAAATCTTCACTAAGTACCCTCACATCGCTGGAAAGAAACACTGGACATAGCGTAAGGAAGAGACCAAGATGGAATCAGGAGTGGATACAGCCTATAGATCATATCCATGCATTTAGAAAACTAATTGAAAAGAAGAATGAGTACGCATTCCTACTATGAATGGCGTTTATTCACTATGAAAAGGCTTTTGATTCATTGAAACAATCAGCAGTTGTCTTTGAAATCCTGAAGTATTGAAGATGCATACATTAATATTATTAATAACATCTTCGAAAATGCAAATGCAAAGGTCCGACTTTTGGAAGCAGCAGCACGTATAGCAATTGGAAAGAGAGTGAGACAAAGTGACAACATACCTCCGAAACTATTCAGTGCCATATTGCAGAAAGTCTATTAATCACGGAACTGGGAATACAAGGGGATAAAGATTAATTAAAAGTATTTAACCCACATTCGTTTTACTGATGACATAGTCAATTTTTCAAGTACATCCTCAGATCTGCTGGCACTAATTTCCGGTACTTGCTGATAAGTGTAGAGAAGCGGGATAAAAATGAACTTGTAGAAAACAAAATTGGCGTACAATGTTTTAAGAACTGAAGATTTGTCTATTGATGGAGCAGTTCTAGAAATAACACATGCCTGTATTATATCTGGACAACAGATATCAAGCAATGGGAACATCGAAAAGGAAATTAATGGGGGTATAAAACTTGGTTAGAGAGTATTTGAAAGAAACAGTACAATAAACATGTTTATGAGGAAATTAATCGGCGTATAAAGCTTGGCTGGATAGCTTTTCGAAGAAGAGCATGATTTTCAAGAACAAAATGTCATTATGTGTTAAAAGAAAAGTGTTTAATTAATGCATCCTTCCAGTTCCTACATATGGAGCAGAGACATGGACCTTAACTAAAAAGACATACAAAGGCTGCAGACAACTGAAAGAAGCATAAAAAAGATTCATGCTTGGTTTAACTAGGAAAGAAAGGAAGAGGAACTCATGGAAAAGGAAAATGACAAGAGTGGAAGACATCATGAGCAGAGTAGAATCCCTGGAATGGCAATGGGATGGACACGTTGCCAGAAGGACGGACCACCGATAGACAGCCGAAATTTTAGACTGGATTTCAAGGAAAAGACCCAGAAGAAGACCACATGGGAGATGGGTGGATGAAATTCGAAAGCATGCGGGTGACACGAAGGAGACTGGCGCAAGATGATAGGTCGTTGCGGAAGAAACTTGGGGAGACCTTCATCCAGCAGTGGAGTGATAATGGTTGACAATGATGATACATGTATATAGCTCAAGCAAAGGGACCAGCTGGATTCAGGAGTGGCTACACTACTATAGATCATATCCATGTACTGAGAGAACTAATTCAAAGAAAGAGGAAATATGAACTCCCACTATGAATGGCTTTTATTGATTACGAAAAGGCCTTTGATTCCGTGAGACCATCAGCAGTTCTGATGGCTGCGCGGTATTGAAGATGCATAAATAAGCATTATTAATAACATCTATGAAAATGCAAGTGCGAAAGTTCGGCTATTTGATGATACAGCACCAATAAAAATTAGAAAGTGAGACAAGATGACATCACATCCCTAAACTCTTCAATGCCCCGTTGCAAAATGTCTTTCAATCATTGAAGTGGGAAAACAAGGGGATAAGGATTAATGGAGTTTATTTAACTAACCTTCGTTTTGCTGGTCACATAGTCATTTTTTGCAACTACCTCTTCAGAGCTGCAGCGTATGATCCAAGACCTTGGTGTCCAAAGTGAAGAAGTAAGATTAAAAATGAAGTTTAAGAAAACAAAACTGATGTAGAATACATTTACGAGAAATGAAGATTTATTGATTGATGGGGAAAATGTAGAGGTTACAGACACCTACAGGCATCTGTAAGTTGTTTTTTGTAACCCTTGTAGTTTTAGCTCAGCAAAATAAATGAATTTAATTTAATTTAATTGAATTTACCTTGGGCAACAGATATCAAGCAAAGGTAACCTTCATAAAAAATTATCGGTTTATAAAACTTGGTTGGAAAACTTTTGGAAGAAACAGTACAATTTTTAAGAGCAATATGCTCTTAAGTCTTAAAAGAAAAGTGTTTAATCAACGCATCTTTCCAGTTCTTACGTACGGAGCAGCGATTTGGACTTTAACTAAAAATAACGTACAAAGACTACAAACAACTGAAAGAAGCATGTGGAAATGAATGCTTGGTGTTACCAGGAAAGATAAGAAGAGGAACGCACGCATCAGGAAAATGACAAAAGTGGAAGACATGATGATCAGAACAAAATCCCTAAAATGGCAATGAGCTGGGCATGTTACCAGAAGGACGAACCACTGATGGGCAATTGAAATTTCATATTGGATAACAAGGGATAGGAAAAGACGCAGAAGAAGACCACATGAGAGATGGGTGGATGAAATTCGAAAGCATATCGGAATGACACGGAGGAAAATAGTTTAAGACGGATTGTTGTGAAAGAAACTTGGGGATACCTTCATCCAGCAATGGATTGATAATGGTGATTTTTTTTTTCACATACTCTAAGTGCGTTGAGAAAATCTAGAACATTTATGCCACATCGCGATTCTTTAAACTTTATCTTATGAACATGAATTATCAACATGGAAGTATTCAAACGGGAGAGTAGAGCACAAAACACCATCTTTTGGGAATCGTGTTTTATAAGAAAATGTAAAAAAAAAAAAATGCAATAAAATCTATAACAAAAAACGCGCAAGATAGAAAAATATTTATTTGAATATCTTCCACGCTTCTTCAAAAACATAGATAAAGTTGACAAATGTTCAAAACTGCGTAGAAAGTTAAATTCAAAATTATTTAAACCTTTTTTTCATAGTTTATTTTTAACTCTGTCTTTTTAAAATAGTCTTTCCGCAGCTGATTCCTATCACCTCTCTTCAGCAAGGATGAATGACTATATATAAATACAATTTAATTTCTATTAGGAGACGGAGCCTAACAAAATATTTTGAAAACATGAAAAAAAAAAAAGCATGTATTATTTCTAATTATAAAAAAAAGCGTTCTTCCTTTCCTAACCTTTCGACAGAATATACCATTGTTACTCACCTGGAAAATTCACCTAAAAAGTAAATAACAAGAACAACACGCAGGTTAAAACATTCCCTTTTGCTTACGTAAACAAGGAGAGAGATGTTATGATTATTCTGAATGGTGTGATGGCACTCCTGCTAGGGAAAGAACGAGATATTTAAATCCGACAGGTAGAAGACCATCTCTACAAATAAACCGAGATTTTCATCCGAGATGATGGAGGAACTGCTCTTGCTGTTCTTTTATCGTTTATCGAGCGCTCTGCTTTTCCCCCGATGAGATCTATGACGTGGAAAGAATAGGTTTTACGTCATACAAAGCTGTGCGTAGGCAGCTTGGGATCATTTGTAATTGGCTCGAGGTAGACAACCAGCTATTTCGTTGCCGTTTCGTACATCGCGTTTCTGCTCTGCCGTTTTCGAAATCCACCACATGATATTGATTCTTTCTTTCCTAAGAGAGAGAGAGAGAGAGAGACTGCGTTTACAATCGTAGCCAGGTTCCGCGAGCACCCACGCTCTTCGCACCTGTGTTGCTTTTTTGAATGAAGCCTTTACTTAATTCAAGGTCTTCGCCGTCTGCTGCTCCCTAGCGTGCAGATTCCGTTTTGCGACCACAGAGATAAAGAAGCTTGCGTTTTCCACAATGAAGCACTTAAAAATACATAAAAGGACTTTAAAAATACATATTGAGTTTAAAGTGTTTGCCTGGCAGTTATTTTTTGTTTCAGTGTTAATTTCGGGCACCTCTCCTTTATGCTTTTTTTCTTTCTATTTCTGAATAAAAAAGTTAGTGGAAGGTTTTGGAACGGAGCGCGTGCCTACACATATCTCTGTAAGGAAGCCACACGTGAAGTAGGCCATTCATATTATTATTAAACTCAATATATTAAAACTCTTCATGCAAATTATTAAACTCTTCTGCAAATTAAAAATGAAATTTTACTTTATGAAATCAAAACATGAAGAAAATTTCTCTCTCTATATATATCTATTTGCCTATTTATCGTTAGTTATGACGTACTTCAATCTAAAATGATTACACTCTTCTGCAAAAAGCAAATTGAAATTCTGTTTTATAAAAAAACGGATGATGAGATCAAACCTCTTTCTCTCTCTATTTGTTTGCATCTGTTCTGTCCGTTATCAGTTATGAAATGTGTCGTTATATTATTATTGTAATCTTCAGGAAATTTCAACGCAATTTTACTTATGGAAAACGAAAAATCTATCTGTCTATGAGGTATTCACACTAGAAGTCTGCACGGGCCGGGTCGGGCAGTGTCAGGCGGGGGCCAAGTTGATCCATTTTTTATCCCAACGTTAAAGAAAGGAAAAAGACGTATTTCCCGATTTCGTGGTCTGTTTAACTGTTTTGATGGTTTTACTTACTTCCATGACATAGCCCAGGACGTAATCACACAGGCAAGGAAACGCACTCAAAGTAATTTTACCATGTGTAGGTATTAAGATTATAAAAACATTTTGGGGCTTGTTGACAGCAAAAAGATTCCGCCTACAGCGATTGTATGTGGATTGGGGGAAGGGGTGTGTCTGCAGTGGGCTGGTGTGTGCGAGCGCGCCCGCGCGTGTGTGTAAGAGAGAGAGAGAGAGAGAGAGAGAGAGGGATGGTATCCATTGTTTCTCCTATCACTAATCCCTAAAGGGATTGACTTTTATAGTGTTACCGCTAGTCAATTCAGAGAAAGGGACATTTTATTACCCTTCTGCGGAATTTCACTCTGAAAACTTATCGAAAGCAGACCCCTACCGATGTCTTCATGTACTCATAGTTTCCAAATGTAACTTGTTTTACTATGAAATTTAAGAAATCAAAAGAATTGCGCGAAAATATTGCTACAGGAGAATACATCCTAATAGATAACACCAGTCTGCAAATTTAAATTTTTTGTCAGATGATTTCTTAAAAATTGCTGTTTCTGAATAAATTTTTGACGCCGATTCTAGAAATGACTTCCATTTTTCTCTATCACGTCAGGTTTTTAAATAAAATAAGAAGTTATGTTTTCAAGATTTTAATTAATGTAAGCACAAAAATGCAAACACAATGTCTCACAAAGACTATTTTTTTACAAAAACACTTTAAAATTATTGTAAAGAACTGACCTGTGTCTTTAACAAAACGACAAGCAAACAGTATTCCATTAATTTTGAAACTGTCTTTTTTTCTACTTTCTTGCAGATCCTCCTTTATCTTTACTGTCCCTCTTCAACATCCAACAAAAGTCGGCCATCATACTTTCATTCCATCTCTCCTGGTACCTCTTCTCCATCTGCTTAATATCCTGGTGAAAGCGTCCACCGTGCTCTTCACTATAATGTCCCAGAATTTCCGGAAAGTAGTCGATATGGGAATGTAGAAAGGGATCTTTCACACTCATGTTACAACCCAACTGCTTGAAGTTTTCCAACATTGTTTCAACAATTTTTCTGTAATTAGGATCTTTGTGATTCCCTAGAACGTTTTCGGTTACAGATCGGAATGCTGTCCATGCGTCTTTTTCTCTCTCATTCATCGTTTTCTCAAAATCTTTGTCCTTCATCAGTTTTTTTATTTTAGGGCCGACAAAAATTCCAACTTTCAATTTTTCTAGTGTGACGAAATGAAATTTCATAGAAAGGTACTTGAAGCATGGCCCATCTTGTGGTAGAACCCTTACGAACTGCTTCATCAACCCCAATTTGATGTGTAGTGGTGGAAGCAATATTTTGGGGGGTCTACAAGTGGGTCATGCAGGATGTTTTCAGTCCCAGGAACAAAATTTCTCCGCTCTGGCCAAACTCTCATTATCCAATGTCTTTGCCTTGCCCTACTGTTCCATTCACATAGAAAGCAAGGCATTTTCGTGTACCCAGCTTGTTGTCCTAACAGCATTCCTATTACTTTGAAGTCACCACAGATAAGCCATTTGTTTTCCTCACACTGTATATTTGTTAATAGTACCTTCATGTTCTTGAATGTCTCTTTCATTTTAACTGAGTGGGCCACAGGAATGGACCAATACACATTCCCATTATGCAGTAACACGCCTTTGAGGCTCCTCTTGGACGAGTCAATAAAAAGTCTCCACTGAGTAGGATCATGTTCAATGCCATAGAAGTGCATTAACTCGTTGATGTTATTGCAGTGAACCAGGGAATCGTTCTGTGAGAAAAAGTAAGTACTTCTTTTTCTTTGTGTCGGTACCATGAAAAAAAAAATGTGTTCCTGGAGCCAGAAGATTCTTACATTTTAACCGGGAGCCAAGTAATTCTGCAGATTCCTTAGGCAAGTTCAGATCACGTACTAGATCATTAAGTTCGTTCTGGGAGAACAGTTGTGGATTAGAGTCATTTTCCGGCTTGTAGACATCATCACTACCGTCTTCGGAGATTGCATCACGTTCACATTCATCATCTTCCGCCACATTCTCTAACACAGCTGGAGGAAGAGGGGAAGGCAGATCTTTTCCATGTGGAACTGGCCTAATGGCTGAAGGAATGCTTAGATACACAATTTTGTTCTTATCTTTCGAATTGCAGTCCTTAACATTAACTAAGCAGAAGTAATAGTCGTTCAGGTGGTCCTTAGGCTCCCCCACACCATAGGTATTGCAAGCGGCATGCACGTTTGCTTCCATTTTGTACATAACCTTAACCTCTTAACACAATAGCGGCAGACTGTATGTGGTGCCCATGCCTTATCCTGATCACCAAGATGCACTTTAAAATAAGCATAGTAAGCTTTCTTCACAAAGTTTGTGATATCCGTTCTTTGCTTAAGCACTACATAATTTCCACAAATGTAACAGAACACATTAGGATAATTTACACACTTGCGTTTCGACATTGTAAGACTAAGCACTCACAATAGAGACAGCAACTTAGAACGGCTGTGTAAATCCGAACAGAAAGAGCAATGAACTGGAAATGTGAACATCTGACTGGCGGGAATGCTATTTTTGGATTCTTGCCAATTCTCTTTTCAGTCTTTCTTCTACAGGTGGCAAGTTGGCAGTACTCCAAAAGTAATCTTAAGTTGCTTTGACGACGATTGTCAAAAGAGATAGCTGAAATGCTTCCCTCTAAAACGCCCCTGACTAGCAGATGTAATGCTATCAGTGATGAATCTTCGAAATAAACTTGGGTCGATTGTGCAAAAACTGTGTGTGATAGAAGAAAACTAAGACCAGTTCTGGAATCAGCATGAGAAATTGAGCTAAGCACACATATTAATTTTCAATCATCTGATCTCATGCAGACTAGTGTAATGTAAGCAAGAAAAGTGGTATTTGGGCGCATTTTAAACTTCTTGCCTATGCAGAAACTCTTCAGCCAAAAAACTCTGTGCCGTACATTAAGCGCAACACGTTTTTAAGCTGTGGCAGTTCAAAAAGGGGAACATCTCATCTTAAGAGACATAAATGCTTTTCTGCTGCTACTAGTTCCTCGTCCAAATTTCCTGTTTTCCTGTTTATACACTTTCTGCTGCAAACAGGTATGGTCATATATTTATGTTTATTCAGAGTTTGTATAAAAATTAAGTTGTTTAATCTTATTAAAATTTTAGGTTTGTGAATTAATTAGTGTTTAGACTTGGGATTGGAAGCATTTCCAAGAAGAACCTGGTTTCTTTTAACATCTCTGTCATTGTGCTTGCAAGGTAAAGTGTAAGATTTTTTTAAGTACACTGTACTTTAAAAATTTATTTTGAAGGCTCTTAGTTTTTGTTTTTTTATGTTAATAATTTCCAATGTTTAGTTAACATTTTTTGGCTTACATTTGACTAAATATTTGAATAACATCTCATTTCATCATTTAATTTTCATAATTTAATAAAATTCAATAGAAAGACAAAAGAATACAAAATTGAGACATCAGCGACCGGGTTGAGTGTTTAATATCTGAAACGGGTCGAGATAGGCCGGTATGAGTGTCTAATATCTTAAACGGGCAGGGCTAGGCCGGGCCGTCAACGCACGAACTTAAGCCGGGCCGGGATCGCGGAATAAGGCCCGTGCAGAACCCACTGTAAAATGATTACACCTTTTTTGGAAACTTGATTTTAATTTTACTTTTTCGAGTAGGGAACTGGGAGCAAATCCATTCATCATCATTATCATCAACCATTATCAATCCACTGCTGCATAAAGGTATCTATCACCAGGTCACTTACACAACTTTTTGTTTTGACCCAGTTTCTTTAAAGTTAGTCCAGCATGTTTTCGAATGTCATCCACCTATACCCTACGCAATCTTGATCTGGGTATCTTCCTTGCCTTTTAGTATCCAACCTAGTACTTAAGTTACCCAACGGTGGTCAGTTCTTTTAGCAATATGTCCAACCCATTGCAATTTGAGGGTCTTCACTTTGATCAAGATGTCATTAAAGTTTGCCATTTCCCAAAACCATGTAATCCCTTTCCTATACTTATATGTATATCTATCAATTTAAGTATCGATTCAGAGAGTGTTGTATGCACGTGGGCGTGCTTGTCAGTGAGATGCATGTATATGCCACGGGTCTATAGAACTATACTCATCTTGAATTACCGCTCTCAATTTCCGTTACTGATTATAAGAAAAATTTGACTCCGATAGATATCTAGTTTTGTTAGTCATTTAGAATGCTTTGGGGTAAAGAATCTGATACTAGTGCATCGAAAATTTGAAAAAAATAGCAAAAATAAAGCTACAAGAATCTGAGGTCATAAAAATCTATAAAAACTATGAAAAAGGCGAATGATAATCTCATAATCTCTTCAATCTATCCCTCTAAATAGTGTTAGCCACTGAGCTGGGAAGACTAAAACGTCACTGGAGAATAATTCAATGAACACGGATTTTGTTAATGACACGGCTAGGTTTTGCATTACTTTTCAAAAATTCGAACCCTAATCAAAAGACGTGCACACATTTGTAAAGATGCGAGATTTTTCATTAGCACACAACAGAAAAAAAACAAAAAAAAAACAACTCGATATCGAAGGGTTGTTTTTAGAAAGAAAACCCCTTCTCATCTGTTCGTTTATCGTCAAGTCAAGTCGCCGCGTTCAAATTTTTGATGCGAGTTTGTTTGCTGTCTACCTTCCTTGCAAAACCCATCTGGTTGATGTGCGAAAGCTTGGGAACTATGATTTCTATTCTACACAAAGAAATTCGGATTATCAGTATAGTTATACTATTTTAAGTACAGTTGGTGTGCAGTCCCTTGTTATTAATTAGTTATTAATTAGAAAAAAATGTGTGCTTTCCCAAGGAAACATGAATAACATTTTTTGACATTAATATTCAAAAGGGGCTACCATTCACTGAATGCTGTTAATATCAAAATGCTCGCATCAATACTCCCATTCGTATATCCACATATTATTGCTGCTGTTATTATTATTGTCAAACAGAAGTAATCGCTCTTTCCACGTTTATAAGAGAGTCACGGAAAAATTCTCATCGGTCGCCACCAAGAATCGAACCCAGGGTCTTCCAGTTACTCGCCGGACATGCTACTACTGTACCACAGCGGCCTCGAGTTCTACCGACTCACATACGACTAACTGCCAAACCACATAGCAGGTTGCTTTTGGAGCCCCGCACAATGCTGGGGATTCACCAAAGATGGTAAGCAGCAACTGAACAAATAACTAGGAGGCGAATGAAGAATTAATACACACAATTAATACATTTACAAACGTGGAAAGAGTGATTATTTCTGTTTGATGTTCTTAATCCACGTCAATTGCGTATATTAATTATTCATTTGCCTTCTAGTTATTTGTTCAGTTGCTGCTTACCATCTTTGGTGAATGCCCAGCATTGTGCGGGGCTTCAAGAAGCAACGTGCCATGTGGTTTGGCAGTTAGTCGTAAGTGAGTCTGGAGAATTCAAATCCGCTGTGGTGCAGTGGTAGCATGTTCGGCGAGTAACTGGAAGACCCTGGGTTCGATTCCCGGTAGCGGTCGATGAGAATTTTTCCGTGACTCACTTATAAACGTGGAAAGAGCGATGACTTCTGTTTGACGTTCCTAATCCACTTCAGTTGTGTGTACTAATTATTATTGTTGTTGTCGACTTTCTCAGCCAGGGACGGTGAGCAAGATATTCATCTCTAGCATGGAAATTTAGGAATTGTTTAGTGATATGGCATGTATGTAGAATGACTGCCTTTTGTATTTGCTGAAGCCGACTCTGTGTCAATCCTAATTCTCAGAAATGTCTTTTGAAAGTTATCAGGTATCAATCACTGCGATAGCCGAAATGACAACTATGCTATCTCTATTATGCTCTGTTTATATTTGTTGTTGTTTATTATTAGGAACACTAGAGTCAGTGGTATTGTTGCAGTCGTGATTGGTAAGAACTAACCAGAGCTCCTGAGTTGTTTCTGCATGAAGATGTGGAAAATAACATTAAAAAAACCGCAAATTTATTTTGTCCGTGATCTACATGGCAAATTTCATCTGGGACAAACTAGAAGCTCGTAAAAACAGTTTCAATGGGAAGTGTAATGCGAATTTGCTACAAAACGAAGTTTGGGACAATCTGGATCAGTTCAAGAATGCCATTAAGGAAAGACATTGGAAGAGATAAATGACTCCTTCTACGTGGTATAGAAAGGTGTCAGTTGAGCATTTTACACTTTTGCGATTTTTGCTTTTTCGATTTTAATTTCTAGAACTTCATGCAAACGAAATTCAGGAGCTCAGGTTAGTTCCCACGGAAAACGACAGCAACAATAACACTGACCCTCGTACTGCTAATAATAAATAACAGGATATGCAAATACAGCATAACAAAGATAGCACCAGTTGTCATCTGAACAATCGCAATGGTACCTTATAACTTTCAAAAGACCTCTCCAGGAATTTGGATTGAGACAGAGGTACAGAAAGCAGTCTTTCTACATGCATATAATACCACTAGAAAATTTCTAAATTTCCTGGCTTGAGATGTATATGATGCTTGTGCTCACCGTCCCTGGTTGAGAAAGTCGACAAACAACAAGAATAATAGCAATAATACGTGGTTATACGAATGGAAGTACCGATGCGAATGCTTCTCCAGACCTTCATGCACACGAAACTTAGGAACGCTCTTGGTCAGTTCTTACGAACAGCGACAGCAACAATAACACTGATCCTAGTACTTTTCTAATAATAAATAACAGGATGTATAAACAGAGCTTAACACATGTAGTAACAGTTGCCATTTCAGCAATCGTAGTGGCACTTGATAACTTTCAAAAGGCATCTTCAGAAATTTGGTTTGACACAGACACTGCTTCACCCAGTACAAAAGGCAATCATTCCACACACGTATGATACTACTAGAAAATTCCTAAATTTCCATGCTTGTGGAATTTCTACGCCTGCGCTCAGTGTCCCTGGCTGAGCAAGTCCACAGAAACAAGAATAATAACAAGAGCAGTAATATGTACACTCGTTGTCATAAAAATCCGCGCAATATGAAAAAACCATGCGATTAACGCGAAACCCGGCAAATAGCTACGGGGAAGGCAGAAGTGCAAATGATTAAAGTTTCGCGCGATTCCGCATGCCCGCCCGTCCAAGACCGGTGCTGCAATTGCAATCCTTGCCATAGTGCACGGTAAGAGTCAGGTGAGATCCTTGAGCGATAGACATGAGCAGGAGCCACTGTAGATGTGCGTACGGGCAAGTGACGGAGTTTGAACTAAACCGTTATCGTCGGGATGAGAGAGGCAGGATGGTCGGTGCGCCGAATCGGCAGCATTTGGGCCGGTCGGACGGTACGGTGCGATCGTGTTGGGAGCAATGCACACGAGAAGGCACCCAGACACGGAGAACTGGCACTTGACAACCCAGACACACCACCAGCAGAGAGGACCGTGGGATCGTGAGAGCGGCAAGCAAGGATGCAACGACGTCCTTGTCCAATATCCAGAGACATGTGGCGGCTGTTCAAGGAACCATTGTGTCCGCCAGAACCCTATCCAAACGCCTGCCAAAGTTGAATATGCACTCTCGTCGGCTCTTACTGTTTCTGCCATTAACACCGGACCATCGTCAGCGTCGATTGCAGTGGTGTCAGCAGCGAGCAACGTGGAATTCTACGGACTGGCGACGTAGTGTGTCCAGCGACGAATCCTGCTTCTGTATGGGAATGGAAGACCACCGTGTTAGAGTGTGGATGACCGCAGGTGAGCGATAGAATCCCAACCTCACTGTACAGCGGCACACGTCCCGAACTGCAGGCGTGATGGTCTGGAGAGACATCGCGTATGACAGCTGGACTTGCCTCGCAGTGATTCGAGGGACGTTGACAGCTTAGCGCTACGTACAGGAGATCCTGCGGCCACATGTGCTGCCTTTCCTGGCGGGGCTGTCAGGAGCCATTTTCCAACAAGATAACGCCCGTTTAGGACTGTCTACGTCATGTTTCGACTCTTCCGTGGCTTGCCAGATCGCCTGATCTCTCGCCCATCGAGCACGCGTGGGACCAGATAGTACGCCAGCTTTCTCCATTTCCCAGACAGTGGGGCAGTAAAGCGGTTGGTCGTAGCAGTAAAGCGAAAAGTGCAAAAAAACGCAGCAAACAGAAGTCAGTTCGGCTAAGAAAGTTGCACCCCCGGAATGAATGACTTCAAAAAAATAAGAAAATTAAACATTTATGCGATTCCCTACGGGAACTGGAAGTCAAATAATAAAAAACGACCAGCGCCAAATTAAGGGAAAAGAAATTTACCCAGATGCTTTAGAAAAATATTTGCCGCCCCGGTGGCGCAGTGGTCTAAGGCGTTGGCCTCTGATCATTCGTCGGAAGGGGTCCGGGTTCGAATCCCGGTGAGGCATGGATGTTGTGTTTGTCTTACGGCACTGGCTCTCTCCCTTCCCTGGAACCAGTGACTCTAAATTAGGGACGGGCGACTGCTTATAGCCCATTGAGTTGCTCACGGTGGTCGTTAAACCTCAAAAAAAAAAAAAAAAATATTTCGCTGATATATCGATATTTGAAATTCTGGACTATCGATATCTCAGATTACCAACGGACGAATCGTGGAGATGGATGCCGTCTAGTCGGAAAAAGGCGTGACAGTTTCTTCAGCGTTTCGATTGCATTCACCGTCCATTAGAATAATTTCGCTGTATGCAAAACTGACCCTACGGAAAAATTAATAAGAGATCTCAGTCACTTAAGAAACCATGGCTACTTACCAGACTCTCTACAAAGCACATCTAACCCCCTCCCCATGGGACCAAGTGCACCTCGCTTTTTCGGAAAACGTACACTTCATAAACCTTTACATCCTGTACGCCCATTGGTATCAAGCAAAAACAGCCCAACTAGAAATCTGGAAATAGCATTTGCAAAATTCCTCAACCCCTTAATTCAAAACTCTGAATACTCCATCCGTAGTACAGCTGCTGCTGTTTCAAGACTCAAACAATTTAATTCCCGTCGTCAAACATTCATTATGATATCATTGGACATCGTATCTATGTTACCGAACATTCCAATACCACTCTCACAACCTGATTAAACAAAAATTGGTTCAACTCTCGCAACATACACCCCATCAAATGGAATCTATTTTTTCTGCTCTCAATCTCATTCAACAAAGCAGTTACTTTAAATAATGGCATTTTTTGCAAACAATTTCAAGGTACACCAATGGGTTCACCAATTTCGCACTTCTTAGCCGAAACAGTTATTCAAGATTTAGAAGAATTTCTTTTCAGTCAAGTTATCCTAAACCAGCACTATACATGCGCTATATGGACGATATATGTATCTTTTGGACTTATGGTGAAAATTCATTGCAGTCTTTCTGTTCAACTTTATCATCTATTATACCAACCATAAAGTTCACCTGTGAATTGGAATCTCATGTCACCTTACCGTTCTTGGATCTTGAACTACATAGAAATACCATGACTCACAAACTCTCTTTCTCCGTCTTTAGAAAACCAACCTATATACCCTCCATCATTCCCAGTAACTTTCATCATCCATTACATCAAAAAATGGCAGCATTTCATGCCCATATCTCCACCTATAATGGCACTTATCGACAGGAGGAGATAAAGCAAATTAAGCATAGCAAAGGTTATGATCCCAAATTGGTCGATAAATTATGTGCAAAACACTCCAAGGTTTTCAAAACATCTCTAACATCTCAAAAGAAACCTAAAAAAATTACCGGTTCAATGCAATATATACCAGCAGTTATCAATTTATTGCAATATTATTGTGAGAGACATTCACTGAGTCTTGGTTTAAACACAAGAAACATCTTTTCGTGCATCAGAAGACACAGAGACCCCCCCAAATATTCTTACCTCTGCAGGTATCTACTTGGTGCCATTAGTTAAAAATATATTTTTCATCTCAGAAGTCATAAAAGCCATGTACGTTGGAAGTACAAAGAGACGTTTACGAACTAGAATCATGGAACACAAACGAACAATTACTAAAAATGGTCGCTCAACAGCACTAGCTAAAAGCTGCACGGACGAACAATTCCATCCTTTATGGGACTACATAAACATTGTAACTGGATACACTAATGATTGGACTCTTCGATATGGCGAAACAGTCGTAATATATAGATTTACAAATGCCTGCTGTAACGAAGAACCTCCTGTTATTCAACTCACCCTTGGAGACACCTTATTAAAGAAGGGACTATTTTTAGTTAACTGACAAAGAAATCTTAAACACAACTATGACATGTTGCTATGCTAAATATGTCATCTTCTTCAGAAACCGTAACCGCTCTTTATAGCTAACTTCTTCAACAATTGGTATTTAAATCAAACACGTGCCTTAGTGTTCCTGCTCATAACCATTATGTAAGATATATTGCTTGCCGTTATGACTTAAAAGGGGTGATTTGAGTATTACGTAACGTGTATTTGAAAGGAATCGTATTTTATATTACACCTGATGATTAAACCATGTAAAAGTTTCGAAAGCGCTAATGTATTTTAGCGAAAATTAAAATATTCAACTTGCCAGGACGGTTATAAACCTTTATTCTATTAGACATCATCTGGTGCGTAATTCATCTTACCGAGTGTATGACTTCGTAAATTATCATACATAGTGCTTAGCTAGAGGATATTTAACGCCCATGTTCACATGAAGGCATTGATGCATATTGATACCTCACAGTTAAAGGAGCAGTATTACCCTATTAGCAGCCTTCCAAATTTCCATAACACATGGAACGAGTTCACATTGAATTTGCATACACACGGAGAGCATGGATTTTCCCATTTGCTACCATGTACGTTTCAATCATATTGCTGGTCCCTCACAATCGAACGGCAAATACCGAATCACAGTAATGAGCATATCTGAGTGAAATATTCCTCTCAAACTTCCGGGTAAATTTCCTTCTCCATTAATTAGGCGAGGAGTTCTTTTTATTAATTGACTTTGGCTTCCGAGAGGCGCCATGAATAAATAATTTTCATATTTTACGGAAATTATCCATAGCAACTATCATAGCAGAATTATCCTCTGTTTGCGGCATATTTTGCATTTTTGACTTTACTACTACGACTAACCGTTACTTTTCTATTCCTTTCGGACAAATGTGGCACGAAAGGAATAGAAAAGTAGGGAAAAACTTTTTGATCCTGTACACTGAAGAGCAATTGAATTAGAGATACCTGTCTAGTAACGTGTAGCACCACCTTTCGCCCTGATGACGGCGGCGATTCGTCTCGGCATGGACTCGACAAGACACCGGAAGCGTTGGGAAGCCATACGGATCCACGACCCCTGAACAAGCTCCCACAGTTCACGCAGATTTGACGGAGGGGGGGGGGTCAGAACCTCGAACATCTCTCTAGATGGCATCCCAGATGTGCGCGATGGGATTGAGGTCAGGTGACATAGCTGGCCAAGGAAGCGAGGTCACGTCGGCGGTGTGTTCATCCAACCATTCGGATACAATTCGGGAGCGATGGCACAATGCATTGTCTTGTTGCAGAAGGAGGTCCCCAGTGGGATGTTGAAGACGCACAAACGGGAGCAAATGGTCGTCCAGGATTTCCCGGTAACGTTGACCTGTGAGGCACGATGTCACACGTACGAAGCTAGTGGGGGTGGCATTCTCGTCTGGGTCCACGTAAACAGTCCCCAGACGAGAATGCCACCCCCACCAGCTTCAAGAGTACCCTGCTGGCAAGAAGGATCCATCGCTTCATGTCGTTTGTGCCGTACTCGTATCCTGCCATCCGCATGTACCAACGTGAATCTCGACTAATCAGTCCATGCAACATTTTCCCACATGTCTAGGGTCCAGTGGCGATGTCCCCGTGCCCATGCTATTCTTTGCACCCTGTGATGTGCGGTCAGCAGCGGTACCCTCGTGGGACGATGGCTTCTGTACCCCATAGCGAGGAGATGGTTCTAGATGGTGTGACTTCTTACACGTTTTTGTGCACCAGCGTTAAATTGCCGAGTGATTTCTTGAAATGCGGCCCGTCTATTCGTTGTAACAATGTGAGCTAGCCGACGATGTTCCCGCTCATCCACACGCTGTTGTCCACAGCAGTTGGCCCTTGCACGGATGGTTTTACCGGATTCGATGTACTCACGGTGCACTCGTGACACAGGGGCTCGTAAAAATCCCTGTGTCTGCACAACTTCCGAGATGGAGTGACCCATTCGTCGACAATTTTTCCACGTTCAAATGCGCTTAGATCCTTCGTCTTACCCATACTGCGTCCAACTCTTACTGATTCCCGTTGCATCACTCCTTATATTGTCGGATCGCTACATACGTCATGTCGTTTCCGCTTACAGGGCCGCCCATAGCGCCACATTTGCATAACGCCAGCTGTCTCGAATTCAATTGCTCTTCAGTGTACATATATACACCGAGTGATCCCTGAATTATGAGCAGCCGTAACAAAAGTGGATGCGACTCGTTGGCCACGTAATTTCCGAGAGGGTGCGATTAGTCGACCAACGTAGCACATATGAGATGTGAGTGGAGCAGTAGGTAGTAAAATTTGGAGCGTGATTGGTATACGGAATTATTTATTGGGCTTTGGGAAAGAAGGACAGACTGTTGGAGTTCGGAGAGCAGATACCTCGATTTCCCAAACGGTTGAATTGGTGAGATGTTCGTAAACCACCGTAGTTAAAATGCATCAGAACTGGCGTGAAAATGGTCAAAGAGATACCTAAGGCAAAACTGGACAGGACAGTGGAAGGTTGATGTGAGAAGTGAGTGCCAGGTCCGACGACTCTTACAGGCCAACCGACGCAGAACTGTTCAGCAGGTGACTACCCAATACAACAGAGGTCAACCCAAAACAGTATATGTCATGAACATGCGTCGAGCGATCGCACGTATGGGTTATAACACCAGACACCAGACGACCCCGACGACATCCTCTCCTAGTCTCGGTTCATCGACGCAAAACACCCGCCTGGTGCAAAGGTCATGCAAGTTGGACGTCGGGTTACTGGAAGAGAGTGTGCTGATATGACGTGTCGCGTTTTTTACTTCATTCCATGGATGGTTGTGTACGCATTTCGCGCAAACAACATGAGGCACTTGAACCAATCTATGTGGCCTCCACAGTGCAAGGCGATGCAGGCGGTTGTATGCTGTGGGGCGTATTTCCCTGGCAGGAACCAGGACTCTCGGTGCATGTGAAACAACGTGTGACTGGTTTCCCCTTCAAATAGAAGTCATCGCTCTTTTCACGTTTATAAGTGAGTCACGGATAAATTTCTCATCGGCCGTCATCGGGAACCGAACTCTGGGTTTTCCACTTACGCACTGGATATGCTTCCATCGCACCACAGCGGCCTCGAAATTCACCAGACTCACAAACGACAAACTGCCAAACCACCTGGCAGGTTGCATTTTTGGGGCCCCGCACAATGCTGGGAATTCTCTACAGATGAACAGCAGAAACTGAACATATAACTCGAAGGAGAATGAATGATAAATACACAGTTGACGTGGACCAGAAACATCAAACAGAAATCATCGCACTTTCCACGTTTATAAGTGAGTCACGGAAAATCCGTGACTCACTTATAAACATGGAGAATCCCCAGCATTGTGAAAATTGGCTAATCCCCAGCATTGTCCGGGGCTCCAAAGAACCAACCCAGCTATTTGGTTTGGTAGTTTGTCGTTTATGAGTCTGGAGAATTTCGAGGACGCTGTGCGGTAATGCAAGCATAACCGGTGCGTAACTGGAAGAACCTGGGTTCGATTCCAGGTGGCGGTTGTTGATAAATTTTTCCGTGACTCACTTATAAACGTGGAAAGAGCGATGACTTCTATTTGATGTTCATGGTCCACGTCAACTATGTATTTATGGTTTCCCCTTATTGTGAATTACTTGCTAATTCTGTACACCCAACAGGGTTGCACTTATTCCCGAATGGCGACGGCGTCTTCCAAGATAACAACGCGCCAGCCACAGGTCCAATGCTCATGCAGGAATGATTTAAGGAACACAGTTCATACTTCCAGCATATCGACAGGCCTCCGAACTTTCCTGATATCACACCCAGCAATGTTGCACTTTTTCCCGAATGGCGATGGCGTCTTCCCAGATGACAACGCGCGAGCCACAGGTCGAATGTTATGCAGGAATGGTTTAAGGAACACAGTTCATACTTCCAGCATATCGACTGGCCTCCGAACTTTCCTGGAATCACACCCAGCAATGCAGCACTTTTTCCCGAATGGCGACGGCGTCTTCCCAGATGACAACGCGCCAGTCACAGGTCCAATGTTATGCAGGAATGATTTAAGGAACACAGTTCATACTTCCAGCATATCGACAGGCCTCCGAACTTTCCTGATATCACACCCAGCAATGTTGCACTTTTTCCCGAATGGCGATGGCGTCTTCTAAAATGACAACGCGCCAGCCACAGGTCCAATGTTATGCAGGAATGGTTTAAGGAACACAGTTCATACTTCCAGCATATCTACTGGCCTCCGAACTTTCCTGATATCACACCCAGCAATGTTGTACTTTTTCCCGAATGGCGACGGCGTCTTCCAAGATAACAACGCGCCAGCCACAGGTCCAATGTTATGCAGGAATGATTTAAGGAACACAGTTCATACTTCCAGCATATCGACAGGTCTCCGAACTTTCCTGATATCACACCCAGCAATGTTGCACTTTTTCCCGAATGGCGATGGCGTCTTCTAAAATGACAACGCGCCAGCCACAGGTCCAATGTTATGCAGGAATGGTTTAAGGAACACAGTTCATACTTCCAGCATATCGACTGGCCTCCGAACATTCCTGGTATCACACCCAGCAATGCTGCACTTTTTCCCGAATGGCGACGGCGTCTTCCCAGATGACAACGCGCGAGCCACAGGTCGAATGTTATGCAGGAATGGTTTAAGGAACACAGTTCATACTTCCAGCATATCGACTGGCCTCCGAACTTTCCTGGTATCACACCCAGCAATGTTGCACTTTTTCCCGAATGGCGATGGCGTCTTCTAAAATGACAACGCGCCAGCCACAGGTCCAATGTTATGCAGGAATGGTTTAAGGAACACAGTTCATACTTCCAGCATATCGACTGGCCTCCGAACTTTCCTGGTATCACACCCAGCAATGCTGCACTTTTTCCCGAATGGCGACGGCGTCTTCCAAGATAACAACGCGCCAGCCACAGGTCCAATGTTATGCAGGAATGATTTAAGGAACACAGTTCATACTTCCAGCATATCGACAGGCCTCCGAACTTTCCTGATATCACACCCAGCAATGTTGCACTTTTTCCCGAATGGCGACGGCGTCTTCCAAGATAACAACGCGCCAGCCACAGGTCCAATGTTATGCAGGAATGGTTTAAGGAACACAGTTCATACTTCCAGCATATCGACTGGCCTCCGAACTTTCCTGATATCACACCCAGCAATGTTACACTTTTTCCCGAATTGCGACGGCGCCTTCCAAGATGACAACGTGCCAGCCACAGGTCCAATGTTATGCAGGAATGGTTTAAGGAACACAGTTCATACTTCCAGCATATCGACTGGCCTCCGAACTTTCCTGATATCACACCCAGCAATGTTGCACTTTTTCCCGAATGGCGACGGCGTCTTCCAAGATAACAACGCGCCAGCCACAGGTCCAATGTTATGCAGGAATGGTTTAAGGAACACAGTTCATACTTCCAGCATATCGACTGGCCTCCGAACTTTCCTGATATCACACCCAGCAATGTTGCACTTTTTCCCGAATGGCGACGGCGTCTTCCAAGATAACAACGCGTCAGCCACAGGTCCAATGTTATGCAGGAATGGTTTAAGGAACACAGTTCATACTTCCAGCATATCGACTGGCCTCCGAACTTTCCTGATATCACACCCAGCAATGTTGCACTTTTTCCCGAATGGCGACGGCGTCTTCCAAGATAACAACGCGCCAGCCACAGGTCCAATGTCATGCAGGAATGGTTTAAGGAACACAGTTCATACTTCCAGCATATCGACTGGCCTCCGAACTTTCCTGATATCACACCCAACAGGGTTGCACTTATTCCCGAATGGCGACGGCGTCTTCCGAGATAACAACGTGCCAGTTACAGGTCCAATGTCATGCAGGAATGGTTCAAGCACAGTTCATACTTCCAGCATATCGACTGGCCTCCGAACTTTCCTGATATCACACCCAGCAATGTTGCACTTTTTCCCGAATGGCGACGGCGTCTTCCAAGATAACAACGCGCCAGCCACAGGTCCAATGTCATGCAGGAATGATTTAAGGAACACAGTTCATACTTCCAGCATATCGACAGGCCTCCGAACTTTCCTGATATCGCACCCAGCAATGTTGCACTTTTTCCCTAATGGCGACGGCGTGTTCCAAGATTACAAGGCACCCAGCCACAGGTCAAACGTTGTGAAATAACGGTTTGAAGAACACATTTCTTACTTGCAGCATATCGACTGGCCTCCGAACTTCCCCGATATCAATCCCACAGAGCACTTGTGGGACACTGTGGAACGACACACAAGGCGTCTGGACACACCAAGCACCTTCACACTTGCATTGTAGGCTGCTTTACACGCAACTTGGTTGACTACATCTCCCAACTGTTTTCGGCATCTTACTGAATCGATGCCACGTCGGATAGCTGCTGTACTGAGGGCGAGAGGAAAACCCACGAAGTATTAGGTAGGTGGTCATAATTCAGTGATTTTTTTTTTTTTGATTGGAGGTTTAACGACCACCGTGAGCAACTCAATGGGCTATGAGCAGTCGCCCGTCGCTAATTTAGGGTCACTGGTTCCAGGGAAGGGAGAGAGCCAGTGCCGTAAGACAAACACAACATCCATGCCTGACCGGGATTCGAACCCGGACCCCTTTACGGACGAATGATCAGAGGCCAGCGCCTTAGACCACTGAGCCACCGGGGCGGCTAATTCAGTGATCACTCAGCGTGTATATATACGTATCAACAAAAACATTAAAATCACCTATCTAATACGATGTTGGTCTCCTCTCTCCTCCAAAAAGCTCTCACCTGATGAGGCATAGATTCAACAACGTGTTGGTGTCTCTTGATATTTAGTATCATGCTTGCAACAGGAGATCCCGCGGTTTCCGTAAATTACGTGGTAGAGGTGATGCTACTCGTAATCGTCTATTCAACACAAACCACAAATGTTTAGTAGAATTCACGTCCGGCGAATTTGGGGCCATGGCAATAAACGGAATCCCTGTTCATGTTGTTGGAACCATTCCTGAACCTTCTTCGGAGTGTGACATAGGTCATTGTCTTACTGAAAGACGCCATCTCCGCCATGGAATGCAGACACCATTAAGGAGTGTACTTGGTGATCCACGATGTTAAGATACCTGGCAGATGGCAGAGTTCTCCCTACAAGGATAATGGGTCCAAGTGTTCTTCAAGAAAATATTGCCCAGTCCATCTCTCTTCCTCCAGCATCCTTAATCCATCCCACAGTGCATCCAAGTGAGAAGGCGTCCTTGGGTAAACGTCGCACACGAGCTCGTCCGCCGACATGGTGTAAAGGAAAACGGGACAAGCATGACCACGAGACCCTCTTTTAAGCTTCTGTGGTCTAATGTGTATCATTACGTACGTACTGCGAGCATCGACAAAGGCGAAATGCTATGAGCATAGGCAGACGAATGGGTCTACGGCTGCCGTGACCCATATCCAAGAGTGTAAGCTGAACTGTATGTTCGAACACATTGCGCCCTTCACCAGAATTGAAATTATGGGTAATGACAGTCACAGTAGCCCTCCTGTTGCTGCGAAGAAGCCGATATTGCACGCGCTGACTTTGGCATGAAAGAGGCGTTGCCTGTCCATGCGTTGTGGAGGGCTCGAAGTGTCAACTGTTTTAGGACCATTTTGATAGGTACAATCTACTGCATAACGCGAGCAGCCTACCAGCGTCGCTGTTTTGGACATGCTCTTACCAAGGCGTTTTGCCATAACGACCTGGCCTTTGTCGAAATCAGACAAATTCTTTGCTTTTTCCGTGTTGAGACGAAACGAAATACTGACTGAGAAAGCTCTCACCCAAATTGTATATATGTCATACGCGACCATGGCATGTGACTCTGATTGGTTGCACACTAGCTTACTTGCATAACGCAGAGGTGATTTTAATGTTTTGGCAGATCGGTGTATAAGGTGCGTCGCATAAATATAGAGACAGTCGACTTTGCGCCGTAAACGCAATGCGAATATAGGTAGGAAGCTGAAGTGCTACCTAATTAGACATAAACCTACAACAAACGTTTCGATCCGTCGAGATGACCGGATTGTGTGAAAAGAACACCACAAAGTGAAATAGTGTAATTTTAGGTGTCTCATTAACATAACAACAACTATGTAAAGTAGCCACATGCAAATGAAATGTACAAATTAGTATGTTGTACGCACGCGCATGGGCCGTAATTCCGTCCAGCCTACAAAAAACAGCGGACCTGCCGTCAGACATTCATTTGCCGAATTGCCACGCAACAGTCAACTTTCTGGTGAGGAGGTGCAGAAGATTTGGAGACTGAGAGCAAATGGATTGCCTGTAGCGAAAATTTGTAAAGCGATGGGGAGGAGTTGGGCAGTCATTTATAAGACTTTGTCGAAACGCGGTGCGTTAACTGCCAGAAAACGGCCTGGAAGGCCTCGAATAATAACCAAACGAGATGATCGTGTCATCATGCGTTTAGTTTCATCCCAAAGGTTATCACTACGTTAAGTTTCTTGGACCGTAGGTGTCACTGTCTCAAAGGACACAGTTCATCGACGAATCAAGGAAAGTCGCAACATTGTGGTCCGTAAAATGCGCCGTCTGCCACACCTCACGCAGCGCCACAAGGAAGCTAGATTGTTATGGGCAAGCAGCCACACACACTGGACGGACGAGTGGATCACAACTATTTTCTACGATGAGAAAAAGTTCAACCTGGACGGCCCTGACGGTTGGAACTGCTATTGGCATGATTTACGAGGCGAGCCACGCACCTTCTTCAGCAGACAGAAAGGATGGGGGATCTGTGATGGTCTGGGGAGCTTTTGAGTTCAATGTGACAACGGATATTGCTTTCCTGCAAGGCAGGCAAAATTCCGAAACGTATCAGGACATACCCAGCAGCCACCTTTTTCCATTTGCCGAAACTCTAGCGGGTGTTGATTATCTGTTGCAGCAAGACAATGCCTCTATCAATCGGTCTGCATCGACGAAAAGCTGGTTTAATACTCATCATGTGACCGTAATGGATTGGCCAGCACTCAGTCCAGATCTGAACATTATGGAGAACCACTGGGGTATCCTAGCTCGTGATGTGTATGCAAATAGACAGCAGTTCTCAAGTGTGATGGCATTGAAAGAGCAGATTAAACGAAACTGGCACGCACTACGTTCCAGAACACTTACATCACTTGGTGGACAGCATGCCCAATCGGGTTTTCAGTGTTATTCGGAACAACGGCTCCAATATTCGTACCGGAGGTGCTCATAACTAGTAAGTCTTAATATTTTTGAGACAGCGTATTTCTGGTTTTTTCTTGTACTTGGCGTTGGAATTGTTAAGTTTCCATCAAACTATTGTGCAGCTGCGTGTCCTATGCTATTTTTGCTATAAATATGAAGTGTACATTTCAGCTCGTTGTTGCTTCTTTTTTATTCGAGAATTTGTTCAGTCACTATATTTATGCGACGCACTATATAAACACAAATATAGGGGTTGGACAAAGTAATGTAAACATCTGGGAAATAGGCGATATATTTTTTTTAATAAGGTCTTGAACCACCATTTACCTTTAATAGAGCTTCCAAACTTCTTAGAATAGAATTATACAGCTTTTGAATAGTCACCAGTGGAATGTTGTACCATTCGTAGATCAGAACATCAGCCAATTGCAGAAGGGAATCTGCTTCTCACTGCTCTCCAGAACTGTCCACAGTGGTTAGATGTTATTCACATAGGGTGATTGAGCTGACCAGGGTAGATGTTGAAATTAATCTTGGTGTTCCTGAAATCAAAACTAAACTGTTCTGGCTGTATACTGTATATGGGAACATTATTATTTTGAAAATGGCATCATTGTTGGAAAACAACATTTGAACCATAGGGCCTGATTGCCTAGAACGTCAAGGTACTCGCTAGCAGTATCTTGACCATGTAGAGTTATTATGGGGCCAGCCTCGTACCAAGCTATGGCCACCCAAATCATCAGAGATCCACCCACATACAGGGTAAGTCAAAATGATGTTCTCGATTTAAATGATTTGGCACTCATATTTAATGCAAATGAGATACACAACTTGCACCGTTGAAAAGCCCATTTCATAAAGTTTTGTTCAACTTATAAATGTTCAATGTGCCCTCCACGCGTAACACGGCACACATGAAGTCGGTAATCAAGTTCCTGCAGAACTCTTTGTAGCATGTAGGTGGCAATTTCTGTGATGGATGCGAACTTTCAAATCAACCAGCGTCGTTGTAAGTGGTGGTACATAGACGCGATCCTTTATGAAATCCCACAAGAAAAATCGCACCGTGTGAGATCTAAGGATAGTGGTGGCCAACGCAACAGTCGTTCAACCCCCTCAGCTGAACCGCCAATCCATCGTTTCGGCAGCCTGCCATTGAGGTGACTCCGAACCTCGTTAAGGAAATGCGGTGGAACACCATCGAGTTGAAAAATGAAGTTATCAGTGTCTTCTAAAAGCTGTGGGAGAAGCCATTGTTCGAGCATATCGAGATAGGTAACTCCTGTCACAATGGCTTCGGAGAAGAAGGGCGCATACACCTTTCAATGAGTAACTGCGCAGATGACTTTGACTTATGGGGAAGCACGCTTGTGCTGCATGATTGCATGGGGATTTTCAGTGCCCAAAATTCTCACATTGCGCTTGTACACCTTTCCTGAAATGTGTAATGTTGATTCGTCCCTAAAAACTAACTTTTCAGAGAAACCGTCATTCTCCGTTAGAATGAGAAATCTTTCACAGAAAGACGCTCGTAGTTGGCGGTCATCCCTCTTCAGGTTTTGAATCAACTGCAGACGATACGGTTGCATGTGCAAACGTTTCCTCAGAACTCGCCTTGCAGTTTTCTGCGGGACGCCAATTTCTCGACCTGCTCGATAAGTGGATTTTTTATTGCTCCTTACGTAACTTACCCGAACACGCTCCACTACGTCGTTTCCTTTCGATGGACGTCCAATCGATTTTCCCTTGCAAATGCAGCCCGTGTCTTGCAATCGTGAATACCAGTTACGAATTGACTTACCACTGGGTGGCTCTATCCAAAATGTTGTCCGAAAATGCCGTTGAACAGTCACAACTGACTTGTTTGTATGAAAATCGAGAATATAAAACGCCTTCTGTTGTCCGCTTGCCTCCATTGCAGGACTTGTTCCTTCTGCCGGACGTATTGCGCTATCTTCCGACCACCAGCAGAATCGGTAGCGGGGCCATTGGAACTGGAGATATTACCTTTTAAAGTACACATCTCGCAACTTAAAATACTCAGTACATGTCGTGTGGTAAAGCATTGAAATCGGGAACATCATTTTGACTTATTCTGTATTTGACAGTTGGAACCAGACATTTCGTATTGTATGCTTCCTTGAGGGTTATCCATACATAAACCCGACTTACTGTTCCCAATAAGGTAAATGCGGACTCATCGTACCATTTCTCACGTTTTCAGTCATCAGCTGTGCAGGATGTATGCGCATGACACCATTTACGCGTTGTAGTGTTGGTTTCTGTGATTAAATGTTTAGCAACTGCAGCTCTTCAATAGATGTTGGCTTTGTGAAGTTCTCTGCGGACTGTTTTTGTGGAAACAGGGTTTTCCAGCTGCATACTGAATTCTGTTGTAATTTTTGCTGCAGTAGTTTTGTGTTGTTTGAACACAATCCTCGTTAGTGTTCGAACCGTGGCGAATTAGTAGTCACCATACAATTGAGTGTTACGCTTAGTAATACCATACAATTTGAGTGTTACGCTTACAGAAACTCCTGCTAAACGGACTCCCACGATTTGTCCTCTTTGGAAGACCGACAGGTCCCCCACTTCACTGACAGCTCCTACGAAACGCTGCTGAACACAACTTGTATGACACTGGCATACAATCTGGAGGATATACACAGTCGAGTCACATTATTGTGACCACCAGCTAATATCCAGAGTAACCGCCGTGTGTAACGCGGAAAGCTGCTAGACGGGCTGGGAGTGACTCAATAAGGTGCTGGAAGGTTTTCACAGGTATGTAGAGCCATGCTGACTGAAGTGCATCTGACAGCTGATGGAGGGTACGTGGTGGAGGAACCATAAAGCAAACAACACGATCAAGGTGGTCCTAAAGATGCTCAATTGGGTATAAGTCTGGGGAAATAGGGGGCCAGGGAAGTACTTTGAAGTCTTCATTGGGCTCTTCCAACCACTCTCGGACATTTCTAGCTGCGTGACACATCGCACTGTCGTGCTGGAAGACCCCATCAGCCGCAGGGAAGACAACCAACATATATACGTCTACGTGGTCTGCTAGTATGGATTCATAACGAATTCGGTCAATAGTGCCTTCCACAGGTATGAGTAGACCCAGGAAATGGCACGAAAACATTCCTCAGATCATAACGCTGCCCCCACCAGCTTGTGTTCTTCCAGCAATGGTTGAAGAGCGTTTGTTCTTCGACGTTTCTCGACTTATACGCCAACGTTCATCCATTCGATGAAGCAAAAAACGTGACTCATCGGAGAAGGCAATCCTTCGTCAATCAGCGGAGGTCGAATTCCAATACTGTCGTGCAAATCTAAGCCTTTTCTGCCGATGCATCTTCATTAGCATAGGTGCAGTGACCATCCGTCTGCATCGGAGCACCCATACGCAACAGAGTTCGCTGAACTGTCCTTTTAGACACACTTCTGGTAGCCCCCTGGTTCATTCGGCCAGTGAGTTGCTCCACTGTAGCGCGTCGATCGGCCCTCACGCACCTTTGCAGCCGACGTTCACCTCTCACATCCATGGCACGTGATGCTCCGCAGTTTCCACGTCGCTCATTCTCAATGGTGCCATTTCTCCAATCACGATAGACTTTAACCACAGCGGCACGCGAACAGTTCACAAACTACGCTGTTTCAGAAATACTGCCACCCTTGGCCGTAAAGCCGATAATCATCCTTTTTTGCAAATCTGATAAGTAGCTCCTTTTATCCATGACAGCAACGAGTGATATGTTTTCAGAATGCCTACAACACACCTTATATACCCTCCAAACCCGGTCATGACACGTGCATTTTTTCATTGGCTACGCGCAGTTGACGTCAAAAGTAGGAGGTGGTCACAATAATGTGACTCGACTCTGTATATACAAAGGCTGATCCATTAAAACTGAGAGCAATTGTTTTTGAGTTGGCAACAGTGCGAAGGGGAAAAATAGCCACGCAGACATCTAACTGAATTAAGGAAGTATATATGGCAACAAATATTAGCCGTGGCAGACGATTCTGGTTTTGTTATTGCGCATGTTTAAGATACGTTTGCATTTCGCCATACAGCTATGGAGGTGAGTGATTCAGAGTTAAGAAGTGAAATGCGTTGTGTGATAAAATTTTGCTATCGTTTGGGTAAAACGGCTCCAGAAACAGTTGATTTAATGAAAAAGCTTATAAAGATAAATGTTTGGGTGAGTCAACAATTTTTAGATGGCACCATGATTTCTAAAAAAGGGCGTTTGTCGGCAGAACTCGCTCCTAGGCCTGGTCGACCTGAAAGTGTTGTTACGGAGCTTACTGTTAACACTGTTTGGGTAATCCTGCAAGAAGATCGATGAATGACGTGTAAAGACATAGCGGCGTCAACTAATATTTCAAACACGTCGGCATTTCGCATTCTACGCGACAAAGTACTGCTGCATCGTGTGTGTTCCAGATGGGTACCTCATCACCTGACGAGAGAACAATTGTTAGCCAGAGTTCAGGTGTGTCATGAGTGGAAACCAATGACTGCAAAGGATCCAAACTTTCTAAACACAGTAATAACTGCCGATGAAACATGGGTCCACCATTTCGACCCACTCACGAAGCGGGCAACGAGGCTTGCACTCATCACAGGCATGACTCCTCCGAAAACAGTCCTCCAAACCAAAGCAGACGGGAAGGTGATGACGATAATTTCTTTAATCATAAAGGTGTAGTCTAGCAGCATGCTGTTCCTCCAAAATTACCGCCAATGCTGAGTATTGCATTTCAGTCTTGAAGCGTCTGCGACGGCACATATCGATTGAGCGACCAGAACTGGTGGGCAAGTGGACCCCACACCATGATAACGCCCGCACACATGTGGCTGCTTGTGTTCACTCTTACGAAATGTAGTATTGAAATCATGCCACAGCCTGCCTACAGTCCTGATCTCGCGCCCAGCAATTTCTGGTTTTTTCCAACAAAGAAGTGTAACGTACCAGGAGATGTGACGTACCTGCCAGAAGGACGCACACGACATAAAGGCAGATAGGAATCAGAATCAATCGTCCGCGTAGCTCAATTGGTAGAGCAACTTATTCCGGAATGAGGGGACCCGGGTTCGAATTCTGGCGCGGATAAAAATGACGGAGAAATTTACTTCGTTATAATGGCGCCCGAACTATCCGGATGACCCAACCGTTCAAAATCTCGCATTGGTGTGATGTTCTTTCCACACCGCGAGACAGGAAAAATCAAAGAATCCCTTCTCCAGCACTTCGAAAAAAAAAAAAAAAAAAAATAAGGGGAAGATGATGTAACGTACCAGGAGATGTGACGTACCTGCCAGAAGGACGCACACGACATAAAGGCAGATAGGAATCAGAATAAAACGTCCGCGTAGCTCAATTGGTAGAGCAACTTATTCCGGAAGGAGGGGACCCAGGTTCGAATCCTGGCGCGGATAAAAATGACGGAGAAATTTACTTCGTTATAATAGCACCCGAACTATCCGGATGACCCGACCGTTCAAAATCTCGCATTGGTGTGATGTTATTTCCACACCGCGAGATAAGAAAAATAAGAGAATCCCTTCTCCAGCACTTCGAAAAAAAAAAAAAAAAATAAGGGGAAGATGATGTAACGTACCAGGAGATGTGACGTACCTGCCAGAAGGACGCACACGACATAAAGGCGGATAGGAATCAGAATAAAACGTCCGCGTAGCTCAATTGGTAGAGCAACTTATTCCGGAAGTAGGGGACCCGGGTTCGAATCCTGGCGCGGATAAAAATGAGGGAGAAATTTACTTCGTTATAATGGCACCCGAACTATCCGGATGACCCGACCGTTCAAAATCTCGCATTGGTGTGATGTTCTTTCCACACCGCGAGATAGGAAAAATAAGAGAATCCCTTCTCCAGCACTTCGAAAAAAAAAAAAAGGGGGAGATGATGTAACGTACCAGGAGATGTGACGTACCTGCCAGAAGGACGCACACGACATAAAGGCAGATAGGAATCAGAATAAATCGTCCGCGTAGCTCAATTGGTAGAGCAACTTATTCCGGAATGAGGGGACCCGGGTCCGAATCCTGGCGCGGATAAAAATGACGGAGAAATTTACTTCGTTATAATGGCGCCCGAACTATCCAGATGACCCGACCGTTCAAAATCTCGCATTGGTGTGATGTTCTTTACACACCGCGAGATAGGAAAAATAAGAGAATCCCTTCTCCAGCACTTCGAAAAAAAAAAAAATAAGGGGGAGATGATGTAACGTACCAGGAGATGTGACGTACCTGCCCGAAGGACGCACACGACATAAAGTCAGATAGGAATCAGAATAAAACGTCCGCGTAGCTAAATTGGTAGAGTGACTTATTCCGGAATGAGGGGACCCGGGTTCGAATCCTGGCGCGGACAGAAATGACGGAGAAATTTACTTCGTTATAGAAGGAGGAGTTCCGTGGCGCAACATTCAGCAAAGATGCTGACGTTATTCAAGCAGAACAGGATGTCGCTAAAGCAGCGTCCACAAAATGTCTTTGCCACATGCTTTGAAAAGTGGATTGAACGATGGGACCGTTGCATATCATCCAAGGGAAAATACTTTGAGAAAGAATAACATAGATTTTGCTGTATCCGCATTTCTTCATTTTCTATGATTTTACTCGCACTTTTTATGGAACGGCCGTTGTACAAAGAAGAGATACATAAAACATAATCGCAACGTTGTTTTTTTTTGACCAATAACAGTAAATCCTATAATTGTAGAGTTCACATTATTTTGTTTAAACCCTGTATGCACATGCACAAACAGAAATAACTGATTTAGGCCGCAAGCGCCAGAAATATGTGATACAAAAATTCACAAATTGTACACAAAGCATTTCGCATAACGGAAGATATCCAAGATAAATCGAGGTTTCAAAACGGGGTTCTTGGAAACGCAGGTACAGTTCCGAGCCATCATACAAATTAAAATTGAACACTTAGACTCGCAGTGGCAAAACTGTATGGTACAAAAGCTGGCAAATGTATGAAAAGTATTCCGTCCATGAACGCTATCAGTAGCAAACATATTTTTTTAGGGACAGAGATTTTATCATTACAGAGATTTTGGGGGAAAACTAGCCATTATTTTGACGAAAAAAAAGCATACGTAAATGTGCCGCGGTGAGCGTCCTGAGAACGACATTTTTCTGTTTGATTTTTTTCGAAGCGAGGGCACGATTGCAAACATGTTGAAAATGGAAATACGCACTTATGTCGTCTAGTGACAAAGAATTTTGTTACAAAATAATGTAAGATGCAGTTAAACTGATCACCGTCATGACCTTAATCTAACGCAAAGCGAATTTTTAAAATCCGATTTTTAGAAGCAGAGATTTCGGGAAGAATACCACATACAATTACGCTCCGTGATGGTGATATCATTCATTATTTCAATACTGTACGTGAATTAGATTTCGTGGTAAAAGGTATCGGAAAGTAAAAATATTTGGCGGGGGGGGGCAGTGGTACACAGCATTGATTTTAATAGCATGTGGGTATCGCCCGCTAGCGACTAGGTAAACATCGACAAAAAAAAAGAACAAAAAGAACCCCCCAACCAAAAAAAATAAAAGATAAAAAATAAAAGCAAAAAAAACAACAACAACACCGTATTAAATGTTTTCATAGTTGACGTTTTCGACTGCACTGCAAAATCTATTTTTCAAATAGTCAGATCGATAAATCAATATACTTATTTGTATTTTTTATAGGTATATATGGCTTAGTTACAGGGATTAAAAAATGCTGAATAAATACACGCGTATATTAACATAAAGCTAAAACAAAACATGCGCAAGAGAATTGTGGACTTGACTAGTTCACTCCCTACTCTCCCCTCAGAAACTTACTGCGCTACTCCGACAACGAGTAACAGAAACTTACTGCGCTACTACGACAACGAGTTATGCTCTAACGTCCTGTACTTTAATACCACTACCATTCAGACAGCTGAGATTTATTTTATTTACAATTTTCGAAAGTGTAGCATCGGAGATGTTCGTGCTCTAGAACTTCCTACATCACGTATATCAGTGCTTGCATTCTCGATCTGTGCTCGGATCGAAAATTAAATGCAACAATTTTTTTTCGAAGTAAAGAAAGAAATCTGCGAAAGAAGCAGTTCCTTTCCTTTAAAAAATTAAGCGAGCGCAAAATCTATGCTAATGCGTTCAGAGACCTTCGACTCAATATTCGTTCGATTAATGCCACTTAGTTCTGCAGTAATGGTTGTTGCATCACAGAATCAATGAACTAAATATCGAAATCGAAAAAGTTAGGACTAATTATCTACGACGAAGATAGAACGTGCTGTTCTAAAGCAAGGCAATGTGGAAAAATTCGAAGTTGATTACTACACGCAAATTCGTTAAGCTATAGAACATTAAATAGAGGAAACGATGCTTCCCAATACACCTCCTCGAAAAGGAAAAAATGGATGGTATGACAAATACACTCAATGGACAAAACATTAGAAATACCTGCCTAATAGCATGCTGGTCTTCCTCTGAAACAGACTTTACACGTCGAGGTATCGACTAAACAACATCCTGGAAAGTTTTCGGAGGTAATGCGAGCCATGCTTGTTACACAGCATTGTTCACAACTCCACTCGAGACGTCGGTCCAGGATCCATGGATCTAATGTTCCTCTCCATGCCATTCCAGAGAGCTTGCACAGCGCTTAAATTCGAGGAATTTGGGGGACACTGGATAGTTCCAAACTCAGATGAGTGTTAAGGTATCCCACTATACGTTGGGGGCACTTTTTTTGAAAAAAATACAAGAATGGGTAATTTTTTTTTACGAGGCTAACACACAAAAACACATAAACGTTGAAAAGAAAAATGATATCAATATAAATTTTCAAGAAATTGGAAAATTTGTGAAATAATTCAAGGAAATATGACGTCTACGGTAAACGCTCTAATTAAAAACCTTACAGATATGGCATGTTTTGCATCAGTGCACGACTATTATCTATGCAGTGAACTAAAAGGTAAGTGATGTTCTTAAACACTGCTGAAATACACTCATTCCTACATGCATTAATGTGAATTTTCGATAACTTTCTTCACTATGTTGAATGTAAATAGCTATAACCTAACTTTAAACTGACAAACAGCAAAACCTTTAGTTAATTGCATGCACAACATTGTAAGAAAGATGTATACCAAGTTTCATCAGTTTAGTTGCATACCTTTTGCAGTTATCAGGTTTTCCGTAAAGAGTTCGGGACGAAAATCTCATCCTGCAAAAAACGCATTTCAATTGTGATTTCCCGTTCGTTTGACACCTGGTTTTAGATATTCCGATTGCCATAACTCTGCATCTATTCATCGCAGACAAGAGACGAAGGCGGTTTTGGAATCCTAAAGAATGGGGCTTTAAAATGAACGCATTTTTACAAAATGTGAGATTTGGCACAAAACGACCTTTTCAGCGTTGTGGGATACCTTAATCGATGCATGCCTGGGTGGTTGCGGCCCGGTGGGATGGCGAATTGTCCTCCTGTAACAGACCATTGGCTGCAGGACGCGCGAAAGACATGAAAGTGTGCAGGTGATTAGCTGGGACATGCTGGTAGCGCGCAGCAGTTAAGAACTTCTCCAGACGCAATAAGGGACCTAATGTGCCCCATGAGAAGGTTCCCCAAGCCATCACAGAGAAACCATAACCTTGAACAGAGTCAACCTTACACGATGGGACATGACTTCATGCTGCGGACGTCACACCTGCCCCTTTCTGTGAGGTCGGCACAGCTAAAAACGGGATTCATCTGACTCCAACACCGGCGACACCTTGCAGAGGTCCAGTTTCGAAGTTCCGAGCACCAGGCGAGACGTCATGTCCGATGACAAACACTAGCATCGCTAGACAGGAATGATTCCCTATGGCAGTCTTACTGTGCATGCGCACGGACATGAACGCTTGATGATCTCGGGAACTTCAGTTTCGGGGGTCGTACACATATTGCATTAATGAAGGCGGCAGCTCGACTTTTACGAACGCAGGTGTTGTTTATATTAATTTCAGGTCGGTAGGCGTGCGCAGAAGATAAGTAGTTCGAAAAAAATTGAAGTACGTATGTCAAACGCTACAACTACAACTGCTCTCGTGTGCAAAAGATAAGTAGTTCAAAAAGACTTGAAGTGTGCTGAACCCCACTACTGTTTCTTGTGCTTATTGTAAGCGTGAGTTTTCTCGGAAAAGTAATAAAAGTAATTTATTGAGGCACGTAAGACACACACAAGATCCATGCCTCACCATGATTCGAATCCGGACCCCTTTCGGACGAATGACTATTCCGAAGTTAGGTGTGAGTGAATGAAACGTTTTCTTTCTCAGTGCAAGGACAAAGAAAACGTTTTGTTTAAAATGCATTGGGAGCCACAAAACTCAGAAAACTGGCCCTACCAGCATTGTTGCTCGTGTTCAGCAAGTGAATGATGGTACTGAAATTGTTGTCACTTTTCAATTTTCCAGACTAGAAATCGGTCGCTCCGCTGACGAAATGTAAACAACACCTACGTTCGAGAGTAGAAGTCGAGCTGCCGCCTTCATTATTGCAATATGTTTACGACCACCGAAACTGAAGTTCCCGATATCATCAAGCGTCCATGTCCGTACGCACGCGCAGTAAGACTGTCATAGAGAATCATTCCTGTCTAGAGATGCTAGTTGACAAACAGTTAACAGTGACACACGAGTAGGGTGTCGGCTCCCGTGACCCAGGAAGTGCAGCGTGTGCCATCATACCCTTCGCCCGCTGACTCTGCTTCGATGTAGGATATTTAACCCGGATGTGATTCGCGTCGCCTGTGCCAAGAGGTTGGTCTGTGCGAGGCTCGGTAGTCTACGTCCACCCGATCATCAATGACGTGTGGTCGGCACCGCTTGCTCTCTGGACTCTGGGAGGTCCGTCGATGGTATACTCGTGGTACACCCTTGATAGGGTTTCTCTCGGAAAACCTAGGGTTCTTACCCCTTGGGCGATAGAATGACTCATCTGTCTTGCGACGACAATGCGTCCACGATCAAAGATGATGAGATCACCAGATTTATCGATATTCATCGATTGCGATACACTGTTAGGAAACCTTGCTAGCCGCCCCGGTGGCGCAGTGGTCTAAGCGATGGCCTCTGATCATTCGTCCGTAAGGGGTCCGGGTTCGAATCCCGGTGAGGCATGGATGTTGTGTTTGTCTTACGGCACTGGCTCTCTACCTTCCCTGGAACCAGTGACCTTAAATTAGGGACGGGCGACTGCTTATAGCCCATTCAGTTGCTCACGGTGGTCGTTAAACCTTCAATCAAAAAAAAAAAAAAAGTCCTGCTATCCGCCTATGTATCGCTTGCTTTCGGTTTGGGTCTGTTCCACTCTGAGCGGGGGATATCCATGTCACTGCTATTGAGTCTGTGTGTGCATATGTATGTGGATTTCAGACGTAATCTCACTATTCGTCTGGAAGGTGATGCTATGAATATGTTGCAATTTTTAGTGAATTATGTTGCAATTTTTAGTGAATATGTTGTAATTTTAGTGAATTATGTTGTAATTCTTCGTGAATTATGTTATAATTTTTAATGAATTATGTTGTAATTTTAGTGAATTATGTCGTAATTTTTAGTGAATCATGTAATTTTTTGTGAATTATGTTGTAATTTTTAGTAAAATGGATTGCTTAATATGATTTAGTAAGTCAATGGTCTACGTAAGCTTGGATTCAATGGTATGCATAAGTTTCATTTAAATTTTTCATTGATATAATATTAGGTGTCCAACTTGATTCTCGGCCCGTAACCGCAAGCGATCGTAGAACGTCGGCAAATGCAAATGGCTGTGTGTGATAATGACTGATTGCAGCGCCATCCAACAGTTTTCCAGGCAACAGTAAAAACTCGCAGCTGTAGTGACAGAAGGGACGAAAGTTGACGGTGAACGCAATGTCGTTCGAGAAGCAACACTAGAGAACTGCCTCCTGTTCGCGTTTCAGCTGAAAAAAGTGCCGAGAAAGCCCAGAAAATGATCTGTGCTGTTTTGGGTGAGGCTGCTGTGTCCTACAGTACGTATAAGAAATGGTTCCAGCGATTAAAGCACGGAAATTTCAATCTCCGTGATACAGAACGCCCGGGAAAGCCACAGAAGTTGACGATGAGGAACTGGAACAACTGTTGGACGTGGATCCCTGTCGCTCACAGTCAGAGCTCGCCCAAGAACTCGGAGTAACACGGCAAGCCATTGCAAAGCGACTGCACAAGCTTGGACGGATTCACAAGGAGGGCTGTTGGGTGCCCCACCAACTCACAGCTGCAAACAAGTCTAGGCGCTACTATGTTGCTCTGTCCTTGCTCTGCAGATTCAAGAAGAAAGATTTCCTCCACAAGATTTAGATCTGTGATGAGAAGTGAATCCCCAACGGCAATCCTAAGCGGCGCAAATCGTGAGTTTATCCAGGTCAGCCTACCACCAGTACCACCAAACCAAATATCCATGCCAGGAAGTTGTTGCTGTGCATATGGCGGGATCAGTGCGGTGCCGTTCATTAGGAGTTGCTCAAACCTGGTGAAACGGTCAATGCTGAGTGTTATTGTCAGCAACTCATTCGTGTGAGTTACGCAATGGAGGCGAAAAGGCCATACACCGGCAAGGGCAGAATGTCGGTCTTCTTGCTGCAGGATAACATGCGTCCTCACACCGCGAAAACCACTTTAAACACGATCACCGACCTGGGATGGGAGATTGTGTCCCACCCGGCGTATTCTCCAGACTTCGCCCCGTCGGATTATCGCCTCTTTCTCTCCCTGATACATAACCTGAGTGATACGCACTTCACTTCTGTCGAGGAAGTCGACACAAGTATTGATGACTTTATCAACTCGAAACAGCCCTCTTTTTTCCGCAGAGGCATTCGGCAGCTTCCTGACCGATGGCTCAAATGTATCCAACACGACGAGGATTGTTTCCCTGATTAGGTACGTGTTCGATTTGCTATAATTTGCTGTCAACGTGTCGTGCCTGTGGCCGAGAATTAAGTTGCGCACCTAATATTTTGGGTTTGACTTTTAACTTAATTCACAACATTTGTTATTAATTTATTTCTATTTTTTTCTATGTGATGTCAGTTGATTTCGGAGTTGGAAAATGTTGATGTCCAATTATTGGTGTGATTATGTGGAGTTTAGTTTTGTGTTGTTGAATACAATTTTTTTTGTTTAACATCCATCTTTTGAAAGATTGTATTAATATGTGTATTTGGATTAGCGGGGCTTTTTCCGCCGCATATTATTGGTTCTGTTAATCCCTGCGAAGCCAACTGGCGGAACAGGTTTTACAATTAATTACTATACCATAAAAGGATTCGGCAGTTCAGCTATAATTAACTATTCCGAAGTTAGGTGTGAGTGAATGAGTAAGTCTTGTTTTTTTAATTCACGTGTTATTTGTGACCTTCGCCACGAATAACAAGTTCTCCATAGCTGGAATGATAGACATCCCTTTCATTATGGACGAGAAAACATGAACAGGAGGGAAGCTCAACTTCTTTACAGGATAGCATTTCTGCAACCAAAATGCCCAGCCAAGGACACACATTTTACAAAACAACAAAAACAAAAAAAAAAACACGTAGCACCCAGAAGGAATCTTTCAATTGAGACGAAAATTTGTATGTGCGATATACACTGGCGTGCAAAAATTAAGGAAGAAGAGGAGAAATTAGCATAACAGCGGAAAGAGCAGGCAGAACGGACCGAAAGACCACTCAAGAGATAGACTAGAGTCCGGTACGGTAGGGCATGCGCATATATGCAGCATGACGTACGGGGGTCGGGGGGTCGGAAGGGTATAAAGCACACGGGCGGTGTACGCTCAGCAATTCGGTGAAAGCTATTGCACGGTGTACATCGGTTTGAACGACGTCGAGATGCTGCCACCGTGTGATATGTCCGACAAGCAATCCAGTAGACGACATCTGGATGACTTTACCCGGGGTCGCGTCATTGGGAAGTTGGAAGAAGGTCGAAGTGTGACTAGTGTGGCCGAGGAGTTCGGGATCGCTCACAACATCGTTTCATGAGCTTGGAGAACATTTCAAATGACAGGAACAGCTGTCCGAGAGTTTAGCAGTGGTCCTCCACGAGCAAACAAGGCGGCGGACCGGTATATTATCCTATAGGCGAGAAGAGACAGACGGCAGACAGCGGGAGAAATCGTAAAGCACATGCAACAGACAACTAGGCGTCCGTTTACGCGTTTTACCGTAGCAAGGAGGCTGCACAAATGTGGTCTATTTGCACGATGACCATTACGGTGTGTGCCATTAACGCCTGCTCATCGGAGACGGCGGTTTCTGTGGTTCCAGGAACACAAGAACTGGACACATCAGCAATGGGGTCGAGTTCTTTTACGGATGAGAGCCGATTTAGTCTGACGAGCGATTTTGGACGTATACACATCTGGAGAGAGCAGGGAACACGCAATCATACCTCCAACATCATCGAAGGGGATCGGTTTGGAGGTGGCGGAGTTCTCGTTTGGGGCGGTAACATGCTTGGTAGCCGTACTGACCTCCACATCTTCCAAGAAGGTTCAGTCACTGGTGTCTGCTATTGTACCGAGGTTCTCCTGCCTCACGTGCGTCTGTTTAGAGGTGCTGTGGGTCCTGAGTTCCTTTTCATGGACGACAACGCTACACCTCATCGGACAGTGGCTATCGCAGAGCTGTTGGAGAGTAAAGATATTCAACGCATGGATTGGCCCGCAAGGTCCCGTGTACAAGTACAGGAAAGGAAAAGATTGCAATTCCAGATTAGTTGGGTCATTTATTCAGATAAAAAAGCAACATGAGTGGAAGAAGTGACACCTCTGTCTCAGATACAAGCGGTTACCCGGCGTGGCATAGACGCATACAGTTCACTGTCGAAGGCTATAGAATGCCAGATGGTGTCCAGATTGCAAGCCAGTTTGGTCAACATTACGAAAGCAGGCCTGGGAGTGCCAGTGTTTCTAGGCATTGTTCTGTTGAAAAATTGTTCGGTCATGTTGCAACTGGAATGGCAACATAACAGACCTAGTATATCGTCAACGTACCGTTGAGCCGTGAGGTTGGTACGGAATATTATCAAGGGTGTCCGGCTATCGTAGGAAATGGCTGCCCGGACATTCACTCCCGAGCCGTGTGCCGTTAGGTAAAAGCAGGGTCTGTGAGCTGGCCGGTTCGTCTTCCGACACGTATGCTCTCCGCAACTCGTCTGGCAACAGTCCAGATTGCCACTTACATTCCTGTAGACGACGCAACATGGTCACAGATGGTTGAGAGTGATGAATTCGGTTCTTTTTATGTAGCTCTCACAAACGCTCGATGCTCGCCTTCTGTCGTTGCCTTCGGCCGTCCACTGTCCAATTGCCGCTGAGTAGTGCCCTCCTCGACCCATTGGCGCCAACATAGCCTGATTGCCGCGTCGCTCCGATTGAAATGCCTGGCGAATTGACCAACTGGTCTATCTCAGTCCAATTACAGGTCCTCTTCCTAACTCCATCAACTGCTCGTACTGTGCACGGATCCAACGTCGAGGTATCCTTGCAGTCCGTAGAGGTTAATGCAAAGACAATCAGCTGCAACAATTGACCCTTTGTGAGGGCTTCGCTCTTGACATACCCTCCTCGATGCGCGGTTTCCATGCGCTGTGGCAGGTCACTATTTAGTCATTTGTAGTTTTTTTTTAATCATTTGCATATCCGGTCCTGAGGTGCTTGCATGCGGAGTTTCATCGGGATCGAACGACTTTCTCTGTGTGCTTCTTTTTTTTTCGGCAAAGAGTGTATTTTCCAATCATCAATCGGCGTCTTTAAGAGAAAATACCCTTTCCGCCTGTTAACGGATACTGGGAGCGATCCAGACGAGTCCATAAACCTGATTTGAGAGCAACAGATGCTAGACGTGATAGCGGAGGCTTCCGGAACTAACGTGAGAATAACAGCCGCAGATCTAGGGGTGTCGTTTTCAACTAAAGTGACAACTGTTGTCAGGAACAATTCTACGCATATCACGTGCAACAAGTACAACCTCTCTCACTAGCAGAGTTTGATCCACGAGTCGTATTTAATCAGTGGTTTCCGAAGCTGTATATTGCATCTGGGCTTATCCATTGCGTACGTTTTACCGATAAATCATAATTCATAACAAATGGTATCCAGAATGTTCGTAACATTTAGCATAAGCAAGGTAAAACTTTCATGCAGTAACGTAGTCACGTGGTCAGCAGAGGCTTCACGGTATATTTAGGGCGACATCTTTGATTACTACCTGATCGGTATCTGTGTTTTGGCTACAACGTTAAATAGCCAGCAATACACGCATTTCCTGTGATGAAACTACATTCAATACAGGAAGACTTTTCATTAGCAACATCATGTGGTTCATACATGATGGAGATCCAGCGCATTTTAACCTCACTGCGCGAGAACATTTCAATCGTTCGTATCCTGCCCTTCAGATTGGTAGAAATGGAGGAATTGCATGTCCTGAAAGGTTTTCATGTTTGAATTTACAGGGGCTAAACCTATGGATACAGACATATTAAGGCGGATATTCGCGCTTGTCCGATCTCCCATACACAAGCTCTACGAGAAGGGATTAGCAATAGTTGTCAAATAATTAAGAACACTCCAGAGCCTTTAGAACATATTTGGCAGTCAATGAAGAAACGTCGCGTGCTGTATATTTTTGCTCGGGAAGGTCTCTTCGAACACGTAATTTGCTATAGACTTACGCAATTGCTCTCATCAATCAATTACAGTGTTCTGTGTAAACTAACATGGGAATTACCAGTAGTTAACTTCATAGGCTTTCTTTTTCTTATTCTCAAAACGTGTTGCAACTCGAAAGAGATGCTTTTCCAGTTCATAGGGATTTTTCTTCATCACTATATGCAGTAAAACACATTCTAAGTTGACTGGACATTTTTGGGAACACTGTATATGTTTTTGAAGGCGATTTTTCTGTTCACGTATTTTGGTGTTTGACATAATTCTGACATATCTCTGCTTCCAGTAGTTGGGATAAAATAATTATTTTTGCATCGCACAGCTGTCATGAGAAAACCGTATTTTCAAATTTGTCTGAGGCATAAATTTCCCACTAGGTGATGTAAGCGTTCATTTTATTCAGGGCAATATCGTACCTAAGTCAAAATGAAAAATAAGGCAAATTAAGGAAGTTTTCAGATATTAGAGAACCAGTTGTCACGCAAATTTTAATACCTTGCAATGCTCGTTAGGTTGCTAAATTTCGGAAATTCTGCCGACTGTTCTCTTAATAAACAAAACAGTTCGTCGTATCTGTGCTCTTACTTTTAAGTTTAAGAATTATTTATGATTGCCACATCGAGCTGACAGCAAATAATTCTCATATTTCTTCGTGTTTCTTTAATGTAACCTACACGCGGCTTGTCAGCGGAAGTTCGACGATGATTTTTCTACGCTGTACTGCCAAAAGTATTTGGACAAGCACGCATTTGTATTGAGCGGGAAAGAAAGTAATGTCCGATGACGAGGTACCCGAAGTCGAAGAACCGGCCACGGCGCATATTGGACACTGAGATTACACAACACACCGGCATGACATCAGCAGGTATGTGGCTTAAGTCAGTCAGTTTCGGAAGGCGAAGAGTGTAAGAGCCTGCTAACATGGAAGTAGAGAAGCAGCACATCAGTCATTGCATGCTGTATGAGTTTCGTCGCTGTAGCACCCAGGCAAGTGCTGTGAGGAACATCACCAATGTGTACTCCAATGCTATATCACATCGACAGTGCTGTCGTTGGTTCGAACGGTCTCGAGAGAGAAAGTTTGACCAGTCAGGCCGTCTCAAAGCCGGAAGACCCGCAACAATGGATATGGACATGCTGAATACCTTGGTGGAGACTGACTTACGTGTGACCACGCTTTGGTTAGGTGAATAACTCTAGGCTACTCACTCCAGCATGCACGTGCGTCAACTTGGGAAGGTGCACAAGAGGGATTTTGGGTACCGCACCAAGTCACAGTTGAGCAGAAAGCAAATCTCACAAGCGCATGCGTTTGCCTGCTTGTACTTGATCAAGTTAAACCGTTCTTTATCAAGAACGGTTCAACTTGATCAAGTGTAGTCCATTTCTCGTCACCTGTCACAATGTCGTCCGTTCTTGGACGATATTGTGACAGGTGACGAGAAATGGGTCCTGCGTGAGAATGCCAGCGGCCGCAAACAGTGGTTGGATCCGAAACAGAAGCCCATGCCGGGACACAAAGCAGATGTCCATGCGGAGCCCCAAAACAGAAGCCCATGCCGAGCCCCAAAACAGTAGCCCATGCTGAGCCCCAAAACAGAAGCCCATGCCGAGCCCCAAAACAGTAGCCCATGCTGAGCCCCAAAACAGAAGCCCATGCCAAGCCCCAAAACAGAAGCCCACGCCGAGCTCCAAAACAGAAGCCCATGCCGAGCTCCAAAACAGAAGCCCATGCCGAGACCCAAAACAGAAGCCCATGCCGAGCTCCAAAACAGAAGCCCATCCCGAGCTCCAAAACAGAAGCCCACGCCGAGCTCCAAAACAGAAGCCCATTCCGAGCTCCAAAACAGAAGCCCATGCCGAGCCCCAAAACAGAAGCCCACGCCGAGCCCCAAAACAGAAGTCCACGCCGAGCCCCAAAACAGAAACCCATGCCGATCTCCAAAACAGAAGCCCATGCCTAGCTCCAAAACAGAAGCCCATGCCGAGCCCCGAAACAGAAGCCCATTCCGAGCCCCGAAACAGAAGCCCATGCCGAGCCCCAAAACAGAAGCCCATGCCGAGCCCCAAAACTGAAGCCCATTCCGAACCCCAAAACAGAAGCCCATGCCGAGCCGCAAAACAGAGGCCCATGCCGATATCCCCCCAAAAGAAGCCCATGCCGAGCCCCAAAACAGAAGCCCATGCCGAGCCCCAAAACAGAAGCACATGCCGAGCCCTAAAATAGAAGCCCAAGCCGAGCCCCAAAACAGAAGCCCACGCCGAGCCCCAAAACAGAAGCCCATACCGAGTCCCCCCCCCCCCAAACCCACTTACACCCACGTGAGTTCATGCTGTCTGTTTGGTGGGGTATGCGGGTTATCGTGTATTTTGAGCTGCTGCCATGCAACACCACTATCTCCGCCCATATGTACTGCCGTCCGCTTGACGTTCTGCACGTATCGATCACGTCGCGCCGCTGGACTGCAGGAGCGTTCTCCCACGGCAGGATGGAACGTGACTCCACTCAAACGGGTGACCTGTCACAAGATCGGAGACCTAGGCTGGGAGCTGCTGCTGCTGCACCCAGCCTATTCTCCGGACACTGCACCAAGTGACCACCATCTTTTCCGGTCGTTGCAGCATTTCTTGGACAGCAGCAGTTGACCAACCGGGACGATGTCGAACACGCACTTTCTCACTTCTTTGCGTCCAATCCGCCACAACTCTACAGGGATGGTATCCAACACCTGACCCGACGTTAGGAGCCGGTCGTGAGAAACGATGGTCACTACATTTTGGACTGATACGTATTTTCACATGCTGTAATTCGCACTTATCTGTTGGCTTGCATTTGCAGACATTACTTTCTTTTCAACCCAATGTATAGTGGGATGGAGCAAGTCCAGTTCAATAATTTTCTAAATCAGTGGTTCTCAAACTTTTTGGTCTCAGGACCGCTTCTCACTCTCAAAGATTATTAAAGCTTTTGCCTCAGCAAACTTTGGTTCTTCAAAGAGAAAAGGAACATAAATTTCTCTTTGAAGAAGCAAAACTAATTGACAAGCCAGATTCAACCACCAAACCTGATAATTTGGAAGCTTTCCATATATATCAGAAGTCTTCGCAATTTGTTTATGAAATGGCATCCACCACATTTCTATCAAGCGCGTGGAAGCAACTAACCAAAACCCGGCCATGACTGTAAACACCATTTAGGATATCATATACCATTTCAATCATGAAAGAAATACTGCATTACACCATACACTGAAGAGCAATTGAATTAGAGATACCTGTCTAGCAACGTGCAGCACCACCTTTCGGCCTGATAACGGCGGTGATTTGTCTCGGCATGGACTCGACAAGACACCGGAAGCGTTGGGAAGCCATACGGATCCACGACCCCCAAACAAGCTCCAACAGTTCACGAAGATTTGATGGAGGGGGTCAGAGCCTCGAACATTTCTCCTGATGGCATCCCAGATGTGCTCGATGGGATTGCGGTCAGGTGACCTAGCTGGCCAAGGAAGCGAGGTCACGTCGGTGGAGTGTTCATCCAACCATTCGGATGCAATTCGGGAGCGATGGCACGGTGCATTGTCTTGTTGCAGGATGAGATCCCCAGTGGGATGTTGAAGACGCACAAACGGAAGGAAATGGTCGTCCAGGATATCCCGGTAACATTGACCTGTGAGGGACGATGTCACACGTACTAGGGGTCCCATTTCAGTCCACGTAAACAGTCCCCAGACGAGAATGCCACCCCCACCTGCTTGAAGAGTACCTTGCTGGCAAGAAGGATCCATCGCTTCATGTGGTTTGCGCCGTACTCGTATCGTGTCATCCGTATGTACCAACGTGAATCTCAACTCATCAGTCCAGGCAACATTTTCACACATGTCTAGGGTACAGTGGCGATGTTCCCGCGCCAATGCTAATCTTTGCACCCTGTGATGTGCGGTCAGCAGCGGTACCCTCGTGGGACGATGGCTTCTGTACCCCATAGCGAGGAGATGGTTCTGGGTGGTGTGGCTGCTTACACGTGTTTGTATACCAGCGTTAAATTGCCGAGTGATTTCTTGCACTGTGGCCCGTCTATCCGCTGTTACAATGCGAGCTAGCCGACGATGTACCAGCTCATCCACACGCTGTTGTCCACGGCAGTTGACCCTTGCAGGGATGGTTTTACCGGATTCGATGTACTCACGGTGCACCCGTGACACAGTGGCCCGTGAAAATCCCAGTTCCTGCACGACTTCCGAGATGGAGTGACCCGTTCTACAATTTGCCCACGATCAAATGCGCTTAGATCCTTCGTCTTACCCATACTGCGTCCGACTCTTACTGATTCCCGTCGCATGACTCCTTATATTGTCGGATCGCTGCACTGCATACGTCATGTTCTTTCCGTTTATAGGGCCGCCCACAGCGCCACATTTGCATAACGCCAGCTGTCTCTAATTCAATTGCTCTTCAGTGTATAATTCCAATTTTGAAGATGACAATCCGATTTTTTGGTGTAGATGTGACAAGGATGGTAAGTCAGATAAAATCCGAAAACTTGAAAATTTCATCGTCCTGGAACGGGACTCGAACCCGCGTCACCCAGATAGCGCCCGGGTGTGCTAACCACTATACCACCCAGAACGACCAAGTCCTAAGTTTCCGATTAATTTGAATATAACCATCACAGGATTCGCTAGTCGAAGCAACCGGCATTTATGTTTAGCGATTCTGTAGATTAAGAATCCTATCCCGTGACTGCCCGAAGAAGCAGATAAATCATGAAAGAAATAAGGGATTACACCATATAATACCCGGGCGCTAATCTGGGAGTCCCGCTCCAGTACGATGAAATTTTCAAGTTTTCGGATTTTATCTGACTTACCATCCTTGTCACATTTACACCAAAAATCGGATTGTCATCTTCAAAATACAATTTGAATATTTAAGTGCCATTCGTCCTGATGAAGCTAAGTCAATACCCAGCGAAACCATGGTCGACTTGAAAAAATAAATATTTGTGACAAACTACTTTGTATTATCTTAATATATATTGTTCTAAATATTTCTATTTTATTTGCCCATGAGAATCTCTAGGGGAATTTAAGTCCTAGTCTCAAAATGCATTGTACTTAAAAGAATTAGGTAAATATTACATGATCTCCTCATCTAGAAAATATAAAAAAGATGGCCTTTAATTTTTCTGTAGGAAAGCAAACATCAAAATCCAGGTGTTGAAAGTAGTAAAGGAATAAAGGTTCGCAGCAGCAGCCAGCGAGCGTTACTGCAGATTGATGGAACATGGGTGTTGTGTATGTGTATGTGTGTGTGTGTGTGTTTTGGATATTTCGAACGAAAGCAGGTGGGAAATTCTCCATTTGCAGAGCTTCTGTGCTGCAGAGGTCGCCCTGATCGATATTTTTCAGTGGTGGATGACGCGTGTTGTGTTCTTTCCCCTTTAAAATAGCGTAGCAGGAAAAATAAAATAGGTGTTTCAATTTGTTTATTTTTTCCTTGCGTCCCGCCCACGCCGGAATCTCAAGATGCGCAGGTGCTGTTGCTTGTAGCAGAAAGGTGAAAAGGCATCTTCTGACAAGCTCGTTAAAACAATATGTCTTACGGCGCTCGTATCGAGAGGAAGAGAGTGGGACGATTTTAAAGGTCAACCCCCACACCGTTTACCGATCTGATCAGGTTAGATGCGATAGATAGGCCGTTGTGACTAAATCCAAGACAAAATACTCGCCATTGTTTGTTGACGGTTTTAACAGTACGTCAATACTTCGGGGGATGTCTCGAAGAAAGACATATTTTGCGATGAGATATCTGTTCTTAAAGAATTAACAGTGGGGTGCCGACCAATGCGGTTACTCGATTCGATTATTCGGCATTTCATCTTTGATAAGCAGGTTTGCGATTAAATTTATATTATAAAGGGAAATGGAGGTGACATCTCTGTGTTGCTGACAAGCACATTTTTGTAACAAATAGTTCTTTCAACAGAAACGGCCCACTTGAAGTCTCAATACAACACATTTCAACTGTACATTAATCCTTGTATTTTACCCTGGAAGTTAATTTTATTATATATAAAAAAGAGTAAATAGTATACAGTAAAGGACAAAATAAAGAAAACTGTCATACTTTGCCACTGCTTTATTCATTCAAAACTGTAGTCAGAAGTTACTTATTAAAATATTTGTCGGTTATGTCACTTTTGTTTTCTCTTATAGTTTAACGACCACATTTATCAACTCAGAGGGCCATAATTAGTCACCCGTTTCTAATTTCGGGCCACCTTTTTCAGGGAGATGAAACAGCCAGCGCCGTTTGACAAATACACCATCAATGCCCCACGGTTAGTCAGAAATCTATATTTCATTTGGTGACAGGAGTGATTAAGGCGCTATCAAGTTTCTCTTTTTCTCATCGAAATTCAAAACATAATTGCCAAAATTCATTCATGACGAGACAATCTTAAACGGCATTTTAAGGCTTTTTTCTTGGGCTACAAGAAGTTAAAGTTTTATCCATGGACATTTTCCACATTATAACATCCATAACTAGGCGCCCCCCCAAAAAAAATGAACACAGCAGAGATATCTTATCACAAGCCCGAACCCTCAAAACCTGACTACAGGGAGGCGAAAAGAAATTGAAGATTAGCTTTCGTGACTAGAATGAGTGAGCCTTGTGCCGTAAGTACTCGTGTGTTACAAATTCCAGTAGAATTTTTCTTTGTGTAAACCGTGAACTCTAAGACTAACCCTGTAGATCTTGGCCTTTATTCATATTTAAAAAAAATTGGACAATCATCTAAGTTACAACTTGAGGCTTTATGTATTTGTCTTAAAATTGTTTTGTCCAGAAAATCCATTCACTTTGAACTTTGGTGGAGCAGTGGTCTAAGCGATGGACTCTGATCATTTGTCCGAAAGGGGTCCGGGTTCTAATCCCGGTGAGCCATGGATGTTGTGTTTGTCTTAAGGCACTGGCTCTGGCCCTTCCCAGGAACCAATGACCCTAAATTAGGGACGGGCGACTGTTTATAGCACATTGAGTTGCTCACGGTGGTAGTTAAACCTCTAATAATAATAAAAAAAGGTTCTATTAATCCTCTCATATCAATAAAAAATTTCCGATACTTGATGCTAAAGCGTTAACCTTTTTTTATTGTTGGGAATGTAATGTTACTGGCATAAGCTTGACATTCTCGTTTTACTTACCAGTCATTGTCTCCAATTAGTTATCGATAGATCTGGGGTACGATCCCAGCGGTGTTCGGATAACAATTTTTCGGTTGCTGTGTGTTAATTAAAGAAAACGTGGAAAGAGCGATGACTTTGTCTATTCATTGTCTCCACGTATTTGGAAGATTTTCACTAACAGTTTTAAATTTAATGATTTCATTTCACTTCCTACCCACCCACACACACACACAACATTTTTATTCAAAGAACGTTTTTGATAAGAAAAAACATTTACTCCTTCTTAATTGATTCGATAACTTTCTGTCACTCTCCTCCGAAAGTAACATTGTAAATGTAAAGCAAAAAATAGCATAAGCTTGGAGATGAATGAATTCATGTAAATCAGAAAAAAAAATGAATTTCCTAAGTCACAAATACAATTTGTATTAGGTCAGAGAAATACACAGAGTGGACAAAAGATTAGGAATAGGAGTGATGGGCAGTTGACATGGGCATCCCCCACGCAGACCCAAACCGACCGAAAAAAATAGGCGGGAAGCATTTTTTCCCCAGCAGTGTATCGCAATCGATGAACATGGGTAAAAGTGGTAATCTTAGCGACTTTGATTGTGGACGCATTGTCGGCGCAAGACAGATGTGTTATTCTATCGCCCAAGTGGTAAGACCCCTAGAATTTGCGAGGGAAACGGTATCAAGAACGTACTGCGAGCATACCATCGACGGACGTACCAGAGACCAGAGGGCAAGCGGTGGCAGACCACACGCCATTGATGACCGGGGTCGACGCATAGTGTCCAGGCGCGTACAAACTAACCGCTTGACAAAGGCGGCGTAAATCGAATTCAGATTAAATATCAGAGTCCCAAGCAGTGTCGGCGAGCGAGTGGTACTGCGCGCGTTGCTATCCTGGCCTACGGGAGACGACGCCGTACTCGTGCTCCACTGTTGACTGTTCGTCATCGGACAGTACGCCTCCCTTGGCGCCGGCAACATCGAAACTGGGCTTCTGCAGAGAGGCGCTGCGTTGTGTGTTGAGAAGAATCCCGTTTCCAGCTGTACCTGACTTCATCGTGCTTACTGTGTCTGGACAGGTCTGAACATGTGCTGGCTAATCACCTACATGTTTTCATGGCCTTGGCGCATCTTGCTGCCGATGATATGTTCCAGAAAGACAATGCTCCATCTCACAGATCCGCAACAAACCCCACATGGCTCTAGGAATACTCTTCTGAGTTTGGAAGCATCCCGTGGTCACCGGATTTTAACCCTGCGGAACCTGTGTGGGATGCAATGGAGGGGGAACATCCCATTCATGAATCCTGGACCGAAGTCTAGGGCGGAGTTGTGGACAATTCTGCAAAAGGCATGGCTGGCATTACCTCCGGAAACTCTCCAGTATGTGGTGGAGTCGATGCCACGGCGTATACAGGCTGTTATGCACGCTAGAGGAGTATTAGGCAGGTATCTCTAATGTTTGGTCTGTTGAATGAATAAGCCTATACTGCATAACTCAAGTTCAGGTAATAGGTATTATAATTATATGGTTCTCCACTACGCACAACTGGAGTATGCAATATGCATACCAGTTAGGCAAGTGATGTCAAGCTAAGGAGGGCCACATCAAAGGAGAAATTTGTAGGCGTATAAAACTTAGTTGGAGAGCATTTGAAAGAAACAGTACAATCTCTGAGTCATTGTAACCTTTTATAAATGTTTCTGCTTGTAGCCTTATTGTTGACACCAGTTTCTTTGTGTTTAGTGAGACATTAGGTGTTTTTCTGTTATCAGTTTAGTTTGTTTTATCTTTTTAACGGTTTTGTGTTGTTTGTACGTGACGCCATGTATCAATAAACAGGGTAGCGAGTTTTACCTCACGCTCTGTATTTTAACCTCATTACAGTTCCTGCTTACGGATCAGAGACATGGATCTAATAAAAACGACATCATGAACATACAAAGATTACGGACAACTGAAGCAACCCTGGGAAGATGCATGCTTGGATCAAAACGATCCAAGAAAGATAGGAAAAGCAACTCATGGATAAGAAAAATGACAAGTGTGAATGGCATCATGATCAAAGTAAAGACCCTCAAGTGGGATGGATACATTGCTAGAACCGAGTACTCTTGTACGACTGCAATACTACACCGTTAAAACTTTTAGTGGGAGGTTGCACCAAAAAGTGGTGCTACACCAGCTGCACCACTTTCTTAGAAAATATTCACCATTCTATGGTGCAAAATAAACCCAACAACACGGTGCAATCTTGCGTGCAACTTTGTACCATAACGTGGTGAACAGTTGACCATGTTGTTAGGTTTTGTTTGCGAAACCCGATGGTACATCATTTCTCAGAATGTGGTGCAACTCATGTATCACCACTTTTTGGTGCAACTTCCCACGAAATATTTAACAGTGTAGACTGAATACCAAAAACAACGACACCACTAACGGCGACACCAGTGACGACCCAGCTTCAGGCGACTAAATTTCTACCTCATCGGCAGAAGAGACCTGCATTGCCTGAGCCGTCCTTTCCACGACAGCCAGAGAATAGGTAATTTACACGAACTTTCTATTCCAGTGGGAAACAATTATGTTTGTACTTAAAATTTTTTGTTTATAAGCGCAAGAAAAACGAGGGAAACCTTTTAAGTTTAACTAGATTTCTACTGGCCTGACATGTACGATAGAATATTCGCATATGCCCGGTCAAGTGATATTCGCCAGAGATATAATTATAATAATAAAATAGCGGCCGGTTACTTTAATTCTGGTTTTCACCCGAGGAACCATCGAAAAATGCATCTAGGCCCAACCAACAGCCACAAAACCTAATACATCGACTACGTATTAAACCGGTACTGCGCATTATGAACTGTTGCAGTAAAAGAAAACAACGCTGCTGACTATGATAAACTGATACCTGATTTTATCCCTCACTGAAGGGGTGCAAAGAGTTGCGAACAAATTTGGTAATACATTCTTTAAATTCTCAGGTGAAATACAATGAGTGACGCAGACTGTACATGAAAGCAACTTTTCAAGAGCTAGTCCAGCACTGCACAGGGATGGTGTTTGAATTTCGTGAAAAGTATGTGGATAGTGCTTGAATTTTGTAGCACATATGGGCTTAGCCTTAGCTGTCACTGTTTCCACAAAATCCTTGGGCTTCTGTGCAGCTATTCTTAAAATATTTGCCCAAGGACCAACTTCCTCAGCCCTCTTCTTTCCAGTGGCAAAAAGTCTTAAAATATTTTCCCAAGGACCAACTTCCATTCCCTCTTCTTCCCATTGTGTGCCCTCTTCTTACCACTTGTTCAGCCCTCTTCTTTCTAGTTGCATACAATCAGGCAAATCCCCGTTCGGACCCATCTAGGACTACTAGCTAGAGACTAGAACATCTGACCATTCGGTAATACACACTATATTGACAAAAGTCACAGGACACCTCTTCAAAAGCAAATGAATGAATTCCGCTGCGTTGTTAAGATGCGCGGTACAGCTGCAAACGGTATAAAAACAAGCCTGCAGCTGACTGCGATCATATCGCACTGTGCGGTTGAGTGAAAATGTCGTGGCGGGAGAGAACTGACTTGGAGAAAGGAAAGATAGTCGGGTGTTATATTAGCAGGTTGTCCGTAAACGAAACCGAGAGGCGTTTAAACATACTGAAGTCAACTGTTTTGGATGTACTGAATAAGTGGAAGACGCATGGCGTTCCTCAAGCAGCAAAACGTACCGCAGACCAAAGAAAACTAGTGAAAGGGGACGCCGAAGCCTCAGGAGTGTCGTTACAGCTAATCGACGGAGTACTGAACAAGGCCTCAGTGTGCAGGGGAGTAAAAATGCTGGAACCTCGGAATGTACAAGTACCGTTCGCAGAGAACTTCATTCCATTGGTTACCGTGGTCGTGCGGCTGCTCATAATCCTTTAATCTCCACTCGGCATGCTACTCGTCGTTTAGTTTGGTGTAAAGAACATTTATCGTAAACCGTAGATCAATGGAAACGGGTCCTATGAACTGATAAATCCAGATACACGACCCATCAGTCTGATTGCCGTGTCTGGATATGGGGGCAGCCTGGGGAACGCTATTTACCGCAGTGTACTGTTCCTACGGTCAAGTTTGGAGCAGGCAGTGTACTCGTGTGGGGGTGGTTTTCGTGGTATGGTCCCGGCCCATGTGTTATCGTGGACAAACCTGTTAACCAGCACGTCTACCTCGATATTCTGGACAATTATGCTCTACCAACTGTGTGTCAATACTATGGAACCGGGCCTTGTTAGTACCAGGAGGATAATGCACCGAGCAATAAAGCAAAGACTATTACGGCGTGGTTTGACGATAATTCCGTATCGCGTGTGGACTGGCTAGCACAGAGCCCTGATCTTAATCCCATAGAGCACCTATGGGATGAATTAGAGCTCCGCATAAGAAATTGGAGCCAAAGCCTGCTACTAAGCAACAGTTAGGGGCCAGCATTATGTACTGAATGGAGGCGCATACCTATCGCTGGGTTCCAAAACCTTGTCGAAAGCATGTCTCGAAGGGTCAGTGCCTGCATTAAGGCCAAAAGTGGACCGACACCGTCCTAATATATGTTAATAAATTCTATGTTGTGTTTCATTTTTAGGTGTCCGGTGACTTTTGTCCATATACACTGCTGGCCAACCAAAATGCAACACCAAGAAGGAAGCATCCGATTGGCCTAAAATTCGCAGCATGCGTCGCCCGCAACAGGACATGCAAACGATTAGCATTGCAGGGCATGTGCAAATCATGTGCGCCCGACACGCCACCGAGAAGCACTATAAGAAGGGTGCACAGAAGGTGGGGTGTAAGTAGTGGCAGTGTGTTGTGCTGCCGGACCTGTGCGTGGGAAGCTTCCTGATGCCTCGTCGCAGAATACGGCAGTCATTACAGCACGTTTCGGAGTTCGACGGAGGAGGAATAGTGGCTTATCGTGACAGCGGGGTATCGTACCGAGACATCGGCGCCCGTGTGGGACGATATCTAGCCTCAGTGAGGCGAGCATGGATTCTGTGGGTGCAGGAGGGACGGACGGACCGACATGAACGATTGCCGCAGCCGCGGCACACCACCGAACAACGAGAGGACCGGCAGGTTGTGCGGCGGGCATTGACGGCTCGCACCGCCAAATCACGAACGTTAGCGCAGGAATTAGGACAGCACGTACCGTTCGACGTCGTCTGCAGGAACGGGGACTTGTCGCACAGTGCCCATTGCTCCGATTACCATTGACGTTACACCACTGGCGAGTGCGGTGGCAGTGGGCCATTGAACGCCGCACCTGGACTACGGAATGGCACGACATTGTCTTCTCCGACGAATCCTGCTTCTGCCTGCAACACCACGATGGTCGGATCCGCGTGTGGCGGCACCGCGGCGAGAGACTGTATGACGCTTGCATTATGCATCGCCATACCGGTCCGTCGCCTGGCGTTATGATTTGGGGCGCAATTAGATATGACACCCGCACTCCTCTGGTATGCATCGCCGGTACACTCAACAGGCACCGCTACAGCTCCGACGTTTTGGAGCCTGTAGTCCTCCCTTACCTGCAGGACCTGCCAGCGGCCACGTTTTAATAGGACAATGCGCGCCCGCACGTGACACGCATCGTGCAAAAATTCTTCACGGCCCACCAGGTGTCAGTGCTGCCGTGCCCCGCCTGTTCTTCCGATATGTCGCCCATCGAACATTTCTGGTCGCTGATCGGCAACCGAGTGGCCCGGCAAGCACCACCCGCGGCTACCCCTGATGAACTGTGGGAACGTGTGGAAGCAACCTGGACCGACATACCCCAAGCCCACATCCAAAGCCTCTTTCGTTCGATGCCGCAGCTTGTAGCGGCCGTTATTGCCAGCCATTAGGTCATACGAACTATTGATGTCTGCGTGTTTCGCAGGTCGCACGGGCCTGTAAGCTCAATCGTTTCATCTTTGCATCTGTTGTTATGTGTCAAGTAAAACTGGCTTTGGTATCTCGTGTCCTTCTTGGTGTTGCATTTTGGGTGGCCAGCAGTGTATATAATATTAATATTTAGATTTTACGACACTGAGTTGGCGCAAAGTATACGTCTCTTTATACGTCTCTTTAAGCAGTTACATGTGATGGATATAATAGTGGTGAGAAGGGTTTCAAAGAAAGAGAAAACAAAAACGTACGTTGAGTGACGTGACAGCATTAATTACGCATATATTTTTGAGTTCTGAACGGCCTCTGTAGAAAAGCAAAATTAAAGAAAACACCCCCAGGTGGCTCAGACCCGTCTTTCGTGTTGGATGGGAAATAAATCTGCGACAGGTGTTACATTCTAAAGCACCGGGTCGCAGACAGAAGAAAACCAAGAACAAGGTGGATTGATGACACAAAAATAGCCAGTATTTACTGAGGTAGTGTCTTGTCAGGCAGAAAATCTTGAAATGAAATGACAGAGATGGGGACATTCTCTTGGTAAACAGTATTAATTTTATTTGGTTTTTAAATTAAAAATTTTTTTTTCTCGTAGTCTGCATTTTTGTGTGGGGCCTCACCGACCTGAACACTCACTTTTTGTAGTACAATCGTGGCCAAAAGTCCAGCACCAGTAGACTGAAAGTCAAATGTTTGATGCTTGAAGTCAACTTATACAGCGTAATGGTAAAGTCAGGAATGCATATTGTACAACATTTTAAAGAAAAGTTTATGATGGATTCAAATATTTTTACAAAATGTTATTACCAGTAATATAAGTGAAGTTAGAAGCAAAAGTACAGCCTCTAGTCATAAAAAACAGCAAATAGTGTAATTTGTGAAATTAGTGTACAGTGCATTTAACATAAGATTACTGTACAGTACATTATTGAAAATTTCAGTGCACTTGAAATAACTGACCAACAAGCAAAGTACGCTTTAATATTTAATTGGATAACAACGGTTACTTAGTAACAAAGTGCACCTTCTTGGCATGGAACTAATGAGCTTCTCTAGTTGTCCATTGGCGATAACACGGTTCCATACGGCCCTTACAGACTCAATTAAAGACTTTAATTAAATTCAATTGAGTCTGTAAGGGCCGTATGGCACAGTGTAATCATCAATGGACAACTAGAGAAGCTCATTAGTTCCATGCCAAGAAGGTTCACTTTGTTACTAAATGACTGTGGTTATCCAATTAAATATTAAAGCGTATTTTGCTTGTTGATCAGTTTCTTCAAGTTTCCTGCAAGTTCCAATAATGTACTGTACAGTAATTTTACGTTAAATGCATTGTACACTAATTTCACAAATTTCCCTATTTGTTGTTGTTTATGACTTGACGCTGTACTTTTGCTTGTAACTTCACTTCTATTACGGGAAATAACATTTTGTAAAAATATTTAAATTCAGCATAAAATTTCGTTTAAAATGATGTATAACATGTATTCCTGACTTTACCATTACGCGGTTTAAGTTGACTTGAAACTTCAAAAATTTGACTTTCGGTCTACTGGTGATGGACTTTTGGCCACGATTGTATATAGATGCGCTTTGAAAATGAATGAAACGAAATGAATAAATGAAGGTAGTTCATGTATCTTCACGTTCAGCAGCGTGGCAAAAGTGGGCATGAATTCCAGAAGAAGATATTACTTAATCTGCGCTTCTTCTTAATTCACTCGCTCTCGGCCTCTGATTTTCACTTACAACTTGCAAACTAATGGACGTAATTCCGCGAAATAATTTGACATGGTCCTACTACGGTGTACGAGAAGCATGGTCAGCAAACTTCCGAGGACAGCGACCACGCAATCGGCCTTCATTTTGCGCAGGCGCGGCACACGGGCTAGAGCGTAGCGGCGGCGCCACTGTAGCTCTATAGTTGGACGACGTGGAACTCCGTACTGGTTATTTTCAGCAGCAGGACGGTGCCACCTGCCACACCTCCAATGTCAGCATGGCTGAAATTATTTCCTTCTTTGAAGACCGCGTCTTATCTAAGGGAACTTTGGCCACCAAGGTTGCCGGACCTTACCTCACGGGATTTCTTCCTTTCGGGCAGGCTGAAAGGAAAAGTGTATCACAACAAGCCACGGACTCTCCAGCAATTGCAAGAAAACATTCGACGGTAAATTGAGGCTGTGACTCCTGATGTGTTGGTGAATACATTCCGTAACATGGTGAGGTGTATGCAGGCATGCCTTGATGCTAATGGCGACCACTTTCAACCCTTGCTCTGAGATCATCATGATTCTCATACAGCAAGATGGGTCCGTGTCATATTTCACTGAACTAAGCCCATTAGTTTGGAAGTCATAAGGGAAATTCAGGGGCCGAAAGCTAGTGAAAAAACCCATATAACCAAAAATACACCATTTTGACAAAAGTCACCGGACACCTGGAAGAGAAACACAATGTAGCATTTATTGACATATATTAGTACGGTGTCGGTCCACCTTTGGCCTTAATGCATGCACTGGCACTTCGAGACATGGTTTCGACAAGGTTTTGGAATACAGCGATAGGTATGCGCTTCCATTCAGTACATAATGCTGCCGCTAACTGTTGCTTAGTAGTAGGCATTCGTTCCAAACTTCTTATGCGGCGCTCTAATTCATCCCATAGGTGCTCTATGGGATTAAGATCAGGTCTCTGTGCTTGCCTGTCCGCACACGATAGAGAATTATCGTGAAAACACGCCGTAATAGTCCTTTCTTTATGGCTCGGAGCTTTATCCTGCTGGTACCAACAAAATATTGACACAGAGTTGGCAGGACATAATTGTCCAGAATATCGAGGTAAACATGCTGGTTAACAGGTTTGCCCCCGATAACCAATGGGCTGGGACCATACCACGAAAAACACCTCCACATGAGTGTGTACTCGGTCAGCTCTAAACCTGACCGTAGAAAAAGTACACTGCGGTAAATAGCGTTTCCCCGGCTACCGCCATACCCACACACGGCCATCAGACTGATGGATCGTGTATCTGGATTCATCAGTCCATAGGACCCGTTTCCATTGATCTACGGTCCACGATAAATGTTCTTTACACCAAACTAAACAACGAGTAGCATTCCGAGTGGAGATGAAAGGCTTATGAGCAGCCGCACGACCACGGTAACCAATGGAACGAAGTTCTCTGCGAATGGTACGTGTACATGCCGAGGTTCCAGCATTTTTACTCACCTGTGCACTGAGGTCTTCTGCAGTACTCCGTCGATTAGCTGTAACGACTCTCCTGAGGCATCGACCTCCTCTATCACTGATTTTATTTGGTCTGCCGGTACGTTTTGCTGCTTCAGACTTGCCATGTGTCTCCCATTTATTCAGTACATCCAAAACAGTTGAGTAGGGTATGTTTAAACGCCTCTCAGTTTCTTTTACGGAAAACCCACTAATATAACACCAAACAATCTTTCCTTTCTCAAAGTCAGTTCTCTCCCCCCACGACATTTTCACTGAACCTCACAGTGTGATATGATCGCGGTCAGCTGTAGCCTTGTTTTTATACCGTTTGCAGCTGTACCGCGCATCTTAACAACGCAGCGGAGACGTTCATTTGCTTTTGAAGGAATGTCCGGTGACATTTGTCAATATAGTGTATATCATATACAAAATGATGAGAACTGGCCTCCAGTTTTTATCTATTCATAGTAAGAAACAGCAAGCAAAAACCAAATAGACTTTCTTAAAGCAATCCGTTTCATCTTTTCCTTTTTCAAGAATTTAAAGTTCCTAGGAACATCGAACTCCTCTGTCCTTAAATGAGAGTTACTAAGCACATAGAAATCAGATAACTAGAGTGGAAGACCAAAAACAACACTCACGTGTAACTTTTGGCTAAAGAACAGACCGTATCGCAATTCCAATTATATAAACTTAGTTTTTGGAAAGAGCAATAAAGAAAGGATGTTTTAATTAGCTCATTTATTCGCTGTCGTTTGGCATATGTTGAGGTACGCATGAACCCCGTTAGGACGTGATAATATTGAGAAGCAATAGCTAGTTAATGCCTCAATCAGTATTATAACGTTGCTCGACGGATATCAACCGGCAGTTTACTCTAGTTACGCAGATGCAACATTATCTCGTGCTAAGCTAATATTGCAAAATTACCCTGTGTTAATGTGTTAAAGTAACTCCGCAATACTGTCACTTGTCAGATCACGTCTGACATTTATGACGTACTACAGAGGTGAAGCACGTGTCAAGACGACAAATCTGCAGCGACATATTCTGTCCGTGTAGCTTAGTTGGGAGATCAACTTACTCCGGAGGGAGGAAGCGCGGGATGTTATGGTAACCTAAGAGAGTTTTCAGCCATTTAAAGTAAGAATTGTTACCGAATATACCCAAACCCCAGGAATTGTAAGCGTAAAAATCGAACAATTGTCAGCGTCAGAATCGAAAATTTTAAGTAAATGACAATGCAGGAGGATCAAAGTACATAGTTCGTTCCTAAACCTTAAAATATATTGTATTGACTAATGATTCGATTTTGACGGGCTCTTTGCACTTTGCTCTGTGGTTCCCCACAAAAACATGCTGAACTGCATAGAAATCAAGAAATTTCTACGTGAGTTGTCCTACGCGCAGACAAACCCTCCCCCTTCGCTGACTATTGATGCGTTCAGTATACCTCCGAAACAACATACTAAAGGTTTATCGTAATAGAAGCACCTTTACTCAAGTTATGAGGACAATGTGGAATAAATCTCGCTTCTGTGCTCTGACCTTTGACCGGATTTCGATGATACTAAACAGAAGTGGTTCAGCATACCTCCCGAACAACATACTCAAGTTTTGTCGCAATAGGAGCATTTTTACGTAAGTTAGGACGCATAAGGTCGTCGATGGAATGGATCCCACTCCTATGTCCTGACCTTTGATCCCTTTTCGCCCATTTTCAATAGGGTTCGTACCCAGGTTGTCTCCTACCACATACTAAAATTTCATCGAAATCGAAGCATTTTTACGCGACTTAAGTCAGACGGACTAAGCTAGAGCATATACGCTTCTTCAACGCGCGGTTGGGAAACGTAAAAAATGAAGTGATATACACTCACTAGACAAAATATTAGAGATAGGGGTGATGGACAGTTGACATGGGCATTTACCGCGCAGAGTGGAACAGATCCAAACCGAACGCAGATGATAAATAGGCGAACAGCAGGACTTCCCAACTGTGTATCGCAATCGACGAACATCGGTAAACGTGGTGATCTGAGCGACTTTAATCGTGGACGCATTGTCGGCGCAAGACAGATGAGTCATTTTATTGCCCAAGTGGTCAGAACCCTAGGGTTTTCGAGGGCCACCATACCAAGGGCATACAGCGATTATACCATCAACGGACGTACCAGCGCCCAGAGAGCAAGCGTGGAGGACCATATGCCTTTGATTACTGGGGTCGACATAGGCTATGCAGGCTTTTACAGATCCACTGCTTGGCAACGGCAGTGCAAATCACATCCAGGTTAAATATCAGTGGCCAAAGCTGCATCAGGTTAAATATCAGTGGCCAAAGCTGCATCAGGTTAAATATCAGTGGCCAAAACTGCATCAGGTAAATATCAGTGGCCAAAGCTGCATCAGGTTAAATATCAGTGGCCAAAACTGCATCAGGTAAATATCAGTGGCCAAAGCTGCATCAGGTTAAATATCAGTGGCCAAAACTGCATCAGGTAAATATCAGTGGCCAAAGCTGCATCAGGTAAATATCAGTGGCCAAAGCTGCATCAGGTTAAATATCAGTGGCCAAAGCTGCATCAGGTTAAATATCAGTGGCCAAAGCTGCATCAGGTAAATATCAGTGGCCAAAGCTGCATCAGGTTAAATATCAGTGGCCAAAGCTGCATCAGGTTAAATATCAGTGGCCAAAGCTGCATGAGGTTAAATATCAGTGGCCAAAGTTGCATCAGGTTAAATATTAGTGGCCAAAGCTGCATCAGGTTAAATATCAGTGGCCAAAGTTGCATCAGGTTAAGTATTAGTGGCCAAAGCTGCATCAGGTTAAATATCAGTGGCCAAAGCTGCATCAGGTTAAATATCAGTGGCAAAAGCTTCATCAGGTTAAATATCAGTGGCCAAAGCTGCATCAGGTTAAATATCAGTGGCCAAAGCTACATCAGCGGTACTGCGCACACTGGTATAGGAGTCGACGCCCTACCTAGTTAACCGTTCGTCATCAGACATTAAGCCTCTACTGTTGCTGGGACATCAAAACTGGACATCTTCAGAGTGGTGCCCTCCATTTCGTGTGGTCAGATGAATCCCATTTTCAGATATACCCAGCTGACGGGAGAGTGCGGGTGTGGCTTCGACAGCATGAGGCCATGACCCCGTCCTGCCAGGTCGGTTCTGTTCAAGGAGTTGGTGACTGTGATAGTTTGGGGAGCTTTCTCATGGGATACATTAGGTCTCTAGTGTGTCTGGAGAGGTTTCTAACCATGGGATGATTACTACATGCTTTCATGGACTTCATGCATCCTGCGGCAGATGGTGTGTTCCAGAAGGACAATGCGCCACCCCACATGGGTGCAACAATCCAGGCATGGCTCGAGGATTACTCATGAGTTTGGAACCACATAGTGGACCCAGGATCCTTGGATCTAAACCCTTTGGATGCCGTGAAGCGGAACATCAAATCCACGGATCATGGACCGACGTTTCGAGCGGTTTTGTGGACAATGCTTCAACATGCATGACTGGCATTACCTCCGGAAACCCTCCAGCATCTAGTGGAGTCAATGCCTTGGCTTGTACAAGCTCTTATTTACGTTAGAGGAGGACCAACATTCTGTTAGGTAGGTATCTCTAAACCAGGTAGCACAGCCTTGCAGTTTAATATATGCCCAACACTGAGCCACCGTTTTCTATTCCTAAAGGAATGGGGACTCAGTGTTGAGCTTACGTCAAATTGCAAGCCTAACTAGAAATACACTGCTAGCCACCCAAAATGCAACACCAAGAAGGACACGAGTTTGCAAAGCCAGATTTACTGGACACATAACAACAGATACGAAGATGAAACGATCGATCTTACACGCCCGTGCGACTTGCGGAACACGCAGACATCAATAGTTTGTGTGTCCCCCATGGCTGGCAATAACGACCGCTACACGCAGCGGCATCGAACGAAAGAGGCTTTGGATGTGGGCTTGGGGTATATCGGTCCAGGCTGTTTCCACACGTTGCCACAGTTCATCAGGCGTAGCCGCGGGTGGTGCTTGCCGGGCCGCGGCAGCAGTGACACCGGGTGGGCCGTGAAGAATTGTTGCACGATGCGTCCCCCGTGCGGGTGCGTATTGTCCTGTTGAAACGTGCCCGCTGGCAGGTCCTGCGGTTAACAGAGGACTACACGCTCCAAAACGTCGGAGATGGTTCGGTGGCTGTTGAGTGTACCGGCGATGGGTACCAGAAGGGTGCGGGTGTCATATCCAATGACGCCCCAAACCATAACGCCAGGTGATGAACGGGTGTAGCGAAGCATAATGCAGGTGTCATACAGTCTCTTGCCGCGGTGCCGTTACACGTGGATCCGACCATCGTGGTGTTGCAGGCAAAAGTGGGATTCGTCGGAGAAGACAATGTCGTGCCATTCCGTAGTCCAGGTGCGGCGTTTAACGGCCCACTGCCGCCGCACTCGCCGGTGGTGTAACGTCAATTGTAATCGGAGGAAAGGGCTCCGTGCGAGAAGTCCCCGCTCCTGCTGACGACGCCGAACGGTACGCGCTGAACAGGTTGTTGCGCAACACACCCTAATTCCTGCGCTAACGTTCGTGATGTGGCGGTGCGAGCCGTCATTGCCCGCCGCACAACATGCCGGTCCTCTTGTTCAGTGGTGGGCCGCTGCTGCGGCAATCGCTCACGTCGGTCCATCCGTCCCTCCTGCACCCACCGAATCTATACTCGCCTCACTGTGGCCGGATGTCGTCTCACACGGGCGCCGATGTCCCGGTACGATAAACCGCTGTCGCGATAAGCAACTATTTGTCATCTGTCGAACTTCGAAACGTGCTGAAATGGATGCCGTATTCTGCGACGAGGCATCTGGAAGCTTCCCACGCACAGGTCCGGCAACACAACCCACTTCCACTGCTTACACCCCGCCTTCTGTGCACCCTTCTTACAGTGCTTCTCGGTGGCGTGCCGGGCGCACATGATTTGCATATGCCCTGCAATGCTAATCGTTCGCATGTACTCTTGCGGGTGACGCATGCTGCTAATATCAGGCCAATCGGATGCTTCCTTCTTGGTGATGCGTTTTGGGTGGCCAGTAGTGTATTTTTTTCCGAAATCCCTTAAATACCTGCAGTCCTTTCATAGTCGTAGAAGACATTCTGGTAAGGGTGATATACCACGGAGGTTGTATGCTCAAGTGAACTCATGATATAAGTTTAATTTCAAATGCAAAACTGAATCAAATTTTGGTTCTCCTAAACGTTTTATTTTTACTGGTAATAACTGCGCTTATGTCGCTGATTACATAATGGACCCCGCGTAATCGCGCAGACTGAGAAAAAAGACGCACGGTCTATTTCGTAGTCTGAGTTACTTTCGATGGCCATTTTCTTCGTTATACAGTTCTTCCCATCGCTGATGGGGATCAGGGTAATAAAAACACAAAATTTGCTCTTGTGGCTGTCTTTTGTTCTCTTTAATTTCTGTGCGGTTATCCTCCATTCTAATTCTTGTCTTTTCCTCTGCGCCTGAGCTGCTCTTTTCACTCGCTTCCTTTTTATTTATTTCCACTAGCTTTCTTTTTACTAGTGTTTTTTTTTCTTACTTTGTTTCACCATCTAGATCAGCGTAATTTCTTTTTCGTTCTATTTGATCTCTGCCACATTCCTCATTTTCCATTTTTCTCTTTCTCTTTCTTTCCTTTACTGCTTCAGCCTCTTCCGTTGCCACAACTGCGTTTTCTGTTGGCCACTACGTGACGGAAATAGGAAAATCCATTTTTTCCCGTAACTCATGCGATTGCTTCCCCTTGTGCTGTAGAAAAAAAAGACGTATAAGCGGCAATATATTTGGAGAAAACAGTCCTAGCGGTTTGGTTCACCGTTTCTATTTTTCAGGATGCTGAGCGTGTGGGCTTTTTTGTTGTCCAACATTTTTTTTTTGTGTGAATAATAAAAAAACACTGAGGGGTTACCTACTGTCAAGAACAGGATTTCCTGAACTTGAGGTTCTATATTTTGAAGACCGGTACGAAGGAAATAGTTCACTTTGAAGAGAATTTCGTACATCAGAAGCGGAAAGAAGAAATTACTATTTGCCATGACAGTTTGGCTTGACAGATGTCGCAATTACAGTCACACACCCACAGAGCTACACATTCATCTAAATTCTACGGAAGAATAATATGAACTGTAAATTAATGAACACACCATTACATCAATGAAGAATGAGTGTGACCAAATCTCGATGGAATTAACGATACACTCTAATTTTGGGTTTCGTCTTCTTTTGAAACAGATATGCATCATTCGGACCTTTCAAATGGGTAAAGATACACCATAAAGCATTTCTGAAATTCATAAGCTACTTTCCGTCACTTCATTCGTGAATTACTAAATCATATTTCCGATTCAACCTTTTCCGTGAAATGACAGAAAGAAACCTGAATTTTGTGGTTTTTCCGTACCACGGGAAAATTCTGATTTTTCATAAAATTTTCCGCAATTTCTTTCTTATATTGACGGTAAATGGCCGTTTTAGAGACGTGTGAATGAAAAATTCTGAATTTTCAGAAATCTTACCGCAAGTCCTTTCGTATATTAACGGAAAAACTCCGTTATCACTTTTCACCTATCAATATGACGAAAACATTTCGGTAACAGGAAAGATTCGGGGGAATACTGGAGGTTTGATTACTTTTAAATTTCAATCGACTGTCGAATTTCGAAGTTCCGTAGCGAGATCAGATATTGTGGATATCGCGTGAATTTTATTTATTGTGGCACAGGAAATTTTTTGCCTCTCCTCTATTTTGTGCACCAGCGTTTTATTATATACTCATCGTAAAGAAAATAGTTGAACCCAGAAGGACGTGTCGGATTGCAATGCTATTCGGAAGGAAAGTAAAGGTTACCAGGAACAATAAATGATTAAACATTGAGACTGTTATCGGCAATATTTATTGAGCTACACCCAATAAGTAGTGTCTCTCAGCATGGGATCGGATCGACATATTTGCTCACACAGCATGCCCGACGTCTCCGCATAGAGTTTTACAGGCTACTAATGGTGTCCTGCAATAAGCCATCCCATGCAACTTGAATCTTTTCGCACAGTTCCTTTAGATTGTGCGGTAGAGTTGGAGTGTGGATAGCGCATCCTATAGCAACCCACACATTTTCAATCGACGATTGGTCTGGCGATGCGGCTGGCCATGGCAGAGTGTCCATGACTTGAAAGCAAGCTCTCGAGACAGCAGCAGTACGCGGACGAGCGTTGTCCTGCTGGAAAATCGAACCGGCCGGAGTGAGCGTTCAGAAAAGGTAGGGCCACTGGTTGCAGGACCTCACTAACATAACGTTGGGCTGTCAAAGTGCCTGTAATGAACACCAAAGGTGATCTGGCATTGTCGGCAGTTTCACCCCACACCATGACACCAGGCATTCTAGATGTGTGACGCTCGACAACAAACCGTTCCACTTCGCGCTGACCACGGTGTCTCCGCACACGGATTCGTTGGTCGTCTCCTTCAAGACAAAAGCGCGACTTGTCACTGAAGATCCCCCGCTGCCATTCTGAGTGTCTCCATCACAGTCTGGCACGACACCATTGTAGTCTTTGGCGACGATGCAATGGTGTTAAGGGCAGTCGTCGTAACGGTCTCCGCGTGTGTAGTCCTACATCATGCAGCCGTCTGCCAATAGTGCTGGCACTAATCGGACGATGAGTGGAGGGCACCACTCATCGCTGAATATTCGCAATCGAGGCTGTTGGGTCACTCCGCGCATGTCGGACAACCCGTCGGTCCTCTCTCTCTCGGTGGTTCGTCTAGGTCTCCCAGACCCTTCCTGTTGCTGCGGCGTGTCATGTTGTATCCACTGCCGCCAACAGCATGCTATGAAGATATCCGCACGACCGGTATGGCGCGCCATACGGCGTTAATACCATCCCGCTTCCCGGAGCCCGACGATGAGGCCCTCTCGAACTCCCCTACTGCACGAATTGTTTCTGAACTTTTCTCGGAGGCATACGTCACTCGCAAAGTATACAACCAACACAACAGTGCGAGTCAGAAGGGCAAGCACGCGCAACGGGACGAACTTATATAGCCGGTCACGCACAGCCCTACGATTCCTTCTTGCTTACGTCACATGCGCGGCCGAGCGTGATACTTGAATCATTTACATGTCTCATGATGTCAAACGTTTGATTCTTGTCGGTTGCTTCCTTCTGGGGGAAAGTATTTTTTTTTTTTTTTTTTTTTTTTTTGACGATCAGTGTATTGCGTTACTGAAAGAAACCGGGTAGTTAACGGGTACTTCTTATTGTACAAATGATTATACGATGTGTATGTATCAGTCTTTGTACAACTTAAGACAAAAGCTATTATAGCTATCAAGAGTAAATTTTATCTTTAGGATACTTTTGTGCTATTTAGCATACTTTTGGAAACTATTAGAAAAGTACATTTCACCTTTTTTAAAGATAAATGAAAGTCATTGTCGATTTAAAAAATCAAGCTGCAAAGCATTTTGTTGTTTCGAAAATTCACGATGAAATATTCTTAATTTGTGAAAAGTCCTCCTGCAGAAAAAAAGTTATTACAAACCTATTGAGAAAAATAATAAGCTCGGACAGGAAACAAAATGACTAATTCACTCGCATTAAGGTGGTTCCACCTAAAATGTGTGCCTTATGTTTCCAATGGTAAAACTTCACATATTTTTTTCGCAATTAATGTATTCCCAAAGATGAAAATTTGCCCATCGATAAAGCTAACTTTAAGTATATCATGGGATACTTAATACTTGCTAAAACATAACCATAATTATATTAAAAATCAATCATTTTTCTTTGAGTAATGTTCAGACCTGTTAATAGATGGCGCGACCTGTACATTCATGACGTCAGCAGACAAACAAATGTTGTATTGCTTAGTTATGTTTACACGCACAGCGCTACAATCCCTCCATTTATTATGTTTACACGCACAGCGCTACGATCCTTCCATTTATTATGTTTACTCGTACAGCGCTACGATCCTTAGCAAGTATTAAGTATCCCATGCTATAACTTAAAGTTAATTTTATCGATGTGTAAATTTTCATCCTTGGGAGTACATTAATTGCGAAGAAAATATGTAAAGAAATTTTACCATTGGAAACATAAGGCAGAGATTTTAGGTGGAACGACCTTAATGACAAAAAATAAAAATAAAAATAAAAATAAAAAAGAATCATAGTCGTGCAATTTGTTTTACGATGTGCGTGATTTGGATTCCCGAGTGTTTGCGGCTCAGTTGTTAAAGGCGTACGTTAGCCGTTGAACCAACCCAAACGACGAGGGTTCGAATCTGACTGTAGCGGAAGGGTTATATGGGGTAAGGTGTGAAAAATACAGGGTCGCGTCGATTTTGCGGAATTTCAGTTTAAATACTAAAAAACTTGAAATGGATTTATTCTGAAATAAAAGGAATTTTTGCCTACGGAAAAATCTGTCAAAATACGGGAGTTAAATTAAACGGGCACTTTTAAAAACGGAAATTTCTGCAAAGACTGGCACCTACCGGCAACTTTGCTGCACGTTATTTTCAGAAATTTTCCGTGAATTCACACCACTTATTTTTTACAGTGTATCTTTTTAAGAACTTTTTTATCTGGTTTCGATTTGATTTTATCATTGAAATCGTAAATACCTGTACGAAAAAAGACACAAACGTGGGCATAATTCCTCGCATGGTGCAATTTCCTTCCTGTGTTTTCCACATTGCACGAGAAAGAGCATATCTCCTGTGACGTACCAATGAGGTGAAGCGAGAGTCAAAACGGCAAGCTGCAGATATAAGCCAAGGTCGGTGTAATTCAGTCGGTAGCATAACTGGCTCCGGGGCGGGAAGACGTTTGTTCGAAACGCACCACCAGCAAAACGGTTTTACGCTATAAGCCCTACTTTTTCGGTAGATGATAAATTCATTACAGTGCTCCATTTACTGTGACGTACTACAGAGGTGAAGCACGTCAAGACGACAAATCTGCAGCGATATATTCCGTCGGTGTAGCTTAGTCAGTTACAGCAACTCACTCCGGAGCGAGGAAACGCGGACAAATTCCTGTTTTCACATTGGCGCCGGAACGTAAAAATGGATCTACTGGCCATTGGGTTCCTCGAAAAATGTGTGACGTTTCTTCCACACATCGTCTGGAATGAACACTTTAACGATCATAACTCCCAAAACGCCCGTACATACAAACGACCTTAGCCGCCTGAAACGCTTGTCTACAGTGAATCAGATTTCCTACAATTACCTGTTCTTTGAATTTGCACGACCTATGAGGGATCAGCAGGAGTCACCCTCAGTCACCATTGTTGTTATTAAACAAAGAAGTGAACCAATCGACAGTTTTGGGTGTTACAGTATTTAGAATGATACAAGATTTTACGGTCATGGTAGTTAAAATATTAATGAAAGGTTCCTTCTTTGCTTTAAAAAAATAACAATTGAGAGGTAGATGATGTGACGTTCTACAGAGGTAAAAGCAGGTGTCAAGACGACAAATCTGCAGCGATGCGTTCCGTCGGTGTAGCTTAGTCAGTTAGAGCAACTCACTCCGGAGCGAGGATCCGTGGGTTAGTTATACTTCACGGACAAATTCTTGTTACAATACTACATCTGAATAATAATTAATAATGCATTTATGAATTTTGATATTTAACAAATGTTTTACCTAAGCTATAAGTAAAACATTAGATATGGAGACTTCAGGAATTCCATAATTTATTTTATTACGGACAGTAGAACAATTCATTGCTTCATTGACGATGTGACCACGTAGCTTCAGCAATCCTGTTTCCAAAAGAGGTCGGTATCTTCCAGATCATAGGATTATCTGAAACTGTAATATTAAAGCATGAAAATGAAATCAGTAGATTAAGCTACTCAATAGGACAGCCTATATGCAGGCAAATTAATATGCAACTAAAATTTTTGTCCATAGTTAAGTGATGTCTGATCAGAATCAATTCTGGGTCACAAAACTTTGACCTGATTCCACCGCTTATCCTGCAATCCCGTGTAAGTCGTTAGCACGCAAGTGGTCGATGAAGCTATGTTTATTAACCAAGCTGCTTAATTTTTATCAGAAATTTTATGTGCTTGACATATCTAATTTCGACAAAATATTATAACGATATTTATTTTGTTTATCTATCCATGAGCCTGTGGACACGGTAGGTCCTTTTCGAAAAGCTTTATTAGCGGGAAGTATTTTGATGTAAGTATTGTCGAGAGTTGCCAAATACACTGCTCGACATTTAAATTGCCCACCCAGAAGGAATAAGGACAGAGGGGAGAAACTGAGCGTGCAAATAGGAATACATAAGGGTTTACCTAGATGTTATTTTCAGTCACATACAGTGTTTATCAAATTAGATAATGTAGCACAATGGGCACGCCACAGTAAGTGGTTGCACCGCCACGAACAGCAATACAGGCAGCAATACGGCGCGGCAATGAGTCATACGATCGACAGATATCGTGAAAAACTTCCAAATACGTGGAAACAATGAAAATAGACAAAGTCAGGGCCACGTGTGGCCTAGCGGGCAACTTTCGTGACTGCGACAGAAAGGACCTCCAGTTCGATCCACTAAATATCCGCCGTGCGTCGGATGGGCACGTTAAGCCGTCGGACCCCGGGTACTGGCCCCCTGGTAATAAATAAGAGCGTCTTCCTTCCTCTTTCTACCTCGCTTCCGTGTCACTTTCCTATCGGGCACTCTAGCCCAAATCTCCTAGCTTCCTATTTCTAAGGGTTGTTTAAGACCTGGGGTCAGACACTCCCTTCCTAAAATCCTTTACATATGATCATTTGATCATCAAATAGACAAAGTCATCGCTCTTTCCACGTCTTGCTTTAATTAACACACATCAACCGAAAAGTTGTATTTCGACACCGCTCGGATCGAACCCCAGACCTCTCGATAACTAGCTGAGAGCGTTCGCCTTACGGCTAGTTATCGAGTGATCTGGGGTTCGATCCGAGCGGTGTCGAAATACAACTTTTCGGTTGATGTGTGTTAATTAAAGCAAGACGTGGAAAGAGCGATGACTTTGTCTATTTACATTGACGGATATCGTCCTGAGGATTGGAACACCAAGCATGGCTGACTTGCTCCCAAAATTCATCGAGAACGTGCACAGACCGATTCGGCTGCAGACGACGGCCAATGTGGTACCACAGGTTTTCGATTGGGCATAAATCCGGGCGATCTTGCTGGCCGTGGTAGTGTTTGAACACGGCGCAAATATTGTCTATAGACCCCAGCGGTGTGTACATGGGCGTTATCTTGCTGGAAAATGCGGTGATGTAGGTCATTCAGGGACGATATCGAAATGGGCTGCAGAACCTCGCTAACGTATCGTGCAGCTGGTAGTGTGCCTATGATGCGGACAAGAGGTGACCTGATATCATGCGCAATAGCACCCATACCATGATGCCTGACTGACGGATCCCTCCGCTAACCAGGGTGTTGCCAGATACGGATCCCTTGGTCATCAGCACCCAGACAGAAGCGGGATTCATCACTGAAGACCACAGTGTTCCATTCAAGACCCCAGTTTGCATGACTTCGGCACTTATAATCCACCCATGACTTTAATCTTGCCACATATACACACTTGCGTCACCTAGTAGCAAAACATTTTGAAAAACCAGGCCTTCCTTTCCGGGACTATAATGCAGTCATGACTATAAAAGGGGCAATAATATAAAAATGCATTAATCTTGCTAAATATGCACTTATGTCACCTAGTAGCAGATCACTTTGTATACTCGTGTCTTCATTTCAGTGGATATAATCTAATCGTGTCTTTATTCTTGCCAATTCATTTTAATTTTGCCATATATGCTCTTACGTCAGCTAGTAGTAAAACATTTTGTACAACCCCGCCTTAATTTCAGGGGCTATAATACAATCATGATTTCAAGGGCTATAATCCAGTCATGACTAAAACAGGGGCTATCATTAATCCAATCATTACTTTAATCTTGCCACAAATCCACTTATGTCAGCTAGTAGCAACGTATGTACTTTGCCCCAAATATTTGTAAAATGCATGCAAAATATTCATCGTTGTGAACTCTGTCTAACACAAACATAATTTTTTAAACCGATTTTTAGAAGCAGAGATCTTGGTAAAAATACAACATACGTTTACACTATCTAGAGGTAACATCATACATTACGAGGTACGACTATAAAAAGCAATGTGATTGCGGTTGTGGCAATGAAATGGGCAGTGCAGCTGGAAAGTGAGGGCGAGGCCATTGCCACTGAACTGTTCGTAACCGGAAATGCAAATTTCAACGACGGAGCTCGTCCGCAAATGATGGGTGGGCAAAGGATTTGGTACTTAGAACGAATCTCTACAAATGCCTAAATTTGTGGAATTTCTATAATTTAAATCATCATGCACGAACGGAAAATATCTTAATTCAAAAACCTCTTTTTCATTATATTTAGCTATACCAGAGGCAACTTTTCAGCACTAAAGCGTTTTGATTGTAATTTATTTGGTACTTAAAAGAAAACATCAATAAAATTGCCTAAATTTTGGAAATTTCACTAATTTTGGTCGTCATGAGCGAACGGAAAATATTGTCTGACTTAAATTTCTTTTCACATTATCTTAGCTATATCAGGGGCAACGTTTTCTCACTATAGCGACGATTCGATCAGAATCATTTGGTATTTTTGAAACACCCTACTGGGTATTAACTGAAACAGAGAAATTTTAATGTTGTTATTATTCTATATGTTGCCTTTTTATATACTAAATCAGCAAATTATTTGGTAAACCCAATAGCAATAAGACACGTGGCAAATTCACTTACCTGCCCAACTATCGTATTGAAGTAGCTTTATGAACACCTCACTGCAGAGGATTCAGACGTTTACCAAGCGTATATAGCGGCTTACATATACGTATTTAGGAACGACCACTGATTAGCAACTCTGAAAGAGGCATGATAATGGGTGATAAGCGGGTGAATGCAAGCATCTCAGAAACGGCAAACCTTCTCGGCTATGCAAAAACAACTATATCGAGCGGGTGTGCAGCGATTGGCGCACAAACAACAAACTAAGTAGGGGCTTCTCTTTTTCGTGTTTCTATTTTTCTATGGGCAGAAACGACTAGTCGATAATCGAGGGCAACGGCGGCTGGAGATAATTTTATGAAGGTAACAGGCGATCTCCATTGCGTCAAGTAACCACGCGGTACAACTTCGATATCGGGGAAGAATTTCAGCAAACACAGCGTACCGCGGATTGGCGCGAATAGGCGTTAACAGCAGACGTTCCCTTCCTGCAAAAAGCACACGTAAAAGCACACGTAAAAGCACACGCTTTTGCTAAAAACTGACAAATTCTTATACAGTGGGCAAGAAAACAACAAACAAATTGGACCCTTAAGGGCAGGAAAAGTGCCTCTCAGTTCGATGATTCACGTTTTCAATAACACTGCTGGCCGATTGGCTTGAAAATCGAAGCATGCGTCTCCCGCGAGAGGACATGCAAACGATTACCATTTCAGGGCAAATGCAAATCATGTGCGCCCGGCACGCCACCGAAAAACACTATAAGAAGGGTGCACAGAAGGCGGGGTGTGTGTAGTGGAAGTGTGTTGTGCTGCCGGACCTGTGCGTGAGAAGCTTCCTGATGCCTCGTCGCAGAATACGGCAGTCACTCCAGCACGTTTCGGAGTCCGACAGAGGACGAAGAGTGGCTTATCGCGACAGCGGTTTATCGTACCGAGACATCGGCGCCCGTGTGGGACGACATTTAGCCACAGTGAGGCGAGTATGGATTCGGTGGGTGCAGGAGGGCCGGACGGACCGAAGTGAGCGATTGCCGCAGCAGCGGCACACCACCGAACGGGAGGAACGGTATGTTGTGAAGCGGGCATTGACGGCTCGCACCGCCACATCACGAACGCTATCGCAGGAATTAGGGTGTGTTGCTCAACAACCTATGTCAGCATGTACCGTTCGACATCGTCTGCAGGAGCGGGGACTTGTCGCACTGCGCCCATTGCTCCGATTACCATTGAAGTCACACCACCGGCGAGTGCGGCTGTAGTGGGCCGTTGAACGCCGCACCTGGACTACGGAATGGCACGACATTGTCTTCTCCGACGAATCCCGCTTCTGCCTGCAACACCACGATGGTCGGATCCGCGTGTGGCGGCACCACGGCGAGAGACTGTATGGCACCTGTATTATGCATCGCCATACCGGTCCGTCGCCTGGCGTTCTGGTTTCGTGCGCAATTGGATATGACACCCGCACCCCTCTGGTACGCATAGACGGTACACTCAACAGCCACCGCTACATCTCCGACGTTTTGGACCCTGTAGTCCTCCCTTACCTGAAGGACCTGACAGCGGCCACGTTTCAATAGGACAATACGCGCCCGCACGTGGCACGCATCGTGTAACAATTCTTTACGGCCCACCTGTTCTCCCGATATGTCGCCCATCGAACACTTCTGGTAGCTGATCGGCAACCGAGTGGCCCGGCAAGCACCACCCGCGGCTACGCCTGATGAACTGTGGCAACGTGTGGAAGCAGCCTGGACCGACATACCCCAAGCCCACATCCAAAGCCTTTTTCGTCCGATGCCGCGGCTTGTAGCGGCCGTTATTGCCAGCCATGGGGGCCACACGAACTATTGATGTCTGCGTGTTCAGCCAGTCGCATGGGCCTGTAAGCTCAATCGTTTCATCTTTGTATCTGTTGTTATGTGTCCAGTAAATCTGGCTTTGCTATCTCGTGTCCTTCTTGGGGTTGCATTTTGGGTGGCCAGCAGTGTAATTTACGCCGATGAATGGGTCAGCATCAGGGTTGTGCAATTACATGTAAAAAAAGTTTTCTACCTGACGCGTAAATTAAACGTAAAATGCATAAAATAGGTAAAAAAAGCGTAGAATACGCAAAAAAAAAAAAAACCCCAAAAAACCCCTTAGCTTTGTGCTGTTAATTAACTTGCTATGTACGAATACGATAAAAACCGTAGATCCTATAAAAAAAACAACATAGCCTTCGGTATTTTTATATGGTCTCATTAGAACAATGCAAACTGCCAGGCCCACGTGACATACCACCAGGATATCACATATATATCAGTATCACGTCGTATTGTTTTTGGTTTTCCTAGCCTTCATATTCACACGAAAAAATCCCTTTCTTTATGCTAATGTATGCGGCACACTTTAAAATATTATGTTCGGCAAAGGAAGTTAGAAACCACGTCACGGTGTAGTTTAAAGTGAAACGAGATGATTGGAACAATCAAAATGAAACGAGATGCCTCGCGGCTGGCCTTTGATATCCATGCGCGGGCTGCCGGCTGGCGTCTCCTGTCACCACAGTAATTTACTGCTCGGCAGAAGCAGAAGTTCAACGGCGCCGGCGGGCGACAAAGCGTTGGCAACTTCTCTTAGACTCGGCGGTAAAACTATAACAAATATGCGAACTACACGTGTTCTCTGTTATTTAAATGTGGGGGTTGTAGTGTTCGCTTCAGTTCAAAACTGAGAGCGTTCTTATTAAACACCGTGTTTTTTTCATCCACATTAGTCTTTGAGGAAGGCTCAACATTCTAATTGAAGACACTTCCAACACTATGAATCACAGCGGTCAACCTCTTCAAATGGTGTACGAGGAACTCGGATTTATTCCAATTAAACTGGAATACAAGAACTGTACCCAGTGTTGTGAATGTGGATTAACTGTCAAGAACACAGTAAGGGAGCGTCTGAAAGCCCTCAGGAAGGTCTGCGCCCGAACTAATGGCAGAGCTCCTGAACCGCTGCCGCTGCCACCACCACCATCGGTGAGTTCCATTTCTACCCTGCATCGATCGGACTCGAAAATGTCTGTATAGATTGACGCCCCTCTGGTTCCAGTTGGAAGCCCCAGCCCCAGTTGTTTCTGAACCGTGTCCGTGGTGACGAGTGTACCTTCCTCATCTCATGAAGAGGAAGACAGTTTCAACCTTGAATCACCCATCACAGTAAGTTCTGAACCTTCCACGGTTAAACGACAGATAACTGATTTTTCGGACAGTATGAATGCCTCCACAAGGCAAGAAATAGATATTGCTGTTGCCAAGGTTTTCTATTTTTGCAACATCCCATTTAGTTTGGTTGAATCGGTGCAATTTAAACAATTTTTTTCAAAAATGCGGCCTACAAGAAAAAAGCCCTTTCTGAAAAACTTCTGGATGATGTGTATGATGAAGTCACTAAAATCACCATCAGTGCTGCAGACACAGACTCTGTTTTGCTCATAGACTGTTGGAAAAATGAATCGAACAACACGAAAAATGTTATTACACTTTTTCACAATCCATATGGAAGTAGTGGTCAAGCCGAAAGTGTTTTTCATGATACTTTCGACATGTCTGGTTCACCAGAAGCAAGTGAAGCACTTTGTAATGTGGTCAGTGAATTAAAAAAGCTAGCTAAAGAACGATACAATGTGAATATTTATTGTGAAGTTTCAGACAACGACAATAAATGGTTAACATCAGTAAAAATCACGGCCTGTGGCATTCTGCCTACAATGCCGATACTGGAAATTTTCCTACTAAAGATCTGCTCTTGAAAAAACATTGTATCTCTCGTGAACATGGTGTTGAAGTCTTTCAAACATCCTGATCGAGAACATGAACTGACAGAAAATGGTGGCTCTAAAGTATGTCTCTCTGCAGACATTCGCTGGTGCTCTCAGAGGCATGTCTGTTTGTCTTTGACTAACAACCTTAGTGCAACGAGGAAAGTTGCTGTCACTGATGAGGCTGAGGAACTGCCTTCTCAAATTAAGTCCCTCCTCTATGATAGTGCTTTTCTCAAAGAAGTTGCCGATAAAATCGCAGTGCTTAATCCAGTAAGTCAGCAAATAAATATATGTCAGAAAAAAGAAGCAACTGCTGCAGATGCAACTGAATTGCGGATGGACTTACGTCTACCCGAGGACCATAAGGACCACATACCACATGTACAAAAAAGGAGAAACCAATCGCTAAATGTATACAGCCTTGCAGCCAATGTTCTCCATCCTGTGTACCAGGGGCAGAAAATGAATGAGAAACATCATGAACAAGTAGAGGAGTTCATTGTAGAGAACCTCGACCCCTTGAAATAACCAGTTTTCAACAGTATCGAGAAAAACTTGGAAAGTTTAGAGCGCTTATGAGGAAGGGTGTTAAATCACCACGAACATCCTGGTACTTCGCCAGTTGGCACCATAAGGAGTTGTCAGCAGTTGCTTTGAAGTTAATCAACATCCCAGCATCTTCAACACAACTTGATTTAATCAAATTGGTCTTTTGTCCATAATAATTTTCTCTAATTGGTCTTTTGTCCATAAGACTTTACCCTAATTGGTCTTTTGTCCATAAGACTTTTCTCTCATTGGTCCTTTGTCCATAAGACTTTACCCTAATTGGTCTTTTGTCCATAAGACTTTTCTCTCATTGGTCCTTTGTCCGTAAGACATTTCCTTAATTGGTCTTTTGTCCACAACACTACAAGAAACCGGCTCAGCTTCGAACGTTTGAAGAAATTGGTTCAAATATATTTATACTATTAAGTTACAAGTTCATAACACTGTGAATTATTAGTGTGATTAACGGTGTGTGAGGACTGAGTGTGACAATTATAAACATTTAAAGAGCATAAGAACACCGCCTTTAGTGAAAATTCAAATAATTACAAAGTGTTAATAGACAGTAATATTTTCAATGTTAGAAGTAAAACCAACTACATTTAAAACAAGTAGTTTCAATGCTTTGTCGAATCTACAGTTTTTTCCTTTAAGAGTATAAGTATAGCACAATCAATATGAAAAACGTTTAAAGTTTTAAAAGAGTAAAGTTAAGATTTTGAAGTGTTCACTTGGATACCATGTCAAACACATATATTATTAAATGAAAATGTACCATGTTTTGCATTATAGACATGTCATAAACATTCATGTCAAAATATTATCTTTGGTGAACAAACTGAACATAAAATTGTTTATTTTCTGCAATTACATAAATATGAAAGTACGAACGAATTTGAAGCTGTTAATAAAATCTTGAATTCCATTCCATACACATTGTGATTTTTATCGATGCTAGTACAAGAGGTGGATTGTTTTCTTGGTTTTTAATGTACAAGAAAGAGCAGATATAATTTCTAAAAAAATCTGTTAATAGGTGGCTGAGCTGTATGAACAATCTTAAGAAAATAATGATTTCTTAGTGATATATACAAGAAAACTTTTGTTTAAAATGTAATATAATTAAAGTGGTTTTTATATTATATTATTTATACATGAAAGAAAATTAGTTTAGTTTTTTACATCTGCATAAAAAAACTGTTTTTTTACCCCAAGTAAATTACTTTCATATTACGCGGAATTTATGTAAAATACGTAACGAGTAAATTACTTTGCCAACCTTGGTCAGAATATGCATCAACAGCACAAATGGATGGGTCCCAGCGGCATGGCGTTAAGTGTACCAGCTGATGGTATCGGTTTGGTGGTCTGGGGTTTCTTTTCATGACGGATATTAGGCTTTTCTTAACACCTCTGAAAAAAACAGTGTTTCTGGATTCCTCGATGCATTATAACGTCACAGCGGCCCAGGCACTCCATGTGTTTCCTAACGCAGAGGGTACCTCCAGCAGAATAATACTCCATGTCACAAAGCTCGGATAGTTACACAGTGATTTCAGTCTCTCGATAATGATTTCGGAGGCCCCTTCTGTAGGCTTAAGTGTGAATAAATCAGATTGTACGTAAGTACTGGTATTTTACTAAAGAATATGTCTATGTGTCTATTAGCAAACGTAGCACAGTGTACAGGTGTTGTAATCGATATGGGTTGTGCTTGAATAGTTTAATGCAAAAAAAGGAAAATTTGAAACAAAGAAGCTGAGGCCAGAGGCCTTGGCAAACGTAAGGTTAGAGTTTATTGAAATTTCACTCCATCCTATGCCATACTGCAAGTCTTGATAGTTTCCGAAACTATAAGTCACTTTTCCATGAAGAGTTCCAAGAAGCCAAAGAAGCCTAGTTTGCAGACCTTTTTGGCTTTGTAATAACATTCACGACGAAGATTTTATTTTCAAAAGACTTAGGCAGCTGATGAACATTGGTTCAGCTCCGGTGGCAGAGTGGCCAGAGGCACAGAGTTTTGGCTAATCATCCGAACTCGGTCTGCGTTTCAGCTCGGGATGTGACACGACTAGTTTGTTTGTCCTACTGAGTTGGCGCTGTTCCTTTCCTTCTCAGGAAAAGTTGCCTTTAAATAGGAGTTTTATGTTTCGGGTTTTAACGACCTCCACGAGCAACTAAGAGTGCTACAAGAAGACTCCCGTTCATGAATTAAGGACAATGCTTCCAATAAAGAGACAGAGCTAGAACCGTCAAACGAACATATCACCCATGCATCATCTGGGACTCTGATCCAAGCTCATGTCGAACGAATGTTCAAAATCCTCCCTCCATGGAATCAGTGGTCCTAAACTATGAGCGTTTTTGTTTCGTGGTTAAACACCATGAACAACTCAGTGGTATATAAGCAGACAGCCGTCCCTAATTCATGCTCATTGGTTCCAGGAAATGGACAGAACCCGAACCATCTGAGAAACACACCACCAATGCATCATCCGGAACTCTACCAGAGCGCATCTCATACGAATGATCAGAATATAGCTCCTCAGACCATTTGGGCACCCGGAGCGGCCAAAATGAAGACGAAACGACAGTTTACTGCTCTCAGATTTGTTCATCGTGGTCGTTAAGCCGCAAAACAGAACAAAACAAACACATGCACTGCCGTTATCGGAAATCCCGTCAAAGAATATGGTGTTACCATAAATTTGGAACTAACTGAGCGTCTTTTTAAACATTTTACCACATTTATCCGTTCTTTAATGTTAATGAAATCATCAGCATTTGTTAGGGTAACAGCATCAATGTTGGCACAAATTTAGAACCCACATAGAGGAATAAAAGCTGCCAAGAACAGGGCAAATAGCAGACAGGTAATGGAAAATGGCTTTGCTAACACTTCTTTAATTGATATCATCATCATCATCATTGTCAACCATTATCAATCCACTGCTGGACGGAGGTCTCTGCAAGCCTCTTCCACAACGGTCTGTCTTGTGCCAGTCTCCTCCATGTTACTCCCGCATACTTTCAAATTTTTTTCATCCATCTTCCATGTGGTCTTCTTCTGGGTCTTTTCCTGTCCCTTGGAATCCAATCTAAAATTTCGACTGTCCATCAATGGTCTGTCCTTCTGACAGTATGTCCAGCCCATTGCCATTTCAGGGATCTTACTCTGATCTCTGATCATGATGTCTTCCACTCTCCTCATTTTTATGATCCAGGAGTTCTTCTTCTTATCTCTCCGGGTTACACCAAGCATGCACCTCTCCATGCTTCTTTGAGTTGTCTGCAGCCTTTGTATGTCTCTTTTAGTTAAGATCCACGTCTCTGCACCATACGTAAGCACTGGAAGGATGCATTGATCAAACACTTTTCTTTTAAGACATAATGGCATATTGCTCTTGAAAATTATGGTGTTTCTTCCAAAAGCTCTCCAGGCAAATTTTATACGCCGATTAATTTCTTCATCAATGTGACCCTCACTTGATATCTGCTGTCCGAGATAAACGTACGTATCTGTTATCTCCAGCTTTTCTCCATCAATCGATAAATCTTCATTTCTTGTAAAAGCATTGTACATCAGTTTTGTCTTCTGAAAGTTCATCTTTAATCCCACTTCTTTACTCTTGTCGGCAAGTTCCTGGATCATACTCTGCAGCTCTGATGGTGTAGTTGCAAAAATGACTACGTCATCAGCAAAACGAAGGTGAGTTAGACAATCTCCATTAATCTTTATCCCTTTGTTTTCCCCATTCATTGATTGAAAGACATTTTCCAATGTTGCATTAAAGAGCTTGGGAGATATGGTGTCACCTTGTCTCACTCCCTTTCCAATTTTTATATGCGTTGTATTCTCAAACAGCCGAATCTTTGCACTTGCATTTTCCATATATATATATATATATATATATATATGATTGGTATATACAGCGACGGAACAAGCTGTTCCACGCTTTGGAGAATATTTTTCTCATGATTTCAGAGCTTCACATACTGTTACGTCTCTGCATATATAAAATCTCCAGCCTGCATTCATGCCTGATGATTAACACAATGTTTGTTGATTTTGGAGATCCTGAAATAGAATTCTTAAAATCTTCGGAAAGATAGATGAGACTTTACTTTAATTAAACTGCATATCATAACTCAGGAGGAATAAAAAAGACTTGCGGTAAAAACTTTGAGACTCCCTCTTACGTTTAATATTTAATTAATTATCTTGAAGTAATAACCTTACCAAAATTTCTTCTTTGCAGACTTTTTATAATTCATATGTGATGTATATAACCAATTTTACCTTTCTGTTGATGTTCGTATACCAATTCTGTTCACCTCTGGATTACTTTGTGTATTTAACGTCCTATATGAACTGAACTCACAAAAGTTTATGCCTATGTGGCAGAGCTTTGAGGGTGAGACGAGACACATAAAAGCACCGACCTGTTTTCATTTCGGGGCTCAACTACCATTGTGAGTAACTCGATGGGTTATAAGCAGTCGCAATCCCTCTTTTGAAGCCGGGACAAGGGATACAGCCAGTGCCGAAAGACAAACATACCATCCATGCATCATCCGGGACAGGAACTCGGACCCGTCTTGAACGAATAGTTAAAAGCCATCGCTTAGACCGCGGCGCCACTGGGGCAGCCTTGTTATATAACACAGGGTGTCACACTTCCCACCGAACCCGGCTGGTCTTTAATAATATTAACACCAATGAAGATATTGAAACGAAATTTCAAGTGGACTTACCTCATTTCGTGCGAAATGTGATGACATCACAACATGCGCTGGAAGCAGCCACCATTTGCGTCCAGACAGCATTGAACCCGGCGCACCATACTGTGGAAAGTCCTTGCCAGTACGTCCGCCGTCACTGCCTGAATTTCTTCGGCGATGTTTTTTTTTTTTTTTTTTTTTTGATTGGAGGTTTAACGACCACCGTGAGCAACTCAATGGGCTATGAGCAGTCGCCCGTCCCTAATTTAGGGTCACTGGTTCCAGGGAAGGGAGAGAGCCAGTGCCGTAAGACAAACACAACATCCATGCCTGACCGGGATTCGAACCCGGACCCCTTACGGACGAATGATCAGAGGCCAACGCCTTAGACCACTGCGCCACCGGGGCGGCCGGCGATGTTTGCTTTCAAGGCATCTATGGTTCGCGGTTTCTTTTGGTAAACTCTTCCTTTAGGATATTCCCATAAAAAGTAATCAGGAGGCGTCAGATCAGGCAAGCGCGGTGGCCATAGACCCTTCGAAATGATGCGGACGCTGAAAAAGGACTGAATTTTGGCCATACTGGTGTGTGATGTCGCTCCATCATGCTGGTATAATCCAATGGAGAGTTCGTCGTCGTCCAACTGATTTACAAAAGTGTTGAAGAGTTCCATACATACAGCTCTTGTGATGGTTGTATCGAAGAAGATGGGACCAATTATGAAGCACCGGGTCATCCCACACCAAACACAAATTTTCTGTTAAAGAAAGGGCTCTTCATGTACCGCGTTGGGATTTTCACTGGCCCAAATACGGCAACTTTGATCCGGACAGGTAAAACCACGCTTTGTCCGAGAACCACGTGTTGTCCAGAATGCCCGGATTTTCCTGAAGAAATGTTTTAAACCATCGACAATATGTCACTCGTTTCACAAGGTCAGGCTCTTACAGTTCGTGGATCACGGAGATACGGTACGCATGAAGCTTCCCATTTTTTACAGCACGTTGCCAAGTGCTTTTGGACAACCCTGTTTCCTGTGCCAGTCGGCGAAGTGACTTATTGAGAGACCCAAGTAGTCGGCCCTTTACGTTCTGGATCGTTACCTCGTACATTTGTGCACGACCTCCTGCATGGTCGTCTAATAAAGTCCTCTTGGTTTCCAATTTATTCGACAATGTCCAAATGGTGGACTTACTCGGCGGATGTCAGACTGCAAAGAATTCCAGGAATTTCTGTTGACAAGACTTTATCGATTCTCTTTTCCAATAAGTGCGAAAAATAAACACTCGCTCCTCCAGAGAGTATACCGATATCTTTTCACACGTACGTGAACAGCCACGAGCACGAGCACTCACTATCAGCAACCGTATTGTATAGACACGCTCAGCGAAAAGGCTTAACAAAGCATCAGAGAGGCGCGTACGGCTGGGTGGAGGACTGCTTCTGTCTGGCGCCACACTTAGGAATGTGTCTGCCACTAAGGAGCACTCCGGCTGGATGGCGGACAGCGCCGGGTTCAATGCTGTCTGGACGCAAATGGTGGCCACCTCCAGCACATGCTGTGATGTCATGACATTTCGCACGAAATGAGGTAAGTCCACTTCAAATTTCGTTGCAATATCTTCATTGGTGTTAATGTTATTAACGAAATGACGGGTTCGGTAGCGAGTGGGACATCCTGTATCAGCCTGCACTAATTCGTTGAAATTTTCATCTAAGTGTTGATTCCTGTATTGTCAGCATTTTGTTTCTCAAGTGGTTCTGTCATAATGCGTGACAAGTGTATACCTACTGCAGCTAATGGAATAAAGAAGTTTGTCTATGAAATGTCTTAAGTTCATTTCGATTGTGCAAGTGCTTCGAAGTCTTCGACGGTTAGGTCAAAGTATTTAGAAGTGACAAGTTAGGTTTAAGCAAGTTAAGTGTGCCAGATGTTTTTAGAAACATTAACGGCGCACAATAATATTTTATAACATGACGTAGACGCAAACCGAAGAGAAGCTGTGTTTGCAATAACGTAAGAGGGAAACGCTATTACGTGAGCTAAGAATTACTAAAAAAATTGTGTTCTGAAACATTAATTTGCACATGAAATAAAAATATGCCACTCCTGTTCCCGAATGGCCAGATGCTCAGGTTTCTGGTTAGCCATTCGAGGTGGGTCTGGCCTCGTGACCCGGATGAGGTATCGGTGGTGTGTTTGCATCACAGAGCTACCACTCTGCCGCGCTTGGAATAAGCGGCCCTAAATTAGGGGATGGCAACTGAATTAGAGATACCTGTCTAGTAACGTGTAGCACCACCTTTTGACCTGATGACGGTAGCGATTCGTCTCGGCCTGGACTCGACAAGACACCGGAAGCGTTGGGAAGCCATACGGATCCACGATCCCTGAACAAGCTCCCACAGTTCACAAAGATTTGATGGAGGGGGTCAGAGCCTAGAACATCTCTCAGGATGGCATCCCAGATGTGCTCGATGGGATTAAGTTCAGGCGGCCTAGCTGACCAAGGAAGCGAGGTCACGTTGGTGGAGTGTTCATCCAACCATTTGGATACAATTCGGGGGCGATGGCACAGTGCATTGTCTTGTTGCAGGATGAGGTCCCCAGTGGGATGTTGAAAACGCACAAACGGGAGCAAATGGTCGTCCAGTATATCCCGGTAACGTTGACCTGTGCGGGACGATGCCACACGTATCAGGGGCCCCATTTCAGTCCACGTAAACAGTCCCCAGACGAGAATTCCACCCCAATCAGTTTGAAGAGTACCCTGCTGGCAAGAAGGATCCATCGCTTCATGTGGTTTGCGCAGTACTGGTATCCTGCCATCCGTATGTACCAACGTGAATCTCGACTCATCAGTCCAGGCAACATTTTTCCACATGTCTAGGGTCCAGTGGCGATGTTCCTGCGCCCATGCTAATCTTTGCACCCTGTGATGTGCGGTCAGCAGCGGTACCCTCGTGGGACGATGGCTTTTGTACCCTATAGCGAGGAGATGGTTCTGGTTGGTGTGGCTGCTTACACGTTTTTGTGCACCAGCGTTAAATTGCCGAGTGATTTCTTGCACTGCGGCCCGTCTATGCGCTGTAGCAATGTGAGCTAGCCGACGATGACCCAGCTCATCCACACGCTGTTGTCCACGGCAGGTGGCCCTTGCAGGGATGGTTTTACCGGATTCGATGTACCCACGGTGCACCTGTGACACAGTGGCTCGTGAAAATTCCAGTGCCTGCACGACTTTCGAGATGGAGTGACCCATTTGTCGGGCCCCGACAATTTGCCCACGATCAAATGCGCTTAGATGCTTCGTCTTACCCATTCTGCGTCCGACTCTTACTGATTCCCGTCGCTTCACTCCTTATATTGTCGGATCGCAGCATAAATCATCTCGTTTCCGTTTACAGGGCCGCCCACAGCGCCACATTTGCATAACGCCAGCTGTCTCTAATTCAATTGCTCTTCAGTGTATTCCTTAGAGTTGCTCCTAGCGGTTGTTAAAGGCTGAAACAACAACAGTGATTAAAAATATTGAAAGCTTGTTTGCTTTCCTTCATGTCTGATACCTGATAAGATAACTGGAATTCCGTTCCCCCAAATGAGACCTTGGAAGTTTACAAAATAAATGAGAAGATATATCGTTAACAAATCCAAACAAAGTGGAAATATAGATAATTGGTGAAATCACTGAATTTCGTGAAATAAAAGTAAACGCGCACTTTTATTAGAAATTTGAAGAACCTGGTTAGTCGAAATTTTAGAAGCAAGCGGACGAATGGGGTTTTTGAAATGCTTTAAGTAGAAGAGAAAGCAGATGAGAAGTCAAGTGATTTTAAAAATTCTTATTGCCGATTTTCCTGCGTTTGGAAAACACATCCAATCAAGAGGAAAACCATAATCATGTATTCCACAATGGATGCTAATGGGATGCGAATAAAGAAAGCAGCTGGAATGAACTGACAAGCGAAAAATCGATGCATTAAGAGCACGATGACATCGAAGAAGGCTGCAGGAACTACTAAAGGGCATTTGGAGAACACCGCATCTCTATGAAAAATTCCAAAAGTTGCTAATAATCATACGACGTATGTGTTTTATTTAATCTCAATTGCTCTGTACCATTTAAATTTAACCTTTCACTTTTAAAAGTTATTTGGTACATAACCCATACGTGTTATGGAAACATTTAGTATCGTGAAAGAGTAAATATTTTAATCTTTGATAAGGTACTGCAAAGTTGTTTTCATAAAAACACTTCAGTTGATAAGTGTTATATTAGGTTTGCACAATTTCTTGAGAACTTATTCTCAAAAGTAGATGGTAGCACCAAGATAAAATTCGGTTTTTAATTTTTTCACCTGCCTTAAAACAGCTTGTTTGCTTTTGATTCAAATGGTAAAAAAGTGTGACCAAAATGCTGCAAAGTACCGAATTCCAGAGTTTCTATGCCAGATTGAATAGGACTGCAAAGTACACACACTGGTTAGTGAATTACACTGGTGTGCAAATATTAAGGACGAAGAGGAGAAATTACTATAACAGTGGAACGAGCAGGCAGAACAGAACGAAAGACCACTCAGGAGATAAACTAGGTTCCGGTACGGTAGGACATGCGCTTATATGCAGCATGACGTAGGGGGGTCGGAAGGGTATAAGCACACGGGCGGTGTACGCTCAGCAATTTGGTGAAAGCTATTGCACGGTGTACATCGGTTTGAACAACGTCGAGTTGCTGCCACCGTGTGATATGACCAACAGGCAATCCAGTAGACGTCACCTGGATGACTTTACCCGAGGTCACGTCATTGGGAAGTCGGAAGAATGTCGAAGTGGGACTAGTGTGGCCGAGGAGTTCAGGATCGCTCACAGCTTCGTTTCATGAGCTTGGAAAGCATTTCAAACGACAGGAACAGCTGTCCGAGAGTTTAGCAGTGGTCGTCTACGAGCAACCACGGCGGCGGACGACCGGTATATTGTCCTACAGGGGAGAAGATACAGACGGCAGACAGCGGGAGAAATCGCAAGGCACATGCAACAGACAACTGGACGTCCGTTATCGCGTTTTACCTTGGCCAGGAAACTGCGTAAAGGAGGTATATATGCACGGCGACCAGTACGGTGTGTGCCATTATCGCCTGCTCATCGGAGACGGCGGTTTCTGTGGTGTCAGGGACACAAGAACTGGACACATCAGCAATGCAATGGGATCGAGTTCTCTTTACGGATGAGAGCCGATTTAGTCTGACGAGCGATTCTGGACGTATACACATCTGGAGAGAGCAGGGAACACCTAATCACACGTCCAACATCATCGAAAGGGACCGGTTTGGAGGTGGCAGAGTTATCGTTTGGGGCGGTATCATGCTTGGTAGCCGTACTGACCTCCACATCTTCCAAGGAGGTTCACTCGCTGGTGTCCGCTATTGTACCGAGGTTCTCCTGCCTCACGTGCGTCTGTTTAGAGGTACTGTGGGTCCTGAGTTACTCTTCATGGACAAAAACGCTACACCTCATCGTACAGTGGCTGTCGCAGAGCTGTTGGAGAGTGAAGATATTCAACGCATGGATTGGCCCGCAAGGCCCTCGGACCTCAATCCTACTAAAGACTGGATTGTTTTTGGCAGTCGCCTGTCACATGGAAGTTTCTGTCTTCTGTCCAGTTGTGCTCGAAGCTACATTTTCAATAAAGTGCCTTTGTATCCTTTGGATTCTTTGTTTGGACGGTTTTGCTCACTTGTCTCATATTCTTCCATCTTGGGGATCTTATGGTATGATTTGAGTCAATGTGGAGCACTTCTGCACGACGTTGCATTCGAAAAACAGTCTTGTTCTTAATTTTTACACGCCAGTGTAGAAACCTTTATGCAGATGTACATAAAGGTACCTTACGCAGCAGCGTATGTGCAAAATACGTGGTCATGTTCGTTACCATGTGATCTAGGCAAATGCAATATATTATCAAAAGTATTCGGGCACTACCACATATTTGCCTAAGTGAAAAGAACGATTTAACAGAAAGGTGCACTGTGAGTGGGGAGGTACATACACTGACGGAAAAAAATTCCCAACACCTCGAAAAAATAGTTGTAGAGGAATGAAATGGCGGCAATACATTTGTATAGGTAACATATTTAATCGATTAAGGTTTCAAGATCACAGCTTATTGTAAGCACGAGAGGAGCCATTTTAAATATGAAATGCTGGTACATTAATAACCGGTGTAACCGCCAGAATGTTGAATGCAAGCACGCAAACGTTCATGCATTGTGTCGTACAGGTGCTGGATGTCAGTTTGCGGGATGGAGTTCCATGCCTGTTGCACTTGGTCGGTCAATACAGGGACGGTTAATGCTGGTTGGAGGTGACACCGGAGTTGTCGTACAATGATGTCCCATACGTGCTCGATTAGTGAAAGATCTGGTGATCTAGCAGGCCACGGCAACATGTCCACACTCTGTAGAGCATGTTGCGTTCCAACAGCGGTATGTGGGTGAGCGTTATCCTGTTGGAAAACACCCCCTGGAATGTTGTTCATGAATGGCAGCACAACAGGTTGAATCACCAGACCGACGTATAACTGTGCCGTCAGGGTGCGTGGGATAACCACGAGAGTGCTCCTGCTGTCATAGGAAATTGCTCCCCTGACCATAACTCCAGGTGCAGGTCCAGTGTGTCTCGGCCGCAGACAGGTTGTTTGCAGGCGCTCACCTGGCCTCCTTCTAACCAACACACGGATATGACTGGCACCCAGGCAGAACCGGCTGTCATCAGAAAACACAACAGATCTCCACTCCGTCCTCCAATGAGCTCCAGCTTGACACCACTGACGTCGCAAACGGCAGTGGTTTGGAGTAAGTGGAATGCACGCTACAGGGCGTCTGGCTCGGAGCTGTCCTTCAAGTAACCGATTTGTAACAGTTCGTTGTGTCACTGTGGTGGCAACTGCAGCTCTAATTGCTGCCGCAGACGCAGTACGATGCGCCACGGCCATACGCCGTACACGGCGGTCTTCTCTCTCAGTAGTGCCACGTGGCCGGCCGGAACCCGGTCCTTTTTGAGGCAGTACCTTCCCTTGACCACCGCTGCCAACAATCATGCACAGTGGCTACATTATAGCCAAGTCGTTCTGCAATATTGCGGAAAGAAAATCCACTTTCTCGTAGCCCTATTGCACGACCTCGTTCAAACTCCGTGAGCTGTTGATAATGGTTTCTTCGTCTTCTTAAAGGCATTCAGGACTAACATCAACACCCTACGTCGAATCTCAACGATAACTAACGCTCACGAACGTTACAGCGCGTATTTACAGCAGACCTGCTTTGCATGTTCCGAGGAGCGCTACTAGCGCCATACGTATGCGCCGAGCGCGAAATTTGCATAGACGTCATCTTACAGATGTACTCTCACCGCCTACCAACTTTCGTTTATCTAACACAACCCCTTCTTGGTGTTGGGATTTTTTTCCGTCAGTGTATATTAAGCTGACATATTCTGTCGCGTTATCATGTAACTTTGAAGTGGACATGCCGCTTGGACGTGAACTTTCTGAGTTCCAGTAAGGGATAATCATCGGATGTCGTTTGGGTAACGTTCCCATACGGGGCATCGCAGCTGAACTAAACATACCAAAATCGACTGTAAGTTATATCGTGAAGAGATGGAAGCAGAACGATGCAGCTAAAGCAAAAAAAGTTCAGGAAGGCGGCACAAACTGATGAAATGTGACAGAAGAACCTTGGAAAGAAATGTTACGAAGTACCATTATTTCTCTGCCGTTTTCATCGCTGCTGAAGTAGGAAATGCTGGCAATGACTCTGTTAGAAGCATAACTATCCGAAGAGAATTGCACAGAGTGTGTTATTACGGTAGAGCAGAGGGACACAGGGCACACATCACTATCATGAATGCGAAGCGCCGTTTGGAATGGTGTATCTCCCGTGTATCCTGGACTATGGACGACTGGAAAGCTGTTCTTTGGAGTGATGAGTTACGATTTTCACTCTTCCAATATGATGGGCGTGTTTGGATTTAGCGAAAGCCCGGCGGACGACTTTCGTCGACTGTACTCTTCCAACTGTTATGTACCGCGGAGGCTCCATCATGGTATGGAGTTGTTTCTCGTCGATGGGATTCGACCCGCTGGATATTGTACCATAATCCATGAACTCTTAAGTGTGCCTAGATAATTCTGCCCTACAACAATAGGGTACTATTATGGAAATGACCGCTGTTCGTTCCAACACGACGGAGCTCCCTTCCGCACTGCACGGCGTGTGCAGGACTGGTTTCTTGAAAATGAGGTCGAATTGTTAGACTGGCCCGATCTTAATCCCGTAGAACACCTCTGGAATAAACTGAAGCGACAGGTACGAAATCGACCACAACGACTGTATTGGCTCACCACTCTGGTAGGAGCTTTGCAGGACGAATGGCGCGCCATTAATGTCGAGACCTACCGGAAATCGGTTCAGAGTATTCCTGGACGTGTTGCTTCGCAGGACGAATGGCGAGCCATTCCTGTCGAGACCTACCGGAAATCGGTTCATAGTATTCATCGACGTGTTGCTTTGCAGGACGAATTGCGAGCCATTCTTGTCAAGACCTACCGGAAATCGGTTCAGAGTATTCATCGACGTGTTGCTTTGCAGGACGAATGGCGAGCCATTACTGTCGAGACCTACCGGAAATCGGGTCAGAGTATTCCTCGACGTGTTGCTTTGCATGACGAATGGCGAGCCATTACTGTCGAGACCTACCGGAAATCGGTTCAGAGTATTCATCGACGTGTTGCTTTGCAGGACGAATGGCGAGCCATTCTTGTGGAGACCTACCGGAAATCGGTTCAGAGTATTCCTCGTCTTGTTGCGCTGTCATACAAGCAAAAGGTGGACCGACTAACTACTAATTCGGTAATAAAGCCATTTGTAACAAAACATTGTGGTGTCCGAATATTTTTGATAATATATAGTGTATTAAGACCGCTGCCTGCCAGTAATCGGCAGTGGTGTTGATCACAATGTGGAAAAAACAAAGGATCTTTCGGAGTTCGATGAAGGGGTTATTGTTGTGCTCGTATGGCTGGTGCGACGATTTTGGAGCAAGCAGAGCTGATTGGTTTCTCAAAAGGTCAGATATCCCGGGTCATTGATGAGTGGGAAAATAACCCCTTTTTCTTGTCTATAAGGCTTAACTGTGGCACGACGATAATCCGTCTGGGACGAGATCGCAGTCGTCTGAGAAGGCTTGTAAGGAAAAACAGGATTTTCTATGTGCAGCTATTGACTGAAACTTTAAATAAAGGATGTTCCTGACCCACAACTCAGCGAAATATTCGCGGGAAATTGAAGAAGATCGATATTAGCCGTCGCATGCGTACACGAAAACCACTGATTTCTGCAAAGAACCAAAAAGTTGTTCGTGTACAGTGGTGTTAGGAACACCCTGACTGGACAACAGAGGACTGCATAAAAGTCCTGTGGTCCGACGAGTTGCGGTACACTTCGTTCTGTACCAACGGTAGGCAGAGAGTTCGGCGGGAGATCCATAAAACAATGGACTTAGTTTACTATATATACTGTGAATTTAACTCGTGCCGATAACTACATACATGAAAAACTACCGAAATGACACGATAACTATTTTAACTCCAATGTTAAAATATTTAATATATACATTTAAAAGTTGATATAATAAAATATGTACACACATGAGATCTTTCGGTGCCCAAAGTGGGTACCATCTTCAGATGTTGTTAAAATTCACCAGTGACATTGGAGTTAAAATAGTTATCGTGTCATTTCGGTAGTTTTTCATGTATGTGGACTTAGTTTGCTTTGTTTTTAAATACAACTCATGATCCTGGTGGGAGTGTCATGGTGTGGGAAACGTTCCTTTGGTACGGAACGGATCCCCTGATGCTGCTGGAAGGTCGGGTGTCATCCGAGAATTACCTGAGCATTGTTACCGACCTAGTCTGTCCAGAAATGAGGACTTTTTATCCAGCAGGTGACGGCTGTTTCAAGGATGACAATGCTACTGTCCATCGCACAAGATGTATTTAGCAGTAGATCAGCGAGCATGACAGCGACTTCCACCATCTTTCCTGGCCACTACATAGCCAGGGTTTGAACCCCGGTGAGAATGTATGGAACATGTCAGAAAAACATTTCCAGAAGCAAAGTCCTGTTTCGCCAAATCTGAAGCAGTTAAAGGACTATCCACTGAATGTCTGGAATGCTGTAGACGGAGATGCAATCCAACTGCTTGTGGAATCTATGCCGAAACGCATGCGTTCCGTGATTCGGGGGAAAAGGAGGTCCAATTCGGTGAATAGAAGTTTCAAATTCAGTGGCCGGCATGTATAATTGTTGCAACTCTTACTCTGCTCCGTAGAAAATGCTCATTGGGTGTACAGCAGCAATGATCACGACTGACGTAAAGACGAAAATAACGGTTGACCCGCTGACTGGATTTTATGAGAAACCAGTCTTTGGCCAGTTACCAGAGCTGGGCCGAAGTATGGAAGACGATATGTGTAGTTTCCGCCCCTTAATGGCACCAGCTCTCCCGAAATCAGCGGTTTTAAATTTGGAATGTGGGGAGAGGGGTAGTTAACCCCTCTCCCCCAGAGATATACTCCTAGCTTGTTGGTATAGATAGAATAAACCAGAACGGAATGTTGATAAATTTGAAATTCTATCAGTCGACGCTGAATCAGTTGAGTTCAGAAATTCTATTTACGGAGGTAATTCAAGTTGGTTAACGAGAGAGTGTGTATCAAAATAAAAAATGCTTAATGAGAAAGCAAAAGTGAAGCCGGAAATAATTGGTTTTTTTTAAGAAACTCTCAAACAGAGAAATGCTTTTTCGTATGATTGTTCTGAGAACAGATCTATTTTTTTTGTAGAAAAATAAAAAGATTCAGTGCATTTTTACTGAACGAGGAAACAACTGTTTACGAGGGAATTAAGGAATAAAAATGTATCAAGTGGTATTTAGTTTGTTTCAGGTCGTCTCACATCAAGAGAGTTTTGTTACGAAAATGAAAGGAAGAAGCGAAATGAAAAATTTATACAAAATTTCCGCAGGAACCTCTTTATACCGTGTATAAAACAATTTATCGTTGATACAGAACGTTGGTAAAACATTGGTGAAAGGTCTTACAAAACTTTTTTATTACAATGTACTCTAAAACATTTTCTGTAAAAAAATAAACATATACTGTAAAACATTTTCTGTAAAAAAATAAACATATACTGTAAAACATTTTCTGTAATTCACGAACCATTTTCGTTGACTTCTTTCGTGAATTAACGAAACAAATTCCTGATACAACCTTTCCCGTGAAATGAAGGAAGGAACCTGATTTTCATGGATTATTTTAAACACAAGGGAAATTCTGAATTTTCAGGAACTTTTCCGCAATTTCTTTCGTATATTAACGGAAAAAATCTGTTCTTACTTTATGTGACGGAAAATTTCTGGTTGCAGGAACATTTAGCAGTATAATTTGGGGATTGATTAACTAATAATTTTTCAATCGTTTGCTGGAGGATCTTGTTTTGAAGTTCTGTAGTAAGACCGAATATTGCGGATAACATATAGTTTGAAAATTTAGTTATTGTGGCATCGGATACTCCTTTTCCTCTCAGTCAGTTTGTGCACCAAGTTACCTTACAGTGTTACTGTCAGAAAACTCTTACTTAAATTATTGATCAGGTGAATGTATGATGTTTATATATTATAGCTATCGACAGTAAATTTCATATTTAGGAGCTTTGTTTGATAATTCTATAAAGAAGTACATTTTACCTTTTCTTAAGGATAATTGAAAGTCATTGCCAGTTTAAAAAGATACCATATTCCAAGCATTTTGTTGCTTCGAAAAATTACGATGAAAAAAATACAAATACGTTATTTGTGATAGAAAACGAAGTCATTACAAACCTATTCAGAAAAATAATAAGTTCCAACAAAAAATAAAATGACGAATTCACCCATATTAATAACCAAAAAACATTTGATCATAGCGCGATTAGAGTTCTACCTTATACGTGACTGTAAGTTACGTTCTGGCTCAACAGTTCGAAACCAGAAAAGGGAGAGGATTCGTAAAAGTGCTAAAAAGTCACAAAATGGAAGATTTTGCAAAATGTCTGTATAAATACGAAAAACTAGAAACTGACTTTTCTGAAATGAACGGAATTACTGACTACAGAAAGTGTGCACTGAGAAAAACGATTTGTTGAATTAACAAAAAAAAATGTCGATATACAATCAACAACATTTTTTGTTGAATTTGCCAAATTATTTTATTGAAAATTATTGTTGGTTTAACAAAATTTATTGTTATCACGACAAAACGTTTTGTTCATTTAACAAAATGATTAGGTTGATTTTTGGGAATTTGTTTGATCCAACGAAACATATTGTTATCATGACAAAATGTTTTGTTACCGCAAACATATTTTTATCGTGACACAATAAGTTTTGTTGCTATAACAATATGTTTTGGTGCAGCAATAAAACATTTTGTCATGATAACAATATGTTTTGTTGGATCAAACAAATTCCCAAAAATCGACCTAATCATTTTGTTAAATGAACAAAACATTTTGTCGTGATAACAATACATTTTGTTAAATCAACAATAATTTTTAACAAAATAATTTTGCCAAATTCAACAGAATTTTCTGTTGAATTAACAAAACGTTTTTCTCAGTGTGTCAGAATTCTGAAATTGAAAAAAATGAAAACTTCTAAAAACGGAAATTTTGTTAAAAGACGGACACGTACCAGCAACTTTACTTCACGTTATTTTCAGGAACTGTTTTTTGGATTGTAGGTTTTAACGACTACCGTGAGCAACTCGATGGGCTAGAGAGCCAATGCCGTAAGAAAACACAACGTCCATACCTCACCGGGATTCGAACCCGTATCGGACAAATGGTCATAAGCCCGCACTTAGACCGCTGTGTCACCGGGGGCGGCTTCAGGTACGTTCCGTTAATTCACATCACTTACTTTTTGCATTGCATGTCACATAACTCAATGCTGTTTGAAGTACAAAATGAGGCAGAAAAACGTGTATGTCTTTTAATAATTGGAACGAAACACTCAATTCCATAAAATACAAAGCTCGAGGAAAAAATAACACTGAAATAAATGAAGCAAATTGCCTTGGGCTGATGTTATAGGATATACCACCGATTGCAGTAATCAAGGAATTGCTGAATTAATGTGATTTATTAACACTGGATAAATGATAGTAATTTTGGATAATTTGAGAAAAGGAATAGTATAAGTTTTGGGAATTTGCTACTTAATCATTTCTATTGCAAGCGGCTCGCCCTCTTGAGTAGCGTTCAGGGGTGGGTGATTCTACCCACTTGTCCCAGTCGAGAATGGGTTCGAGTAGTCCAGGCTGTAGAACTGGTGGTGTGCATGTTCTTCAGCGATAGCTTTGTTCTATTTTCTGGAACCCATAGCCCTGACTTACGAATGAGCGATTCCTTATAATCTGAGAAGTACGTGAGGCAGTTAGGACCCCTAAAAGGAATCTTAAGCGCTACAGTTACTGACAAAAACGATATTTTATAACGCTTTCGATTAACGTTTGATTCAGAAGAACGATACAGTCTCGAACCTTTAGAATTCGTTACAAAACATGCTCAGGATATTACTTTATAAACTATGAATAATTAATAGTATGAAGCCCAGCTCGCATTTGCATGCATATGAATTGCGAAAGCAGTGTGAGAAAATACATAGTAGTGGCCATTTTGCAAGATCAATGTGGATTCCACAGGAAACCAGTCGGATTGCCGTTGGCCGCACAATCGGTAGGAGCGATTCCTTAGATGATCTTCTTCGTGTTCTTTAACTGCCGTGTCCTCCACGAGCATTGTCCATCATCATCACGAACTATGGCCAGCCATAATATTCTCACTGATACAACTATCTTTGCGGCAGTACAAAGAACCACAGCCAGAAATAGTTGAATAAGTTCAGAGCCGATTTCAGGGCCCTAAGCGCATTGATTCATTTACGTGATTCCTGGAAAACCGCGAACTAGATGGTCGGCGATGGGAGTTGGATCCCCCAGCACGCCCCTTACCATACAGCCACAAAGCCCACGCTTCAGTCAGCTGAGCTACTTCGGTATTTTGGAAGCTCATCGGGATACTTTAATCATTAAACACACGCGCGCACACACACACACACACGCATACACCCAAAATCATCATCATCATTATCATCATACATGAAAAACTACCGAAATGACACGATAACTATTTTAACTCCAATGTTAAAATATTTAATACATACATTTAAAAAGGTGATATAATAAAATATGTACACACATGAGATCTTTCGGTACCCAAAGTGGGTACCATCTTCAGATGCTGTTAAAATTCACCAAATGAACGTGACAAACACTGTGTTATTTATATAAGGCATACAGTCGTAATGACGCATCTAGTATAAAATAGGCTTAATCAATGAGAGTATGGGACAACATTTGTTGCTGGTCAAACATAAAATTAATAGGTATAATTTATTGATTTATTAATATCTAACCGGTCAAACCCAAGTATGTTTTCCACGGTACAGGTATAAATTTCGGTAAATTATCGTTACATGCTGTATTCCCGTATTTCATAATATACAAACTCTCAACAAATTTTAAAGTTGATCTAGATTTTGGTGTGTTGAGAATTTTAATCTCGTTCCAGACAGGAAGATAATTACCTTGGTTTACAAGTCGTGCTAAAGCTGTGGTTGAATATCTATTTTTAACATCATATTTATGTTCTTTTAATCTAATTGATATTGAACGAAAACTGGATCCTATATACACTTTTTTGTTGTTCATTTTCTTCTATACTGTTGAGAGTGATAACATATACACCATGTTTCACATCAAAGGCACAGGATCTCGGTCTTTCAGAAGTAAGATATCATCTATGCGTTACTCAAAGCGAGTCTAGACTGAGTAGTATGAGAATGCCGAAGTCCAGGGGGCTCTTGACCACTGAGTGACTTTTCTGAGGATTCGAATAACACCAGAACTAAGTCCTTTCTGAGAATTCAAATAACACCTGAACTAAGTCCTTGAAAAAGTATCTTCTCAACGCAGGTCAGCTTCATCTGGATCATGTGTAGACCATCTTGCAAAAACTCCGGTGCGATAGAACAGTCACACCGCCCATACTCGGTCTACAGTATGTGGTCTATGGTGGTGACGAGAAGGCTGTGGTCCTACCTGGTGCCCTGGAGAAGCAGCTCTCACTTCATGACATTGAAAATCCTGATCACTCCGACAGGATCATGTCGGCTTTAACTGTGTATGATCTTCATGTCACAGACGAGAAAATCTCGCATGTCGGCTACTCCGAGGTGGCAGTGCAGATCTAAAAAGCTAAAGGTGAAGAAAGATCCAGGAAGAGATGAGATAACGGCAAGAACTGTCCAAATGCTCCTAGAGTGCTAGATTCGGGTCCTGGTTGAGATACTCAAGTAAGCCCTCCGCCTGAAATATTTTCCAAGGACTAGAAAAAGACCGTGGTAGTGATGTTCGGAGATCTGGACAGTATGCTTCCCTCTGGAGTGTAAGATATTTCAGATTACGATTTGGCTGGATTTTGATCAGCTTGACGAAGCGCAAGGCCAATCACGCGAAATATTTGTTCTACATCTAAAAATCCTTTGCTTTTTTCAACAAAACTACACTTACACGGAATGCTCGAGATTAGTTGAAATTATTCCTTGGTTTCAAATGTTAGGGCAATTAATGTTGTATACGGAAGCTTTATTTTCTCAGTGTTTCAAAGTAGGTATTTCATTTCATCAATCATATTTTTTTTCTTTAAATTTGTTAATGAGATTAAGTGCAAGTGATGTAAATATTTGAAATCTGATGTTTTGTGTGGTTTCTTTTACAGAATTACTGTACTTCGTCAGATAAGATATAATGAAAATAATAATTATTATAAGAGAAAGTGGTAATCGAAGTCCGCTTTCAAGATTGGCCACGCAGAACCCCTCGGTTGATGGTATCACTGTGAACGTACTTTTGAGCGACATATTCTGGCATTTGAATACATATTCAGAGCGCAGATGAATCTCATGGATAAGTGTTCGCTTAAAAAGAAAGTTAATTTCAAAATGCTATCACCTTCCCGAATTTATTCGCTTGTTTCTTGGAAATTGTTTTCCAATGCAGCATAAAATTAAATAATATTCAAACACTACAGAATTTATGAAATCTAATTTCATTAAATCTTAAGAAATTAAATAAACGTGTAGTTATGTGAAATGGGAATCCGTTCAGTGTTATTAAAATAATTGAACGTACCCAAATTGTACGATACTGCGGTGTTGTATGAATTTATTAGGTTTTTACTTTTGAAAAATCTATCATAAAATACCTTGGAGCCATGGGTGCCCGCATAATATTTGCCGTGGCGGAGGGGGATGTCAAAGCAAATTTTCAGCACACAAAAATTATCGAAGCTCTAAGTCATTCAATATAATGACAAAAATACAGTCTTAGTATCACGGCGTAGAGGGAAATATATTTATTTCTTAAGATAAAGAGAAAATTAATGTCACAGAGTATTTAATGAATTTAATTAAAACGTAATTAAATACATTGTGTTAAACCTATTTATCTAGCAAAGAACAATTTTTTACCTTAAGTAAGTTGTTTTTGCGTCACTCCTCGTTGGAAGAAAATCAAAATTGTAGTCTTCTATTGTTTTTCTCGAATCGGTCGACGAATTTTCTTATCAAATCTACATTTCCGTACACCTAATTCCGGTGGTATTTTCAATACTCACCTAATTTCAATATTAATTTTTTACAGAAATAATATTGAAAACATTAACTTCAAAATTAGAAGATGAACAATCTGTAGAAAAGGTGGGTTTCAGGTCAGGTTACTCTACAAGAGATCATCTACATACAATTAACTAATTAATAGCAAAAACAAATGAATATCACAAAGAAGTTCTCTTAGTTTTTGTAGGCTATACCAAAGCTTTTCGTTCTTTATATCAAAAGGAAACGAGTTCTGCAATAAAAAGGCAAACATTGGAAGGAAAATATGTCAGTTTAATAAATAAAATATACAGCAAGGCTACAGCAACAATAAAGTTGGAGAACCTAGGCTCCGTTTTCAAGATGCAGAGGGGTGTTAGACCGGGAGATCCACTATCTCCAAAATTATTTAACTCTGTATTAGAAGACACTTTTAGAAATTTAAACTGGGAAGAAAAGGCATTAAACATAAATGGAAGGTACCTAAATCGCTTAAGATTTGCTGATGACATAGTCATGATTGCAACTAGCAATAGCGAAATGCAGAATATGATAAAGTACTTATCGATAGAAAGTCTTAATAAAAGGTCTGACAATGAACACAGCAAAAACTAAATGTATGAACAATACAGAAAAAGACAAAGAAAAGATTTTCATAGAATGAAAAGAAATTGAAAAAGTAGAAGAATGCATCTGTTTAGCTCAAGTAATCAGTTTTAAAGAAATACAAGAAAGAGAAATCAATAGATGAATTATCCAAGATATTAGAGCCTTTTGGATACTTAAAGGCTATTTAACCCGTGATCTTCCATTGTATTTAAAAAGAAATATCTTCAACGCATGTATTATCAACCGTGTTTAATTATGGAAGTGAAACATGGAGTATCACAGAGCGACGAAATAATAATAAAAAAGAGTGAATCGGTAAGAAAGTTACAGAGAAGAATGCTAGGAATAACAAGAAGAGATAGAGTTAGAAATGAAATTATAAGAGAAAGAACAGGGATAACAGATATTATAGAAATAATAAAATAATCAAAGGGGAGATGGGCTGGACATGTTGCAAGACTGAAACATGAACAAGATTAATAAGAGAATGGCAACCGAGAGATGGAAGGAGACGAAGAGGGCGCCAAAGAATAAGATGGAGAGATAACCTTCAGAAATTAGATCTGTTAAATGGTTGATTGATTCTAAGGATCGAGAAAGTTGGAAAAGACTGAGGGAAGGCCTATACCCTGCAGTGGATGTCAACAGGTTAAGAAGAAGAAAAAGAAGAATTTAGATGGACACTCATTATACACAGACCACCTAGTCTTTCATTTGTCATGGCTGATCGCACACACGACTTCACTCCAGGCAGGCTACTGGAAGATTTTTTTCATTGTACTGCAGAGAACATGGCTGCGATTTGTAGTTCTCTTGAAACTGCCAGGTAAAATTTCTGTGCTTCTTACATACTTTCTAAAAGGGGAATATTTTCAGTTTCCGCTACCACCTTGTCTTCCCAAAAGTGGTTCCAGGCCAAATTTTCAAGATACATGCCATAAATTGCTGAAACGCCTTTAATGAAAGTTCTTTAAAAAAATCGTACTTTCCAAAGAAGTTATCAAAGAATCTAAATACGTAGTGTAGATAGATGGACGACAATGTTCTTCCATAGAATTTGTAGGTACATTAGATTTTTGCGCTTGTTTTGGCACGCTAAGGGGAGGGATGGAAACGGATTTTTGCGGTCGAGAGGTCCAGTGGGATAAAAGCGAGCGAGGACTATGGCAACCGTGGCTTGACGGTTCCCTATCACTTTGACCGTGTTCATTTCGTTCACGTTCATTTGATCCAGTTCATTTCGTCCTCAGAATGGATGAAATACCGTGGAAAGTTTCTATTTTGTTGGAATGTTTGTTACTAGGTAAAATAAAAAGTCAGCGAACATTGCTTACATGCAATATTTTTTTGTGTTTAAAATTTTCAATTAAAATACACGCATTGTCATAAAAATCCACGCCCCAAGAAGGAGGCGTCGGATTGAAATGAGATTTTAGTAGTGAGATTGTACACTGCTGGCCACCCAAAACGCAACACCAAGAAGGAAGCATCCGATTGGCCTGATATTCGCAGCATGCGTCGCCCGCAAGAGGACATGCGAACGATTAGCATTACAGGGCATATGCAAATCATGTGCGCCCGGCACGCCACCGAGAAGCACTATAAGAAGGTTGCACAGAAGTTGGGGTGTAAGTAGTGGAAGTGTGTTGTGCTGCCGGACCTGTGCGTGGGAAGCTTCCTGATGCCTCGTTTCAGAATACGGCAGTCATTCCAGCACGTTTCGGAGTTCGACAGAGGACGAATGGTGGCTTATCGCGACAGCGGTTTATCGTACCGAGACATCGGCAGCCGTGTGGGACGACATCCAGCCACATTGAGGCGAGTATGGGTTCGGTGGGTGCAGGAGAGACAGACGGACCAACGTGAGTGATTGCCGCAACCGCGGCGCACCACCGAAAGAGAGGACCGGCATGTTGTGCGGCGGGCATTGACGGCTCGCACCGCCACATCACAAACGTTAGCGCAGGAATTAGGGTGTGTTGCGCAACAACCTGTGTCAGTACGTGCCGTTCGACGTCGTCTGCAGGAGCGGGGACTTGTCGTACGGCGCCCATTGCAACGATTACCATTGACGTTACACCACCGGCGAGTGCGGCGGCAGTGGGCCGTTGAACGCCGCACCTGGACTACGGAATGTCACGACATTGTCTTCTCCAACGAATCCCGCTTCTGCCTGCTACACCACGATGGTCGGATTCGCGTGTGGCGGCACCGAAGCGAGAGACTGTATGACTCCTGTATTAAGCATCGCCATACCGATCCGTCGCCTGGCGTTAGGGTTTCGGGTGCAATTGGATATGACACCCGCACCCCTCTGGTACGCATCACCGGTACACTCAACATCCACCGCTACATCTCCGACGTTATGGAGCCTGTAGTCCTCCCTTAGCTGCAGGACCTGCCAGCGGCCACGTTTCAATAGGACAATGCGCGCCCGCACGTAGCACTCATCGTGCAACAATTCTTCACGGCCCACCAGGTGTCACTGCTGTCGTGGCTTGCCTGTTGTCCGGATATGTCGCCCATCAAACACGTCTGGTCGCTGATCGGCAACCGAGTGGCCCGGCAAGCACCACTCGCGGCTACGCCTGATGAACTGTGGCAACGTGTGGAAGCAGCCTGGACCGACATACCCCAAGCCCACATCCAAAGCCTCTTTCGTTCGATGCCGCGGCGTGTAGCGGCCGTTATTGCCAGCCATGGGGGCCACACGAACTATTAATGTCTGCGTGTTCCGCAAGTCGCACGGGCCTGTAAGCTCAATCGTTTCATTTTTGTAGCTGTTGTTATGTGCCCAGTAAATCTGGGCACATAACAACAGCTACAAAAATATTTTGCTATCTCGTTTCCTTCTTGGTGTTGCATTTTGGGTGGCCAGGAGTGTATATACCAAGGACAGAAGTGATTACAATATCACAGCAGAAGGACGATTTCCCGCGGACATATGGCACACATTACCGTCATCGTTAGTACTGCGTCGGACCGCCTCGAGCTCTGAAACATGCGGTGATACGGTCCGGCATTTAGTCAAAGAGACACCGTATGTTATCCTGGGATAGATTGGCCTACACTTCTTGCAAATGACGCTCTAAATCACGAAGACTGGGACATGGAGAAAGCTGGCGTCCCATCTGTTCCCACACGTGCTCGATGGGCGAGAGATCAGGCAACCTGGCAGGCCACGGAAAAGTCGAAGCATGACGTAGATAGTCCTGGGAAACCCGAGCCGGGTGCCAACGGGCGTTATCTTGTTGGAAAATGGTTCCGGGCCGCCCCGCCTGAATCTCCTGTACGTAGCGCTGGGCTGTCTACGTCCCTCGGATCACTGCGAAGGGAGTCCGGTGTCATACGCGATGGCTGCCCAGACCATCACGCCTGCAGTTTATGACGTGTGCCACTGGACAGTGAGGTTGGTATTGTAGGGCTCACCTGCAGCCCTCCACACTCTGACACGGTGCTCGTCCATTCCCATGAGGAAGCGGAATTCCTCGCTGGACACTATACGTCGCCAGTCCGTAGCGTTCCATGTGGCTCACTGCTGACATCACTGCAGTCGACGCCGACGATGGTCAGGTGTTAATGGCAGGAAACGTAAGGGCCGTCGAGAGTGCAGATTCGCCTCTGCCAGGCGTCTGGAAATGGTTCTGGCGGACACAAGAGACCCTTGAACAGCCACCACATGTTTCTTGAACAGCCACCACATGTTTCTTGTACAGTCACCACATGCCTGTGGATATTGGACAAGGACGTCGTTGCATCTGTGAGTGCCACTCTCATGATCCCACGATACGCACCGTACTGTCCGACCGGCCCAAATGGCGGCCGATTCGGGGCGCCGGCCACCCTGCCTATCTCATCCCTAAGATACGGCCTCGTTCAAACGCTGTTGGTTGCCCGTTCGCACATCTACTGCAACTTCTCGGCATGTCTATCGCGCAGGGATTTCACATGACTTTTACCGTTACTGTGAACTTCGGTGCATCATATGGAGTTCCCCTGCGCTGCGCCTTATAAGCCCCAAGAATTGCGATTGCAGCGCCGGTCATGGACGCGCGGGCATGCGGAATCGCACGAAACTTTAATCATTTGCATGTTTGCCCTCCCCGTAGCCATTCGCAGAGTTTCGTGTTAATCGCACGGTTATTTTCTTGGTGCGCGGATTTTTATGACAATAAGTGTATAACGATTTTAAATGTTATTTACAGTAAAATAAGAAACATAATTTTATAGAGCTTTTTAACTCTTTTGTGTGGTACGATGTCAGTCAGTATGACATGAATCAAAGTTTATTTTAATGATCATAAATGTGTTGGATTGAAGAGGAAAATTTTAGACCCCATTTATCTTTTATGTAAAACGTGTATTTTCCTTCCCTCACACTCCAGATTCACAGTAAATATCAATCTAAACTTTGTTTTCGCCATTATACTTTCATGGAATTTTTTCTCACTTTAAATAGCTATGACACATATAGAGAGCATTATAGTTCATTCACACGAAAATTTGTAATGCGGAAATTATAGTAAATTAATAATCAAAATAAGAAATAAATATACTGAAAAGCTAAGAACCATATGAAAACAATACACAAGACGTATTTCAAAACATTAAAATATTTTTGTAAAAATTTGATTTATGTCATAGTGATTGCCATGTATCGCAAACCCACGAAAAAGCTAAAAAGCTGTTGAAAGTTTAGTTCCTCGTTTTACTTTGAATAACATTTAAAAGCCTTGTACTTTAATCCAAAAACTTGAATAGGACAAAAAAGCATATATAATTTTGACTACAGAACTTGTGGTGTTGAAATCAAATAAAAATACCAACGTTTTGCTTCGAAATTTCAAAAATTCTCAAGAGTTTTACTTTCAAAGTTATTTTCAAACCCATAAACAAGATAAATTTTTATGGAACAAAAGACTACGTCGAAGACATAAATTCATAAGGAATTTATCAGATACCTTGCGAATGTGAACTTTCATGTATAGGACAGACCTGCAGGGCTTTAAGTTTCTGTGTAAAGGAACACATGAACTACGTACGGAACTATGAACTGAAGAGGTCGTCTATAGCTCAACATTGTCACGAAAATAACCATAAATTTTTGTTTGAAAACGCTGCGCTTATTGATAAACCTGATTCGACCATCAAGGTATTAGAAGCTTTCCACGTATACCGGAACTCTTCACGGCTTGTCAACGATATGATGTCGACTCCATTTCTTTCAAGCGCGTGGAAACAACTCACCAAAAACCGTGACCGTCAGAACTCTGATGACGTCACTATAATTTGGATGTTTACGCTCCATTCGTTCTGATGATGCCGAGCCAAACGCTCTGCGAAATTATAGTCGATGTATAATAAACATTTTATTGTGAGAAACGTTGCTATTTTTATTCTATTTTAACACCACAAGTTTAGTAGTCATAAATTATATATGTCTCTTGCATATGATTGATTTTGTTGGAATTCTTTTCCTAAGCAGGAAAGTTCAAAACAAAACTTTTCATCGCTTCGTGAACAGTTTTTTTGGGATTTAACAAAACAAAGAAAAGCAAAGAACTAGCGAAAATTCAGTGACTTCTCTTTGCTCTCTCTCTATCGAACACTATATATTCCCCTTTTTCGTTGGGGTCAGTTGGGAGAATAATGCTCACGGATAACCGATATAAGTGAATATATATAAAAATATTCGATTGATAATTATGAATTTCTTTAAGGAGATTGTTAATTAATTATCCTAGAGCTGTAAAATATCATGAAAACAGAACGGCTGCCTTTTTAAAATCACGGTGGTAAGAAATTATTAAATAATTTTTTTGTGCAGAAATCATTTTTTAGCTCAGTAAATTTCGTAAAGTTTAACCAGTATTTTCTTCTTTTGAATCTGCCGAAATGGAAAGGTATTTTAAATATCAGTTATACACCACACTTGAATTTTTTAAAGCGTATGTGTGTGAAAACTCACTGATCCACGATTTTCAAAGCGCTTTTAAATTGCAGGAAATTACTGCAAATATGGGACCAGTAGTGCTATTTAAGCAAAAATGGAACTAGTATTATTGAAGCAAATATGAAACTAGTCTTTCTGAATTTAAGCAAATATGGACCATGCCTTACTTCACGCAATATACTTTGCTATATTATCTGTCGCCTGGTTCCTACTCTTCCTTCTTTTTGCTTCTATTTCTTGCTCCTTCCCCCAATGCTGTTAATGTATCCGAGGGTTAGGGTGAATCTTCCTATTTATTTATATTCTTCTTACTTCTAAGAGGAGCACACCCTTAAAAAAACCTGGACTCAGCTGACTCTGTCTGTCAATAAGGACCCTTACCTAGGATTACAGGTGAAGCAACGTCTGTACTCCAGTGGAGCGGTGGCAAACAGCGTCTGTTCCTCAGAGAGGCGGCTGAACTAAAACGTGGCAGGATGTAATAAAATGCATTTCCCAAGACGCCTGGTCACCATGAAAAATTAGACTAGAAAATCCCTCATAAAAAGAAAGAATAAGAACTAACAGATTTATCAAAAGGAAATTGGATTAGAAATCAATACTGATAAAAAAAATACTGATGTCAAACTAACTTAATAGTAGCGAAGCACAATAAAATATTAGAATACATGATAAAGAAATAGAATATGTGGAAGAATACATATACCTAGGAAAACTAATTAACACACAAACAAACAGGTAATTATGGAAGAAGTTGATAGAAGAATAAGAATGCTGTGGACAGCTTTTTGGAAGTTAAAGATGATTCTTTGTAGTAAAATAAAGCCAGAAACCAGATAAAACTTTTCAGTCAATGTATAATACCTATTATGACATATGGCGCTGAGACCTAGCCTATCAACAGAAACATCTTAAACAAGATGCAAGATCCAAAACAAAATATTTAGACACAGAAGGTGAAAAGATACCCAATTGAAAGTGGAAATGGGCTGGCCAGAGAGCAAGAATGGAAAATAATAGATGGACTAAAATAGTAACGGAATGAAGATCATAAAAAGTACAGAGAAGAGCGGGAAGACCAAAGGGAAGATGGATGGATGATATAAACAAAACTGTAAGAAAGCTGTGGAATAGAAAAGCCAAGACAGGAACATTTGGAAAGCGATGAGGGAAACCTGTAGCCTCAATTGGCTCTAAAAAGTATTAGAAGAAGAAGAAGAAGAAAAAGAAGGAACTAGTAGTGAGCCAAAATTCCATTCAAAATTCAGAATTGTTTTCTTATGTTCAATATGCCTTGAAGCGAAATTATAAATAATGAAATTAACATAAGCAATTGTAAAAACGGTGCAAAATTGAAATAATCAGCAAAGAAGGAACGAAACCAAATAAATTAAATACCTGAATTCTTATAACGTTACCCTCTATCAAAGCGTAAGACTTTTCTTATGGTTTTTTATTGAACCTTCAGAAATTGTTCTGCAGCTGCGCATGAACATTCGCTTACAAAATGGCCTATCTATTTACAGTCCATATTAATGAGGATGCAATTCGTGCAAAGCAGCACAGATACCTTACTTTAGGAATATCATGTCTTTACTCTTTGGTGAAATTTTATATGAAATCTCTGTTCCTTAATTAAATTATGCTGAAATCTAAAATATCTTGATCAGTTCAATGTTTGAAATAACAGCCACTAGTACTATTTCGATTATTTTGAATGCCAGTCTGCAGTTGTTCGTAGATGGAACTGGCGAGTATTCATGTAGTCAGGTGAATAAGAGTCCAGACCCATTTCACGTTTCGTCAGTTCTAAGACACATTCGAAGCTAAAATACAAATGAAGTACGAATTTTACGAATTTTTTAGTGTGTTACCCAGTTACAAATACTGTTTGTCGTCCCTGTATTTAGCTGAAATTAAAAAAATAACAATGTAGTTTTGTTTGGATTAATTTCCTCAATACGCAAATGTGTGGGTATTTGTGTACATGCAATTTCTTCAGATCTAATTTGTTTAAGAACACAGATGAAAGGTGTACTGACTTTAAGCACAACGGGAAAGTAGTCATATGTGCACTCATGCTGACACGCGCGCAAACATACACATACACACATGTTGTAGCCATTATTTACAGAATTATATAGTATTTTGAAATGATTGTTTGGTGTGATTTTTTGCTGAAAAAGACTTCATTTTTTATTAAAATTGGCTGCATTTAAGCATATAAATTGCTTTCGAAGTTTTTGATTAAAAACGAAATCAACTTTATCTTGAACGTAATTAAGAGTTCTTCAAGAAAAAAATAATCTCGGACATAGTTGTTTTTGGCAAGTGTGCGTGTTTAAATGTGAAAGCTATGTAATAAATATCTCTGCTTAAAGATTTTTATACCATTTCATTGAAACGTTCTTTCTTAAAAACGGACGCACTTTAGTTCCTTGTTCCATTCACTGCCAGACAGTTACAATTTATTCTAATAAAACAGGGCCTTTATATCCCGAGTAAAGACCATTTACAATGCAGCGGAATTTTTTAAAAGTCTATGGAAATTAGAAAACCACATGTGACATTCAACATGCTTTTAAGATTCGTTAAGGGACTGAAATTTAATGTTTAAAAATATAACTGTTATATCTGTTAAGTTTCTAGCTAACCATGTGTGTTTTACCAGCATCTAACTTTTGCCCCAAATATTTGGACATCCATTCGCTTTTGGTAATATCATACGCATTCAAGTTTTTTTTCTCAACCGTTGTCGTTCTGAAGATTAAGTTCCCCATAATACGATAAAGACACTTGAAGTGTTTAATGTAAAGAAAAATAAGTCAGTTTTTATAATTCTCAAGAAGTGTGACATTTGCCTAAAAGATATATGCTTTCCAAGCATTCTTTAAAAATCATTGTACTGAACTGGAAAGAATCTGTAACTTTTGTTCAACGTGTTTTTATTCGCACTAAAATGTTGGTTCGGAAATTATATGTGCTGGAAATGGATCTTACCGTAGCTTATTAAACTTTTGACCTGAAATGAGAAATGTTCCCTTCCCAGGGAATCCAGGACTTTCTTTTGCAAATTTATTTTGTGAGATATCTTCTTTAAAGCCTACCAGAACCTCAATTTACACTAACTTTTGCCTTCTGCCCGACTTTTGTAAAACCGTTCTTTAGAAACAGCGCTTCTTTGTGGCGTACACCGTTTTGTCAAATACAATACTTCTTGAAGAAGGTCCGGCTACAGGAATCATTGTTTTTCATGTCTACCATGTTCCACAATTACTCACCAACGTACACATAAAAACAAGTGCCGGATTTAAGGATTTGAGGCCCTAGGCCAAATTTTCTATGCCCCCCCCCACCCTGCCATCCGTATTTGAATTTGCTTCTATAAGATTTTCTAATAAACTTATCTTTAAGTTAAGAAAATAATAATTGGTAGTATAATTTTATTGTTAAATAAGTATTATTTAAGTAAAAATTATTTTGATTTAACTTGTTATTAAATTAAATATTATAAAAAATATTTGTAAACATAGACAAAGAGGTTCATCCTTATCCAGGAATAACACTTTACGTTTTGAATCTTAGAAATTGCATCACAACAACAAAAATGAATAAAGTATATAAAAATTAATTGTTTGGTGCTTCGGGTAATGATATAAACTGACACATTTTTTTTAGAAGTTTGATTTATTTGTACATAAGAAAAATGGAATCATAAGCTTAAATAAACTCAGCTCTTGCTATACTTTATAAAATGACACCCTTATTTCTAACATTTAGAAATACAACTAAACCTAATATCCAAAAATAGTTATGAGTTAGTACAATAATTAAACAATAAATCAACTCCATGAGCTTAGAGCTTATTTCTTTAGTTATGACGTAGCATGACGTTCATATTTCTTTAGTTTTCATTCAAGACAAAATAAAAAATTACCACTACTTTATTTTATTCAAGTAAATTAAAATGACGGTACCTCCCTTTTCTAAGTTTTTCTGTTCTATTCTCTCCGTTTTTTTGTTTGGATTTTACACCTTTGGCCCTCTAGAGCCTGCGGCCCCTAGGCCACGGCCTAGTGGGCCTAGTGGTAAATCCGCAGCTGGTAAAAATGTCATCTTCATGTTTTAGAAGTAAATGCATATTTAACTTAAAATTAAGCGTTCCTTTTGATGTGAGAAGAGATCTGCTTGCATTACCTATTGCATAGATCTCCCAATGAGAAGCTTAATATTCCTGTTTGAAGTTGCTGATATGTTTACTCTTTCGTGTTTGAAGTTGTTGAAATGTTTAATCCTTCCCTTATATTTTTATGCGCCAACATTTTGAGTGCTGTAACTTACCGTAGCATTAAAATCTTTATCATAAAATCATAAATCAGTTATAAATTCATCTTGAGCAATGAATTTGCAACTATGGCTCGCAGCTTGTACAATTACGGAAACACTGTAACGCAGTTATTTTGACCTGTTGTCCCATGTCCAACTGACGAGGGATGCGATGGTGGGTCTAAGCTCCACTCTCGAGGTCTACGTTCGAAACTTGGTCGAGATATGCCCTTATTATGCTTGTCCTAAAATTTTTATTGCAACTTTCTCGTGGTGAGAGTAACTCAAAAAGTAAGAATTGTTGGCGCTCAAATGCACTCACGGAGTCAGTAAAATTATATTTTTTTTTGTCTCGTGGTACGTTTTCTACTATTCTATATCGTTAGAAATGACTGAAATTAAAAAGCACACTACACTAGTATGCACCCCTAATTTGACATCACATGTTGATTCCCTCCAAGGTATTACACATTGTAAAGGACCGTAAGTTTTTGAATTAAGTTTCCATGAATTTCGTCGAGACAGATTTACAACTGAAAATAGTTTACGTCAACAATCGACTTGAAGATGAGATATTCTTTAGGTCATGCTAGCATTAGAACTTTAACACGTGGAAAACAACATTAATTATTACTATTTTATGCATTGACTGTATTTCCAGAATTTTCATGAAACCTGAAAAGTCAAAAATGGAAGTGTATACACACAACCGAGCATTGAATGAATTCAAGTTGAAATTAATTTCTTCCTTCACGATTAAGTGATATTTAGAGGCATAGCTTGAAAATATATCATATCCTTGATATCCAATGAATTTTATGTCAGAATGTTATTTTCGTGAGAACAAATATTAAAATCATAAAATTCAGAAAGATTTCACCGTTTTGTACCACCTTTTTTCTTAAGTAATTTGATTTTTCTTTTGGGCAGTATTTTGTTCCATGACATTGGTATCTGAAAAAATGTCGCAACGATGTTTGTTTTCATGGACGGAACATTCATGTTTTCAAACACTTCTGCATCACTGTGTACGTTTATGCTGAATTTATACTTACGATCGCTATGTTATTACTGGCTAAATGGTTTCTCTTATGAAAGCAAGAATGCTGTAAAGAACTTTGCAAAAAAAAAAAAAAAAAAAAAAAAAAAAAAAAGAGGAAATTTCCATAAACTTAGGGGAAACATTTTAGATACGTTCACATGATAAAAGACTGCAAATAAAACGAAAGAAAACGTAAGTGAGAAATATTTGTTTAAAAGCATTTCCGATACTTCCACGACTAATGCAGCATTATTTTGATGATTACATAACATACATGCATTCAGTTCTCTTTCCGGCTTCAAATGGCGGAAATATTTGATCAAAACTTAAGTTTGAAAACTGAGAGGATATTTTTCGAATTCACTTCATCGGTACAAATGTTTACTTTCCAAAACAATTTTTTCTTGAAATTTAAAGAAAGTAATTCGATATAAAAATGGATGAAAGAGATACTCGGACCGAGTACACACATACCTGAAATGCCGGAACATATTTGAAATTTGATGGAAGAAGTATGGAATGCTATTTCAGGCAAAAATGAATTTCCTTAAATGTTCTACCCTGAAAATAGCACGATGACGGATATTAGGCACTGATCTTGAAAAGACGGTTGCGCATTTCGGTTAGGTCAGACAACCTAGGTGTGTGCATGTGTGTGTGCGTGCGTGTGTGTGTGTGTGTGTGGGTGTATGTGTGTCTGTGTCTTTTGGATGATGTTAAGGTCATCGACGACGCTCTGCGAGGTCCCGGAACATCAGCTGCAGCCATTGGTCGTCTAGTACCGGTCCAGCTGAACGCTCAACACATACATCAAAAATAACCTTTCGGGGATTTTACCATTAAAAATAGCTCCCAGAGCAATTCCGCAAAACGTTCGTAGGCACTCACCTGGAGATATCCGTCCAGTGCGTGGTGTGTTGCAGGGAAAACCCTCAGCTAATATCCTTCGTAAGAACAACCGTAGTGGTTCTTGACAACAACCACAACAGATCTGAAAGCAACAACAAGTAAGAAGTGACGTTCACTTTATATATATATATATCACTTCCTCTTTCTCTTTCACTTAATTGTCCATGTAGGAAATCATTCTCTTGCACGATCACAGAGGGCGGCTGGAGAACAACTCCATCCCAATTGGACCTTCGCGGTGATTTTGATTTGATGGGGAAAGTAGGATGGAGAGAGAGGCAAAGAGAAAGAGGGATACTTCTTTTTTGTTATCCTCTTCTCTTTACAGCCTTTTTCCTGTCGGAGGATACGAAAAGATGCGGAAGAGCAGCTAGGAACGGTGATGCGGCGGAGAAGGTGAGATGCTAGAGAGCCGCGATGACCCGAGAGGAGAGCCGCCGTGTGCTCCGTGGATGCAGCATCCCGGCGTAGGGAGCCTCAGAGACAGGGTTCTAGGGTGAGGCACAAGTCTCCACGTGGGTGGGGAAGTGTGAGAAAGGGGTGATGGCGGGAGTAGCCGAAATGTTGGGATCGGCTTCGTGTGTCATATAATCCGCGTCTTTTACTTCGCGACCATTTTGAAGACATGCATTCACCGGTTTCAATAGATGCATACACAAATTTTTATGGTGCCAAATTATGCACGGAAGCCTTTTTCTTCACCACTTTGCTTAACCTTGCTGCATAGGCACATTTATTCAAACCCCTTCAAAATGAAATAACAATGAGAAACGCTCCACAGTACTAGATTATCTTAAAAATTATTCTCGAAATTCACTGTAGTACTTATTAATTGTACAGAAATTAAACTTCTGTTACAAGCCCAGTTAGCGGAGAAAGCAACGTCTTAAAACGTATCGGAAAGCAAATATTTCTTAGGGTGGGGTGTAATATTTCACGTGGGGATGGGGAATGTGAGTATGAAATGACGGAGAGGGTAGCCCATAATTTTAGAAGAAAGCATGTAGCAGTTTGAACGGTCGCAAACTGCAATGCAAATTGAACTAAATAACGTTAGGCGTATGTCACCACAACATACGAGTATAACGTTGATTTCCTTTTTAATGCAACAGCATCAAAAAGGAGACCTAACTTCTGAAATATAAATTAGAAATGAGTAACCTCAAGGTTTGCTACCAATCCCAGTAATGAAAATATTTATATTGGCTGAATTGACGGACCACAAGGGATGGGTTTTCTTGAAAGCACAATGTAGGGCAAGAAGGAAAGCACGACGAAATTTGGAAATGATTTTTAAACATCGGAAGAGATGTCAGTTCTGAATGTCAAGATTCCTAATATATATTTTTAACCAAGAAAACGAGACTAAAGGATTTCAGGAAAGTATTGAGATCCTAAATTTGGTCTGAACTCTCAAAGTAGTCACCCCCTCCGAAGTTTCTTCTTTGGTGCATAAACCCAGCTGATCCCTTTAGCCATCTTCCGAAGCAGGACTAAGCACTTCTTTCGTGACAGGATGAAATAAAATGCGATGTTTTTCTATCACTAGGACATAGCAGCGAAATTTAATCCCCAAAACCTTCTAGGGTAGGGTGACTTTCAAAGAAATATATCTTTTTGATTACATTTAGCGCTTCTCTGCGTTACCTTTCGAATACTTTATTGAAACTAAATTGCCAAAAGTTTTATGGTATTCCCGAACGTTATTCATTTTACACACAAATTTTGATCCCTCTAAACTCGGGAAATCACTTGAACGTCGGGCATATTTGCCAAATTACATCCTCTAAACACAGTGGAGGGCTCTATGGCTAAGCGGTCTAAAACGCTGGTCTCTGTCCATTTGTCCGAAATGAAGCGGGGATCGAGTCCTAGATGAGGCATAAATGGTGTGTTTTTTTTTACGTTACAGGCTCTCTCTTTTTATTCTAACCAGTGACCTCAAATTAGAAATGGGGGACTGCTTTCAGCTATGCCAGTTGCAAATGGCCGCCATTAAATTCCGAAATTAAACAACAACAAAAATATAAAGTGGCTAAAGATATCTTATGTTACTGTTATAAAACTTGGGCAAATCTTTTTCTGTGTCCAATCACCCCCTCTGAAATCGGAACACCCGTTTGACATGTCTGTGCCTAACAATACTGGGAAATGACTAAAGTGACATAACATGGTGGACAAAAAGACATCTCCTTCACAAAGCTACTTTATAACATGATCTAGTGTGTGAAAAGTGACGCACCATTAGTTATATTATCAGTGCAGCAGCATTACCGAAACCTTTCGGGAATGGTCCTACAACGCATGATTAAATTCGATATAAATACCTTTCCGTTTAGTTTTAGGTAAACATTCTTTTAACCCCTTTATTTAATTTCATTCACAAATTTGAGGACTAAGCGCTTACAGAATTAATGCGAGGCAAATGGTTTCCAACTACTAGACAGAAGCTTAAAGTTAGCATTGCATTCCAAAGAGAATAAAAAAAATTCTGCGAAGACTGGATTAAAGTTTCTTCTTGTGGTTAATCCTGCTCCTCTAAAATAATATCGAATCGTGGCTACTCTTTGACCACAGTAGATCACTATTTCCCAGTACTATATCATATTATTAAGTGTTGGTAGAGATTGGTAAAAGTTAGTAGAGATTTGCCCTCTCAACCATTTCGATACAAACTAAACGTTTGTTTTTTGTTGGTGACACAACGATTCCTACAAACATTGAAAAAATGAGGGAGTTATTTACCTATTTGTAATTTGAGACGGATAACCCACGCTAGGATACGTAGTAGGGTGCAAACCAAAACCAAAGAAAGAGACTTAATTTCGTACTTTAGTTGAATCCTTGCACTCCACCTTATTCACTAATCCATGCACTCCACCTTATTCACTAATCCTTGCACTCCACCTGATGGCTAATAGAGTCACTGCACCTGAGCAGTATGTTCAAGACTCTGTCGTCGTCTTCCTTTGTGTTTAAGAACTTTCCCATAACCCTACTGAAAATCTTCCTACATCTTTAGCAATATGTTTCAGTGAAGTTATTTCTTTCTTTTTCAGCCATGTGGTAAAATATTTCGTAAATTTTCCATGAAACTCCCTCTGTTTGCTTTAGCAGAATGTATTTTTTTTCGTGACTTCACTCATGTCTCCTCTTTTGGCAATAAGGTTGAGATTCTCTTTTCAGCCTTGTGGAACTTTCCCATTCATTTTTAGAAATGTGGTTCAGATCCTACATGCAGCAGCCTTCAGTAACAATGACCAACCTTTTTCAGCAGTACGTTTAAGTTTTTGCTCAACTTCTTTTTAATGAACAAGCTGACAAAGTCCTTTGTACCTTAACAAAATTCCAAATTCCATTTTGTCTTGAGAGCCTTGTCCTGAGTGTTTTTCACAAGGTTTTCCGCTGCACATAAGGCAGGAGAGAGACTGTGTAGTTTAAAATGACACTTTGGCTTTTGTTGATACTTTAAGCAAACATTTCGTTGGAAAAAACAATTAAAAAAAGTTTGATGCTGTAAAATAGGAATATCTTTAAATTATTTTTTCTCAAAGATTTGTCGTACTGTGTGACCATCAAAAGTCAAATAATCACTCATCTCTAGTTCAGAGCTATTTTACAAAGGTTCAGGAGAGAATTATAACGGAAGAACAAGCAAACAAGTATTTTTATCTCATCTAGTCTGCGTAGAAAACAAGTAAAACATGAACTAAATGAATTCATTTAGAAATAGATCTCTGAAATCAAGATTTTAGTTTAGATGAAGTAAGAGGAAATATTGGGTAAAAAAATAACATTAATTTTATAATTACCTCGCTCTGATTAGGAAATGATATCAGCCAATTACCCAGAATGGTGTAAGCTGGAAAATTAATGAATGGACGGCTCTAAGAGGAATAACAACTGTGTCACCTTTATATCTAAAGCGTGCGAATGAGATGCTAAATATCCGTGTCCTGTTTTTCATAATGAAAATTGTCCTTCACGTACAGCGTCCTCAGCAGAATTAAATTTTTTTTCTCCTTAAAGCGGAAATCGGACTCCCATCCACTGATTCCCGTTTGAGTGTGTTCAAGAGAACCTAACCAAAAAGAATGTTTTCCCAAGAAATACAGAATTTTAATGGGATTCATCAGACGGAATCAGGAACTCTGCAATCTTTAGCAGTAACGTCTTATTCTGATAAGAAGCATAAATTCAGAAAGCAAACTATAATTATACACAAAAAATAGCTATCATTTAAATTTTCATATGCATTATGTTTCCACTATGTACGTATTTAACTTTCACATGTTTAAAATGATTATTTCAACATGCTCCTGTCTTGAAATCAGAGCTTACAGTGTTGTGACAATTATATATATTAAGGTAATACAACGTTTGTCACAAATATGTAATTTTTTCAAGTCGACCAAGATTTTGCTGCGTTCTGATTTAGCTTCATCAGGAAGAATGGCACTTAAATATTCAAATTGTAAATGGTATCACAGTCACAGGTTTTAGTTTTTACTTATTTATTTATTGTAAGCACATCCCTACAGACGGTAAATGTAGTTACAGGAATTGCTATATTTATATTTACAGTCATAATTACCAAGTGATATTTACAATCTTGCAAAACATGCTTTATGAAAAAAATTATTACTTACGTTTAAAATATCCGGACGTTCTTCAAGTGAGTTGTTCCCACGAGTTTGATAGAAATGGTGTGGATGCTATGTCATTAACAAGCTGCGAAGAATTCTGATATACCTGTATGGAAAGCTCCCAAAATATCAAGTTTGGTGGTTGAATCTGGCTTGTCAATTGGTTTTGCTTCTCCAAAGAGAAATTTATGGTCCTTTTAGTAACAGTGTTTAACCATCGATGATTTCTTTAGGTTCGAATATAGGTCTTGTGGTCTTCCAATCTAAAACGCAAGACTTTTCGGGACTGTCCTATATACGAAGCGCAACATTCACATGGAATTTGGTAATTCCCCACGAGATTTTATCTTCAACATAGTCCTTTCATCCGAAAAAGGTTCATTTTGTTTATGGGTTTAAGAATCACTTTAAAATTAAAGGTTTGAAGTTTTGGAGGCAATGTCACCGGAAAATGGAATAACGGCAAAATTCTCTCGTAATGGGCGCATCACAGGAGTTAACGTGGAGATAGGCTTCGGTTTCCGGAATTTTGTTAGAGCTTTATTTATAATGGAAGGGTTGTATCCTTGCTGTACTGCAACACGTTTAAGGGAAAGCTTGTTAATGACATGGCATCCACACCATTTTTATAAAGCGCGTGGGAGATACTAACCCAAACCCGTGACTGTAAACACCATTTACGATATCATGCACAATTTGAATATTTACGGGCTATTCGTCCCGATGAAGCCAGGTAGCAACGTCCAATTTATCCTGGATCATTCGTCTGAGATGGGTCCGGGTTCGAATCCCGGTGAGGCATGTATGTTGTGTTTGTCTTACGGCACTGGCTCTCCCTCTTCCCTAGAACTAGTGACTCTAAATTATGGACGAACGACTGCTTATAGCCCATTGAGTTGCTCACGGTGATCTTTAAACCTTTTTTTAAAAAAAGAGACTTGTTTTTTTTATTGCTGGGAATATACACGCTTTAGGTTTAATAGTTGAGCAATACAGCATTTTCAGAAAGTGTTTCACTACACAAGACTCCACTTTACGTCGGAAATATTGCATTACATACAGTAGTGATGAAAAAAAAATTCGAGAGAGTACTTGAGAACACTGTAGATATTGTTATTTATGCTCTGAATCATTCTCATGCCAAGGCCTTTGTGATAGTGAAATAAAAAGAATGATTCGAGAGCATACATTTATTTGCGTACAACAAATGATTCGAGAGCAAACATTTATTTACATACTACACACTGCAGTTGTTCGCTTCACTAACGACCACACCGAACCACAATCCGGTACATACATACTAAATGAAATTAAATCACAACAACAAACAACAAGGTTTACTAATTCCTAATATTCTGCCGTACTTAGATGGATTAATTAATGCTATTGTCTTAAAACCAATGAAAGAAGACATGTCAGTCATAAAAATTCATATTTACTAAACTATGGCGGCGGCAATAGTATTAATAAGTTTTTCGACTGTTAAGTTTTTTAAAAACCGTATTTATTTTCATTGTTATTATTATGTATTATTCCGATCTAGACGAGCGTAAGAACGACGCTGACACCGATGAAATGTGATGTGGCTATGAAAGTCCATCTGCGCATGCGCAGGCCAAACTCTGATCTCCAGTCACAAAGAAAAGTTGAATCGTAAGTGTGTTAATGAGGAGGATTGGCAACCTTTGGTTTAGGATATCTACAGGTTGTACCCCATCGTGTTATGCATCATTTTAAAGTTCTTGTCAATAGTAAGTAATCCCTCCCTTGGTGGTGGTGGTGGGTGAGGGGTGTTGAGAGGAACCCAAATTTCGCTGCGAGACACCGTTTTGATAGAATTTTTTAAATGGCTTTTAGCACATTTAACATCAGGTTCTCGTAAATTACGCAGATCGTAACGAGATATCGTTACGTTTATGTAAAACGTGATGAAACCGGCGATAGTTTAGTAAAATATATTGTTCAGCGAAATTAACTATTGTTGCGTCACTTCATGCAACAGCGTTCAAAAATCAGATTTCAACGCGGTAATTTTGATAACCTCCGTTACCCATTTTCATTATCTCGAAATTGATGCATGGCATCAAAATCTGCTACTTTCTGTTGGCACAAACGTAAAACGCTTTCGTAGTCGGGTGTAAATCAAATTACAACGCCGTGCATTTGAAACGACCACGTAACTGGTCACCTCCGGGCGCCCAATTACATACGAATTAGGACGATCTCTTGCCTGTCACGAGGCACTAGCATTTCCTTTACCCATTTCCGTTTCATTGAAATTTTTTACATGGGCTTTACTTTGCTGATATAGGAAAACATGCATAGCATCAAAAGAAACAATTAATTTTGAACCTGGCAGCTTTAGAGCCAAAAAAAGATGTGCCCGAAAACAGAAGGATTTTCGAAGCAATAGGAGCATTCACACTGGCGGCCAGTAGTTGATTTATAAGTTATGATTTTCCTGTGCAATGAATGCTATGGAGCAACTAGCTGATTTCATATAAGCAAAAACAGCTATAAAATTTTGTGACAGATTCTTGAAGTGGGCGGTTATTATAATTTTTGAAGTTAGACAAGAAGCCTTAAACCATCACCTACTTTAGTTTGTTGAATTCTTGGATGTCTAACACATTTTTGAAAGCTTTTGAACTCAAAGGGACAAGAGGTGAATTCATCTGAACAAAAAAGTGTGTGAAGAAGAGCCTTGTTTAAGTATTCTGCCCTAGCATCTAACGTCTTTTAAGGAAAGACATAAAAAGTCTAAACCAAAATGTTTTATCCTTCCACATAACTCAGCAATCACATGATCAATGAAGATTACACAGTACGGTAGGTCCTTAGAATTTACTTGCATAACATGTCATAAGAACTTGATCACCTTTTGCAAAAACGGATAACAAAAACTTAAAAATTCTTCAAAAGACTTAAATACATTGGAAAAATCCAATAAGGCATTGTTTTGCCACAAATATCAAAAACAGCCTCTCAAGAGAGAAGTGATAACATGTTAAATAGTGAGGAGCTAAAAATGCATTTATTCTAAATTAAGATCAAAATCTTTTTACACTCACGAACAATGAAATTTGCACACCAAGAAGGAAGCATCGGATTGAAATGAAACTTTATGGACGTAATGATACACATGATGGCAAAAACAGAGCTGCAGGACAATTACAGAGGGATCTGTGGCACGCAGTCCGGTCATCTTCAACAGCGCGTCGCACCGCCTCGTGCGGCGATACATGCTGCAATACGGTCCGACATGGAGGCGAACAGACGCCTGATGTTGTCCTGCGGCAGACTGGTCCACACGTGTTGGACGGTGTTCTCGAAATCCCAGATAGTGCGGCACGGCGGTAGCTCGCGTTTCAACTGGTCCCACACATGCTCAATAGGGAACATATCCGGGGAGAGGGCAGGCCATGGAAGTGTCTGGACATGACGTAAGCAGTCCTGGGCAACCCAAGCTGTGTGCGGGCGCGCATTATCTTGCTGGTATAGCGCACCTGGAATCCCGGCCAGGAATGGGAACACATGGTGCCGTAGGATCTCATCCACATACCGCTGGCCCGTTACTGATCCATGTACCACTACTAGAGCTTATCAGCTATCATAGGCAGTGGCTCCCCAGACCAGAATGTCTGCAGTGGTGGAGATGTGGCGCTCGATAGCGAGGTTGGGATTATGCCGTTGACCCGGGGACCTTCAAACCTGGACACGATGTTCAACTGTCCCCAGAACGAAGCGGCACTCATCACTAAACACCACACGTTGCCAGTCTGTGACGTTCCACGTCTGTCTGGCCTGCACTACTGCATACGGTGCCAGAGATGTTCCGGTGTTAATGGTAGCACACGTAAAAGGCGCTGGGATCGCAGATTCGCTTCCGCGAGTCGTCGGGAATGGTTCGTGGGCACACAGGAGCCACTGTATCTGCCTGTACGTCGATGCTCTTTACTGCTGGTCCTCCTGGTCCCTTCAGAGCCGTTCCGCTGTGTGGCAGTGCTGCCACGTATCCACTGCTCCCAACACAGTCGGACGGTATGGTCAGAACGATCCACGTGGCTGGCTATACGGCGCGCAGACCACCCTGCCGTTTTCAGCCCGATGATCAGGCCTCTCTCAAAGTCCATAAGTTGGGTAAATCAACGTCCCGGCATTCTTGTCACTCTGTACTCTTGCTTGCGTTGGCCGGTGCTTTTCGCTTTAATGGGGCATCGAGTACGCCGGTTTATAAGGCTGCCGGTTCATGCTTGCAGCGCCACCACACGGTGTGAGGTCATGCGCACTCGCGTGATACGTAGATCATTTGCGTACCAGCATGCACTCAAGCTATCTGCAAAGTTTTGCCGTTTTAGCATGTTTTCTTCTAGGTGTGCAAATTTCATTGTCCGTGAGTGCATTATGTTAAGAAACGAGAAACAATATTTTACAACCTAATCAATATACGAGTAATGACAGTACATGTTTGGCTAATCTGAAACAATAGTAATTGCAGACAATACTTTCATGCATTCAAAACGGTAAGAGTTCATTAATATCTTGAAAATAGTAATTTATTTTCATGAGGTTAATCTGCTTTTCACGTATTGTTTAGGCATTAAAAACTTGACGAGTCCAGATTGGAGCGTCTGATATAGTACTTTATAATAACTACAATCCTTTGCAAGAATTTGAAGTCATTCTTCTCACCACCGCTTCACGCAAAAATTCATGTTTTAAGGTTTTGAATACCTGCAGAAGACAGAATTACACGCAGTGAGAAAACTATTCATTTAGTAACGAAAGGAATTCACGCGTAACAGCTGCTGAACTGTTTTCCCTGCAAACAATAAGAACACTAGCAGACCGATTTCTTTAAAAATCATGTTTCCTGCTGCTTGCTGTAAGTTCAGTAATAACTGCATGTCAATGCTGCTTTGCCGATTTCATTCACGTACATTGATCGATTCGTAAGGAATGTGCGTCACAGATTGATTATAAAAAATTTAAATGTCGTATTTTCATCTTCTAACCTAATATATCCGCGAATTATCATACGTTGCTCTGAGTAAATAATAAAAATTTTTATAAATGCCGAATTTGTTTGATTGTCGTCCGAAGAATAAGGGATCTGAAGAATTTAAGAAACTCGATATTTTGTGACTGCTATCTCCCTCTTATAATTTTGGCAGGCTGAAACAGTACACATCAGAAACTTTAAGATGTTCTGACTTAAAAAGGCTAATAATATGTCCCAGATGTGCACTGAAGTTTCCCGAACGTATTTGAAAACTTCACCCTGATTCCCCATGGAGTTTAGCACAAAGGACGGCTCAACTGAATTCGTTGGTAGGGCGTACAAACAGGAGAAAATCATTCTCTTCTGCCAGTATAACTGCAGAATGCCCACTCTGACAAAATTTGGATATGCAGCTATATGACACGTCGAATGTGTAAACCAGTAAGATGGGTCGTCTATCCCGAAGAATGTATTGGGTCGCCTATCCCGAAGAATGTATTGGGTCGCCTATCCCGAAGATTGTACTTGAGTGACAGAAAAGAGTCCTTTCTGTTAATCTACAGACGAGCGAGAACTCAACATCCAGTAAGATAGCTTTTAGAATGTACATGCAAGCGAATTCAAGTCAAATGCTCAAAATGTACATAAATTCAATGAAACCCCGGTTACATGTTTCTCAGTTATATATTTTCCCTTTTATACGTAATTCTGCGTTAGACCCCATACTTTATTGCAGTTTACAGTACATTTTTTTAACGCGGCTGCACGTATACTAATAAAATGACGCAGTCTGTGCACGATATACACAAAGGCCCACCGTGGAACCTCCAATTACGTTTAATAAAAATACACTGAGTATAAAAGAATGTATAAGATCTTTCGGACATCCTGCACCGGGGTCCATCACTAGACACATAAAAAGATAAAAATAGGTAATGTGGGCTTGATACAAACAATTTGTAATATCACATGTGACGCAATTGCGAACTGTCATCTGGTGTACAAACTAAACATACGATTACAAAACAATTATGATTGAGTTAAGTAGTAACATATTCAATTGGACAGTTATGTGCACTGTTATCCTTAAACAAAAATGTCGAAAGTCTTGGTATGACATCTGGAACAGAGTCATTACAACACAAATGCCACTTTCATGCAATAAATAAACTTTCAGTAAATGTTAATTGATACTGAACGAGTCATTACAACACAAATGCCCCTTCCATGCAATAAATAGACTTTCAGTAAATGTTAATTGAGATTGAACAGAGTCATTACAATACAAATGCCCCTTCCATGCAATAAATATACTTTCAGTAAATGTTAATTGAGATTGAACAGAGACATTACAATACAAATGCCCCTTCCATGCAATAAATAGACTTTCAGTAAATGTTAATTGAGATTGAACAGAGGCATTACAACACAAATGCCCCTTCCATGCAATAAATAGACTTTCAGTAAATGTTAATTGAGATTAAAAAGAGTCATTACAACACAAATGCCCCTTCCATGCAATAAATAGACTTTCAGTAAGTGTTAATTGAGATTGAACAGAATCATTACAACACAAATGCCCCTTCCACGCAATAAATAAACTTTCAGTAAATATTAATTGAGATTGAACAGAGACATTACAACACAAATGCCCCTTCCATGCAATAAATAGACTTTCAGTAAATGTTAATTGAGATTGAACAGAGACATTACAATACAAATGCCCCTTCCATGCAATAAATAGACTTTCAGTAAATGTTAATTGAGATTGAACAGAGGAATTACAACACAAATGCCCCTTCCATGCAATAAATAGACTTTCAGTAAATGTTAATTGAGATTAAAAAGAGTCATTACAACACAAATGCCCCTTCCATGCAATTAATAGACTTTCAGTAAATGTTAATTGAGATTGAACAGAGACATTACAATACAAATGCCCCTTCCATGCAATAAATAGACTTTCAGTAAATGTTAATTGAGATTGAACAGAGACATTACAATACAAATACCCCTTCCATGCAATAAATAGACTTTCAGTAAATGTTAATTGAGATTGAAAAGAGTCATTACAATACAAATGTCCCTTCCATGCAATAAATATACTTTCAGTAAATGTTAATTGAGATTGAACAGAGACATTACAATACAAATGCCCCTTCCATGCAATAAATAGACTTTCAGTAAATGTTAATTGAGATTGAACAGAGGCATTACAACACAAATTCCCCTACCATGCAAAAAATAGACTTTCAGTAAATGTTAATTGAGATTAAAAAGAGTCATTACAACACAAATGCCCCTTCCATGCAATAAATACACTTTCAGTAAATGTTAATTGAGATTGAACAGAGTCATTACAACACAAATGCCCCTTCCATGCAATAAATAGACTTTCAGTAAATGTTAATTGAGATTGAAAAGAGACATTACAATACAAATGCCCCTTCCATGCAATAAATAGACTTTCAGTAAATGTTAATTGAGATTGAACAGAGTCATTACAACACAAATGCCCCTTCCATGCAATAAATAGACTTTCAGTAAATGTTAATTGAGATTGAACAGAGACATTACAATACAAATGCCCCTTCCATGCAATAAATAGACTTTCAGTAAATGTTAATTGAGACTGAACAGAGACATTACAATACAAATGCCCCTTCCATGCAATAAATATACTTTCAGTAAATGTTAATTGAGATTGAACAGAGGCATTACAACACAAATGCCCCTTCCATGCAATAAATAGACTTTCAGTAAATGTTAATTGAGATTGAACAGAGACATTACAATACAAATGCCCCTTCCATGCAATAAATAGACTTTCAGTAAATGTTAATTGAGACTGAACAGAGACATTACAATACAAATGCCCCTTCCATGCAATAAATATACTTTCAGTAAATGTTAATTGAGATTGAACAGAGGCATTACAACACAAATGCCCCTTCCATGCAATAAATAGACTTTCAGTAAATGTTAATTGAGATTGAACAGAGTCATTACAACAGAAATGTCCCTTCCATGCAATAAATAGACTTTCAGTAAATGTTAATTGAGAACCTGTTCCATATGTCATTTCTAGACCTTGGACATGTTTGTGTACGGATAACAGTGGACATAACTGCCCAATTGAATGTGTTACTACTTAACTTAATCATAATTGTATTGTAATCGTATGTTTAGTTTGTACACCAGATGGCAGTTCTCAATTGCGTCACGTGTGAGTTTGTAAAATATGTATATCCAGCCCATATTACCTCTTTTTATGTATTTGATGATGGACCCCGGTGCGGGGTGTCCTAAAGATCTCACGCGTCTTTTTATGCTCAGTGTATTTTTATTAAACGTAATTGGAGGTTCCACGGTGAGCTCAAGTGTATATCGTGAACAGACGGCGTCATTTTATTAGTATAGTTACTTTGCACTTGCTATTATACGCTAAATTATACGTCAAAATGTACGATTATACGTTAAAATTTGAATTTCAGATTATCAAAAAATACACGGTTCATTGATTCTTTTATTCATAACCGGTATGTTACAAATTTGAGAGAACTGAAACAGCGTTGTTGTGTTTCTTCTTGGCGCAGCCAAAGTTGAACCTTGATTCCATCAGAGAAGGGTTTGTTTTTTCCTTTTGGTTTGGATGAAAAATTGGTTTCGCATTTGATGACTCACACATGTATGCTCTATTTAAAAATTGATAAATCTCAGGAACGTAACTTTGTGCTTCACTATTTCGTGGTGTAAAAGAATAGAATCCTAAATTTACCCTCAATATTCAACATTCTGGTTTCAAACGGATGCCCTCAGGATCAACAGAAAAAAAGCTGTTAATTCACGATTGCCATACTGAAGAACTGGTCTCAGATTCTTAGTTGTAAGGATTTCACTTAATCTAGAATCCGGATTTTTACAGAGAAAATCTTCAAAAGAAATGTTTGATTTTAATAGGCTTCATGATTTTTGCAGTGCGATAAATATAACTTGTAACGCTGTTTGTTTCATTCGTCACCGATTCGACTGTCGATAAACCATTATTAAGGAACATCGTATACTCCTTTAAAGTATATATTTTCCAATAGTATTTAACATTTTGAAACTACTTTATATGTTTTTTCATTTATATCTTTCTTAAGGCAATCCCAGTATGACCAATACTTCACTGCACTGCATATCAAGTAAGAATTCCTGTTTTTCACGTTTACTAAGCACACTCCCGTGTTATTCGTAGTAAAATGCCTCAGATCTGCTGTGAGAGATCTGAAGATGGTGAGAGGAAAGTGAAATAGATTTTTCCATCTTCAAAAACATTTAGACAAGTGCTTTATATTAAATTTTTATGCTACTGTAACATGAATTTCAGTCATATCAATAATAATTTATGATGTCAGTGTTATAAAATTATTGTAGTCTAAATAGCAGCCAAAAACTATTTGTACCCTTCTTACTATTTGTATTTTTATAGTAATGTTTCCTTCCACCAAACCTAAGATAGAAGAAAATGCAACCAGATTACTTTCTTTTAAATTTCATTAAACCAAGAAAAGAGCAAAATATTTTTGTTTAGGGATTTATCGATCACCATGCGCAACTCTAAGATATATGAGCAGTCCTCATATTGAATTCAGAGCCACTGGCTCCAGGGAAGGGAGAGAGTCGCCAGAGATACGGGACGCGCGCACCACTCCCGTATCACGTCCGGGACTGCATCGTAGTTCCAGTTCAGACGCAGAACCAGAAATTTGCGCTTCTGACCACGCAGCCACAGGGGAGTCACAGTGAAGTTTGTGTGTGCTTAAATTCTATAGATGAGTAAGTATTTGTGACAGCATTTTTTACAACTTCATTCCAGTGCTTTACAGAGATTATGTCCCTAATTTAGCTTGTGTTTCCATTGTATTTCATCTCAACAAAATTGTAATTCAAATTTTGCAAAGCCTACAAATATTCCTTTTCATAGTTGCAATATTAAACTGATCTACATAAATTCGATAGCAGGGATATTAAGGATCACACATTAAGTGGCATATGTAATCTTACTTTAAGGTGGCATGATTATTATATACAGTAAATGCATTTCTGCCACCTAGTGACAGAAATGTGAATCGAGAAAGGAGGTAATTTCATGAAATACCTTTCTGACAGTTGCAGCTATGGGATGAAAAAGCAATTTTTCCATCATGAGTACGGCAATGTAGATATCATGTTCATATCCTGATAAATGACCGAAGAATTATGATAAATATTCCACATTTTAACTTCGGTGAAGTACGTGAATGTACGAAAAGCCGCGCTGCGAAAAAAATTGAGATTTGGCTGAAATGTTTTGCTATAAATATCTTTGGTCATACTCAGGAGTGTTAAAAAATTGCAATGTAAAGAAGCCAACGCCTTGTACCGCTCTACTCTGTACACAATTCCGAAGTATTGATGTAGCAAGCTGCCAAAAATTCGATATTTCGATAAGCCCGGCACTGGAACAATGGCTTGCAAAGGTAGGTATTGGGTAACTGCTTTCGAAATACAGCAAGATCCTGAAGGAAATCAGACAAAGGCAACAAACACCTATAAATACACACTGAATTAGCTTTGCATTAGGAACTCCAATCTAATAACGCGTTGGTCCACCTTTCTGTGTAATAACGACTCGCAAAAGCCTTGGAACAGAAGATGTCGAACATCCTCCATGCGGAACGTGACCCATGTCCGTTGCACCAGCTCCGTAAGTTTAAGCTCATTCTTTGGAAGAGGATAAAAAGTTCTCACACCCCGTTCTGGCATTTCGCACAAATGTTCAATTGGGTTACAGTCAGGGAGATTTGAGGGCCCAGGCAATGTGGTGAATTCGTTGTCGTGTTCCTCCAATTACACAGTAGTTACACGAGCCCGATGACACGGCGCGTCTGCCTGTTGAAAGATGGTCCAGGTAAACCTCCTGCAGATATGGATGGAGATGGACTGTGGAGCACCAAAGACCAACGAACCCAGATGAGAAGGTCGTGTCCGTGGACTGATAAAGGAAAATCGACGCGCAACAGTGCAACAATTGACCACGCAAATGAGTGCTGGGTCACCCAGGTACGTGTCCTCGATAACAATAGAGCAAACCCTGTTACGCATGAGTCTCCGGAGTCGACGCTATGTCAAGGCGCCTGACAATTGAGATTTGGTTTCTTTGTGTCCGACGAATCGAGTTTCTACTCCACACATGTGACGGACGGTGGCGGATACGGCGTCAGACACATGATAATCAAAACACGGACATGCTTATCAGTCAAGTACGGGCCGGCGATGGCAGTGTGCATATCTAGGGGATGTTGTTCTGGTACGATCTGGAACCGCTGGTATCATTGGTTATCTGTCCATCCTCACAGACCACATGCATACCTTCATATTGGATGTTTACACTGGTGGTGATGGTATCTAATAACAGACCAATGCTCCCTGCCACGTTGCTGATAGGTCTGTAGTTCCTGAGATCCTCAATGTCACCTTTCTTATGTAGCAGGATCATTGTAGCGTTGTTCCAATCATGAGGAATCTTCCCTTCATTAAGGCATTGAGTGAAAATTTGGGCGAGTACTGTTTCCATTTCTTCACTTGCTTCTTGTATGATGCCTACAGTAATTCCATCTTCTCCTGGAGCTTTGCCCGCTTCATGTTCTTGATTGCATGTGCAACTTCTGCTGGGAGGACTGGAATAACTCTGGTACTAGTACCTTTCATGATGTCTGGAGTACATGTATCATACCTTTCATATAATTTTGAGTAGAAATCTTTCACTCTTGTCAAAATTTCGCCTCTCTTTCTTGTTACAGAACCATCTTCTTTTCACAGTGCTGTTTTCTTCCCTTACTGAGATGTCCCTTGATATAGAGATAATCTGTTTTCTTCCCTTACTGAGATGTCCCTTTGCGATCTTTAGGCTTTGGTTGATTTCAGTTGCTTTCCTCACTAATTCACAGTTGAATTCCCTTACGTCTTCAGTGATACTTTTTCGTTCTGTCTTGCATAGCTCTATATATTCCATTTTGGAAGTCACATCTTCTTATAGTTGTCTTCATCTCTCTTCTTTTTGCATCAACATTTTGGTTTTTCCTGATAATTTGTTCACATGCAACTTGTTCCTAGACACAGCTAATTTTGTTGCTATTTCCATAACAGCTTTGGTTACTTTTCTGTTAACTTCCCAGATGTCCACTTCTTCTGATGTTAGACCTTCTAGAATAGAGAATCTGTTCCTCAGTTCCAATTTGAAGGTATTATGGTGCTTTTTAAGGTTGGTCGCGTCAATACACTTTGTTTGTTTTATGAGCTTGCCACGCTCGAGTTTAGCATCGAGGTTCATCTTACGTCTTACAATTCTATGGTCACTACCTGTGTTGAACTTGTTCAGCACCCTGCAGTCTTCCATGACAAATTTCTTGTTACACGTAATAAAATCAATTTCACTTGTCCATCCATTGGGATGCCTCCATGTCAATTTCCTTTGCGGCTTTTTCTTGAAAAAGAAGTTCACGATGAAAAACCCTTCTGCCTCTGCAAACTCAACGAGAGTATTTCCACGCTGGTTTCTGTTGCCGTGACCGAATTTACCTACTGAAGTTTCATTCTGTTGCCGTTGCCCTATTTTTGCATTAAAATCTCCCATAAATATCTTCAAGTGCTGCTGGCCTTTATTATTTAGATGACGAATTTCCTCATAAAATTCTTCACTTTCTTCTTCAGGATGACTTGTGGTGGGTACATAAGTTTGAATAATCTGAGCCTGGTATCTTCTCAAGAGTTGGATAACAAGTCGTGCAGCTCTGTGAGAGGAACTTTCAACTTCTACAACTTTATCCTTCAGTTTCTTGTTTATTATAAATCCAACACCACTAGTTCTGCCAGTATCTGTCCCACGATAGTAGAAGAGATGTCCACTTTTCAGTCCAATGAGATCCTCTCCTTTTCTCCTTACCTCACTTAGCCCGACGATGGCGCCCTTGATCCTTTGTAGTTCCTCTTCCAATTCAAGAAGCCTTGAATCCGAAGAGATATATATATATATATATAGGCTGCCATCTGATGCTGACCTTGGCTACGTATAACGGACGCTCCCTATCTTCTGATTCAAGGCTTCTTGAATTGGAAGAGGAACTACAAAGGATCAAGCGGGACATCGTCGGGCTAAGTGAGGTAAGGAGAAAAGGAGAAGATCTCATTGAACTGAAAAGTGGACATCTCTTCTACTTTCGTGGGACATATGTTGGCAGAACTAGTGGTGTTGGATTTATAATAAACAAGAAACTGAAGGATAAAGTTGTAGAAGTTGAAAGTTCCTCTGACAGAGCTGCACGACTCATTATCCAACTCTCCAGAAGATACCAGGCTCAGATCATTCAAACTTATGCACCCACCACAATTCATGCTGAAGAAGAAATTGAAGAATTTTATGAGGAAATTCGTCATCTAAATAATAAAGGTAAGCAGCACTTTAAGATAATTATGGGAGATTTCAATGCAAAAATAGGGCAACGGCAACAGAATGAAACTTCAGTAGGTAAATTCGGTCACGGCAACAGAAACCAGCGTGGAAATACTCTTGTAGAGTTTGCAGAGGCAGAAGGGTTTTTCATCTTGAACTCCTTTTTCAAGAAAAAGCCACACAGGAAATGGACATGGAGACATCCAAATGGGACGACAAGTGAAATTCATTTTATTATGTGTAACAAAAAATTCGTCATAGAAGACTGCAGTGTGCTAAACAAGTTCAACACAGGCAGTGACCATAGACTGGTGAGATGTAAGATGCACCTCAACACTAAACTCGAACGTAGCAAGCTCATAAGACAAACAAAATGTATTGACATAACCAACCTTAAAAACACCATAATACCTTCAAATTGGAACTGAAGAACAGATTCTCTGCTTTAGAAGGCCTAACATCGGAAGAAGTGGATATTTCTGAAGTTAACAGGAAAGTAACCAAAGCTCTTATGGAAACAGTAACAAAATTAGCTGGGTCTAAGAACAAATTGCATGTGAACAAAATATCAGGAAAAACCAAAATGTTGATGCAAAAAAGAAGAGTGATGAGGACAACTAAAGAAGATGTGACTTCCAAAGTAGAATATATAGAGTTATGCAAGACAGTACGAAAAAGTATCACTGAAGACGTAAGGAAATTCAACTGTGAACTAGTAAGGAAAGCAATTGAAAACAACCAAAGCCTAAAGATAGCAAAGGGACATCTCAGTAAGGGAAAAACAGATTATATCACTGAGAAAAGAAGATGGTTCTGTAACAAGAAATAGAGGCGAAATTTTGACAAGAGTGAAAGATTTCTACTCCAAATTATATAAAAGGGATGATACATGTACTCCAGACATCATGAAACGTACCAGTACCAGAGTTCTTCCAGTCCTTCCAGCAGAAGTTGCACATGCAATCAAGAACATGAAGCGGGGAAAAGCTCCAGGAGAAGATGGAATTACTGTAGACATCATACAAGAAGCAAGTGGAGAAATCGAAACAGTACTTGCCCAAATTTTCACTCGATGCCTTAATGAAGGGAAAATTCCTGAGAATTGGAACAACTCTACAATGATCTTGCTACATAAAAAAGGTGACATTGAGGATCTCAGGAACTACAGACCTATCAGCCTCCTATCAGTGGTTTATAAAATCTTCAATAAAGTTCTTTCACACCGCTTGAAGGTGGCACTGGACATGGCTCAACCGAGAGAACAAGCTGGATTCAGGAGTGGCTACAGCACAATAGATCATATCCACGTACTGAGAGAACTAATTGAAAGAGCGAGGGAATATGAACTTCCATTGTGCATGGCTTTTATCGATTATTAAAAAGCCTTTGATTCGGTGAAACCATCAGCAGTTGCAATGGCTCTGAAATCCTGCGGTATTGAAGATGCATACATTAATATTATTAATAACATCTATGAAAATGCAAGTGCAAAGATTCGGCTGTTTGAAATTACAACACACATAAAAATTGGAAAAGGAGTGAGACAAGGTGACACCATATCTCCGAAGCTCTTTAATGCCACATTGGAAAATGTCTTTCAATCACTGAACTGGGAAAACAAAGGGATAAAGATTAATGGAGATTATCTAACCCACCTTCGTTTTGCTGATGACATAGTCGTTTTTTGCAACTACCCCATCAGAGCTACAGAGCATGATCCAGGAACTTGCTAACAAGAGTAAAGAAGTGGGATTAAAAATGAACTTTCAGAAGACAAAACTGATGTACAATGCTTTTACAAGAAATGAAGATTTATCGATTGATGGAGAAAAGCTGGAGATAACAGACACGTACGTTTATCTTGGACAGCAGATATCAAGTGAGGGTCACATTGGTGAAGAAATTAATCGGCGTACAAAACTTGCCTGGAGAGTTTTTGGAAGAAACAGCATAATTTTCAAGGGCAATATGCCATTATGTCTTAAAAGAAAAGTGTTTGATCAATGCATCCTTCCAGTGCTTACGTATGGTGCTGAGACGTGGACCTTAGCTAAAAGAGACATATAAAGGCTGCAGACAACTCAAAGCAGCATGGAGAGGTGCATGCTTGGTGTAACCAGGAGAGATAAGAAGAGGAACACGTGGATCCGAAAAATGACAAGAGTGGAAGACATCATGATCAGAGTTAAATCCCTGAAATGGCAATGGGCTGGACATACTGCCAGAAGAACAGACCATCGATTGTAGGTAGGTAGGTAAGGAGATTTTAATGGCGCAAGGGCCAGGGTTGGCCAAAGAGCGCCAAACATAAGACATCAAAAGAGAACAAAATCAATAAAACACGTACACAAGGTTAAAAACAGGATGAAGCGGTAAAAATAAAAGATGGAAATGAATACGGTAAAAACTAGATTAGGTTAAAAAAGTCAATGTCCTTAAAAAAGGAGAACACTGCGGACAGATCGCAGTCCTCACCAATGAGAGTCTGCAGCGTAGCTGCTCCTGCGTCCAACAAATGAGAATGAAAATAACGAAAACGATGATCACAAAAACGAACACAAGTATACAAAACATGAAGGACGGTGAGACGACAGTGGCACGCCTCACACATCGGGGCACTGTTGCCACACAGCAAAAAGCGGTGAGTAAAACGACAGTGCCCAATGCGGAGACGCGCAAGAACAACTTCCTCACGACGGTTCTTCCGCAAACTAGACTTCCATAATCCGATCTGTGGTTTGATGGCATAAAGTTTATTGCTGCCCTGTTGAGACCACAGGGACTGCCACTCATCCATAACAATTTTCCAGATCAAAGGGCGAAAATCTCGGAAAGGCAGTGGCAACCGAGCTGGCGACATGGAAGAAAACAGACCTGGCGGAGAGATCTGCCAGCTCGTTACCCCGGATACCAACATGGCCAGGAACCCAACAGAATCGGACCAGGAAGCCATCACCCTCCGAAGTTCCAAGAAGACGACGGACATCACGGATGACAGGTGAGTCCGTGTCCTCTGGAGAAGATAAAACTTGAATGACGGACTGGGAATCGGAGCAAATCAAAGCGCAACGATGAGATCTAGTCTGTATGTGACACAAAGCGAGGTGTACCGCACGCATCTCTGCCGAATAGACGGTGGATTCAGGCGGAAGCCTCTCAGCATGGGAGGCATCGCCACACACGAATGCGGATCCAACAACCTCACCGGATTTCGACCCGTCAGTAAATACAGGCGCGATATCCGGGAAGAGAGACTGTATCTCGGCAAAGAGCTGCTGGTACACCAGAGCAGGAGTGGAAGACTTTGGCCACACACAAAGGGAAAGGTCAGCCGTTGCTTGAACCGGCTGCCAAGGCGGTTCATTGTAGAACCGGGACAAACCAATCCTTGACAAGTCTAGACCAGCATCGCGCACTATGGCAGACAGCCGAATCCCGAACGTCGGAACACAGGAGGGGCGGTTGGAAAACAAGCGGACACAGTCCGGTTGGAAGATGGAACCATACAGTGGATGATCAGGAAAAGATTTCAGTTTTGTATAAAACTGAAGAGACAGCTGCTTACGACGGATGCATAACGGCGGCTCATGAGCCTCCGCATACAGGATATGCACGGGAGAGGTGCGGAAAGCACCAGTACATAGCCGCAATGCCTGGTGATGGATGGGGTCCAAAGGATTTAAAATCGATGGACGCGCCGAGCCGTACATAATGCATCCGAAGTCCAACTTTGACCGAATGAGAGAGTGGTAAATGCGAAGCATTGAGCACCTGTCAGCCCCCAAGATGTTCGGGAGAGGACCTTCAGGATACTCAATGACCTCGTGCACTTCACCTTCTAAGACTGAATGTGAGGTCGGAAGGTGAGCGCTCGGTCAAAAGTTAGCCCAAGGAACTTGGCTTCGGACACCACGTGGATGGTAGAACACCCCAGACGGAGGCTGGGGTCGGGGTGAAGACCCCGTTTGCGGCAGAAATGCACGCAAACGGTCTTCTGCGTCGAGAAGCCAAATCCATTTTGGGAAGCCCAGTGAGAGATCTTGGTAATGGCAGACTGGAGCTGTCTCTCGATGGTGCGCATGTTAACGGAGGCGCAAGAGATCTGTAGATCATCCACGTACATGGTTCCACGAACCGTCGGAGGAAGCAGTTTGAAAATTTGATTCACACAAAGGATGAACAGAGTGACTGATAAAATGGAGCCTTGAGGTACACCCTGTTCTTGCGGGTACATCGCAGAGAGGGTCGACCCGACGCGCACACGGAAACTCCGGTCCTGGAGAAATCCGGCGATGAAAGATGGTAAGTTTCCCCGCAATCCGCACTCGTGCAGATCACGGAGAATGCCGTATCTCCAGGTACGGTCATAGGCTTTCTCCACGTCGAAGAATACGGAGACCATGTGCTGACACCGGACAAACGCCTCCCTGACAGATGTCTCAAGGCGAAGATGATGATCGGTGGTGGATCGAGATTTGCGAAATCCACTCTGATGAGGTGAAAAAATGTGATGAATTTCCAAATAAAAAATGAGACGACAATTAATGATACGCTCGAGTACTTTGCAAAGGCAGCTCGTCATAGCAATTGGCCGGTAGTTCAACGGGTTGGTGGGATCTTTACCAGGTTTGGGAACAGGAACGACAATGGCAGTGTGCCAAGATTCGGGAAAGACATGCTCCTGCCAAATCCTGTTAAACAGGATTAGCAGACATTCGAGAGAGGACGGAGAAAGGTGCTTCAGCATCTCGTAATGGATGTTAACTGGTCCGACAGATGTCCGGCCGGACCTATTCAGAGCGGTCTTCAGCTCCACGGCAGTCAGCGGGCTGTTATACTCTTCGGAAGAAAACTGTCCAAAAGAAATCTTGGACCGTTCAAGCCGCGGCTGTAACTGCCGGAACGAAGCAGGGTAATTGCTGCTGCTGGACACTGAAGAAAAAGTGGCGCCCAGACAGTCAGCAATACCCTGAGCGTCAGCAATCGTTCCTCCATCACTCTCAAGAATGGAGATTTCCCCAGATGGGTACTGTCCCCGAATCGTACGGATCCTGTCCCAAACGATCTTAGGGCTGGTAGTGGTGTTAATCCCTGATACATATTGTATCCAGGACTCCCGTTGACCACGCCGAATAACCAATCGCGCGTAGGACTTGGCCTTCTTGAAAGCAAGTAGGTTCGCGTCGGTGGGGTACCGACGAAACCTACCCCAAGCCCGATGTTGGGCCTGACGAGCTGCCATGCAAGTGGAATTCCGCCAAATTCTTGGGCAACGAGGAAGTTTAGTCGACGTCCTGGGGATGGTAAGTTCTGCCGCTTGCACAATACAATCCGTTACCGCCGCAACAGCGACATTTACCGTTCCCGAGGTCACCATAGCTGGAGTAATAAGTGCTGAAGCTGTGAATGTGTCCCACTTGGCACGATCAATATTCCATCTAGCAGGGCGAGTAGGGTAACGGTACCCGCCACCCGCTAGACGGAGAAAGATGGGAAAGTGATCGCTGCCAAGGGGATCAACAGACACGCTCCAGGACCAGTCAGGATATAAAGATGGTGAACTCAGAGACATATCAATGGCTGAGTACGAGCGGGTGGGTTCATGAAAAAAGTAGCAACTCCGGTGCTGTGGAGACAGAGGGACGTGTTGGAGAGAAGGGACTCAACAACACGGCCCCTGGAGTCACGAGTGGGAGAACCCCACAACGGATTGTGTGCATTGAAATCTCCTAAGATGAAGAAAGGAGGCGGCAGCTGGTCAACTAAATCTTCCAGATCCGAAAGGCGTACAGCTTCATTTGGTGGTATGTACATGGAGCACACCATGAACAGTGTGTGCACAGATAGTCTCACTGCCACTACCTGCAAAGTCGTCCGAAGGGCAACTGCAGTGACTGGAACACCATGAGGAACAACGACGGCCACTCCTCCGCAGGCAATAACGCCGTCCTGGTGATCATTGCGGAAAATTGAATGTCTCCGCAGCGAAGGAGTGTCCGTCGTGCGAAGCTTTGTCTCTTGGAGACAAACACACACAGGTGTGTTCGAAGACAGTAAACCTTTTAAATCATCAATGTGTGATCACAGACCTCGGCAATTCCACTGAATGAGCATGGCCATAATGAAAAATGAAATGAAATGACAGAATGAAGACAGACGACTAGAAGGTCTCAGTGTCGTCCATCACCTCCAAGCCATCCGCAGTGTCTGGAGGCAACACAGGGCTGTGTTTGCCCCCTGTGTTAGGAGGTGGTTTTTGCCTGCTCTGTTTCGGGGAGGAAGAACCTGGTTTCATCTTCTCTGGCTTCTTCTTAGCAGTACCCTGGGTCCCTGTGCTGACAGATGTCTTCGGCATAGAGGAAGGTTTCGGCGACGATGTTGATGTCGCCTTGGAGGCAATGTGGCGAGACTTCAGTGCCTCCAATCCAGCAGCAACGATGTCCTCAAAATCATAAGGACACCGCGCTGGGATGGTCACCTCAGTCTGGACCGCCACAGAGGCCTTCTGCACCACAACTGAAGCATAGGACCGCCGGCCTGGTTGTAAAGGGGCGATCCGCCGTCTAGCTTCGGGATACGATAGATGCTCAGTTGTCTTCAGGCGTTGGATTGCCTGTTCCTCTATCCACTTTGGACACTGCTTAGAAGATGCAGGATGAGTCCCTTCGCAGTTGACACAATGATCAGACTCTGCTGAGCAATCTGCCAAAGAGTGTTCTGTGGAACCACAGCGACCACACTTAGCAACATTACGGCAAGACTGCTGGGAGTGACCGTAATGCTGGCACCTGAAACAACGCAAGGGGTTCGGGACATACTGCCGAACATCAAGCCGTAAATAACCTGCCTTGATGGAAGTAGGCAGGGTTGGGGAGTCAAAAGTCAGGATGATGTTACGGGAGGGAATAGATTTCCCATTTCGCCTGAAAAGAATCCGTCGAACCCCAATGACATGCTGTTCACCAAGTTCCTCCAGCAATTCCTCATCGCTGCACTCAAGCAGGTCGCGGGAGTTGACAACACCGCGAGAGGAATTGAGGTAACCATGTGGAGAAACCTGGACAGGAATGCCAAGCAAAACGGTCGTCTCCAGCAAGGTGGCACTGTGGCGTGGATTAGAGGTTTCCACAAGAAGATCCCCTGAAGGGAGCTTCTTCACACTCTTTGGAGAGCCAGCAACGGCTTGCAGAGCCTTGTTGATCCAGAAGGGACTCTTCGAACTGAGTGACTGTGAAGAGTCACCAGATTTGATCAAAAGAAACAGAGCATTGCAATTTGATGTGACAAGTTTCTTTGTGGAGGAAGGTGTACTTTCCTCCACAGGGCGCTTTACATTGGTAGCATGGGAAACACTTGGGTTTTCCATGAAGGAGTGAAAAGATTCGTCCGCCGACCTCCCCACCAACTACCGAGCCCAACGAGGGAGAGCCGGAGGTCCGCAAGCCCAAGAGGACGCAGGACACGGCTCTAGGGATAGTCAGCGGATATAGCAATTTGGTAGGGCAGACAGACGCTCGGCGTGCACCCAGACTTTCTCGTGCCCGGAGAACACCCCTTTGGAATGCCCACCCTACCCCAAACTCACCCAGTCGAACAGAACGACAAGCCGCTAGAAGTCTGGACGCTACTCGGCCACAGACTTCCTGACTAGGAGTGGGTTAGCTCCCAGCCTCCCGTTTAGGGTGAAGCAGAGGGCAAAGAGGAGTGTTGGCATCTGGAGACACTACAACCCGGCCCCCAGATACCTCAGCCGCCAGCATCCCCATTTCCACCTGTACGGGTCACCGCACACGGCAAACGTGCAGGTAGGTCTAAGCTAACCAGCTCCGGAAAAAACAGAAAATGTAACATAAAAGAGAAAAGACAGGGAAGAGAACGAGGAACAAAACCCGGAACTGGCGCCTCATCACAACCTCAGCAGCCTACAACTGAGGCGGGTACATGTCAAGAAATAAACTAAAGACGAAAAAGCAAAATGAAAAGAGAAAATCGTCTCCGGCCGTGAGGTCGCCATCCCCCATCAGCTGGATGAACAGCTGTCCCTTCGGTGATGTTATCGTCAAAGCCGCAGAGGCAATAGAAACCGTCACAAGGTTAGCTCGGGCCGTGGGGGCGCCGCTCCCCGACCATCGATGGACAGCCGAAATTTTAGATTGGATTCCAAGAGACAGGAAAAGACCCAGAAGAAGACCACATGGAAGATGGGTGGATGAAATTCGAAAGTATGCGGGAGTGACATGGAAGAGACTGGCACAAAACAGACCTTTGTGGAGGAAACTTGGGGAGACCTTCGTCCAGCAGTGAATTGATAATGGTTGACAATGATGATGATGATGATATATATATATATATATATATATATACTAATTATTTGTTCTGTTGGATGGATGGGAAATATATTTCCCTTGAAGAAATATATATACATGGTTGGGTTGTAAATCCTTTAATATTTTTCACTGTACACCATGTAAACTTTCAGTTCAGAAAACTTAAAAATTTTCATATATATATATATATATATATATATATATATATATATATATATATAAGGTATAGTAAAGTTACACGTAAATTTTCAAAACAACTCTTAAAACTCCAAAGCGCCTCAGGCAGTTGCTCCAGCTTTCAGACTTGTGATGATTTTTGTATATACACTGCTGGCTACCCAAAATGCAACACCAAGAAGGAAGCCTCCGACTGGCCTGAAATTCGCAGCATCCGTCGCCCGCAAGAGGACATGCAAACGAGTAGCATAGCATATGCAAATCATGTGCGCCCGGCACGCCACCTAGAAGCACTATAAGAAGGGTGCACAGAAGGCGCGGTGTAAGTAGTGGAAGTGTGTTGTGCTGCCGGACCTGTGCGTGGGAAGCTTCCTGATGCCTCGTCGCGGAATACGGCAGTCATTCCAGTACGTTTCGGAGTTCGACAGATGAAGAATAGTGGCTTATCGCGACAGCGGTTTATCGTACGGAAACATCGGCGCCCGTGTGGGACGACATTCAGCCACAGTAAGGCGAGTATGGATTCGGTGGGTGCAGGAGGGACGGACGGACTGACGTGAGAGATTGCCGCAGCCTCGGCACACCACCGAACGTGAGGACCGGCATGTTGTGCGGCGGGCATTGACGGCTCGCACCGCCACATCACGAACGTTAGCGCAGGAGTTAGGGTATGTTGCGCAACAACCTGTGTCAGCACGTACCGTTCGCCGTCGTCTGCAGGAGCGGGGATTTATCGCACGGCGCCCATTGCTGCGATTAACATTGACGTTACACCACCGGCGAGTGAGGCGGCAGTGGGCCGTTAAACGCTGCACTTGGACTACGGAATGGCATGACATTCTCTTCTACGACGAATCGCGCTTCTGCCTGCAACACCACGATGGTCAGATCCGCGTGTGGTGGCACCGCGGCGAGAGACTGCGTGACGCCTGCATTATGCATCGCCATACCGGTCCGCAATTGGATATGACATACCTACCCTCTGGTACGCATCGCCGGTACACTCAACAGCCACCGCTACATCTCCGACGTTTTGGAGCCTGTAGTCCTCCCTTACGTGAAGGACCTGAGAGCGGCCACGTTTCAATAGGACAATACGCGCCCGCACGTGGCACGCATCGTGCAACAATTCTTCACGACCCACCAGGTGTCACTGCTGCCGTGGCCTTCCTGTTCTGCCGATATGTCGCCCATCGAACACGTCTGGTTGCTTATCGGCAAACGAGTGGCCCGGCAAGCACCACCCGCGGCTACGCCTGATGAACTGTGGTAACGTGTGGAAGCAGCCTGGACCCACATATCCCAAGGCCACATCCAAAGCCCTCTTTAGTTCGATGTCGCGGCGAGTAGCGGTCGTTATTGCCAGCCATGGGGGCCACATGAACTATTGATGTCTGCGTTTTCCGCAAGTCGCACGAGCCTGTAAGCTCAATCGTTTCATCGTTGTATCTGTTGTTATGTGTCCAGTAAATCTGGCTTTGCTATCTCGTGTCCTTCTTGATGGTGCATTTTGGGTGGCCAGCAGTGTATATATATATATAGTTCAATCTCGTTAAGCCACAATATTTTTTAACATTATGTTAATATAAAAGTAACCCTCGGTTACATTTTTGATTAATAAAAAAAGTAACCGGGGGTGGGATGTTAAAAAGGTTTACATTAAACAGAGGTATATTTAATTCAATGACAGCATAAGGAAGACATAAAGCAAACATACATTCTTGTCTATTGGATCTCTAATTCTGATAAAGAAAGGACTGGAATCACAGTGATTAAATGGAGCTCATGATGAAAATTTTCAAAGGAACGTCGTTTTTCACATTCTCTTTTAACACCAGTAGTTCGTTTATTTGTACCATCATTATTTACGCAGTGAACTGTTGTTATTTGATCTTTCATCTTTTTAGAGCCTTTCTCATTTTTGTTTGAAATCGATTTATCGGTTCCATCCTATAAAACAAACCAATTTATCCGTGTTATACAAATCTTAAATTCATATGATCCCTAACATTGTTTTCTTGTCTCATCAACTGAACTTCCAAAGGCACTAGCTGTTTCACCACGCCGTATTCTCAATAATAACTCATTCCGAATTTTTGAATCTTTGAAGTCAAACATTATATTTTAGCTGAACTCTTGAATTTGGTATCTTTTCCCAAGCTGTATCGCTTTTTAAAGAACATCTTCATCGGTAATAACTCCATGTTTATCATTTACCTGGCCAATCCATGGAACAAGACTTTCTGTAAATTTCGTACTTGCTAATTTTAATTTCTTTAACTGAGTGTAATTGTATTTCAGAACCCACCCATTTATGTTTATCGCTTAATATGTATGTTTACTACTGTTCTTCAGCTAATTGACTCGTAAAAAGAATCGAGGACATTTTCAGTGTGTACGCATTTAAAAATATCCGTTACAGCAGGCGAAAAGTGAAGGTGCAGATTTTAAAAGGAGTGTTTTAAACAGGTTCGATTTCTATAAAATTTTGATTTTATCTTTTAGAAATTATTTCATAGTCCCAGGAATAAAATTTCCAGCATGAGTTCATAAACCACAGGAAAACCTAGGGCTTTTATTATCAGGATTTAGCTAACACCATGAGCAACTCTGAGGGTTACATGCACTCAATGGACAAAGCATTAGAGATGCCTACCTAATAAGGTGTTGATCCTCTTCTAGCGAGAATAACAGTCTGTATACGCCAAGGCATCAACTCCACCAGACGATGGAGGGCTTTCTGAAATAATGCCATCCATGCCGATTACAACATTGTCCACAACTCCACCAGAGAGATTGGACCAGGATTCACAGATGTGATGCTCTTTTCCATGGCATCCCAGAGAATTTCCATACGGTTTTAATCTGGAAACATTGGGGACCACTGGATGGTTTCAAACTCAGATGAGTGTTTTTGAGCCATGCCTGGGTGGTTGCGGCCCAACGCATTGTCCTGCTGAAACTCACCATCGGCCGCAGGATGCCATAAGGCCATGAAAGCATGTAGGTGATCAGACAGCTAATGCTATTAGTACGCAGCAGTTAAGGAACTTCCCAGATACACTAAGGGACTTAATGTGGCATATGAGAAGGCTTTCCAAAGCATCACGGAACCACCACAACCACCACCACAACCACCACCACAACCACCACCACAACCACCACCACCTTGAGCAGAGCCGATCTGACACGACGGGCCATGGCCTCATGCTGTCAACGCAGCACCCGCAACCTCCTGTTAGCACGGTACTGATGAAAGCGGGATTCATCTGACAACACGATGAGACGCTACTTTGCATAAGTCCAGTTTTGATGTTCCCGGCAGGAGGCGAGGCGTAATGTCTGATGAGGAGCAGTCAACAGGGGTGAAACGAGTTGGGCGTCGGCTCCCGTAGCCTAGGGTATACAGCATATCGTTTGCTCTTTGGGCCTGCAACGTTTAACCCGGACGTGATTTCCACCACCGTAGTCAAGTGGTCGATCTGAAAGAGCTCGTAGAGTCTACGTCGATCTCGGTCATCAATGAAGTGTGGTTTCTTTTTGTCATTGGTCGTAACATTGACAGTATTTCAGTAACTTTGACAAGTAACAGTGATATGGCTTCCCATCCATCTCTATCATGAACTTCTTGTGGGGTCGTGAAGTTTAAAGACAGGTACTTTTCACTGCCCGAAGCTCTATTTTCTTCATTGTAAAATCATACGTAAAGAAAAGAACGACTGGTTTTATAACGCCGTAAATTTTTACAATGACATATGCAAGAATATACCGATGAACCATTAAGTTATGACCACCTACCTAATAAGCTGTACGACCCCCATTCATCCCGCAAAACAGAGGCCATTCGATGAGATGACGATAGGCATCCTGGTGTATCTGGTACTATAATGTCAACAGCAGGTCCTCCAGTTCCCGTACATTTCGGGATGGTGGTAATTTAGCGCAAAACCTGCTTTTCAAAGTCGAACCACAAATGTTCGATTGGATTCATGTCAGGTAAATTTGAAGTCCGAGGCATTAACAGAAAGTCACCAGCATGTTCCTCGAACCACTCCTTGGCGATTCTGGCAGCGTGGCATGGCGCATTATCCTGTTGGCAATGGCCACCATCAGCAGAGAACACGGTTGCCATGAATGGGTGAACTTGGTCCACACCGATGTTCAGATACCTCACAGCTGTCATTGTGCTATTGGGATAACGGGGCCAAAGTGTCCCAAGAATACATCGCCCGCAGCATAACACCTCCGCCGGTGGGCTGTTTCCGCTCAGCAGTGCATCCAAGTGCCATAACCTCCGTTGGTAATCGGCGTATTTGTGCTTGGCCGTCTACGTGATGCACCAGGAATTCTGATTCGTGAGACCAAGCCACTTTCTTCTAATCATCCACGGTCGAATTTCGATGATCTTGGGCCCATTTCATACATTGTCGGCGATGACGTGCAGGGATCATGTGGTCCCGGCTGGGTCTTCAGCTACGCAGGCCCATACGCAGAAGGCTGCGATGATCTGTGTGATGTGACACATTGCCTACTGTTGTAGCTGTGAGTGATTTGTCGCACTGTGGTCCTGCGGTCATTGTGAACAATGCGGGACAATCTCCGATCCCCTCTGGCATCAATGAGCTACGAACGACACACTGCTGGACGACGGCTCGTCGTTTGGCCATCTGTGCACCACCTTTGATACATACACACTACACAGGCATGTGAACAACCCACAAATCACGACGTTATCGAGATCGTAGTTCCGAGGCGCCGAGCCATCACAATTTGTCCTTTATCAAGCTCTGATAAATCGGCAGCTTTTCCCATTCAGACTCCGAACACTTTACTAACCGAAACCCGGTCTTCTGGTTGTATATATACTACTACTTTGTGAACTTCACCTGTCCATTTTTCTGTCTCCAGGCGCGCTCATTTCTCTAGGCTAGGGGTGGTCATAATATAATGACTCATCGGTATATATACTACCTACAGTGAAATACTTCACATTCATATTAACCAGACGAAGGTTAGACAAAACGTTTTTAACGCTCCTCGTGCAAATTTGTAATTTATTTGTCTGAAAATTTGTCTAATGGTTGTATCATCCCAAAATCATTCAACACACGCACAATGCATACGAAGGAAACACAAGCTGCTTTTGATTATAAATTTCACAAGAGAAAGCAACAACGCATTTGCGAAGTGTAGCTCAATTATTTGCTATCCGCGAAATCTTATTGCACTATTTTTTCTGATTTTTATAATTTCATGTGTTTCTACACTTCCCAAAGAGAGAAAACAAAGAAGTATGGTAATATGAAATAAAGAAAAATTTCAAATTACCACACTTCTTTAGTAGCAAAGCAATAAACACAATGTGAAAATCCTCCAAATACGTGGCGTCAGTGAATAAACAAAGACATCGCCCTTTCCACGTTTTATCAAAACACAGCAACCGAAAAAAATGTTATCCGGTCACAGATGGGGATCCGAACCACAGATCTCTGAGTATCTAGCCGAGCGCGCTAGACTTACGCTACGGTGACCAACAATAAACGGCGCTATGTGTGTTTTTCTGTCAGCTTCTGACATGATAAACGTAAGATGGGCTCAGCAATTGAGACGTCTCCATCTGGTGGGCACTGGCTATATATTAATTATAGCAATTAAATCCAAAGGGCCAGATCCAAAGTGAAAATCCTCCAAATACGTGTTGTCAGTGAATAAACAAAGACATCGCTCTTTCCACATTTTATCAATACACAGCAACCGAAAAATTGTTATCCGGTCACCGCTGAGGATCTGAACCGTCTCAGTTTCTGAGCCCATCTTACGGATTAATCATGTCAGAAGCAGACAGAAAAACACACATAGCGCCACTGATTGTTGGCCACCGTAGCGTGCGTAAGGCTAACGCGCTCGGCTAGATATCGAGAGATCTGGGATTCGGATCCCCAGCGGTGACCGGACAACAATTTTTCGGTTGCTGTGTGTTGATAAAACGTGGAAAGAGCAATGTCTTTGTTTAATAACCACAATATTTAAGGAAAATTAGTACTTCCTCTTATTATCAATAGTTCGTTCCTAAACTGTGGGCAGTTTACGAACACCATTAAAAGTACCATTATCTTGGAAAATATGTGTGATTCGGAAATGCTCACCCTGTTCATAGCTATGGCAAGTACCAAACATTTCCCTTTTTAGATAGCCAAATCAATTGAAATCACAAAGGTTCATATCCTGTAACTCTAGTCGGTGGGGCAGGTTCAACCACCCGTTCTGTTCAATGAACAGCCGAACAATCCGGGCCTTATGGGGCCGTGATTTGCCCTATGCGAGGACTGATCTCTGCGCATGATGTCGCTGCGCCTATGCCTGGATATGCTCGTCCGGATACGACTTATACCCCTCCGATGCCATGACTATTTTCTCAGCATACTTCTTCCAAATAGCCACGCCGTGAACATCCATGCCAAAGACCAGTAAGATTTTGCGCTCACTCAACTCTGCACCCGCGGAAGAACCGGGTTCAACCCAGGACAGTTACTGATATCGTTTGCTGTGTGCTAAAATTCCTCCCGACTTTCATCTAAGGGGACACCCATGTGGGCATCTTACTATTGCGACGGAAGGTTACTCCGCGCAATCTCGTAGTAGAATTCTCTCTGCGTCGTGGTTAGAGTGTGTGGTACTCACGTCGCTAGTTTTTTCATTTTGCCTAAATTTCCCGTCAGTGCGGTGTAAATCGTTATGCGAGAGATACCCAGCTGGTTGGAAAGTTCATTGATACTCACCGTACAAGACTGTTGTAAGGTCTCTTGGATACGTCGTTTGGCTTTCTGCCTGGAAGTAGAAATCGGTGAACTGCGTGAATCCATCTTAGAGAGTCGTTGGGTGATATCCTTATATCCTTTTGTCCAATTACTAACTCATAGCCCGTGCCATGCGCAGGTGAAAGAACTGTGACTGAAATTTTTATAACACGAATCGAAAAATACATATATATATATATAACTACAATAAGCGACTGAATTATCAATGAGAAGTCTATAAGATAGGTCATCAACAAAAAATGTTTCGTAATATCCCCATTAAATATTCCCATGACAGAAGCCTATTATATAGGTTAATAGATTTAACCTGTCATATGACGGTCTCAATACGTTAAAAATCATATAATGTAGAAATTTAGGTAATAAAAATGAAGTTAATTAAAGGTCAGGAAAGACTACTTGTATAATGTTTTGTGTTATTGTCATTTGATTGTTCAAAATATTTCATTGCAGTTCCTTGTGTTTACCAAAAACGTTCACGCCATCGCCATTGTCGTTCTCTATTTAAGCGACGTTTTCCTTCAGCTTTATCTTCTATCTTGTACTACAAAGAAAAATCCCGCGGAACCAACCATTTTCTTAAATTTCAATCACACTGAATGAAAACTACGCCTGCAGTTACTTTCTTACAACTTTACTTGTTCCTTTTTTATGAAATAAAATAACGCTGATTCCTTTTTTATGAAATTAATCTGCAATTTTATTACTTTTTATGAAATTACTCTGCAATGCAAAGAAAAAAACACGACATAACACCTACGTAACAAAACAAACTTCGCAGCAAGTTGTTCGAGCACGTGCGTGTTGCCACAGATGAAGTCGTTAGTCTTCCTAACTTTATTTTATTTCCCGGCATTTCTCTTTGATGTTACGTATCCTGCGATAGCGGTGAGCTTAGTTCCGATTTCGGCCACCAGATTAAAGCAGATGGCGCTGCAAGTACTGAATGACGCCAGAGCGTTAGGGACAGTCATAGCTTATTATATAGGTTTTATTCACAGCCGTATTCTTGAAGGCATTTTTACATTCTGTTATCAGTAGAAGCAGAACCGTCTAGAAAACACAAGGCCATGATATTAGAGAGATGAGTTTCCTCCGTTCGTAACGCCATTCTCTTGTTACACGGCCTGCTACGTCGGTGTCGTGTTTGACTTCACACACGACAGCGTTGGAAACCAATCAGAAGACGTCACTAAATGAGGGATATCTTCTCGCTAATGTCATGGCCTTGTGCTTTCTAGACGGCTTTGGTAGAAGATTTTGTGCCAAGCAGTCTGAATGCTGAAATAAAAAACAAAACTTAAAAAAACCCCGCAAAAAATCACGCTGTTCTTTCACTGACCAAAATGCTAAACATTGCCGTGTTTAGCATTTGGGTCAGTGAAAGAACAGCAAAACACTACCTGAACACTGCCAATGCTAAACACTGCCTGCCTTGGCACTTCAAGTTTCCGAAATTTATGCCTTTGAATGTGTTCGCTTACTTACCGAACCGCCTAATACTCTCACGAACAATGAAATTTGCGCACCAAGAAGGAAGCATCAGATTGAAACGAAATTTTATGGACGTATTGATACAGATGATGGCAAAAACAGAGCTGAAGAGCAATTACAAAGGGATCTGTGGCACGTAGTCGGTCATCTTCAATAGCGCGTCGCACAGCCTCGTGCGGCGATACATGCTGCAATACGGTCCAGCATGTAGGAGAACACAAGCCTGATGTCCACGGGCAGACTGGCTCACACGTGTCGGACGGTGTGCTCCAAATCCCGGATAGTGCGTCACTGCGGGAGCTGGCGTTTAAACTGGTCCCTCACATGCTCAATAGAGGACATGTACCGGGAGCTGGCAGGCCATGGGAGTGTCTGGACAAGACGTAGGCAGTTCTGGGCAATCCGAGCCGTGCGTGGGCGGGCATTATCCTGCTGGTATAGCGCCCCTGGAATCCAGGCCAGGAATGGGAACACATGGGGCCGTAGGATCTCATCCACATACCGCTTGCCCGTCGATGATCCGCGTACCACTACAAGAGCTGATCGGCTATCGTAAGCAATGGCTCCCCAGACCATAATGCCTGCAATGGGGGAGGTGTGGCGCTCGATAGCTAGGTTGGGATTGTGCCGTTAAACCCGGGGACCTCCACACTCGGATATGATGATCATCTGTCCCCAAAACGAAGCGGGACTCATCGCTAAACACCACGCGTCGCAAGTCTGTGGCGTTCCACCTCGCTCTGATCTGACACCACTTCATACGGAGCCGGCGATGTTGCGGTGTTGATGGCAGCACACGTAAGAGGCGTTGGAATCGCAGATTCGTTTCCGTGAGGCGTCGGGAAATGGTTCGTGGGCACACAGGAGCCGATACATTTGCCTGTATAGTGGATCGGCTCCCCGTGAGATCCGTTCGCGCCTTCTGCACGATACGTCGATCCTCTCTATCGGTGCTCCGCCGTGTGGCAGTGCCGTCACGTGTTCACTGTTCCCAACACAGTCGAACTGTATGGTCAGAACGATCCACGTGGCCGGCTATACGGCGTGCCGACCACCCTGCGGTTTTCATCCCGATGATCAGGCCTCTCTTAAAGTCCGTAAGTTGCGTAAATCGGCTTCTCTGGCGTTTACCCGGCATTCTTGTCACTCTTTACTCTTGCTTGCGTCGGCCGGTGCTTTTCGCTTTCATGGGGGCATCGACTAAACGGCGGTTTATAAAGCTGCCGGTCCGTGCTTGAAGCGCCACCACAGGGTATGCGGTCATACGCAATCGCACCGAACGTGGATCATTTGCATACCAGCACGAACTCTAGGTATTTGCAAAGTTTCGCGGTTGTAGCATATTTTCTTCTAGGTTCGCAACTTTCATTGTTCGTGAGTGTAATATGCCTGTCGAGGAGGATAGGACTAGAATTAGAAGAAAGTATGCATGGTTTTCAGAATGTGATACCATGAAAATTACCGAGGAATCAGAAAAAGAGAAGCTGCGAGTATCTTTGTTAATGACCGTGTTGTCAGAATTAGAGCAATAAAAGGCACGTTTCTTAAAAATAAGGAAAACAACATATGAAATACCATGCAGATGATTAAAAAAATGTGGAGTTATTCCAAGGAAAACAAATGAAAAGCTTCCAGTCCGTACTTCGTTATAAGATGTCTTTTTAAAATAACACGCCCAGAAAATCAGATGTTGGAGTCACGTGCCGATTTGTAAAAATCCGTGCTGCAGTGCAAAGATTTGCAAACCACATACATTAACACATTGAACTTGATATGGGAGCAACTGGCTAACAAACGTACGGGAAAATATGTGGGAGAAAAACTTACAAACAGGAAAATATGTAGGTAAAAAATGAGCGCTTCTTTTCATCGTGAAAACCCATGTCATAAGACGTTTAAGGTCATTATCGCGGAAAGTACAAGAATAAAGGAAGATTGCTTCCACAAACCGCTGACACATTTTACCATAACATTATTGCACGGTTCACTTCGGAAATTATTATGGACTTATTCCACAGAGGCATGCTGTTCCTGAAATTGCAAAATTCGGTGTCGAAGAAGATGATGAACGTGGTTATAGTAATTCAGAAGGCAATATCTACTAGGGATAATTTTTCCTGTTATCAAAATGACTTACATTATGGTGCCGGAAAGGCAAAACCTGACTTCTGTTACTACCGTCAAAAGCGAATTTTGTTATGCAGTTTATGAACTATAAATAAGGGTGTACAAAGAAAATATTCGTGAAGAAATTCAAGGTGGAAATGGAAGACAGTATGATCATGATAGGCTAGAGTACACTACTTTCTGTATGATGTTGCTGTCACCCTAATGGAAAAAGGTTGGATATGGCTATCTAATGAATAGCAATAGTTATGATCTTATGTTGAGGGTACTAAACGACTATGCGAACATTTTGACGAAAGGTAATTTCATTGTGATTCACACCGGAGATGGAAACGGGTCACGGGTCAACGGGTCACGGGGTCAACGGGTCGACAATTTCTAACGAGCCAAACGGGTCGGGTCAAGGTGTTCGTAACCCGATTTTGACCCAGTTTTATTTTCCTTTCACTTGTTTTTTTTCAAATTAAAATGCGCACTTGCAAATTTTGTACTCGATACTGGTGCCCGCGGACTGAAAAATGATTTGTCATGAAATATAAAGGAAGAATGTCCTGAGAAGGAAAAGTGTCCCTTCCTTCTGAGGGGTAATGATGAAAACAACATCCACATTTTGGAAACTTTCAACTCATCATAAACTTTTACAAATTGGTGTTGCTGTGAAACATATTCTGAAGCTTGCTTTGTTATCAAGCAAATAGCAAAAACTGAAATTAAACATACAACAAGTTGCTTAATTCAAATATTTTGATTGTAGCACCATCAAAATTAGGTGAAACAACCTTAACATTACTGCGTAGGGACTTTTTGACTGTCGCAGATGTGTTTCAAAACATGTAGAAGACAGTTAGGTTATGTCTTGCAAACAGAGAACGACAGTTTCAACACTTCCTGTAAATGAGTAAACGTTCCTATAATACATTTGTTTGATTTCCGCATAACCCAAGATACCCACTGCGGAGAAACATTTTGAACTCCCCGTATATATACACTATATTGACAAAAGTCACCGGACACCTGAAGAAAAATACAACATAGCCTTTATTGACATACATTAGTACGGTGTCGGTCCACACTTGGCCTTAATGCATGCACTGACCCTTTGAGACAGGCTTTCGATTAGGTTTTGAAACACAGCGATAGATATGCGCTTCCATTTAGTACATAATGCTGCCGCTAACTGTTGCTTAGTAGTTGGCCTTTATTCCAAACTTCTTATGCGGCGCTCTGAGTCTTCCCATGTGCTCTGTGCTGGCCAGTCCACACACGATACGGAATTATCGTCAAACCACGCCGTAACTTGGCTCGGTTCATTATCCTGCTGGTACCAGCAATGCTGGGTTCCATAGCATTGCCACAGAGTTGGTAGGGCATAATTGTCTAGAATATCGAGGTAGACGTGCTGGTTAACAGATTTGTCCACGATAACCAATGGGCCCGGACCATACCACGAAAAACACCCCCACACGAGTACACTGCCAGCTCCAAACTTGACCGTAGGAACAGTGCACTCTGGTTAATAGCGTTCCCCTGCTGCCGCCATACACACACACACGGCCATCAGACTGATGGATCGTGTATCTGGATTCATCAGTCCATAGGACCCATTTCCATTAATATATGGTCCACGATAAATGTTCTTTACACCATGCTAAATGACGAGTAGCATTCCGAGTGGAGATGAAAGGCTTATGAGCAGTTGCACGATCCGACCCGTCCTGCCCCGGACAATTTTTGGACGTACTGAATAAGAGTCGCACGACCACGGTAACCTATGGAATGAAGTACACTGCAAATGGTACGTGTACATATCAAGGTTCCAGTATTTTTACTCTCCTGTACACTGAGCTCTTGTGCAGGACTCCGACGATTAGCTGTAACGACTCTAATGAGGCTTCGACGTCCTCTATCACTGATTTTCTTTAGTCTGCCGGTAAGTTTTGTTGGTTCAGGCACTCCACGTGTCTTCCACTTATTCAGTACATCCAAAGCAGTTGACGTGGGTATGTTTAAACGCCTCTCGGTTTTTCTTATAGACAACCCACTAATGTAACACCCAACAATTTTTCCTTTCTCAAAGTCAGTTCTCCCCCGCCGCGATATTTCCCCTCAAAGTCACAGTGCGATATGATCGCGGTCAGCTGCAGGCTTGTTTTTATACCGTTTGCAGCTGTACCGCGAATCTTAACAACGCCGCGGATCCGTTCATTTGCTTTTGAAGGGGTGTCCGGTGACTTTTGTCAAACTAGTGTATATTATATATACACTGCTGGCCAGCCAAAATGCAACACCAAGAAGGATACGAGACAGCAAAGCCAGATTTACTGGACACATAACAATAGATACAAAGATGAAACGATTGAACTTTCAGGCCCGTGCGACTTGAGGAACACGCAGGCATCAATAGTTCGTTTGGCCCCCATAGCTGGCAATAACGGCCGTTACACGCACCGGCATCGAACGAAAGAGGCTTTGGATGTGTGATTGGGTTATGTCGGTCCTGGCTGCTTCCACACGGTGCCACAGTTCATCAGGCGTAGCCGCGGGTGGTGCTTGCCGGGCCACTCGGTTGCCGATCAGGGACCAGACGTGTTCGATGGGCGTCATATCGGGAGAACAGGCGGGCCACGGCAGCAGTGACACCTGGTGGGCCGTGAAGAATTGTTGCACGATGCGTGCCACGTGTGGGCGCGCATTACTCTGTTGAAACGTGGTCGCTGGCAGATCCTGCAGGTAAGGGAGGACTACAGGCTCCAAAACGTTGGAGATGTAGCGATGGCTGTTGAGTGTACCGGCGATGCGTACCAGAGGGGTGCTGGTGTCATATCCAGTTGCGTCCCAAACCATAACACCAGGCGACGGACCGGTACGGCGATGCAGAATGCAGGCGTCATAGTCTCTCGCCGCGGTGCCGCCACACGCGGATCCGACCATTGTGGTGTTGCAGGCAGAAGCAGGATTCGTCGGAGAAGACAATGTCGTGCCATTCCGTAGTCCAGGTGCGGCGTTCAACGGCCCACTGCCGCCGCACCCGCCGGTGGTGCAACGTCAATGGTAATCAGAGAGATGGGTGCCGTGCGACAAGTCCCCGCTCCTGCAGACGACGTCGAACGGTACGTGCTGACACAGGTTGTTGCGCAACACACCCTAATTCCTGCGCTAACGTTCGTGATGTGGCGGTGCGAGCTGTCAATGCCCGCCGCACAACATACCGGTCCTCTCGTTCGGTGGTATGCCGTGGCTGCGTCAATCGCTCACGTCCATCTGTCCGTCCTTCCTACATCCACCGAATCCATATTCGCCTCACTGTCGTCCCACACGGGCGCCGATGTCTCGGGGACACGGGCGCCGATGTCTCGAGGACGAATAGTGGCTTATCGCTGCCGCGATAAGCCACTATTCGTCCTCTGTCAAACTCCGAAACGTGCTGGAATGACAGCCGTATTTTGCGACGAGGCATCGGGAAGCTTCTCACGCATAGTTTCGACAGCACAACACACTTCCACTACTTACACCCCGCCTTCTGTGCACCCTTCTTATAGTACTTCTCGGTGGCGTGCCGGGCGCACATGATTTGCATATGTCCTGCAATGTTAATCGTTTGCATGTCCTCTCGCGGGCGACGCATGCTGCGAATTGCAGGCCAATCGGATGCTTCCTTCTTGGTGTTGCATTTTGGGTGGCCAGCAGTGTAGTTCAAAACATAATTGTCCGGGGCAGGACGGGTCGGATTCAATTATGTGACTTCCTTGTCCAAACTTTTTGACCCGTTTCAAACTGTGATTTGCACTGATTAGAACACCGATGGAAGATGAAGGAGATTTGGATTTTCCGAGATTTAGTGGTAAAGGCACTGCTGACAAGCGAAAAAGAGACACAGATAGAGAAAGAGACGCTATGAATGTGCAAATTACTGACTACCCGGAATTTATCACCTGAGAGAGTTGAAACATCCGTCAAACTTCTTCCTTCAATTTGAAACAACAGGTGACGTAATACTAAAATTTACTATAAATGTTTGAAGACCTGGTCACAGGGCAAAACTTAGTGCGAGATATACCTCTAGTTTGAACTTCCTTTTCAGTTGCCGCGTTCTATGTAAATTTGTTTCTTTCTCGTTAAGTATTTCCTAAACTTAACGCCACAAAATTTCTCCCGATGAATTTGAATTTGGCGGGTCAACGGAAACAAAATCCTCTGAGGTAAGAGCTCAGTGTGCAATGTTATTTGATCGAGTCATGTGCACGCATTGTAGGAAGAACGATATTCAATTCTGAGCCGATAGTGAGCGATTCCTTAAAAAGCAGTTTGTATTGAGTGAACAGTTTGTTATTTAAAGATAAAGAAGTGTCACGAGTATTATGAAACATCGTTGCTTAAGTTTTGTCCAGCGTGTTGTGGAAGAAATGATTCTGGATTTTGGGCGTTCGTGATTGACGAATTAAAGAAAGTACATTTCGTTATCACTGAACGCTGGCCGTTATATTGAAGTAACATATAGTAGATAAGCATATAATAAGCCCGCATTTAGCGAGACCCCGTATTTAAAGAGGAACTTTTATCAAGAAAAAAAAAGAGAGTCTACTTAACTGATAAGAAGCCTACTTTCTTTATAAAAGAGGAACTTACTTTTATGAAGAAAGTGGACTTTGTCATCATTGAACGCTGGCCCTTATCTTGAAGTAATACATAGTAGAACCTGCATATAACAAGCCCGCATTTCGTGAGATTCCGTATTAAAACATTTAAAACATGAACTTTTATTTGGTATAATGTTAATTCAACGCTAGTCTCACTTCGACGTCAAGTTGAATATCCTTGAAAGATTTAATAAATTAAATGTAGTATTAATGTAATTCTTTCAAGTAGATCCGGCAGTTATGGATACATAATATAAACGTATATGAATACTAACACGTATGCATATTTTTACATGCTAGGAATTTCCGCGCTGAAATGGATTTAGTAAGCGCCCGGATTTAACGAAGTTTTCATCTAGTCCCGAAATCATTATTATAAGCGGGTTCTATTGTATATGACTAATTAAGATTTTCAGCTACAACAGTCTGAGACACATCCTGAGCATTCAAGTGAAATTAATTCACTAAGTCTATAAGCTAAGTTAAGCTTCAAGTTAAGTTAAAGACGAATCTACAAATCAACAATAGCAAATGCCCCGTTATCCCGTTGTAGGTAAAATATATTATTTTATACTAGAAGAACTGGTTAAAAACTCCTACAAATCTACTCATTTTTGTGCTTGTAGTCCTTTAAACCTCAGACTTGTGTCTCCATAGCAGTTTGGCCCAATGCGCTTCTCTTATACTCGTTATCCAGTTACACTTAAAACTTCTGATTCAAAATTACACACTGTAAAGTTCGATCCGAAATTAGATCTATTCCTGCATTACCTATCATTACCCTCTGCTGAATTTTTAAGAGTGGTGCGACAGACACTGTAAATAAAGCATCCTTTTACAGCCTAATATTTATTTCTTGGGTTCATTTAAGGCTGTCCTTGATTGAGTGTTAGGCTTCATCTTCTGCGATAGATGGCGCAAAATATCACTCCTTGGGCGTGGCTTTTACGTCTTGATTGATTGTCCCAGAAGTTGGCGTCAGCGAACGACTGAAGAGCTTAACATATTCAGAATGGCAGCTGTCTCTCGTCGGCTCCGCAATGAAAAGACAAAGTATCCGCTGTTACGTTTTAACCAATGACATCGTTTGGGGGTGGAGCTTAATAGGTAGGCGTAGTTTCTGTCTCACATTCAAGTGTTTTCTGGTAATGTACACATTTTCTCTTCAAAAAATGAACGTACAATAGAATTTAAGATGATCTATAGAAGACAAGATTTCAATCTCACTTCAGTGCCCATTCTTTGATTTCTATTTGACCTAGATAATTAAAAAAATCAGACAGAAATGAGAGATTTCGTTTCTTCCATACAGAAACCCTGTCAAGCTAACTTCTGGTGCCAAATTGGAATACTTTCTAGTCAGAAAAATTTAATTTTAAAAACAATGCTAACAAATTTTTCGAAAAAATAACTGCGACACGTATTAGATATGGGTCGTTTTTATTTGTGCTCAAATTTTCAAATTCTACAAAGTAATAGTTTTCGAGCAAATGTGTACAAAAGAATTTGAATTACATATATAGGACAGAATTTCTGTTACACTCATTCAAAGACAGCCTTAACCAATTTCACGTAGAAAACTATTTTAAAATGATAAAAACGTTTTGTAAAGCACCTAAATGATTCGCGCTGTAATAATGCACGAAAAAGGCTCAGTATGATTATTGCACATTTTTGATAATTTTGAGCAGTCCCACTCAGACCGTCAGATAAACAAAGACTCATAGCATTTGACATAAAACGTTTAAAATTAATCACTGTCAATGTTTAACTAACGCGTGACAAATCGTGAAACATAAAGGTAACAATTTAAAGATACCATTGCTTTCTAAAAGCAAAAAAGCCAGAATGTTGGACATATCCTCTGTGTGGGAGTTGTGGAATTCACAAATTTGCCGGTGGTGGAGACCGAACTCACTCCTCGTCGCTCCGGAGCATGTTAGTCTAACCGACTAAACTGCACCGAAGGAATGTATCGCTGCAGATTTGTCGTCTCACCTTTGTAGTACGTCACATCATCTCTCTCTCTCTCTCTCTCTCTCTTAAATTTTTTTAAGCGAAGAAAGAATTTTCATTAATTTCAAGCGATATTTGGAACAAAAATCACACATTTTTCGAAGAACTCGACGGCCAGTAGATTCGTTTTCCACAATCGGGCACCAATGTGAAATTCATAGATTTTGCCGGAGACGGAGATCTGTGCTCCGTAACAGATTGCTTTCCCAACGAAGCTACACCGACGGAATGTATTGCTGCAGATTTGTCGCCTTGATGCGTACTTCACACAGAGTATCCTAAGACGATATAAGAATCCGTTCATTTCGTGAGTTTAGCAGAGCAGTTGTGAGAAGTATTTCGACGAATTTCATGCATACAACACTATGGCTGTGATGATGCAAACTTTCTGTAGTTACAAAACGCGAATTCTAGATGTAAATAAAGTTTCATATTAGTTTAGGTTTGATCTTGCTCATGAACACACTCACAAAGAGATGCACGCACACAGACTGTGTATTTATACCTCACGAAATGTAAATATTTTCAAAAGCCCAATTTTTCCAGAATCGTTCTTAAATGGAACAACCGAAAAATTAAATAAAAGACATGAATAATTCCAATGGCTTGTGGCCATATCAAGTATCATTTTTGGCGATTCCTTTTATTTTTCATCTGAAGACATTTGGCGACCGTTCGTATGACTTTGAAAGAATCACTAGAATTAATAAAATAACGAGGAGGGATGTGGTGGTTACCGTTTAGTAGCACAGTTGAACTATTTCTCCTCTCCCAAAGAGAGAGAGAAAAAGAAAACGCTCATCAAAAATGACTGCATATGAAAATAAGAATGGCAAACGTCGCCTTTCAGGCATTCTGTTAATATTGGGAAATGAGTTTAAAACATTTAGAGCGTGAAGAACTGGGCCTCGACGGGCAATGGTTCCATGCTGAGTTGCGAAAGTGATAAAAAAACTGGGCTGGAAGATAAAATAAGCGAACACCGTGCAGAGAAATCTAATAAAAGGAATAAAGAAAAAATTCTCTTGGCATAATATCAAAATCTGAACAACAACAACATAAATAGCGATAAGGGGAATTCCATGGTTTTCAGATGCTAGATGATTCTTTTTTTCTGTGGATTTATTTTTTAGTGTAAGCTTTTCAAGTTCCTCAATGGATGATTCGAATGGAGGTCAAACTTTTCTTTTCTGTTGTTGAAAACTGGAACCGCTTTTGACATAGATTTGTGTGGTAGCTTTCAGTGAAGAAGGATAACAGGTACGACTGATCAAAATCGATTTGGAGATGCACCAGAGAAGCCCTTTGAAAACAGAAAATGCTTAACACATTTCCCGATTCCGTCAAGAAACTGACGGGGCTCACGGTGTTGTAATTTGCTTATTAACTTTCACGAAAGTAATATTTGCTTTAAACGTTTGGTCAAAACATATACATATTTGGATATTCTTTTTGACCTTTAAGATGCGTGTGAGATTATTATCACGTAAATTTCAAAAGTGATTTTCCTGACACTAGTTCTAAATATATTGAAATCTTGCAGGTATGTGTGCTTTCTTTTACAGGTTGCTGTCCTCCCTTTCTTCCAGAGAAGCAACAGGTCATCCCTAGGATGCTGCGCAGTACGTATGTTGAATAAAATTAAATAAAGTACCGATAATTGGAAGAAAATTGATAAAAATGATCAAATTGTTAATAATATGAGGGTATACCTTTGCTTTACGACACGATAATTTATGTTGCAAAATCTCTATTTCTCACTTAGCCTTCTGTCCTTATCAAAAGTGCTGCCCCGATGACGCAGTGGTATAAGTGCTGGTTTATGATCATTCGTCCGAGATGGGTCCAGATTCGAAGCTTGGTGGGGTATGGATGTTGTGTTTCTCTTACGGCACTGGGTCTCTCCATTCCCTGGAATCAGTGGCCCTAAATTAGGGACGGCCCACTACTTATAGCCTATCGAGTTGTTCATAGTGGTCGTTAAACCTTCAGGGGTGATTATGAAATGAAAACAAACTGTGACCTCAGTGATAAATATATAAAGTATGCATATAGTTTATACATACACTGGCGGAAAGTGTAAAAAGAACACCAAGAAGGAGACGTCTGATACCAACGAAATTTATACAGCATAATAACGGAATACAGAGGATAACGTGATCAAAATATTATGGCAAAATACAGCTGTATTTGCTGGTAAACTGAAAAATAACATTTCCATGTAACATGGTTGGTACGAGGTTCAACCGCCATGAACTGCGTCACACTGTGCAATTCTGGCATGGAGTCTGTCATACAGATGTTGGATGTAAGTTTGGGGTATTGAGTTCCAAGCATCCTCAACCTGGACGCGTAAATCGGGGATGGTCGTGGCTGGCCGTGGAGACCGGATAAGTCGTTGTCCCATAAAATCCTACACGTGCTCAATGGGGGACAAATCCGGTGAACGTGCAGGCCATGGAAGTTGTCTCATACCCTGAAGTGCATGTGGCGTTGCACGTGCCGTGTGTGGGCGTGCGTTATCTTGCTGGAAAACACCACGATGCACCGACCTCACAAATGGCACAACAACGGGCTGAATGATGTTGTTGATGCAGGAGGTGCTGTTTAACGTACCCGGTACAAACACTAGTTCTGTGCGGGAGTGATAGCTGATCGCTCCCCACACTAGGAGACCAGGTGTAGGCCCTATGTGTCGCTGGTGGATGCAAGAAGGGTGGAGACGCTCCCCTGTGCGTCTATGAACACGCATACGGCCATCGGAGGCTCCCAATCAGAATCTGCTTTCATCGCTGAACACGACAGATCGCCATTGCGTTCTCCAGTGCATACGTTGGCGACACCACTGCAGCCGTTCTTGACGGTGGGCTGGAGTCAGAGGTATGCATGCCAGAGGCACACGTGTACGTAGTCCTGCATCCAGTAGACGGTTGCGGATTGTTCGCACAGTCACCTCAGGTGCAACGGCAGCTCGGATTTGCGTCGCAGTGGATGTTCTGCTGGACCACGCCGCTCTTCTTATGCGTCGATCGGTCCGCTCATCAGTCCGTCTGTGACTCCCGGTTCCACGTCTTCTCGTGTGGGAATGTTCCTCGGACCATCTACGCCACCATCGTACCACCACCGATAGTTCCCGTTCAATTCGCTCCGCGAAACGACGATACGACCACCCGACCTCGCGGAGTCCGACTAGACGACATCGCTCAAAGTCCGATAACTGCTGAAATCGTACACGTCTTCCATGTCCAGGCATTGCAGCTTCTTCAGGGTCTTCGCACGTGTCCGTACGCCGACGACTGACTACATTCACTTCGCCGTACTCCTTAAATACCACCGACAATGATTTGCATATTATGCCGTGCTGTGGCGTAAGTGCTCACCGGTTGGTCCCGAAACTAACATCGCTCGTACGTAAACTTGACCTCGTTAACATATGTAAATTTCATGATCGTCCGCCAATTCCTTCTTGGAGTCCTTTTTTCACTTTCTGCCAGTGTATATTGTATAATGTAATGTACAACACGTACACATTGTTTATATATTACACATACTGTACATTATACAGTATATTGTGTAATGTAATGTGCATACAGGTACACATTGCTTATATATTACACATACTGTACATTATATTAACTAACTACACAACAATTAACCACTAGAGCCAGTGAAATTTTACTTCGCACAATTTTTGTACCAATCTTTTTTCTAGTATGTTAGAAATCTTTCGAAAAATGCATTTTTGAGTTTTATATGTGATGTTAGTGGTGTTAGAGATCTCTTAAAAATTGTAAAATTCTACTTCAAAAATTGCAGTTTTGAAGTCAAATTTTGCACTTCAAAACATTTAGGCAAAATATGGGGATCATTTCAGCTCCGGATGCTTTTAAGTCCTTTTCCTATTACATCCTACAGTGTTTTTTGTAAATCCTGCATTTAGCTCATAGGATTCATTGCATCTTTTGTAACGAAATTATTTGATTACTGTAGATGCAGCTGCGAAATAAAAAAAGAGCAGCATGCACAACAGTTTTGAATCTGGAAAGGTACTTTTATTTAATTACTCCTTCATAGTATTTTCTGAAGTGACAGAATTGAGGATTCCCATCCCGGATTTCCGGGCTTAGAGTATTACAAAACTCCGGAATTCCGGGCTACACCCGGACAACAAACAGGCCTGAACCTTCAATGAAAAAAAGTTTCAAAAGTATCCGTACACCTCTTTTGAGTAGTGGATTTGCCTATGTACCTTCCAGCAATGGCCTGTGCAGGTACACTATTTACCAACAAGTAATTGGACACCCCTGCAATCGACGATATCTGTGGTCCTGATACACGTCACGGCCGCCGCCGTTAATTATCTTGTGGGAAACAACAACGCAACAAGTCGCATGCAAGATGACACGGAGTTCGGAGCTCTCTGATTTCGAGAAACGTGTAATCGTCGGGTATCACAGAAATGACCGATCCATATGTGACATATCCAGCAAGTTGAAGTACCCAAAATCGAGAGTGGCCTACGTGATTGGCAAGTGGAAGATGAGAGGTGACTGTCGGAATGTGCCCCGACCCGGCAGACCCACAAAACTGGGAGTTAGAGACCGACGGGTGCTGGCCAGAGAAATTCGGAAGAACCGCACCAAATCGATGGGCCACATCCGCGAAGAGTTTCAACAGGCATCCGGGAGTGTTCTTTCGATGAATACCGTCCGTAAGGAATCCCATCTGCTCGGTTATCATGGACGTGCTGCCGCCCGCAAGCCTTTGATCACCAAGTCCAATAGCGCTGCTCGGCTAACGTGGTGCAAAGAACGTCGATAGTGAACCGTTGAACAGTGGAAACAGGTTCTCTGGTTTAGCGTTTGCCTGGAGAACGCCTCCTGCTGGAATGTATTGTGCCAACTGTGAAGTTCGGTGGCGGGGAAATTATGCTATGGGGGTGTTTCTCCTGGTATGGCACGGGACCCTTGGCTGAAATTCCTGGTAGACTCAACGCCAAGACCTACTGCACCATTTTGGATGACCATGCGCTTCCTACGTTGTGGAAGTTTTACGGGGTGGGCTCATGTTACTTTCAGGATGACAATGCCACCTGTCATGTTGTGAGGTCCACCATGGCTTGGTATGGTGACAATGGGGTAAATCGAATGGACTGGCCTGCGCAGAGCCCGGACTTTAACCTTATCGAGCACCTCTGGGACGAGTTGGAGCGTTGACCTAAGGGGTGCCCCCACCGTCCGAAATCGGTGAAGTAACTGACCTGTCTTCTCCAAGCCGAGTGGAAGAAAATACCGCTATCATGCAACGCCTAATTGAGAGTATGCCCCGGAGGGTCGCAGTTGTAATCGCCGCTCGTGGAAGCTCCACCAACTATTGAAGGTGAATAAACTTCGTTTTCCTTTGCTACCACATGTGTCGAGTTCCTTGTTGGTAGATAGTGTATAAAAAGGCACACATGGACTGGAAAACATCATAAAGAAGTATGAATAGTAGGATGGGTCGCATGGTAGAGCTCAGTGAGTTTCAACGTGGCCGTTCATGTCATTTTTAACAAATCAGTTCGAGTAATTTTCTGCCCTGATGCAGCTGCCCGGATCAACATTAAATTGTGTTATCGTGAAGTGAAAACGCATTGGAGCAACAACAGCGCAATCACAACCTAGTGGGCAACTTAAAATGACAGAGCGGGACCGTCCACTGCTGAAGCAAGTGGTGCAACGAAATTGTCTATCCTCAGTCGCAACATCCATCACCGATTTCCAGAATGCCAATAAAGTAACGCCAGCACTATAACGGTTCATCGAGAGCTGAACGAAATGAGTTTCCATGGACGAGCAACCGCACACAAGCCCGAATCAACAATACCAGCGCCAAGCGTCAGTTGTAGTGGTGTAATTCTCGACACCAGTTGACTCTGGAGCAGTAGAAACTTGCTCTCTGAAGAGATGAATCACGTTTCACTATCTGATAGTTCGGCGTATGAGTCTGGGTGTGGTGGATGCCAGGTGAACGCTACCTTCCCGACTGTGTTTTGAGAACTGTAAAGTTTGGTAGATGAGGCATCGTGCTCTGTGGTTAATTTTCATAGTTTGGACAAGGCCCCTTAGTCTCAGTGCCTGGGAACCTTAACGCTGAAGTCTATAACGACACTCACGATAAATCTGTGCTTCCAGCATTGTGGCAACAGTTCGATGAAAGCTCTGTCCTTTATCGACAGGACGTCCACAAAACGAGGTCCGTGCAGGAATGGTTTGATGAGATGGGTGTGAAAGAACTTGAATGGCCTGCGATCTCAACGCCACGGAGCACCTGTGGTGTGATTTGGAACGCCAATTGCGAACCAAGCTGAGCCGTCAGACATCGGCGACCGACTTGACTAATGTTCTCGTCGTAGAATAGGAGCCAATTCCCGCAGTAACATACCAAAATCTAGAGGAAAGCCTTCCCAGCAGAATGGAGGCGGTGATAACAGCAAAGAGTTGACCAATTCGATATTAGTTCCTTCCCTATTACATGGAACGTTTTTTGTTTTGGTAGGAGATTTAACGACCACCGTGCGCAACCCAGTGGGCTGTAAGCAGTCGCCCGTCCCTAATGTAGGGTCTCTGGTTCCAGGAAAGGAAGGGAGAGCCAGAGCCGTAAGACAAACACAACATCCATGCCTCACAGGGATCCGAACTCAGATCCATCTCGGACGAAATATCAGAAGCCAGCGCTCAGACTACAGCGCCACTGTGTATAGGCAAGTGCCTGGGCACTTTTGATCAGATGGTGTATATTGTATTTCTCTAGTGATGTTGGACTCCAGGATTGATTACATATACAGACGAAACTCTGCAAGGTGACTGCTTATAGCCCATCGAGTTGCTCATGGTGGTCGTTAAACCTTGAATAGAAAACAAAAGAAAGGAAAGAACCTCTTTAAGCCACCAACGTTTGTTGCTCACGTTTTCTGATGGTAAGCAGAGAATGGGGATGGGGGAATGTAATCATGACTGCGATTCTAAAAAGTCTTGGATGAGGAATCTTTCCTGTTTCCAAACTTGCATTCGTCTCTATATTGAATGGATAGAATTGATAACATATTGTATAATTAAGCGCTTTGGACCGTGCCTGTTACATTTTTTTCTCTCTTTTCACGAAAATATGAAGAAACAAATGAGGAGCAATTTTTCTGAACAACATTTCGACCCCGATAAGTATCGCCTCCAATGGTGAATGATAGTAATAATTTGAAATTATATATAATTTATGACTACTAAACTTGTGGTGTTAACATAGAATAAAATAACAAAGTTTCTCACGATAAAATAAAATAATTTTATTGTAAGAAAATAAATAAATAAATGAATAAAATACGTAAATTTAATTTTATTGTGAGAAACGTTGCTATTTTTTTCAATAATTTCAAATTCCATTGTTAGTGTGATTGTCCAGCTGTGCACCATTCAATATTTTATTATTAGTTACAATTTCCAGTTGTATTCCGAATTGCCGAGTCATTCCCGAATAATTTCATGTGTAATGATATTATGCTTGGCGTTTATTTGTTCTATCAAATACCTTGCCTGTGGCAATAAATGTACGCGCACCCTATGTGTTGTTGTTATAAAAGTTAAGAAAAACATGCGTTTGCAAGGAAATTTGTTCAATAAACAAAGTACTCCACTCGAGCTATGGTTTATAACAAAAATCGTTACAAACACTGTAACAGGCATCTCGCTATATGACTGAAAGCAAGGCTCCTCCCAAAACTTGGAGGCAATAAATTTACGCGCACCCAGCTTTCCCGTAAGATCACCCCATCGTGGGTCTAGCTTTTGCATCATACTCGTCGGCAATTCGATTTGACGTAGGCACGACAATGGTCTTGTGGAATGTTGGCCCACGCTTCTTGATGAACCGTCTTCAGCTGATATTTTGTGCTGAGTTTAGGTTTTCGCACCTCTTTCTTGAGTCCTCGATTGAGATACCACAGGTCCTCGATTGAGATACCACAGGTCCTCGATTGAGATACCACAGGTCCTCGATTGAGATACCACAGATCCTCGAATGAGATATCACAGGTCCTCGATTGAGATACCACAGGCCCTCGATTGAGATACCACAGGTAATCGATTGAGATATCACTGGTCCTCGATTGAGATACCACAGGTCCTCGATTGAGATACCACAGATCCTCGATTGAGATACCACAGCTCCTCGATTGAGATACCACAGGTCATCGATTGAGATTCCACAAGTCCTCGATTGAGATACCACAGGTCCTCGATTGAGATACCACAGGTCCTCAATTGAGATACCACAGCTCCTCGATTGAGATACCACAGGTCATCGATTGAGATTCCACAAGTCCTCGATTGAGATTCCACAAGTCCTCGATTGATACCACAGATACCACAGGTCCTCGATTGAGATACCACAGGTCCTCAATTGAGATACCACAGCTCCTCGATTGAGATACCACAGGTCATCGATTGAGATTCCACAAGTCCTCGATTGAGATACCACAGGTCATCGATTGAGATACCACAGGTCCTCGATTGAGATACCACAGCTCCTCGATTGAGATACCACAGGTCATCGATTGAGATTCCACAAGTCCTCGATTGAGATACCACAGGTCATCGATTGAGATTCCACAAGTCCTCGATTGAGATACCACAGGTCCTCGATTGAGATACCACAGGTCCTCGATTGAGATACCACAGCTCCTCGATTGAGATACCACAGGCCATCGATTGAGATTCCACAAGTCCTCGATTGAGATACCACAGATCCTCGACTGAGATACCATAGATCCTCGAATGAGATATCACAGGTCCTCGATTGAGATACCATAGGTCAGCGATTGAGATACCACATGTCCTCGATTGAAATACCACAGATCCTCGATTGGGTCCAGATTGGACCAATTTTGGACCCAGTTCAGTACTTGGACCCCATTTTGGCGAAGCCAAGCAGTGCTGGAGCTGCAGTATTCGGTTTGGCAAGATCTTGCTGGAAGATCTCATTTCCCTGTTGACGAAGGAGGGCCACGGAAGACCGGAAATGCTGTTGCGAAATTGCCTGGTAACGTTGTGAATTGATTGACAGTCCCACCATACGGAACCAAATCACCAATGCCAGAATACCCAAAGCAACCCCACAGTTGCACAGTGCCTGGGAACTTGACTTCTTGCTTCAAATATATTTAGACGAGTCCTTCATTCGTCCGGCGGATCACTCTCCGTCCGATATTTCCGTATAGGACTGGGAAGGAGACTCGTCAGACCAATTCACCCTCTACCATTGAGCTACCGTGCGGGACACGTGGTCCATGGCCCATACAAATAGCTTCTTTTTCTGAACTGATGTCAACATTGGCTTTCGCCTACTCATGTACGAGCCGTAGCCCATGTCATGTAGCATGTATCTAGCAGTTCGTCGAGATACATGTCAGTCTATGCGTTGGCTCCACAGTTCTGCAGCTCCCACAAACGTACAATGTCGGTATTTCAAGACAAGGCGAAGCAAAATTCGATCTTACTTGGCAGCAGACGTTGGCGGTTTACCTTTGCTGTATCTAGACGCGAAGGAACGGGTTTCCTCATAGCGTCTGTTCAAACAGAATTCCTGAACAGTCTGCCGTACAGCTGTTCCATTTCGTCGTTTCTGGAGGATAGTCTAGCATACCTGTAGTCCTAACCACTGTCTTGCCATTTTTTCCAGTTTTGAACGACGCAGAGACTATCTCAGATTCCATACTGCTCTTCGTTTGCATATTGTCGACTGCGCAAGACACACAACAGTAAAAATTGGCATGTCCATCCGAGCAATGTCTCGCGAGTGCTGGGTGGGCGTAAATTTATTTCATTATCGATAGGGGAGATGTCTGGGGAGCGGGCAGGTCATGGAAGTGTCTGGAAATGACTAGGCAGTCCTGGGCAACCCGAGACGTGTGCGGGCGGGCAGTAACCTGCTGGTACAGCGCACCTGAAATCCCGGCCAGGCATGGGAGCACATGGGGCCGTAGGATCTCATCCATATACCGCTGGACCGTCAGTGATCCACGTATCACTACTAGAGCTGATCGGCAATCGTAAGCAATGGCTTCCCAAACCATAATGCCTACAGTGGAGGAGGTATGGCACTCGATAGCAAGGTTAGGATTGTGCCATTGACCAGGGGACCTCCACAATCGGACACCATGATCACCTGTCCCCCAAACGAAGCTGCACTCATCGCTAAACACCACACGTGGCCAGTCTGAGGCGTTCCACGTCACTTTGGCCTAGCACCACTGCACACAGAGCCGACGATGTTCCAGTGTTAATGGTAGCACACGTAAGGGACGCTGGGATTGCAGATTCTTCTCCGCGAGGCGTCAGGATATGGTTCGTGGGCACACAGGAGCCACTACATCTGCCTGTATCCGTCAATCCTCTCTATGGGTGGTCTCCCTGCTGCGTCCGGAGCCGCTCCGCCGTGTGGCAGTGCCGTCACGTGTCCACTGCTTCCAACACAGTCGGACGGTATGGTCAGAACGATCCACGTGGCGGGCTACACAGCGCGCCAACTGGCCCAGCCGTTTTCGTCCCGATGATCGGGCCTCTCTCAAAGTCCGTAAGTCGCGTAAATCGACAGATCAGGCATCTACCCGGCATTCTTGTCACTCTGTACTCTTGCTTGCGTCGGCCGGTGCTTTTCGCTTTCATGAGGCCGAGAGAGAGATATTTCCTATCTGAGGTTGAGAGACCCGAACCCTCAGCGCTCTGCGCCTTTTGTCAGGTGAAAAAGAGAAATATTAGATGTTTGGGAACAGATTTCCCTGATAGAATAGTACGAAAGAAAAGTATGGAAATATTAGAGGAGAGGGAGTAGACGGTTACCCGTTAAGAAGTGAAGTTGTAAGCTGTCCTACATACTTACCTGTAACAACAAGCTATTTCAAGTGATATTGCTCTCCGCAGAAAAATGCTCGGTACATCTGTGCCACAGAAGAGCACAGGGGGAAAGGAAGGAAAGGACACGGGAGAGGGGAACCTGGAAAAAAAATCATCACACACAGAACATCATTCCCAGAGAATAATCGTCTATGAACTCCGGGTAAGACAAAACTGGCCATTTGCTCAGTGTTGCTCGCCAGCCAATGAGAGAAAAGATTTTTCCCCATTGGTTTACAGAATTTTTTCACTGGTTTACTTTTGTTGATTCTTGACAGGCATGTCAGATTAACCATAGCTGAGGTGGTGTGATCACAAAGTTACACCGATCGAGGTTTCAGATGCAACATTTTGCTCGGCTCTTAAAAGGGCCTTTTTTTTTTTTTTTTTGTTTTGTTTTGTTTTTTTAATCAAGGAAAAACAACAACAAATTTGAACATAAAAGGCAAGACCAACAATACCTTGTTTTTTTTTTTTTTTTTTAAGGGCAGAGATATTTAGTTCAAAAAAGATAAATCTTTTATGCAACATTTTGCTCGGCCCTTAAAAAAGCCCTTTTTTTTTTTTTTTTTTCTCATTTTAATTTAACTAGGTTTCTTCACATGGGTGAAGTATGTTTTCAAAATAGAGTACGGCTCTTAGAGGATCCCACCCCCTTTTTTTTTTATTTAACGAGATTAATTCACATGTGTGAAGTAAATTTGCAATCTCAGAGTAAGGCCCTTAAAAGAGCCTTTTTTTTTTTTTTTTTTCCACATTTTTTTATTTAACAAGGTTTCTTCACCCTCTAAACTCTAGTCCCAATTATTGTTATTTTCTACACGCCGATTTATAAGGTTGTCGGTTCGAGTTTGCAGCGCCACCGCAGGTTGTGCGGTCATGCGCACTCGCAGTGAACGTGGATTATTTGCATACCAGCACGCACTCTAGCTATTTGCAAGGTTTTGCGGTTGGAGAATATTTTCTTCTAGGTGCGCAAATTTCATTGTCCGTGAGTGTATAAAATTTGCCCTTGAGAGCTAGCTATAATAGCTTTTGTCTTAAGTTGTCAAAAGACTGATACACAGACATCGTATAATCATCTGTACAACAAGTACCCGATTTCTTACAGTAACACAATATATAATGAGTAGCTGGTGCCTCAAATAGAGGAAAGGAGGAGAAATATCCTGTGCTAATAAACAAACTCCATGCGATATGCTATCTACAATATCTGATCTCGCTACGGAACTTCAAAATTCGACAGACGATTGAAATTTAAAAGCTAATCAAACCACAACTATTCTCACGAATCGCTCCTATTACAGGTAATTTCTCGTCATACGGAGACGGAAGTGAAAACCGACATTTTCTGTTAATATACGAAAGGAATTGCGGAAAGGTTTCTGAAAATTCAGAATCTTCCCGTGGTACGAAGAATTTGTGAAATTCATGTTTCTTTCTGTCATTTCACGGAAAAGGTTGTATCAAAAATATGCGTCGTTAATTCACGAAAGAAATGACGGAAAAGGTTGTATCAAAAATATGCTTCGTTAATTCACGAAAGAAATGACGGAAAATGGCTCGCGAATTTCAGGAATTTTTTTACAGTGTATGTAATACGTTTTTTGGATAGCAATTTCTTGATTTTGGGTAGTAATATTTTTAGAAATATTAGATTTATTACATCTAAAACAAACCGACATATATTTTTACCCAATGGTGAACTCGGTATATATTTTCATCTAGATTCCCAGTCGTCCACACTGATTTTGTTTCTTGCCCCCTTTTTCAAGATGCACATTAAAAATTCATATGTATCAAAAGTAATATTTGTTTGGAAATGAAAATGTCTTTTATTAAGTGCTTGTGGAAAAGAAATTGTGAAATTACAAAGGAAAAGCAAAAGGCTTGACAAAGGGCATTGACAAAAAGTGACATCATTCAGTATCACCACTTCACGTGAACGTTTACTTATAGCCATATCATTTTACATTAGAATGCCTATGTTCTTTGCTTAAAAAATATCCCATGCTTACTGTATGTTGAAGTTTTTGTGTTCTGAGCTCTGCAAATACTCGAAGAAGGTCATCTAAACTCTCTGTCTCCATTATGTTTCTGAAATCAGTTTTCACAGCGTTCATTGCTGAGAACGCACTTCAGCATTTTAGTTTAGGCGCGGCTGGCGCCGTTTATTTTACTTTGGAACCTGTCAACTCACAATTGAAAGAACGAATTCAATAATGCGTACCCTCGCTTCGATCGGCAGTCAAATCTATGCTCTAAAAATGCTGATTTTTCAAAGTGTTGTCCACTTCTTTTGCGTAGCTTTAAAACTTGCATCGCGAAACTACGCTACACAAATCTCAAATTATATCGCAGCTCTGTGTAATCGAATGCGATACAGGTAAAAATTGATCTTGGTGCTTTTAGTGAATGGACGGTTGATGGACAGCGAGGTGGTAGTTCATCGAGGGAATTTTAAATCCGACCTCTCTCTCCCCGTGAAGGCTAACAGGGATTCGTGGGTTGCTCCTCATCTATCAAAATTCAGTGCGCAAACTTTCTGCGCACTCTTGGGTCAATGCAGGAAATCCCATTTTAATCAGCATGCTTCTTTTCGGCCGTAAGTGGACATACATGGATGGCATACTCCTATGAATAGCGGTATTAGAAACCGATTGAGATCGCATGCTGATAGAGAAAAATATGTTTGCGGTTATCAAGGAGCATGCGAGGCGATGGAAAACGCACCTTATATTTAGCAGCTGGGCCAACGTTCTGTATGTAATTTATGAAACATTCCTTCAACTTTCTTTCTAAGTTCTTTTTAAGGCAATTTCTTTGAACTGTACACTATCAAACGTCTAAGTGATTTCTATCTCTTTAGAAAGAACTGCTGCTGGTCATTACATAGTACCTACATGATCTCTCGTCCGACTTGGAAGAACCTGGTAATAATACAAATTCCTCAGTTCGTTCGTTCGTCCGTTCCTTATGTGACCCGGATGAGTAATGTGGTAGCATTTTTTATTAAACTTACACTGAACACTAAAACTCGAGAAGCAGACAAATGAAATGTTTTTAGTGAAATTATTACAAGAAAACATTTTTTGATTAATTCATTGTTTTCATTTTTCTAGATTTAACAGCCGCCATGAGCAACTTGTAAGGCTCTAGTCTCCTGCCCTTGGGTCCAGTGGTTCCAGAGTGGAGAGAGATCCAGAACCATCGGACAATCCCATGAACGCCTTCTCCGGATCGCCAACCACTGGCCATTCAGATGAAACTAGCGCTTAGGTCACTACTCCACCTGGGCGGCATTTTTGACTTATTAACCATTATTTTTCGTAATGTTTCTTGAATGGAGAAGAAACTAAATAAATGACACTTCAGATTAAAGTAAAGCTCCAAATTCCATCAAAAATGTTTTTTTCTGCTTGATTTTCAGGATGAAATTTTCCCAAGATCGAATTTCTAATTTCAGATTTTTATTGTTGTCTCCCCATTTATTAAAGGTCTTCATTAGATAGTTACATAAAGCTCTTATCGCCATCATGCCTAAATGCTGGGACATCCAAACAGAAACTTCATCCAACTATTTATTGATGTTTCATACATGATTTGCAATACAAATTGAAATTGGTACATCGAGCTCAAAGCTTTGTTTGGCCTTTGGATTCTTTCTTTCTGTCACCAGGAAACCTCTCATACTTTCTGTTTTCATCAAATCTAGGTGTGCCTCAAGTTACATAAAAGGAATTCAAGTTTTTTTTTGTTTCGTTTTTTGTTTGTTTGTTTGTTTGTTTAGGGGGTTTAACGACCACCGTGTGAGTAACTCAGTAACCTAAAAGCAGTGGCCCGTCTCAAACAATTCTGAGGGATATAAGCTGCCAGTTTTTTATTTAGAGTCATTGGTTCCAGGGAAGAGACTGCCCATCTTGGATGAATTGTTAGAAGCCAGCTCTTATTTGTGTTCAGCTACCCGGGCAGGTTCTGTGAGGTATTTGAATCGCTCGTGATTTAATGATTCGTGACTTCACAGAAGTTTCACTTAGCGAACTGTTGGGTTTTGTTTTGTCAGATGCCTATGAAAAGCAAGATGATTGTGTTTTCAATTCACCCATGGGCTTTTTCTCATCCAAGGCTCGTTGTGAGTTTAATAATTATGCATGGTGCACAAGCCAGATGCGGGTCGTACCTGAACATTGCGTTCTAACGTGTTTCGTTTGTTTTGCCTAAGCATGCGTTCTTCAGACTCGAATACTAGTGTTTCACTGATAGTCAAGTCCCATGGTCCTGCCAGTCATGGAGCGAGAAACGCCTTTTTTCTCATAAAGCTTTGTTGAAGTGCAACAAAAGGAGAAATAAAAGATCAACAATGTTAACCTGTTGCCTAATGAACTCGGAAATCTTATGTACCCGTAAATATCTTGAAAATAGTAACGCATTATCATAAAGTCAATATGTTTTCACGTATTGTTTATGCATTAAAAGCTTGACGAGTACAGATTACAGCGTCTGCAATTAATATTTTATAAAACTGCAGTCCTCCACAAGAATTAAGAAGACAATCCCCTCACCATCATCTCACTAGCAGACATTGCTGTTCAAGCTTTTAATGCCTAAACAATACGTAAATAGATTGACCTCATGAAAATACACTACTATTTTCAAGACATTTATACTATTGTACCACATAATTGACTGTTCGATCTTGATTAGGAATATTTTCAAGATTCATGTCAAACTTAAACGTATCTATGTTTTGCTATTCTCCAACTTTTACGTCAAAATTTAGAGGATGAAATCTACTGTATATACTGCGAACGTGTGTGTGTGTGTGATGTATAAGAATCATCTACGATCTCCAAGGCCCAATACATTCATTTATACCCAAAATCTAAATTTCCTTGATCTTAATGAAATAGGAGCTTCTATAACTTAAGTCAATATCCTTTTTAGTGGGCATTTTGAATCAATAACTGGAAAAAAGGTACGTCAATAAGATAGGAATAAGCGCTGGCTTCTGACTATTCGCCCGAAATGAGTCCGGGTTTGAATCCCTGTGAGGCATGGCTGTTGTATTTGCCTTAAGGCACTGGCCCTATCCCCTCCCCAGAACCAATGGCCCTAAATTAGGGGCGGGCGACTGGTATACGACGGGCCTATTAAAGCATAATCGAGTTTCCTTAAAAAAAACACGATTCTTAAGGTTGCCTGCTTGTCTTTATTTATTGTTAACAAACATGTGCTTCTTGCCAATTGTTAATATATAAACGCGCAGTGTCTTAAAGTGGGAGAGGGATTTTCAAGTAAGTTAATTCTTGTACGAAGTCATTAATAGTTTTTTCGTTTTCAAGTTTTGTTTACATATTGGTGCATAAGCGTTTATATGTTGCTAGGCACCCGCTCGCGCCATTGATTGAATTGTCGTCCACTTAGACCTGTCGCGAAGGACATGCAGGAAGACAAGTCACGACGTGTTGCGCTTAAAGGTGACGGCGACAAAACACGGTACAAAAGATCTCTCAAAGTATTTTACACAGGTTTACCCAATCATCTGGTACACGAAATTTTGAAAGAAAGTGGAGTTCGTTTCATAACCGAGGGCGATGATTGGATGCTAGCATGGACCAATTACAACCTCAGCAAGAAAATTCTTCCTGGCATGCGGCCCTACCAGAAAATAAACCACTTTCCTGGGATGAATGAAATATGCCGAAAAGACCTACTGGCGAAGAACCTAAACCAGATGGCAGAGCTCCTTCCAGATAGTTTTGACTTTTTTCCAAAGACATGGTGTCTTCCCAGACAAATCAAGGCAGTTCAGAGTTACATGGAGAAAGCAAAAAAGAAGGTATTTATCGTGAAACCTACTGCTGGAAGTCAAGGCAAAGGTATTTTTCTATCCCTTGGAATACACAACCGCATGAAAACCGAGAACGCAGTGTGTCAGCCGTATATAACGAACCCTTTTCTCATAGATGGGTTCAAGTTCGATATGCGCATTTATGCAGTTGTGACATCTGTTGATCCCCTGAGGATGTATATCTACAATGACGGAATAGCTAGGTTCGCGACAACTCCTTATGAGGTAATAATCAATTCGTATTTCTTAGAATCCATACTGTTTTGTGGGTTTTCCAGTATGGTAGCTATAACTCCTAGAGATGTCTTCAAAGAAGCACGGGGAAAAGTTTTACCTAAAGCTTCGAAAATTTGTGCCTAACTTTACTTTACGTTTTTCTTCTTTACTCATCCCCTAACAAGTTGTCAGTAATATCAAATTTTGCGTAACTATTTTACATTCCATTAACAGTTGCCATGGACTTTGCGCTGAAATTCAACAATGTTCCACTGAGGATTTAGTATGTCTGTATTTAAAAGAGTATAACTATACTAATAATCCGAAATTTCTTGGCGTAGAATAGAAATAAAGCTTTCCAAGCTTTCGCACATAAATTAGATGGCTTTTTCAAGGAAGGTAGACAGCTAACTGCAAACTGGACAATAGAAAGTTTCAACAATTTGAACGCTGTGACTTGACTAGACAATAAATGAATAGGCGCAAACGTGATAATTCGAAAAAACGAGGTCACGGTGGTTCGGCACGTGGTACCATGGTAGAAAACGCAGCATTATTTGAAGAATTGATTCCAAATGCGTGGCAACTCCAGAGAACCAAATTTCGCAACTCTTTGTGACGTATTAATCAATTCACGTTACTTAAACTGAACACTGTTTTATGGAATTTTCAGTATGGTAGCTGCTATTTATAGAGGTGTCTTCAAAGTGACATGGCCGCCCCGGTGGCGCAGTGGTCTAAGCGCTGACTTATGACTATTCGTCCGTGAAGGATATGCGTTTGAACCCCGGTGAGGCATGGATATGTTTGTCTTACGGCACTAGCTCTCACCCTTCCCTGGAACCAGTGACTCTAAATTAGGGACGGACGACTGCTTATAGTCCATTGAGTTGTTCACGGTGGTCTTAAACCTTCAATAAAAAAAGTGACACGAAGACAATTTATATCTGAACTTTGGGAAATCCATGAATATTTTGTTCCCACAACGTCTTCTGCAACTCCTCTATAACTTTTCTCTGCATTCCACCCCTTTTCTGATCCGTCAATAGCTTGCCAGTAACATCAAAGCATACGTAATTACTCTACCTTAACTACGTATCTGTCAAACACCTTGCACTAAAACGCAACAGTACGTCCTCATTGACTGAACAACCTATTCGCGAAAGGTCGTTATGCGATAATTACCAATTTACCTTAATTAGGCTTAATACTGTTTTGGGGGTTTCTCAGGATGGTAGCTGCAATTTCTAGGGTATCACCAAAGAGAAAAGTAGACAAGTTCGATGCTATGCATCATTATCGACATCGGTAAAGTAAATCCCATGCATAAAAATTCGATGCAATGGAAATGGGTAACGGCAGTAGTCAAAACCATTGCTGAAGTCTGATCTCTGACATCATGTGAGAATGCTTTGCATGAGATGACATCACAACAGCAGCTGTGAAAACTGGGTTTAATTGCTACGGAAACTAATCGCAGCATTTTCGTACCGAATTAGAAATGAAATTATTACGAGAATGTGACTTCACGCATTCCTTGTCAATGACATTAGAAGAGAACAGACTGGTAAAGAGCATGCTACTCCCGTTATACATTAAAGACCGCCATTGTGTAAAGTAGCGAGTATGACGACGTATTTGCGCTGGTATTTCAGTTCTAAATTTTTAAGATTTTGAGATATACATGACATGAAATTTTTGTTGGTAATTTTCTTTCTTCCTTTGTTGCTATAAATCTTTCCTGACAGCAGTAAAGCTAATCCAAAGTAAAAAATTTCGATGTAAGGAAATTGGGTAACGGAAACCCAAAACCGTGTTGAGCAAAGAGAGGCCGAAAGCCGAGCGGAGCTCTCTTTACGAGACTCGAGACAAATAGTTATTCGGGCATAGGTACGAGATAACACATCCGATCACCATGATTTTTGGCATGCGATTGGACATCGTCCATGGTCAGGTTTTGATAACTTTTGGTTCCCGAAATTCCATGTCATTGAGGAATAAATGTCCCAAAACTTGCATTTTAGGGGGTTTTCCGGGTTTGAGAAGGGGTCGTTTGTTACCTATCTCCTCCAAAGATCTTTAGCCGATCGCGGTGACACTTGCCACAGAGAAAGGGAAGGGCATGGTGACTGACATGGGGTTGGTATCATGGTGATTAGTCTTGTTGTATAAAAATAATGACCATTAAAAACACTGACTAATTTTATTAATAACTGAAAAAATCCATTTTCTATGCCAGACTCGGGACAATCAGTTGTTCGGGCATAGCTACGACATGACACATCCGATCACCGTGATTTTTGGCATGCGATTGGACATCGTCAATGGTCAGGTTTGGACGCCTTACGATTCCTGAAATTCCGTGTCATTGAGGAATTTCAATTAAAACTAGGTGGCCTTTTACTTGAACCGTTTCACGAAAGTCGGCTCATTAACATTAATTAAAAAAAAAACGTTTGAATTGGGAAACGAAGAAATGAAAAGACTCCACCTGTTAGCTCAACACTTGCTTAATCTAAAATAATAAAACGAAGTTTGTGTACGTGTGTGTGTGTCTGTCTTTGGCGATACAAAATGAAAACGTGGTTCCCGATCTGAGTGTGTCTTTCCGCTTTGTTTACATGCAACCTGATCACAACCAGCGTGGAGGCGTGAAAGAAAGTAGTTCATCTTAAATTTTAGGCATTTTTTTTTAGAATGTTTCGTACTTTTTTTTTTTTTTTTTAATTGGAAGTTTAACGACCACCGTGAGCAACTCAATAGGCTATAAGCAGTCGCCCGTCCCTAATTTAGGGTCACTGGTTCCAGGGAAGGGAGAGAGCCAGTGCCGTAAGACAAACACAACATCCATGCCTAACCGGGATTCGAACCCGGACCCCGTTCGGAAGAATGATCAGAGGCCATCGCTCAGACCACTGCGCCACCGGTCGGCTTCGTACTTTTGCTCTGGAAGTCATAAGTTTTATGCGTTCGTTTTTTAGTATATATATATATTTTTTTTTGACTGAAGGTTTAACGACCACCGTGAGCAACTCAATGGGCTATAAGCAGTCGCCCGTCCCTAATTTAGGGTCACTGGTTCCAGGGAAGGGAGAGAGCCAGTACCGTAAGACAAACACAGCATCCATGCCTTACCGGGATTCGAACCCGGACCCATTTCGGACGAATGATCAGAAGCCATTAGATTTTGCAATAGCTTCGCTCAAAATTTGCCAACTGTACCCGAGTCATCGGTTACCGTTGGCGGCTCGTCCTAGTTTAAATCTAACCGTGCTGCACGCAGTCCCTTGAAGTGACACAACAATTGTCAACTTCATTGTACTCAACAACATATTTTACTAAACTATTTCACCATGTTTTGCATAAAACTTAACAATATCTCATTTCAATCTGCGAAAATTACAAGAATTTGAATAGACGTAAAAATATATGATGCTAAATGTGATAAAAGCCATTACAAAAATGCATTTTTGATGCTATGAAAACGGTGCGTCATAGCGAAATTTAGCTTCCTTCCGACCTCCCGAACTGAGGGGAGGGGCTACCTGCTACTGACGAGAGCTTTAAAATGATGTATAACACGATGGGGATATCCTAGACCAAAGTTACAAATCCCCCTCACTAACGCACTTCAAATTCAGCTTTTCTTTCTATCTCGAGGTCAAATGTTAGCTTGCGCATGCGCAGATAGACTTTCGTTGCTACATCATTTTTCATGGGTCTCAGTCGTTTCTTACGTTCGTCTAAATTTGAATAATATATAAAAATCATAAAAGCTAAACATTTGAAATAATATGCTTACTTACTATTGCCGCCGTCATAGTTTAGTAAATATTTACATTTGCGGGTCACACATTTCCTTTCATTGGTTTTACAACAATAATGTAATTTAATCCACCTACCTGAGCACTGATTAATGTCAGGAATTAGTAAACCTTATTGTCTGTGTTTCTTTCAGGACTTCTTGACGGGGGGGGGGGGAATGGAACCTTAGAGGGGGCAAGTTTTCTATTTGCTATATATATACATATATACACACTGCCGGAAAGTGAAAAAAGAACATCACGAAGGAGACGTCTGATACCAACGAAATTTATACAGCATAATAACGGACATTATGGTAAAATACAGCTGTAATTGCTGTTAAACTGAAAAATAACATTTCCATGTAACATGGTTAGTACGAGGTTGAACCGCCATGAGCTGCGTCACACTGTGCAATTCTGGCATGGCGTCTGTCGTACAGATGTTGGATGTAAGTTTGGGGTATTGAGTTCCAAGCATTCTCAACCTGGACGTGTAAATCCGGGATGGTCGTGGCTGGCCGTGGAGACCGGATAAGTCGTTGTCCCATAAAATCCTACACGTGCTCAATGGTTGACAAATCCGGTGAACGTGCAGGCAATGGAAGTTGTCTCACACCCTGAAGTGCATGTTACGTTGCACGTGCCATGTGTGGGCGTGCGTTATCTTGCTGGAAAACACCACGATGGACCGACCTTACAAATGGCACAACAACGGGCTGAATGATGTTGTTGATGCAGGAGGTGCTGTTTAACGTACCCGGTACAAACACTAGTTGTTTACGGGAGTGATAGCTGATCGCTCCCCACACCAGGAGACCAGGTGTAGGCCCTGTGTGTCCCTGGCAGATGCAAGAAGGGTGGAGATGCTCCCCTGTGCGTCTGCAAACACGCATACGGCCATCGGAGGCTCCCAAGCAGAATCTGCTTTCATCGCTGAACACGACAGATCGCCATTGCGTTCTCCAGTGCAGACGTTGGCGACACCAATGTAGCAGTTCCTGACGGTGGGCTGAAGTCAGAGGTACACATGCCAGAGGCACACGTGCACGCAGTCCTGCATCCAGTGGACAGTTGCGGATTGTTCGCACAGTCTCCTCAGGTGCAACGGCAGCTCGGTTTGCGTCGCAGTGGAAGTTCTGCTTGACAACGCCACTCTTCTTATGCGTCGATCAGTCCGCTCATCAGTCCGTCTGTGACTCCCGGTTACACGTCTGCTCGTGTGGGTATGTTCCTCGGACCATCTACGCCACCATCGTACCACCACCGATAGTTCCCGTCCAATTCGCTCCGCAATACGACAATACGACCACCCGGCCTCGCGGAGTCCGACTAGACGACCTCGCTCAAAGTCCGATAACTGCTGAAATCGTACACGTCTTCCATGTCCAGGCATTGCAGATTCTTCAGGGTCTTGGCACGTGTCCGTACGCCGACGACTGATTATATTCATTTCGCCGTATTCCTTAAATACCACCTGCGATAATTTGCATATTATGCCGTTCTGTGGCGTAAGCGCTCACCAGCACCTACGCAAACTCGACCCCATTAACGTATGTAAATTTCATGATCGTCCGCCAATTCCTTCCTGGTGTTATTTTTTCACTCTCCGCCAGTGTATATAATTTTAACTACTACATCTACATATATAGAAGTAATTACTATAAATATATATTACAGGTGCGTATTTAAAGGAGGCCCTGTCCCGCGATAGTGTTTCATTTTTTTTGTTTTTGGTTGAAACACAACTTATATTAAGAAAAAAAAATGCCTTAATTTAATAAAAATTAATCAACTTACATTAGAAGAAATGCTGTAATTCTTCTTCTATTTTTCGTTAACTTTACTTTTGTTCTGGCGGATTTCAAAAAATTCCATTTTTCGTCGTCTCCCCCTCCCGAAGAAAATTCCATTTATGCTCCTATAGTAATTACTTCTTCAAACATTTCAAGAACAAACTTTCGTCAGCTAAACAGGGGTGGGGGGGGTGCGGTTCACAGTGTGGGTGTTTGTTTCGGTAGGCTTGACATTTTTATCTCTTAAATTGCATTCAACACACTCCTAATCCTCAATCGCGATTTTCTGACTATGAGGTATGATTAGTCTATGTATTATATTTTATAGAATGGCATGCATCTTAATATACTTTTTAGCAAAAACAACTATAATACTTGAACAAATATTAGAAAAATTATAATTGGAGATAATTTTGCAGCCTCAAAAGAAACAAAATTTCCTTTTTCATTACAGCCTGAATTTATTAACATTTGGCTCTGTAACGTAAAATGTCTCCGGGGGGGGGGGGTTCATACATCCGGGAGGGCTTCGCTCCCCCGGATGTATGCCTGAAAGAAACACTGTCTTTTGTTATGATTTAATTCCACTTACTATACGTACAGGACTGCTGCTTAGTATGGTTGTGAGGGACGGAAGTAAATGCAGTGTGTCCGTAAATAGCTATATACTTTCGAATAACTAGTTTTATTTTACACCCACAAAGATCTGGGCATGCAAAAAATGTATAGTATGAACTATCCACAAAGAGAACGTCGGTACTCGGTCGATTGTTTTTATCTAAAGTTTACGAAAATTCTTCTTAATATTTCATCTAAAGTTTATGAAAATTCTTCCTAATTTTTTTTTTGCTTTCCTCTTTTTCACTGATCCGTTGCCTGTAATATCAAAACTTACATAACTGTTCTACCGTCTCTCCACACTTGTCAACGAAGTTCATACTAAAATAAAGCTGCTGTGAGGAATTTTCTGATTGTTGGAAAATTTTTGTTTTCTTAGTAACAGATATTGTACTTTCTATTTTCTGCTTTTACTTTGTTTCATCATAAATGTGGTCCCATTACATTACTGCTTGTGAAAGTTGCAACACCACGAAAGAACCCTGGTATCAGCCTGAAACTCACAAGATATGTTTAAAAGGTTGGGACATGGAAACGATTTAAATATCAGTGAAAAATGATCAGTCGGTTTCGGAGCAGCGTCCTCTGAACTGTGATGTCTTGGGTATAAAGAATTGGATGAAACGAGAGGCTGTAATCACTGAAGAGCCGACATTGAGTTGAAAGGGTGTTTCAGGTTGCCGAAGAAGTCGCATTATGAACATCTGACGGACTTTGAGAGAAGAAGGATTGTTGGGATGAGAGAAGCTGGATTTTCCTACCGCGAAATTGACACTCGTACGTGACGTCACGCCAGCACATCAAACATGGCGTCAGTGGACATATGAGGCTTCGACGCACAGAAATCCGGGAAATGGACCGCAAAATCGTACGACAACACGGAATGACAGACATCTCTACCACATGGCAGTGACCGATCGCACAGAGACATCCAGGGTGTTAAAGTAGCTGTGGAGCACTATCACAGGTAATGCTTTGCCCTTCAGTACAATTCGACGTAGTCTGCTTAACAAAGGACTGGTCTCTAGCAGCCCATTGCTTCGCATTCCTTTGACCCTCAACCACAAACGCCTCAAGCTGCAAACACAGGCGCTGACTGGCAACAGGCAGTGTTTCCTGACGATTTATGATTCAGCTTGATGCACCATGATGGTCGCATACGGGTTAGAAGGCATCATGGCGAATCGTAGCGCGTTAAGTCTCCGATTAAAACATGACCTACAACATTACACTGACGCCACCAACTTGAAGAAGAATCGTAAACATGAAAGGTGGACTCACGATTTCAGGCTGTTATATACAAATTCTCACCGACCCATTGGCATGGTGAAGAAGAAAATGCTATTTGTCATATTCCTTACAACTACTGGGAGTGTCTTCGTCCATTTGATAGTTGCATTTGTAACGTATACTCTCGATTCACTTTCCTTTTGATTTTTACTATCTCTGGTTATTTTATTTTACTATGTAAATTATCTTCTTACTGAACGAGATGTTATTTCACCCGCTGAATGAGATCTGGCAATGAGTGTAAGTCATGACGTGGTGGTAGCCAGTATAAATAGGCGCGTTCAGCGATACCTAAGGAGAGCGTTTGTTGTTGTACGGAGAGCGTTTGTTGTTGTACGGAGAGCGTTGGTTTATGTGAAGGAGAGAGTTTGTTGATGTATTGAGAGCTTCGTTCTATGTGATTAGGTTAATTCTTCATTATTGTGATACGAGTAGTGTGTGTGCGTTGGATGATTTCAGAGTTATCTAATAAAAGAGCTTTTTCGTAAGTACGTCTTTCTCAATTCATAGTTTTTGTCAGATCTCTGTCTGGCTGTTAGGTTAATGTCATTAGTTGATTATCATTAACAACCAGCGTTAAGACTTTATTCATCCTAATTACTGCTACAACATTACTACCAGTTATAAGTTTGTTCATTACTATTACTACACTACTAGCAGGAGACTTTATTCATAATCTTAATTAACTAGTAACAACAACCATTTGAATTCACTATTAGAAGCTTAGTACAAGCATATAATTCAGTAGTAGAAGCATTATAAAGCATTATACTTAGCTTAGTTAAAAGCTTTATTCATTATAATTAGCTTAGCTGGTAGAAAGAGGCTTTATTCATTATACATTCACCTGAGAACAGGGGAGGATGTATCAGCTTATAATTATAAAATAATCGACCGATCAAATAAATTAGCCACTCAGTATGTGTTTGTAACCTAGGGCCTGCATGCACATAAACAATAAATGAATGCTACATCCACAGCGCGAAAAAGCAACGCTAAGATACAATCTACGCTTCCACAGAAAACTAAAGCGTTACTTATCAGAAATATATAATATATGAAAAAAGCGTCTTCCAGAGAATTTATAAATCTTTCGAACTAAATTTTGGAGCTTTGATTAAGTGATTAATTAACAATATTTTGGTTTGTGTAAAACGTTCTCGTGTATTCTGGAAAGTGTTTGAAATTTATGCAGAGAACACACGCTTTCATATGTTTTGTAGCTTTTACTTAGTGTAGAGATAATTTCATCAGTTCTTGGATCCTCAAGGTATACTGATTTAATTAAAAATATCTGAATTTTTGAATAAAAAATCTTTAGTGTGGTTTTTGATATCCTCAGTTCGTTCGGAGCTGAAACAGATGATTTTTGGGGATTAATAGAGAGGTGATAATAATTGTTTTTGTGTAGGGAACGCAAAACGAGCACGTATCATTCTCAGCCTCGAAGTATTTCATGTTCAAATTTTCAAATGTTCTCGCGCAGTGATGCTTTGTAATTTACCAAGGAATTTAGAAATTTTAACATGCAAGATATTAGGGAATTACGAAATTTATGTATTCATTCTTGACCCATTTTGTCATAAACATTATAGATAATTCACCAGTTTTTTCAATTGTAGAAACTAGTCTTTTCTGAGAGATATTAGGGGATGGAACTTCTTATAGTTGGCTTTACCGTATCTGAGTAGCAGGTATTTCAGAATTCCCATGAAATGTAATCCAACACCTTTCTTGGGAACATTTACGATTTTGTAGAAGGACATTTTTTATCTTTTACCTAGAAGTGATCAATGCCTTTTTCCCTCGTTCATTGTGGCAAGCTGTTTTATATTTCACCTTTTGTCACTACTTTTTCCAAGAAATGCGTCATTTTTCTAAAGGAGACGTAAGGAATTTCTTGCAGGAAAATGGTTCATTAAACACTAAGCAATGAAAAAGTACGATTCCCAAACATCACACCATCACACATAACCGGCCCTCCTCATGACTTTAAAATAATTGCCACTTGACTTTAACATTCCTCGTATCTCCACTGCTTCACTTGACATTTCTCGTGAATTGTAATCGATTTTGTGTCGAATTCGAAATCTGCTGTCATCAACAGATTTTTGAATTTCTTCGAGCGGCGTCTGAAAAGTTATTTGTTTCCCACGAGGCATTTCACAATTGTCTTCGCGGAAGATCTTTAGCTACTTGAGCTTAGTTCCATGAGTTAAAGTTCTTCTACCATGCACTGCACTTTCGTTTTGCTACTTTTGCGTCAGTATTCCATTTTTTGTACGCATTTTATGAAGGAAATGTGTTCAACTTAAACTTATTACTCTTCCTCAGTACTTAGAATTCGCTATAAAATTTCAAGGCTATTTACGTTTCCCCTCCAATTGATGGATGGCAATGAAATTTGTGACTTTACGCCATTACTGATTTCTGCCCCGTCTGCTATTCCAAGAATATAAGAGCTCAACTGACTAAAGAACAGAAACATGCAATACGAAATAGCACATTTGTTTTCGTGGGGATGTAATAAATAGTACATTGGAGCCCTAATGTATCAGTCAAGAACGGCTGAATTTCATGCGCAATAGAATTCAATCAGAGCAGAAAGTTGCTTTATGCATCACTTAATTTATAACCAGAGAGTGTTAAAAACATGCGATGCTCTTGCAATCTTTAAGCTCAGAAGAAAACTATACATTAGACAGCTCTGTCGGCATTGAGGAAAAGCCTTTTGTTGGTATACCAACGTCTCCTTAGAAATTAATCGACTAATTGTTTTGTTTTCCTGTGATTATAATTTTTTTTGAGCAAGCTACACCCTGTCACACTAAAAAAGCACCACCAAAAAGAGGCACATTTTTTTTATAAAAGACGGTAAGTAAGCATAGAACACGGAGCGATATGCGAATAATTCCGTTTTCGAACAAAGCAGGCTAATTGGTTCTGTGTTTTAATAAGCCAAGACATGTCGCTGCTTAGACCAAATATTCAGCGAATGGAATCTTGAGAGATTCTACAGAACGAAGTCTGTGTATATATATATATATATATATATATATATATATATATATATACACTGCTGGACACCCAAAATGCAACACCAAGAAGGAAGCGTCCGATTGGCCTGAAATTCGGAGCATGCTTCGCTCGCGAGAGGATATGCAAACGACTAGCATTGCAGGGCATATGAAAATCATGTGCGCCCGCACGCCACCGAGAAGCACTATAAGAAGGGTGCAAAGAAGGCGGGGTGTAAGTAGTGGAAGTGTGTTGCGCTGCCTTACCTGTGCGTGGGAAGCTTCCTGATGCCTCGTCGCAGAATACGGCAGTCATTCCAGCACGTTTCGGAGTCCGACAGAGGACGAATAGTGGCTTCTCGCGACAGCGGTTTATCGTACCGAGACATCAGCGCCCGTGTGCGACGACATCCAGCCACAGTGAGGCGAGTATGCATTCGGTGGGTGTAGGAAGGACGGACAGATCGACGTGAGCGATTGACGCAGCCGCGGCACACCACCGAAAGAGAGGACCGGCATGTTGTGCGGCGAGAATGGACGGCTCGCACCGCCACATCACGAACGTTAGCGCAGGAATTAGGGTGTGTTGCGCAACAACCTGTGTCAGCACGTACCGTTCGACGTCGTCTGCAGGAGCGGAGACTTGTCGCACTGCTCCCATTGCTCCGATTACCATTGACGTTACACTACCGGCGAGTGCGGCGGCAGTGGACCGTTGAACGCCACACCTAGACTACGGAATGGCACGACATTGTCTTTTCCGACGAATCCCGCTTCTGCCTGCAACACCACGATGGTCGGATTCGCGTGTTGCGGCACCGCGGCGAGAGACTGTATGACGCCTGCATTTTGCATCGCCATACCGGCCCGTCGCCTATCGTTATCGTTTGGGGCGCAATTGGATATGACAGCCACCGCTACATCTCTGACGTTTTGAAGCCTGTAGTCCTCCCTTACCTGCATGACCTGCCACCGGTCACGTTTCAACAGGACAATGCACGCCCGCACGTGGCACGCATCGTACAATACTCCTTCACGGCCCACTAGGTGTCACTGCTGCCGTGGTTCGCCTATTCTCCCGATATGTCGCCCATCGAAAACGTCTGGTCGCTGATCGGCAACCGAGTGGCACGGCAAGCACCACCCGCGTCTATGCCTGATGAACTGTGGCAGCGTGTGGAAGCAGCCTGGACCGACATACCCCAAGCGCACATCCAAAGCCTCTTTCGTTCGATGCCGCAGCGTGTAGCGGCCGTTATTGCCAGCCATGGGGGCCACACGAACTATTGATGTCTGCGTTTTCCGCAAGTCGCATGGGCTTGTAAGCTCAATCGTTTCATTTTCGTATCTGTTGTTATGTGTCCAGTAAATCTGGCGTTGCTATCTCGCGTCCTTCTTGGTGTTGCATTTTGGGTGGCCAGCAGTGTATATATATATAAAAAGAGATTGCATCAGGTATGAAATACCAATACGATTCTCTGCTGATATTAGCCATATCTTCAGCTCATTGCGTTTGAAAGAGAGGGAGGATTATCGGACTCCATGAGGTGAGCCAATCTTTCAGTGTGGGATGATGGTATCATTCTAGCCTCCAAGGTGGGCTGTGGTTTAAGAGTTGGCATAGGTGATGTGTTTATCTTACGGCACTAGCTCTCTCCCTTTCCTGAAACCAGTGACCTTAAATCAGGGATGGGTGACTGCTAGTAGGACGTAGATTTGAATACCGTGGTCATTTAATTCCAAAAGATAAAAAAGTAAAACAAACATAGTCATTTATTGTTAGCAAGGATATCGGAGAACGACGGAGAAACAAGCGAAAGCACCGACTGTATTTGCGACAGGAGACTACCGCAGAAACTACGACGCTATGCACCGTCTGCGTAGTTGTTACGTCAACTTTGCATGAACACTCAATAATTTCGAAAAACTTCATAACGAATCACCGATGCAGGGCTGCATGTACACCGTCCATTGGCTAACATTCCACTGACCTCCAGGCATTGATAGGAGAACTTAGAGTGATTTTCGTCTCGAAAAACTTCGAATGACGAGCTATTTTACTAACGAATCCATCCCTGTTTTGTTTGGAACCCAGTGATTGCCTTAGTCACGTGTTGAGATATGGTGGCGCTCAGCTTCAGCCACAACTGTTGAACTATATATTCCTGAATAGCAGTAGGAGTTATGGCTAAATTACTCTAACTTATGCTAATTTCTATGTATTGAGTGGGAAAGAAAGTAATGTTTGCAAATTCAAGGCAGCAGAAAAGTGCCAATTACCCTACATACAAGTATATATAAGTCCCAAATGTAGTCGCCATCGTTTGCCACGACCTGCTCCCATCGTCTGGGCAACTGTCGGATACCGTCCCTGTAGAATTGTGGCGGCTTGGAAACAAAGTGAGTAAGAGCGCGCTCGACGTCGTCCCTTCTGGTGAACAGCTGTCAGTTCAGGAAATGCTGCAACGTCCAGAAAAGATAGTAGTCGCTTAGTCCAACGTCCGGGGAATAGGCTGGGCATGGCAGCGGCTCACAGTCCAGGTACCTGATCTTGTGACAGGTCACCCGTGCTTGCACCTGCTGTAGGAGGACGCCCTTGTGATTTAGAAGTGCTGGTCGTTTCAACGTCAGCGATGTGTGTAGATCATCTAGCTGACGGCAGTACACATAAGCAGTGATAGTCGCATTGTCCGACACCAGCTCAAAACACACGAGAACCTGCATATTCTGCCAAGCAACCAAACAGACAGCAGGACCTTACGTGGGGGTGTAAGTCGGCTTTGTGGGTCGGCATGAACTTCTTTTTGGGTCCAACCACTGTTTTCGGGCGCTGACAGGGTCAAATAAGACAAATTTCTCATCACCTGGCACAATGTAGTCCAAGAACTGTTCAACTTGGTCACGTGCAAAACAGAGAAACGCCTGCACCTATGCGATTTGCTTTTTGTTCAACTGTGAGTTGGTGGGGTACCCAAACTCCTCTCTTGTGCACATCCCCAATTTGACGCAGGTGCGTGATAATGCTCTTGTGGGTAGTCATCAGCTGTTCGGCCAACTCTCGCCTGTTCACACGTCGATCTGTCTCCACTGGCGTGCTGACTTTATGCCTGTAACTGTGGATATGTGCGTGCTGACTTTCTTCAGCACGCCCATATCCACAGTTACAGGCATTCCTGCTTTGGGACAGTCTGACAAGTAAAACCCCTCTCTAGACCGTTCGAACCAAATACAGCACAAGCGATGTGATATGACATTGCGGTACACCCCGGCGGGGGTGCTATCGCGACGAAACTAATACAGCATACAACGACGGATGTTATCCTTGTCCACTTCCATGTTGGCTGACACTTAAACTCTTCGACTTCTGACGGCTAACTGCCACTGACTTACGCCGCATGCTTGCTGATGTCATGCCGGTGTGCTGCGCAATCTCAGTGGACAACGTGCGCTGTAGCCGGCAATTCGACTTTGGGTACCTCGTCATCGGATACCACTTTCTTTCCAACCCAATATGTACATTACAAGTAATTTGACAGCGCGACGCTAAGTCGAAAATTTCCATGAAATTTAAGTGCTTCACCAGACGAGAGAACAGAACTGTGTTTCAGAGAGATTTTACCATCTTTCGCAGCACATCATCACTCTGTATGCGTGAGACTTATCGATTATCTTTCGTGGCCAAGCAGGTCTCTGGATTCTTTGTTTCGGACTTGGCATGAAGTTATCAACCAATCAACAATCCTAGACCGTAGACACCATAAGAGACCAGTTG